>JBBMKD010000222.1:2916844-2939344 GCA_037834095.1 Argya squamiceps | reverse complement strand
AATAAATTGAACCCTGCAGAGGACAAAAAACCCATTGCACAAAACCTTGAAAGAGGTTAGGCAGGGTCAAAAGCTTCCCAGTAAAGATTTTTAACAAAGACTCGTCTGGGAAAATGGGTTGGGTTGATCAAAACACTTGAATTTGGTTGCATTTAGAATGCCTTGGGGGGAAAAATAAAAAAGAAACAAACTTTTTCTTTTTTTTTTGTGGAAAATAATTCAAAAATGAAAATGTAGATCATTCCTTTAAAAACTTTTGATTCCTTCCACTGATTTTCTGCACAAGAGGGTGGCAGTAAAGACATGATTTCTTGAAAGGAAACTTCTACCTTGCTAGGAATGTATTTTCTGGCAGAAAAACCTTGTTTTCATTTTTTTTCCTGGTTCTGCTGGTGGCATCCCAAGCATTAACATGGGGAACCTGGTAGGGATGGGAGCTCCCCCAAGATTTTGGGGAGCCCCAGGGACCCCCAGCACAGGAAGGGGACTCTGCCAGCAGCCCCGTGCTGGAGGAAGAAAATGATTAAGCAAAGCTTGATGACTATCAGTTAAGGCAACATAAAACTGACAATCCAACGATCCTTCAGGAAGGAAACAGAAAAAAAAAAAAAAAAGATACCATTATAACTGCAAGGAAGAGCCTGAAGGCAACATTTCAACCATAACAGGACGGCTCGTAGAAATTAATAACAATTTCCCATTTACAAGCTTTTGCTTTGTGTCTGCAATAGAACCATTCCCAAGGTACGACTGGTTACAGACGATAATTACCTTGACAGGTGCTGTATTAAATTCTTCATTTCTTCCATGTTTGTAACAGGAAGCATCAGATTAATGTAACAAAACTGGTGCTGACTGCACCTTTTTTTTTTTTTCCTGCTGAGTGTGTTTGTTTTCTCACCTTAAATCCTGGCTCTCCCCAAGCTGCCTGGTTTCTTATTCCATACCTCTCTGCAAGAGTTTACAGGCTTCATATATAAATTACAATTCCCCTTTATTAATCTAATTGATCGTTTGGTTCCAAATGCATATGCAAGATCTTTTGAAACCTTTTAGACCCCTGTGGTTCAATATCAATCTCAAAATATTAAAAGCATCTTGTGGAAAATTAGAAAGCAGATGAGACACTTTGGGACTGGAGATGCTGTAGAAGCTGAAACTTTTAAAGCAGCATTGACACAATTATTGAATGCTGTCATTGCTCAAAAGGGCTTTTTATTTTATTGGTTCTTCTGTAATTGTTTTGTACTTTTACTCTATCTGTGCTGTGCAGCTGCCAGGAATTCAACTTTAATGAGCAGCAACGTTTAGCTGCAATCAAACAAAGCCCTACACCTTGAGGTTTTGTTCCATTCTTCTTTTTCATGTTCATTTACCAGGCCTGGATATTTTGTTGCCTGGAATTTACAGAATGTTTTGTGTTGGAAGGACCTTCAAGCCCATTTAGTTCCAGCTCCTTGCCATGGGCAGGGACACCTTCCACTAGACCAGGTTGCTTCAAGCCCCATAAAACCTGGCCCTGAACACTTGCAGGGATGGAGAAATTCTTGGATCATTTTTCTCACCTAAGAACAAAACATTTTGGAAGCACAGGTTCTCATTTCCAATTAATGAAAAAAAAAAAACAACCTTGAAAAATGTAACTTTCAAAAATGGTATGCAGCTCTTTCCACATGGATCTTTTGACTCACTTCTATTTGCTTACACAGCCTTTCCCCTGGACTTGATGTATTTCAGGGAAGGGGTATTTCCCATGGTGACTTTGGAGTTTTTGGGAAGCCAAAAAGAGACAACTTCATTGAGGAATATACAGCATACAGAGTCGTGACTGCAGGTGGCATGATTGTTCCAACTGAATTAATGTAACAAACACTGCTGCTCTCATTCCTTGCAAGGACAGCGACTGTTGCCTCAAAAAAAAAGCCCTAAAGGAAAAATATTCTTCTCCTTTTCTTAATTCTCATCAAAGCACACACTGGAAAGGAGGTGAATCAAAACAACCAAGCTGCCCTTTCTCATGGAGGGAAAAAATATACCTTAATTGGTATCACCAGAGTAAGAAGAGATGCTTGTTGAATTCAAAACACCTTTGCAAGGTCTTCCTGAAATATTCACTGTTATGAAGTTTAAATTCTCATGGAGCAACTTGAAAAACAAGGGCCCTTGAGAAAAAGGGGGTAACAGTCTAATTGGCCTAATTTAAATCTTTCAGTCACATTTAGGGGTGGGATTTTAAATATTTAAATTTTTTTCAGTGGAGTGAGATAGCTAAAATACATTAAAATATGAAATATAATATTGCAAGTGAGTTATTAGTAAGTTCAAGCAAAATAAGTCTGGAAGCAACATTTTTTCCTTAACCCTTTGCTTAAAGATTTCCATGGTGACCACGGTTAAAAAAAAAAATCATCACAAATCTAATCAGGGGAATCTCAACAGAAGTCTTCAAATAACAGTTATTAAAAAAAAATAAAACTACACATGTTGCATTTCACCCAGGCTCTTAAGTAATTTCTTTTATATATGATTGTATCTCAAATAAGCTGAGTTTAAAAGTGGGGAACATTGGGCAGGAGGCCCCAGTGAGTCCAATGAAAAGGAATAATGGAAAAACTCTTGCCCAGGAGCAGGAAAAGTCACTCAGGTGAGTTTTATGGATACTGATAAGTAGTAACAGGAGAATAAGTAAATAAAAAATAAACAAATCAGGAAAGCTAAAGAAAAAATATTCAGAAGCTCAAACAATTCAGAGATTAAAGTAAATTCTGAGACTCTGCACCATTTATTTGAATATTTTCTTTAGTGCTTTTCCCAAAACTATTTCTTGTTTTAGGGAATTTAGTCATGCAACTAAATCTGTCTCTTTCTTTGTAACTCCCTGAGTGTGGAAATGGCTTACACAAATCTAATCCTCCATCTCCAGGCTGTCCAAAAAAGCTGCCATGAAACCTGTCATTCTTCATTCCTCAGATATGGAGCTTCTCCAGTAAAAAGTAAGACTCATAGTAATAGAGAAGGACTGGGAATATTCACCAGCAGATGAGCTGGAAGATGGAAAATGCAAGGATCAGCAGGAAAACATTTCTGTGAAGGCCAGAGCTGTCTGTCTTTATCTAATTTAGAGTTAGTCTGAGGAAAGGAAAAGGCTACCTGACCACACAGTCCTAATTCAGCCTGGGAAAAACAGTCAAAGGAAAATCAGCCTGGCACAATGGTAAAGGGAAAGAAATAAGAATGTTTTCTTATATGTAAAACACAACTTACAAGTCTACTCATCCCCCAGTGTAAAAGACAAGCTGTAATCTTTTTGAGAAATCCAGCTTTTAGAACTCTGATTTTACCAGTTCTCTGGTCTAGTTCAATAAAGAATTGATGGATGACAAATATTTATTGTGAACTTTTTTCACCAATCCCAATGCTTTTCAACCTACACTCAAAATTTCTTTCCTCCTCACAACTGAGATCTACAACTCCTCCCCATTCTCCAATGTAACATTGTCCTTTCCTTACAGACTCATGAAGGTTGGAAAAGGCCTCCAAGTTCGTCAAGTTTGAGTGCTAAACAGCAGAATCATGAAGTTTCCTCCTTCCACATCCACTGGCCACAGCAGCTGCGGTTTCATTAACTCCACCCTGTTAATTGGCAGCTGCCCTGCTCAGTTGACTCTGAGTTGGCTCAGCCATCTGTTAACCCACCACCATAACACACCTAATACAGCCTGGTTTTTTGTTCCATTTGAGACCTCCAGCCCAGAAAAGCCCACCAAGACTCTCTTGTCTTCCCAGTCCACAGGTGAGCATCAGCAGAGGCTGTTACTTCCTCAGAGATTCCAAAACCACAGAAAATAGCTCCCCCTCAAAACTCCCTGCAAGGAGTTTGGATAAAACCCCAACTGGATAACAGGATAAACATTCCAAATAAATTGTGACTCAGTGTCACCCTGCACCTGTAAATCAATAAAGAATGTGAAAGATGGATGTAATTTGACCAGCTAAGAGTGCAAAATGCCAGGAGCTGCCCCCAAATTTGCTTTTCCTCCTGTACCATCTCTCAAGGGGAGGTGTGGACAAGGCTCACTTCCTGTACTCCAGCCACATTTTGGGATCAAAAGATCAGATTTTCCTGCAAATCTGGATCTCCACCTTGCTTTCAGTATCTCCAGTCAATTGCAATCAGAAAAGACTCATATTCTTCCATTTGCTCCTACTTGTCAACATTATGATCTAAGCAAAGGTCATAACGCTCCAATATCCAAAATCCAGCTAATTGATTCCCTCTGGGTATCAAATCCCCACAGCACTGCAGTTATTGCTGCATCAATCATATTGCTATTCATACCAAAGAATTAGAGGCATGTCCAAAACACTGAAATCTCTTACTCCTCCTGTCCTCAGCTTCTCCTCCGGCCATTTCTAAGCACACCAATTTTCTTGATAACACATTTGAAATTCAATTTCCCTCATAGGATTTGATTGTGCCTATAAATCTGAGCATGGGCTCTCATCAGATCCCCAAAAATTTCCAGCTTCAAAATTCCTCCCAAAATTCCTGCCAAACTCTCAGTTGCTGTATCCATATCCTAACAAAATACCACCTTGCCACCTGTTTGGGGATTAGAGGGCCCAAAAACCACTGACAACTCACATCAAATATTTTTACATCATTCCCATTTTCTGTGGCCATGTATAACATTTCTATAACTTTAATTTCACATCCAAATGCATTAACTTGAATCTTTTTTCCCTCAGAGAGACTAACAAAGGTATGAGATTCCCAAACACAGGAGTTTTGGGTTTTTTCCACAAATAAGAATTCCATTCAAATAATGAGGTACTTCCAAAACAGAACCTCAGAGCCAGTTACCTGCCCAAGGAAATGCTGCAAGTTTGCTACTCACAAAAAATTCATTAAAGCACAAACAAAATGAAGTCCTTTAGCATTATCTTAGACCTGAAAAAAATGGCATTGAATGAGGCCATACATTCAAATATAAACCAGGATCAATACAGTAATTTTGCTGATGAATTTCTGTGCTCAGATATAACACCAATAAACTCTCACTGAGTTTGAGAGATGGAGGCCTGTGGGTGGAGAGCTGCATCTTCAGCAATGGTGAGTTGAAGGATCCAGCCTCTCCCTCAGCAGCTCCTCTCATTGATTTTCTTCTACTTAGAGATATTTGTTCTCACTCTTAAGGTGATTTTATTTCTAATGCCATATTATTACTAAGAACTGTTCCACTAGAAGGAAATTACTGAAAACCTGGGCTCTACAAAGGGACCAGATACATCCAGAGAGACATGAATTACCTTGAGAATACCTGTAGCAATCCTGACCACCTATAAGACAGGAAAATTGAAGATATTGTATCCTTCCTGGGAGATTTTCAACAGCTCAGGTTGAAATGAGAGGGCCACTTACCCATAAGCCTTTTGAGAAGCCCAGTGGAAGGATTAAATAAATGGTAAAACATGGTTAAAATGGCAACTAAGTCATCACAGCTGGGTAAACACAAAATCTTTTGGCCTCAGAGACAAACATTTTAGGCTGAGGTCAGAGGTACCCAATCCACAGACAGAGAGGGCACCTGTTTGGGGCTAATGCCTGCTGTTTCTGTCATGTCTTTTACACCTACACTTGTCTTTCAACTGGTTGCAAAGATGATGAAAACTTTTGCTGCAGAAAATTTGTTTTCTGAAAAAATAACCACCAAGCCCAATTCCACCACGGAATTTTGAAATTGGAATCACCTGGTATCAAGTATGTCAAGGAGCTTTCTTTGACTAATTAGAGGTGCTCTTCAAGATGGGATTGTGCTTCCTTACCCCGAGCACAGCAATGGCATCAATAAATAATATTAATGGCAGGGTGGATCCAACTCCAGCTATTTTATTGCTGAGGAACTCAAACAACAAAAAAATGCCAGGACATCTATCAAAGAGAAAGCCACACGAGTTCACCGAACCGTCCTGTGTGCATTTATCTAAAATAAAAATTGTATGTAAATGTGTATGCAAATTAGGTGTGGCCCTCAAGCTCCTGGAAAGTCGCCAGAAAAGCCTTCGGTGTTGCAAAGTTGAGCATCCCATCTACCATATGGTGGTACCTATCAATCTTGGGAGGAAAAAGATACCAGACCCTCATACAGATGGCACCTATTGCAGGACCTGGAAAAAGTTTGGGGATTTAGAGATGAAAATGAGGTGTTTTCAATGTTATGGAAAACATTTGGAGTTCTAAGCAGAGTTTAATAATTAATGTTACAGTAATATGGTATAAAAAGTATTAGTAAGCTAATTTTCTTAATTAGCAAGAAAATTCTTCTAGGAGGATTCATTAACCAATGAGAGAAAATTAAAATATTTCCATAGACATGTCTTTATGAGTGGGTGCATTTACCTGGGACATGTACCCCTGGGACAGAATAGGTTCAATGACCTCACAGAAGCACGGAATGGTTTGGATTGAAAGGAACCTTAAAGCTCATGGGCAGGGACACCTTCCAGTATCCCAGGGTGTTTCAAGCCCTTTTCAGCCTAGCCTGGGGCATTTCCAGGGATGGGGCAGCTACAGCTTCTCTGAGCACCCTGTGCCAGGGTCTCCCCACACATCACCACCCTCACAGGGAACAATTTTTTTCTAAATTGAATCTTGAATCTGAACGCACTCTGAGTGCAAATCCATTGCCCCTGGTCCTGTCATGATAGCTCCTGGTGGAGAGAGTCTCTTGACTTCCCTGTAGGTTTGCTTCCATACAATTATAGGACTGAGTTAAATCAGATCTCCGTTGTCCCCTGCTGATTGCTCCTGCATTTTCATTAATAGTCCCAAGTCCCCAAATGTTTTTTCTGAGCAAAAAAACCCAATTTCTGAATCATTTCTTTGCTTCAGCATCATGGTCTGTGTGATTGGACTCCCACTGCCCCACACTGTGATTGATGAACATGCCCCCAGCAGCACCACAGGACCCAGACAATCACTGAGAGCTGGTTTTGCATGTAGTTGCTGCAAAGCATCTCAACTTTTCTCAGTAGTTTGGGGGCTTTCACTTCTCTGAAACAGAGTTTGGAGAGATGATTTTCACTTTTGCTGTGGAGCACTCATGCCAAAGAACATTCCCGTTCTCCCATGCATACCATTAGCAGCACAGTGTACATCTGAAAAAAGAAAAAAAGGTATTTATATATCTCAGAATGTGAAGTGATGTGTAATTAGGAGTTTAGAGGAGGAATTATCACGGGGGAAACAGGGAGTCGTATCATCTGTCAGGTGCCGCGCTCCACGAGGGAGCCGCGGGAATGCTGCACGGCACTTTCCCTATTTATACAGCACCCAGAACTTCTCTTGGCTGCAAGGCTCACTCAGCCAAGCTGTGGGGATATTTCATAATGAACTACTCATTTGCAAGGTTCTGACTCCTTGTCTGTTTACACCCTGCTGGTTAATGGTGGGGTATTTATTCCTGTTTGTCTCCGTGGTTGCTGCTCCAGCGAACCACGCACTGGAGCCGAGTTGTGGACCCGATATTTTCTGAGCCTGAGAATTGCTGAACTCTTCCCAAGGCAAACTTTCCAACAGTTTTCTTTTTCCCAAAACAACCTTGTGTAAACAATATTCCTTTCCCATAACAGCAGGTGTTGTTTGCTATTTCTGTTACTTGGCCAATGGGAGAGGTGTCAGTCCTATGGACCAATAATGTTCCTTCTTAGGGCAGCATGTTATAAAAGGGCTGAATGAATCGTAAATAAAGCCTTCTGATTTCTACTGCCTTCTGACTGGAGTCTAGCATCTTTATTTTGTGTCTATTGTGACAGGGTGGGAGTTTCCCTTACTCTGAGCAGAGCACAGATCCTATGATTTGGCCCAGTGGGAGATGAGGGTGCCCAGGAAGAATGGAGTCCCAGGAAAGGAAAGGCTGGAGTCCCAGGAAAGGAAAACAGTTAACGTTGCATTGACAGTGTGCCTGAGTTTGATACATTGCCAAACAAGATGTATGGATTTTGTGTAGTGTCGCCTGTAATCAACCTACCATGGTATAATTAAGGGACTGGTTTAGTTTAGATATAGGAAATGAACTCTCCTTCTCAAATGCAAAATTGGTCAAATGGTTGGTTGGCTTTTTATTTATTTTGCTCCAGTTTATTTTCTTGAGAGTGAAGAGAACATTTGTAATTTCTGGTCTTTCTGTTGTAAATTGTGCGGTGCTGAAAGTTAAAAAATATCTGGCAAGCACACATTGCATATTGCACTCCCCATGATTAGTACAGGTCCATTGGTAGAATGAAATCTGCTCAAACAATGGGTGGAAATAAATCATTACTGGGTACACGAGATCTGAGATGGAAAAGGCACTAATGGTTGTTAAATGGGGTATATTGCATAGAAGGATTATATTTTGAATGGTGTTAAAATTGCTTTGGGAGTGAATATTCTGACTAATATTATTATTTGTGTACTTGAACTCTGACGTGATGGGATTGTACTCCAGTAAAGAGTTCATGAGAACTAGAAATAGATTATCAATGTCTTTTTTTTTTTTCCTTTTACATTCTGAATAACAAGACGATAAACCACAGTTACAGGGTATGAACAGCAGCTTTATTTACTTCTCTCTCTGAGCCAATCAAGAAGTGTTCTTAGGTGTTTCTTTTCATAAAAACATGTTTTTGTGTCAATGACAAAGGATTTCATAAAAATGTACTGATCCCCAAATATAAGAGAAATGTGTCTCAGATAGAGCTGGGATTTGGGGAGAGAGGAAGGAATGTAGAAAGAAAGATCTTCCAAATCACAGTGTAAATATTTACTAAATACTCACAAGTCCAAGCTGATTGGGTAGTGACCTAAAATCTTCATTGCAACTACATGAAACTACAGAAGTTGGATTTTGGTGATTCTTGTTGATCCCTCCCAGCTCAGGTCATTCTACCATTCCACAGGTCTGTTTTAATGACGTTTTCTAGTAAATCCTCATGGCCATTGTGTGGGGGACAACCTCTGGCTCTTGCCATCAGTGCCACATCCTTCCCTCTCCAGGGGCTCCTGACACCCAGCTCCATCCAGAAGATGTTGCAGGAGATACCACTCACTTCCTCTCCTGTCTCTTCTTCCTACTGTTATTTGGGTTTTGGGTTTTTTTCCACTCTTACCTTTCCAGTTGAGAAATTATTTCTAAAACGCAATGCTTTTCTCAGCTGTAAATCTGAGTTTTGGTACTGTGCCATTGTTGAAGGCAAGCTGGCAGACTGTCAGGTTGTTTTCAGTAAGTTTTACCGGATTCAAAGTTAAAATGGGACCATTTATCCATGTTTGTATTTCTGGGATCATAGTTTGTAGAAACAATTCGTTCCAGAAATGGAACTTTTGTTATCGTTTTCAGAGGAACATTTGGCAGAATAGGCTCATGCATTAAAAAAAAAAAAAAAATATATATATATATATATATAAAAAACCTTGAAAAAAAAGCTGAAGAAACCTCACTGTGCCTTTTAAATTCACCCATCTCAGAGTTATCAATACCTAGTGAATGCTGCCCTCAAACTTTGATCAAATAAATCTTTTTCTTTGAAATCTACCTCCTCTTTTGGCACAGCTTCTCTCACACAGAGGTATCAGTGAAGATGGCCTGAAAGGTTGATGTGGTTTAAATCTTTTTTTGAATACCAATAGTGGGGGGAGGATATAGAATCAGGCTGAGTTAATGTTTGATGGATCCATCCTGAGTGAGGGCACCCAACAGCTCTGAAAGGCCTCAATTGGTGTATTAAGACTGGGGAAAGGATGTAATTTATCTCAGATCACAGGCTGTAAAATCACTCAGAATTCAAACTTGCTTGCAAACAGGGTCCTTTTTATTTGCCTATCAGCTAAAAGATGTTTTGTTGCTCCCCACTCCCTCCCAGACTAGAGTGGATGAAGTTTTTCTCTAATTACTAATACATTTCACACAAAAGAAATAAAAATTCTGGGAAGTAATCTAATCACCAATTCAGATCTCATCTGATAAAACGGACCACAAGAAGGAGATTTTTTTCCCAATATTTGTTTGAAATTAAATGTGCTTCAGAAATGACGCAGTTTGTTTTGACGCTTTCAAAGTGGAGCTGCTGGGGGTTCATTTTTGAAGTGAAATTTGAAAAGAAACTGATCCAGAGTAGATTAAAATGTTAAAAAATTCAAAATTAATCTAAACATTTCACCTTGGTCAGCCATATCAGCTGACTTCAGATTTTAGTAACAAAAGAAATCTTAGCAATTTTTACTGATCCTTTTTTTCCCCCCTCTCATTCCCTATTGATTCCTATTTAAATTGAACCTTCTCAGGTTTCTGTTATTTTTTGTAATCTCACCTGAAACAGAACAAATTAATTATTTTCCTAGCTCTATCACGGATTAATGAGCTCATAAATGAATAAACTGCAGTAAATCCACAGACTCTCTCTTTCTTCTTTTAGCCAAATTTCACAACTTTATCTGTTAATCAACTATATTAAAGGTGCTACATATTTGGTTTCCTTTGGACTAGAAAGTTTTATTCCCACTTAAAATTTTCTGGAATATCAGTGGTAGAGTTGCCTGATATTCTGAAAACATTCAGCACAAACTTCGAAGTCTGTTAACTTTCTTTTGATGCAATATTCACACCACAAAAGTGGCAGATTTTCCCTTGCACTGAAGGCTCTGTCATGTAATTTCGAACATTGATAGAAAAAGGAGATGATTTTACAGAGCAGTTTTATGTCATTGTTTCTCATCGGTTGTATTTCCCTGCAATTTAATGCAATCAACAAAATTTGAAAAGTTGCTTTCAATATTATGTAGCACCCTGTAATTTTTAACATAAACCTCTGTGGACCCAGGATAATTTCTAATATATCCCACCACTAACTCTTCCAGCTGGTACAGGATCCATTGATTGCTGGTGTGCCACACTTTGTTTTGTGTTTTTTAGCCAATTTTAAATCCATTAAACTCAACTTTCCACTTATTCTGTGGCTCCACATCTTAACATTAACCTCTTCTAGGAAACCCTGTCAAAGGATGTCTGAAAATGTAAGTATAGGATGTCTGTTGCATTGCCTTGTCTCTCCTGGCAGAAATAATAACAATAAAGGATTCCAGTAGATCTGTCAGACCTGAGGACTTTCCCTCCCCCCAAAATTAAATTTGCTTTCTCTAATCAGGCAGTGCTTGGCCCAGTGTACCTTTCATTTGATTCCTTAAAATATTAACTAGGACATTCTCCACAGTTTATGCCAGCGATATGTTCTTTCCCCATATGTCCCTGGACCAATTTTAAATAATTCCTTTATTAAATTTCAGCAGCCTTCAAGGATCTGAAATTTCTAATAGAGTCTCCAATTTCCCTTCCTACTTCCTTTGGCTGTCTTGGATGTATTTTGCTTGATTCTGATGTTTATCAATATTTTTAAAAGCCTCTAATCTTCTGATGGCTGATTTGAGTGATATCTGGATGCTTTCTAATTCCTTGTTTTCAAGCTCTGAAATCTGGTCAGATTTATTCAAATGAAGGGGGCAGAAATTGTCTCAGGTAATTTGACTTTTTTTGTTTCTCCTCTTAACTATTTCTGAGAATGCTCTTGGTCTTTGGCAATGCAACAATTACTGTCAATCTTGATGACATTTAAGACATTTTATAGAATATTTTTAGTCTAAATTTGATTTTGTGTGCCTACACCATGGGTTTAGAGTGATGCCCACTAACCTTGCTGGAGCTGAGGTTCTGCCAGATCTTCCACCTTAACCAGTGTTGCTGTTGTAACTTAGCTGTGAAAACCAGCCACAGGCTAAAACAAGGCACTGAAAGTTCCCTCCAAAGACCTTTTGTTTGGGGTTTTTTAAGGGTTTACATTAAAAACAAGGAGGCTTTTTTTAGCACATGCTTAATTTGAAAAGAATAATAACCAAAAAAAAAAAAATCATAAAGGACTTTTGCAGACTATTAGTCCGTAATGTGGACCAGACTCAGTGTGAGTGTGGGTATCTTTTTAAATTATTAACTGCGATGGGAAATTATTAGAAACAAGAAATTGGCAGAACTGTTTTATTTTCAAAGAACAGTTTAACTAAGATGGACTTTTTTTTTTTTTTTTTAGAGACCAAACAGCCTGAAAACACCAGAGCCAGGACCCAAAAATCACCAGATTCATCTCATGCATGGGATGAACAATGGTGTGGGGACAATGGCACCTTCAGCTGCTGCATCCTACAATGTCCCAAATCCCTACAGGCTGCATCCCATAGAAGGGACACACAACCCAGGCTTGGACAGAAGTTGTGCATCTGAATTTTACATCATGGTCCAAAGGAAATTTCATCCATTGTGGGTGCTCTCCATGACTTTCCTAAGATATGGGGCAACTTTTCCACCTCAGACTAATACTTTTAGATTTTTGATAATGTGTTTACATAACTGTGACAAAAAGTGAAACAGGAACAAAACCATTTATGATTAACAAGTTGAAGAATTCCTGGCCAGATTGGATGGGGCTTAGATCATCCTCTAGTGGAAGGTGCCTGTGCCCATGGCAGGGGGTGGGATGAGATGAGCCTCAAGGTTTTTTCCAACACAAACCACTCTGTGATTCTAAGATTTTTTTTTAAATCTCTTTTTAAAAGCACTCCAGAAAATTAAATCCATTCTTTTATCTCCATGTGCTTGTCATGTCTTCCCTGGTGCCACGAGCTGTGAGCAACAAACTTCATGGAACAAAAGACCCAAGTCTTAGTGACGCTTTCACAGCAGGCAACAACATGCTCTGAATCCAAAACTCAGTTGTGCAGCAGATTTAGGGGATCAGGAAAAGCATCATCTCCTGACCCCTTGTCTACAGCACCCCAAAACTGAGGGCAGCTCCTGAGAAAGGGAGCTCAAACTTCCAGCCCTGAAGTCTCCATGAAAGAATCTGAGTGCTGGGACTGGGCCCCTCAAACGTCTTTCCTGAGCTTTCCACATCAAATAAAGCACATTTATTAGGTGAGGGAGCTTGTTTAACAATCAGGTTACATTCACTCCCAGTCACCTGGGAAACATAGGTTGCAGCCCTTGATATAATAAATCATTATCAGGAATTTGCACACATTGGAACACGTGGGATGCTTTGCCCCATGCTGTGTTTTATACTGAAAGACCTGA
This sequence comes from Argya squamiceps, assembly GCA_037834095.1. Taxonomy (NCBI): domain Eukaryota; kingdom Metazoa; phylum Chordata; class Aves; order Passeriformes; family Leiothrichidae; genus Argya; species Argya squamiceps. Next base: position 2,926,187 of record JBBMKD010000222.1, on the reverse strand, counting down.
GCAGTTTGCATCTGGATCTAAATTGCCTGTAGGGTTGTTTTTTTTTTGGAATATTTGTAGCTGCTGTTTCAAAGCATCTCTGACATGCAGCTCTCTCGTCAGCTGCTTGGGCAGCATCGAGATTTGCTTCCATGCTGTTTAAAGGGTATGGTTTTATGAATGAGGACAAATAATATTAATAAAGAAAGAAGACAGAGACACCAGGATTTAGGCATTAAAAACTGGAGGTGGTGCCACGGTGCTTCAATCATTCAAACCCGAACATCACAGATTAGGTAAAACCAGATTTATGTTATAACCAAACAACTATTAATCTAATTCATGCTTCAATGTAAATTTCTCAAAACCACCTAAAACACTCTCAAGTCCCAATAAATGCTGGTTATTTAAAAATGTTAGGAAAATACTAAATGTACTCTTTGAAACACAGAGTAGACATGGCTGTCACTTGCCAGGTGAATTTGGCCAAATAGCCCTTCATGTCACAGGTTGTTTAATTTGAAATAAAGGTTTCAATGAAAAGTAATAAAGAATAAAGGCTTTAATAAAGAATGATAAAGACTGACAGACAAGTTTGTATTCATTACATATTTAAAGTTAGTTTATAGCACTGGGAGGATTTGGTTTATTCTTTTACCTGTTCAACCAGGAATTATAACCATAAGGACATTCAGAGTGTGTATTTTTTAAAATGTGCTGAATTCTATCTTTTTTTTGACAGCCACTCCTACCCTAGCCCCAACATGTTTCTGTTCTAAGAAAAAAGGCATCACACAACAGTGTTTTCAGAGAAATTTCAAGTACTAAAAGCTGTAGTCTTTAAAAAGTGGCCCAACAGGGTCCATGGAGGTCACAGGCATCTGCCAACTCACCCACCTAAACGATATAAATTTACACATTGGAAAGTCCAAACACTTGAAAGCAAATCTGTTGTTGCTGCAACACTGGGATCTGTTGTTAATAGGTATGACAAAGCAGTAATAGCATCCCAGCATTTTTTTTGTATTTCCACTTCAAACAGCAAATCCGACTGAATTTACCTAATACTTCAATAATCCAATTATAACACTTTACCAGCAGAAATCATCGGCACATAAGCCTCGGAGTCAGTTAAATGAGGGCTGTGTTGAGCTGCTCACCCGAGATGCAAAGCAAACTCTGGCGAACTGTTGGAGTCCTAGAAACTCAGAATTTGGGGTTTTAGTGTATAGTAATATATATGGGTTAAGATGGAGGATTTTGGGTGTTGTCTTCGTCCTTCTTCTTCTTCTTCCTTCTTCTTCATGGTTTTAGGTGGTTTTCTATACTTGAGTGAAAGAGGTCCAAATTGCAGGCCTTGGGTGGTCATTATTGGGTCAAAACAAAAATAATATGGGTGTCACCTATATTGGTCACCAATATTGGTATTGGGTAATTATCATATTGGTATTGGGTTAAAGGACCTTGGAAAGAGTTAGAAGCACTCCATTTTACTTCGTTTCCCTGGGCTTGCTAGTTAAGGTCATGGCTTGTGAGCCTGTAAATACTGTAAATAGATAAGATATAACAAACATTCCAATTCTGACCTCGAGTTTAACGTTTCCCAAGTATCATTCATTCTGACCATGGCAGAGAAGGAAAGAAACCAAAGCTCTCACAGCAAATGGATTCCACCAGGATTGTCAGGCCCGGCATATATGAGAGGAAAGTCCTCACTTCAAGCACAGGGCAGCCAAGCTGGTGGCAAATCCATGCTAACCACACCGTGAGGATGGGGGCAAGACACCAACCAACATGGGAAAGCTCCCAGCCTTCAAACCAAACCAGAACACAACCAAATTCTCAGCCCATGCCTCGGCGGGAATGGCACATTTTGGTGCAGCCGCCAGAAACCATTGATTTATCGATGAAAATCCATTTGTACAGAATACTGTGTGCTCTAAACACAAATTGCTGATATTTTTCAATTCTGGGGGATTTAGTGCCCATAAGTGTCGTTTCATTTCTCTTTTCACAGCCATATCACTTCTTTTTACTCCCTTACCCCATAAATCTGCACCCAGCGATGGCAGATCTTGCATATCAGTCTAACACCCTTTTCCCCCCTGAATGTAGTATTTATTTAATGGATCAAGGGAACTATCCTTCAAACAGAATGAGAGATTCTATTCACAGCTAGAACGTTAATATGTCAGTAAAGTTACTTGCCTTCAAAGTAGGAGAAAATAAATCTGGAAGGCTTGGATCCGTGCAGGGCTGTTAATGAGCGATGATGGTGTGATTTCTCAAGGATTTACGTGATCGAGTCAATTCTTTAAATTTAGACAAGAGTTTCAGTCCATATTTTAGTAATTTCAGCAGAAACGCCATATGCTGCCTAGGGAAGTTGTTGGTGCCTCGTCCCTGGAAATGTTCAAGGCTTGTAGCAACCTGGTCTAGTGGAAGGTGTCCCTGCCCATGGCAGGGGTGGAATGAGATGAGCTTTAAGGTCCTTCCCAAAGCAAAACATTTCTGATTCTATAAGACTATGATTAAAAAACCCCAACTTTCTGTGTGTCAAAATACACCCTGCTACTCAAGAAGGGCTTACAAATGCGTGATGACTAGAAAAGCCTTGTGTCAGAGTAAAAAGAGTAAAATTAAAAAGTAAAATTAAACAACAGATTAAATAGTACCCCTAAAACAAATAATCTCTACCTCCACAAACTGCTGCCTCTGCTCAGATCTGAAGCTTTTTAGAGGTTCAAGCCAATAATTGAGCTGGGTCCACCTCTTTTTTTTTTTATTTTTGAGAAATGTATGGTTAAATATCAACTGCAATTAATAGTGTTTTGAAGGATAGATTATTACTGTAATTTCTGCTGACATTTTGTGTGCAGTATGTTTTTCTTTACTAATTAAATACCATGAACTGTTTTCTGAGGGTTAATACATTTCACAAAATTTCCAATATATAAATAAGTCAAATTCAGGATATTTATTTGTAGTTACATGGCAATGTAAACCAGAGATGGGATAAAAGAAGTGGACTGGACAAAAAGAAACATAGATTTTATCTACTCCATGTTTGGCAGTTGGCTGTGGAAAATATAATCCAGTCATAAATCTATGAACCAGCCCTGAATTTCTATTGCATTACTTTTAAAATAATTGCAGTATTTTCACATCCTCTAAAATGTGCCATAAATCCATAAAAATTATCCATATGTTATATATCTAGGAATGAATTAATTACTTTTCACTGTACTTTAAAATACGGATAAAGAAACTCTACCCAGAAAGTCAAAAATGCCTTCAATAGATGCTTTTCCATATGCATAACAAGGAATTATTGCACTGATTATCTAAAAACTGAATTTATACAAAAAACAGTTAAAAAAAGGAATTTAAACTGATGCTTCTCTCTCTCTAAGAGCCTTTTTGGGCGTTAATATTTGGGAGCAGATTGAGCACAAGTTACCTGTGCTGACCAACCTGGCTCAGGTTACACCTGCTGAAAAGCCCAGATCTAGTGGTACTAATCTTCCAAAAAGAGAAATTTGATTAAGTGCTTAAATGCAACTAAAATGCAAGGTAAAAAATATTTTTCTCATCTTTTAGGACAACAGCATGAGGAGTCTTACCTGAAAGTTTCATAAACCCTTTTGCAGTGTCAGCAAGAAGACAACACCTCTGACAGAGAGGAAAAGAAAGGAAAAGGAAAAATTACTAGGGAACACATTTGGTTTCTAGTGGAAACATGGAATTACTGAGGTTGGAGGAGACCTCCAAAATCATCCAGTCCAACCTTTGACCAGATAACACCACACCCATTTAACTGTGCCACATCTACTTGGTTTTCTGAACATTCCCAGAGGTGGTGACTTCACCACTTTCCTGGGAAGCCTGTAGGATAGAGTTTCTCAAACTCATTCATTCTTTAAATGTTAAGATATATTGGATATCCCCGTCCAGTAGAACTTCCAATTATAAAGAAATAAATATTTTTTAAAAAGAAAACACAAAACTGGAGAGTGTCGTGCAGGACATTTAGAACAAAATCAAACCTGCATATTCTCCGTATTCTGTCTTTTTAACCACATATCCCTCTAGTTCCCACTGCCCCTTCCCTTGCCATTGAACACTTTTGCTGCACAATTTTTTTTAAAAAGAGACTAAGTGGTGTGTGAGAAACTGCAGCTCTGAATGAGCCTGGGTTTTATCAGCTCTTCGTGCCAAGGTCAGTGGCCAAAGACTCCCAAGAACAGGCAAGCTCAGGGATGCAGGTCTAGGTGATCACTCACCCTCAAAGGGCACAAAAAATGCTGAGGAAAGGAGAGCAGAGCAGCTAAAGTTTAGACCCTGAATATCTGGAGGACAGCTGGAAAAGATTTAAGGAGTGTCTCACTCTCTCTCCAAGAAAGGGGTGCCAGCAGAAAACAAACGTAACCCTTTCTTTCTATATGTACTTTTCGTGACAAAAGCTGATTCTCAACTTGTGGATGTTTTTTAATATTTAGACAGAAAAACCTAACTCTGAAAGGATATTCAAGAAGTGTTATGAGAAGGGAAGATTGATACTTCAAAAAACAGAAGGGACAAAGTGAAATCACAAAGGAGTGGGACTGATCCAAGATAAGAACCAACCCCCTTCCCAGTCCTAAGAATCCCACTAAATCTTGGATGTTGATGAAACTGTGATGGGGTCCTGAGACAAATATGCCTAATTAATCCCTGCAAAGGGGTTAAATTTTGCAAAGGAAGCACCAAGGACAGGGTGAAATGTGGAGGGTGAATGTCAGGATTTTGGGGAATGTTAAATGTAAAAAGAAAGGTCTGAGGTGAAAATGCTGCATTACACAAAAGGGCAAGATCTAAAGAAAACAGGAACATGTCTGCTGTGATAAAAAAACTCATGTAAAGGAAAACCCCAACATGCAGAAGGGGGTACAAGCTTTTAATGGATAACTGCTTGGGAAGAGATTTTAACTGGACACGAAGAGCTCACAGTATGAAGAAACAGGACAAGCAGCCTCAATACCTTCGAGAAAATATTTCAAAGAGCCAATGAACAGTTCAAGAGTAAAGAAACAAATGTGTGACATTTATTAATTCTGTGCCAAGCACCTACATCCATAAGGTGCTGGGCATAGGCAGGGCCAAAACAGAGAGCTGGTATTGTTTGGGCTGCCAAAAGCTGCCAGCACTCCCTATGTGCTTAGGATTGCACAAAGAAAGGCTTTGGCAGAGCCAGTTTTAAAACATTGAGACCTTCAGCTACAACTCAGGTGAGTATCCAGCCTCAGGTAAGTTGTGCCACAGCTTTGCCCCAGATTTATATCTTAAACTGGGATTTTGAAGCTGCTGATGGCACTTGCACACCTTGCAGAGGTGACACCTCAAACTCCTTGTACACAGAGCCAGAATTTAGAGCAGAAACCACGTTTGTGGGGTCAAAAAAAAACATCCAACAGCCTCACAAACACCTTTACCCTGATATAGTTTCATCTCTACTAATTTTTTCACTGTGACGGGAACTCATGTAAAGTACTCTATGAGCAGACCCTGACATCACCATGCAAATCCTTAATTTTTCTCTATCTTGAGGCAATTTTCTTTAATGGTTTGTTTGAACAGTGCCAAGCATTGCTGAGGTCTCCTTGACTGGGACCTTTAGGATTTTTTTCAGCACAAAGAAACACAAACAAGTAGCTAATAGCAATCTGTCACACCTAAAATCCATCCAGCCATTGCTCTGTGGTGCAGCCCTGCCTTTTATGTGGTTTATTAAATGTCTTGCACAGTGTGTGGGTGTTGCATAAGTAATAAATAATAACAACTGATATTTTTAATGCTTATTACAGTGACTAAACCACAAACATGCTGACTAATACTGTCTCACTGGCTACCTCTCCACTGTCTGCAGTCTAAATGCATTCATCTTGACTCTTTTTGAACCTGCTCTTTCTCATCTGAAAGAAGGCAGGGTCAAATTAGGTATTAGGGAAAATTCTGCCCTGTAAAGGGTGCTGGCAAAAGGTGCCCAGAGATGCTGTAGCTGCCCCTGGATCCCTGGAAGTGTCCAAGGCCAGGTTGGATGGGGCTTGGAGCAGCCCGGGATGTGGAAGATGTACCATGGCAGGGGGTGGCACTGGGTGAGCTTTAAGTTCCCTTCCAAGTCAAATAATTCTGGAATTTTATGACTCTATGATGATTCTTACACGAGAACTTACCAACCTGAGTGTAGCACAGGAGACAATCCTACAGTGAATGAAAAGGAAATTATATTAATGGCATCTTCATGTGGACATGCACAGTTTACAACAGGATATTGTTTCCCAACCAGCCAAGCCTTTGCAGGTGTACGACCTCCATCTTCTCCTTCCAAAAATGTTTTATTTACCCAAGGAGTCAAATGCATGTTTCATCCTAGAAAGGGAAAGGCCAGTCCAGGGATGGGCATGTGCGGTGATTCTTGATCTGATGTTCTCAGACATCTCAGACCACACCAAGGGGTCCTGGGATTCTGCAAAGATCCAGGTCAGGCAAAAGGGGGAAAGTGGGAGAGCAATATATGAGGTATAGAAGGTTAAGGAAGATGAAATGTAAGAAATTTTACTCTACAGGCAGGTAATAGATGAAATATCTCGTAATTTTTCAATCTCTAAATATATTTCATGTGCTTGTGTTTTTATCTAATCCTATTTCATGTACCTCCAGCAACTGGGGGAGCTGCTCCTCTCTTCTTGTCCCTCGTGGGGCTGCCCTGGCTGGAGGTAAAGCAGGTGGGCTTCTGGATATGGGTTCTGAGAGCACTGAAAGCAAAGCACATCGAGGGGAAAAGCAGAGGGAATTGAGGTTCAACAGCAAATTCTTTATATCAGTATAAGGATGAGGAAAAATCCAGAGGTTTCCTTATTGGCCAAGAGCTCTGGCAATCAGAAAAGAGCAGGTGAGAGATGGAAGGACTCACCTTTGACTCCTGAACCATTGACAGGTCCTAAAGGATCTGTCAAAGAGCCCTAAATCCACATTGCACAGGCTGGAAGGATAAACTATGATGTGATCTGACACTTCTCTTTATCGCGGGTGGAACCAGGCCCCGGATTTTTAATACTAATGCTTTGGGACATTTAAAATCCACATGTGAGGCTTGGCTCTCTCCCTGCTGTTTACATGATAAAGTGACATCCTGATTCAGTCTATCTCATCAAACCCATGATTTCAGAAGTTCCTCTAAACATGTCTGCAACATCACACTAACTTTTCAATACCCCCATGTCAATACACGCCAGTTTGCTTAGGGTTATTTTTTTTCCTCTTGGAAAGAAGGTCAAAACGGCAATGCAAATATATTAGGGGGGAAAAAAATGCATTCAAGTAACATTACTTGTTTCTGGAGTCAAGATGCCAGTCCATCTTTAAATCACGCAGCTGAGTATTCAATTCACAAATACAATGAGGGTACTTTTAAATTTTAACTGTCATATTCTGTTATGTGGCCTGATGTTAAGTTGCATTATGCTAGCAGTGAATGGGATAGGACAGAACATAATTCACTGCATTATAAACAGCATAACATAACTTGACAACTGGAATTTAAAAGGAGGAAATTCTTTAACCGTAGGATCATATTGTATATTCCTATACATTTATAAACCCAGCAGCAAAAGAGCCAAGCAGAAAAGCTGAGCGTGTACCTACTGCCAAGAAACAAATGTTGTCTCATTTGTGGGGCATGTAAATAATTTGGGGGAGCTTTCTTTATGTTTTAATTTGCTGACTGCACAGCTGCCAGTTTCCTTTCCATGCTACTTAGGGAGGCTGGTGGTGGCATCCTCTGAAAACTTTCATACCTAAGCCACAGAGCAGCATTCACTTTTACTGAGGCTGTTTTGTTTGCTCTCCTGGGCTAAAATAAAGAATGAAGTAACACATTTCTCCAACATGAATATGCTAACAGCCATAAATCTGCTCCCTGGCATTACCGTAGAACAAACCATAGTAAATGTTTAAAAATGTGCTCCTAAAATAAGCCCTGGCTGAGCTTTGATGTCACTTTATTTAATTCACATTGGCATTGCATACACAGCTCAGTTTACCAGAGAGGATTCATTCTTTACTGAAGCATAATTACATTATCAGATATTCAGTAGAGGCCATAAACCACAAAATGGAAATTAGACTGTCAATGGCCATTTTATACTACAAGGATTATTGTATTTTAACGTTTGTGTTGTCAACCACTGTGCTGGCAATCTAGCATGTGGACCCCAATTTTCAACATCACTCTAACCTGAATAAAATTTAAATATATGAACACCAAATTGAACAATCAATAACAATCTTTTAAGCTATATAAACTTCTGACTGGCAGCAAACTAAGCAATAGCACAGAGGCAAATCAATCAGGAAGCTCTGTTTTCCTTCCTAGTCCTATGCATTTCAGGCTGAGGGAAACTTCTTTTGGGGCATTGTTTCCCAGTCTCCAATATAAAAAGAAAAAAAATTTAAAGTGTAAGCTCCAGCTTTCTCCCTCTTGCCCACTCAGATTTGTAAATGGAATTTATTGCACGCAGTGTCCTCTTATAGATTAAATTAATGTTATTGTAAAGAGGTTTAATGCTCAAAGATATTTATGACTCATGCTGAGAAAGAAGCTGTACTCAGTTATGATGATTAATATAATTTTCCCAAGTTCTCACAGATGAAATTGCTCCATGTGCATATTTTGAGTAGAAAACAGATAACCATAACTCTGAGGAAAGGCAGCCATGATTGTGTTACTGATGCATCACTTGGAATTAGTGGGTTGCTTGTGGAGCACATGAAATGTTTTTGCTGGATTTAGTTTCTGCTTGATGGGCAACAGGAGAAGCAACACCCACATCACCCCAACCTGTGTTTGTGGTTTTGATTTTGGCATAACAAAAGATAGTGCTTTATGAAGAGTTTGTTTTCACAGTCGACCACTAGTAAGACAGGCCATGATATAAAACTTATATCCTCTGTCCAGGATGAAAACTAAATGAGATAGGATTTGACAACTTAGATCAAGGAACTGAAGATTTACCAACTCCTCAGGCCCACAGGGTCAGGAAATGGTACAATCTCAGCATTGCTGCAGTTAAAGCCTGGAAATGGATCCCACGTGTCTGACCAGAAGAGCTCTCCAACAGCTCTGTGAGGTCAGGGAAGATTAAATCAAACATTTCCCAACAGAAGAAAGATGTTGATCTGTTGGAGCAAGACCAGAAGAGACCATGGAGGTGATCTGAGGGCTGGAGCCGGGCTGGGAGAGCTGGGAGTGTTCCCCTGGAGAAGGGAAGGCTCCAGGCAGAGCTGGGAATGTTCCCCTGGAGAAGGGAAGGCTCCAGGAGAGCTG
>JBBMKD010000222.1:2769358-2916744 GCA_037834095.1 Argya squamiceps | reverse complement strand
TGGCTCCCACTGCCAGAGGGCAGGGCTGGCTGGGAGATTGGGAATTGGGAATTCCTGGCTGGGCTGGAATTCCCAGAGAAGCTGTGGCTGCTCCTGGATCCCTGGAAATGTCCAAGGCCAGGTTGGATAGGGTTTGGAGCACCCTGGGATAGTGGAAAATGTCCCTGCCCATGGCAGGAGATGCAACAGGATGAGTTTTAAGTCCTTTCCATTCCAAAGCATTCTGGCATTCTATGGATTCTCTGATCTCCCTACCTTACTTTTTTGAGGGTCGGCCCTCACAACACCAAACATTACAAATGTTCATTTAGCAACCTCCCTATTATGGACTAAACCTTACTATAATTCGATTGAAGTGCTGTGACTGTTACACACCTCAGTTCCAAACTGTGAAATTTTTTTTCAGATTTTAGCTAATCTATTTGTTGTCCTGTGAGAAAAAAAATTTTAAAAGCCAACAAAAAACCAGCAAACCTAGAGTCTGTGTAAAAAGTGGGGAAATTCTTCATATTTAATAGACCACAACAATTGAAGGCAATAATTTCTTGAAATAGAAACATGTTGATTCTTAGTATTTCCCCTTCTTCTTGCATTTTTTACATTATGCCTAAGAAGCTGCTCAGGTTGCTAAGCTCGATAAATCAATGTTAAATGTAACCTGAGTTGAAACAATTGTATAATTTAAGTTTGATGATACCATAACTGTTATAGATATTAGGGACTCGTTATCATTTCAGCACAAATCACACTTCCCAAGCTGAGTCAAAGAGGACAGGATTTGGTCTGAAAGTGCAGCCAACAATGCACAGCCACAAATGGATTCATAAAATCAATGCCAGGCAATGCTGGGACTGATGTAGATTTAAAAAAGGCACTAAAAAGTGCCAGAAAAATTTTCTCCAAATTTTTCACACACTTCTGTTAAATCTCTTGCTTAAAACTCTTTTTTTTTTCCCTCTAAGTAATATTTAATATTATAACCATCTCTGAAATAAATGTTTCTTTGAGGAAATACAGATATATTTCTCTCTCACTTCATCACATCATTGGCCCCATGCTTCAATTTCCAGAGACCTTTTGAAAACCACACACTTCAAGTTAATTGGTTTAATCTGGTTGTGGGGATTAGCTATTTTTACCTACAGTTCCATATGAAACAATTATGTATGAAATATTGATTGTTCATTAATGTGGGGGATATCTCCCTTAACATATTTTGTAAGAGTTCAGGCTCCTGGAGTATGGAAACTCTGGAGAGGTCTAGAGAATTTTAACTAGCTTTTAAAGTTGTAAATGTTATATTAAATTGCTCAACATCTGAAGCCAATATGAAGGTGTTATATATGTAAAAAAGGGATAAAAAATGCATTTAAATAAAACAGCAGCGTCACTGTGCTCATTAACACATTTTATAGTTCTTACAAATTTTCTTTTCAATTTCTATTCAGTTAAAATGAGAATATTTTGGTGTTTACAAAGGTATTGCATCACAACTGGTTTGTCTGGGAGTGGATCTGTATTTGGGGTGCTTGCGCTTGTTCATCATTCTAGATGAAAGGGTCAAATCATTTGGGTGCAAATTCAAATAACAATAAAAAAGAATTTTTTACAATGATATCAAGCTATACAAATACCAGTCTTAAAATCTGCAGCAATAACAGCCTCAGAAATCAAAAAAATTCTTAACTCCCAAATGAATTCAGTCCAAAGACTAAATATTAAAGCATAGAACTGCAAACCAGGTGGAATTTAACTCTCAGAAAGCAAGAGATGAATTGTTATAAAGTGCATTATTTGTAGCCAGTTTAAGCACTCACCTTCCTTGGTGAAGGTTGAGAATCACGTGAGGTGTCCATACAACCATTGTTGTTTCTGGAAGGGTTTTAGTCACCATGGGATTTCTGATATTTCATTAAAATACAGAAATTCCATCCTTAGTAACAAAAATTCACAAAATTTGCAAAGCCAACTTACTGTATTCATGATTTTTAAAGGAGAACATTATGAAGAGGTCAAAGTTCTCCATGAAGAGTAGAACTATGTGAATCCATTCAGCCTAAAAAATAAGCAGTTCTGCTTTCCCAACCCCTGCCACCTTAGGTCCTAATTCCCCTTTAATCATAAACCCCCAGTCTCTCGTGCTGGGAACAATCCACACTTGTTAAAAGGTTAAAAAGATTTTTTAAAAAATTTTTATGAGTCCATTTTAAAACAGGCTGAATTTCTCCAAAAGGAAACATTCGAACAATGCACTTTCTTCCATACTCTTGCATAACCTTTTTGCTACAGAAATCCATGCAAATATTACATTATCAGAGGACTATACATTACATCCACCATTTTTCTCAAGAATTACTGTAGAAGATGCTAATCCAAGCAAAAAATTCCCAGAAATCTTTCTTCACCCGACAATTTATTCCAGTTTCCATCCTCCTCCCTCTTTATGATAACTCTTGTCAGCTATCATTATAAGCGAACAACACAAAGGCTTAAAGACATACCCTCTGGTCAAAAATGAAAAAAAAATTTAAAAAAAAACCCCACAGCTTTCAAGTGTGAACCAGATTAATCACACATAATAATTATACAAAGTGATAACACTTATTATAAGATCACATAAACACCGTTAAACCCACAGTGGCAGTAACCTTTAGGAAGAAAAAATAAAGCCACCAAAAATAATACAAATCAAAGTTTCTGTTGGGAAGACTTGCTGGCTGAGGCTTTTCTGAAAGACTTTAATGAGACGAATGTGAAGTGTTTCAAAAGCAAATGACAGTCACAGCTGATTTACATGTCCCACACATCTTCAAAACGCAGCATAAAAAACCAGAGACAAAATAGGGGTGGGGAAAATTTGCAATCCCCAATCTCTCATCCCTCAGCAATGCACAAACCTCCTTTTCTAAGCTTGTTTTCTAGATTCACAGTGTAATTATCCAACAATTCCTGCTCTCCATATTAGCAATTCTTTGTTGAGCTTCGTGCAGTTCTAAACCAGAGCTTTCAAAGACTTTTTTTAATTTTTTCTTTACTTACTGCATTAGCTGTGGCTTCAAACACACCAGCCTTTTCCTTCCAATTGCTGTGTCTCCTCTTAAGAAACTCCACTTTGTCGAAAGTTTCATTTTGATCTCACATTATCACTCCTTTTTTTATAATTCCCACTAAGAATCTGAGGAATAGTTTCCAACAAATTCTTCATGGACAACCACACATTTTTTTTAAGCACAAGCAAATCCCTGTGAATTCTGGTACAAAGGAGAGGATCAGGCACTTCAAGTCACCTGGTGAGCAGGAGATTGGGAGGCACTTCCACAGAGGCAGAACATAATGCATGGATTTGAGGATATTTCAGGCCACAAACCTGTTGCAGCTTTCCCATTCCAAGTCAATCAATATTAGACATTTTCTAACGGGGGGAAATCACAATCTGGTTTGATCACTCAAAGGCTGGACTTGATGATCTCAGAGGTCTTTTCCAAACCAAGTGGTCCTGGGATTCTGCAAAGATCCAGGTCAGGCAAAGGCAGAAAAGTGGGAGAGCAATATATGAGGTTTAGAAGCTTAAGGAAGATGAAACGTAAGAAATTTTACTCTACAGGAAGGTAAAAAATGAAATTCCTCATAATTTTTCAATCTCTAAATATATTCAAAGTGCAAACACATAAGATTATCAAGTGCTATTGAGAAAACAGGCTTTAGGCATAGCAATGGGTGCACGAAATCACTGAGAGCACAGAAAATTAGTATTTATTTAAATAAAAGCAAAATAATTAGGGGTGGTAGGAAATTCTGCAGGTCATGATCAGAACTGGTTTTAGGCAATATTCTCAGTATCACAGAGCAGAGAGAGGGCTTGAACCTGGACTGCCCAACATCACAACAATGTTTATGAATGAGTTAATGAATTAATGTTGGTGAAACGAGGTGTCTGAGCTGCTGACAGAGCCTCTGATGAGAAAGAGAGCAAAAAAAATCACAGAAATTCTCAGAGAAACCTTCATCCTGAAAAAAAAATCAGAAATAAAAGCACACCTGGCCTTGCTAAATGTCTGTACAAATGTAGCATTAAAATTAAGTGGGTTTAGCCTTCATATTAATTAACAACATGTAACAGCCACTACAAGAAAAATAACTACAAATTTGAGAAAGGAACAGCTTGGTCATGGATTTTTCTTCCTCTCCTCTTCCAAACAAGTGACATTTTGCTATTTGCCCATTGTCCAAGAAATTGTTTGGGATCATTAAATATATAAGGGGCTCAGATATCTATATTTTACCTTTCTGTCAAATATTTACATGTCATACACAGGACCTCACCAAGGAGTTGTTGTGATTAGTTGCCAAGAAGTATCAAGAATCAAATAGGATTGTTAGTGTTTAAGGGTTTTCCTGTTTATTTCTACAAACATACAGGATAAACACTGTCAGGCCAAAGTAAACTATAGAGTACACATTTTTTTCCAAAACTAATACCCTAAAAAAGCCCAGGATGGTTGAAAAACCACATTTCAACCAGTTCATTCTGATGACTTGTGCCATGCATGAAGGCTCAAGGATATTTCATAACCCTGAGACCCTGTTAATTAATTAAAATAACAATTAAAAAGCCACCCTTGGTTTAGACCTAGTAGTCAATGAAGTTCCTCCTAAGCACACCAAAATACGGCCAAACATTTGGAACTGATCAAAGTAAGTTAAATAGATACGGGATGGAGTTTTATGAAACAAAACCTCAAATTCAGCCTAGATTGAAAGGAAGAAACAACAACCCAGCACCACATATGTACAGTATTATAAAACCTGAGCCACCAGGCCAGGGATTGAATTTTGAGTGACATTCAAAAGATTTTCGTTAAAGTATCCATTTGTTTCAGTCATTGGAGAACTATTTAGTCACTTAACTCTCCCTGCCGAATTTCTTTCAGATGCCAATTGATGGAGAAAATTCACTCCAACTCGAGATAAATCCCCACTTCCACTGCCAAGGGTTTTCCTGCCACAGACAATTATTAGTCCAGAGGGGACTTCTTCTTTCTTCTTGAAATTCAGGTCCTTCTAAGAAGCCTATGTTCAATTAAGTACTTGATTAAACTGACAAACTGGTAAGTCTACCTTTGTGCTTTGTTTCTTCTGAAGTTAAAAAACACAAAATGGAAGAAACATTCATATCTAGAGATCAGCAAGGAATTTGTTCTCCAATTCAGTAGCTAGAAGAGAAAAATAGGCTGAAAAAAATGCAATTTAGGCCAAACAAACTCTTATTTTATTAACCATATTGGGGTTTTTTTTAAATATTGAAAACGAAAGAATATTTTTTTTTAAATGAAACAAGCACAATTATATCTCCTATTTTCCTGTTTGTTTTCTAGCATTAATTACAGCACATTGTTACCCATGAAAGTGTTGAATTCATCCATGTTTGTCCCCTGTGCTCTCTCCTGATGTGTTTTAAGTGGCCAATTTATTATGAAGCACCTGAAAATTTCCTGTGAAATAAACGACAATAAAAAGAGGAGAACAGAATGAGAAATTACATCATTTAAAACACTTAAAATCAGGTGGCAGAATGAGGATAGCTGACCAAAATTGCTTAGTATTAGGTCCAAAGGACACAGAATTTGCTTTGCTGGGAAGTTTTCAAAAAATCACCATATTTTTGAAAAACTGGATAGTCCAAGCAATAAAAATATAGTATTGAAAAGGAGAAATATTATAGTAGTCTACAAAATACAGGTAGAAGTTTTGTTTGGTTAAATACATAATTTATCTTCCAGTGAGGACTAATTGATGTGCAATTCAAAATATAAAATTATGGCTAAAAACTTTGTATCATCAAAAATTTGTAAGAAGAAGTTTGAAAAAAACATTTTGCTACTTAAAAAGTTATGGAGAGCAAGAGCCATTCTCAACATGGCAGGACAAAATATGTTTAAATTAACCTTAGGAAGTTCATAAAATGCATTTATTTCTGGTATAGTTATGGCAGAAAAAAAAGACTTCAGCATTTGTGATCTGTGCTTTGCATTTGAATTATTACATATCAGAAAAAAAAATTATAGCACTGCATTTTAGGTTGATCTTTACATCTAAAAAACTATTCATCCAGTCAGAAGAAAGGATCTAGAAGAAAAATTAGGAATTTTTGCCCCAATGGCAGCACAACATTATTGCATCTCACAAAGGACAGGACAGTGTGGGCTTTACTCATTAATTTGCCAATTTGTTAATAGCATGGAAAAAAAATTCTCTAAAACTCAAGTTCTGGAGGTTCCTCCATTTGTTGGCTTGGGAAGGTTTGCTCCAAAGACCAAGAGCAATGAAATATTTTAGATTTTTCCAAAAGATGTCTTTGCAGGCCAAAGTGAGAGCCTGTGTCAGTCACGGAAAATCTCATTTTAATGTTGGTTTTCTCCAGGTCCAGCTCAAGGCACCCAAAGTAAGTCAACATCACCAAGGGATCCAAACATCCTGTGTTCAAACCCCACCCAAGAAGGGCCCATCCTGTGCCCTGCACTATTCCAGAATCATCATTAACAAAGAAATTAATCTTTCTACAGTTTCCTCATAGCAGAGGAAAATAGATTAGAAATGTGAGGGGAAAACCCTGTGGACAAGTAAGGCTTAAAGCAAAAATAGGGTTCAGTCCTAAATCCCTCATGGGCCAGGAAATCCCAGTGCACTTCTCCCATCTTGGTGCTTAATAATTAGTCATTAACTCCTGTCCTGCAATGAACAGAACACACTCAACTCCCCCTCACTTGACAAGGTTGGGCCCATGTTGATTATTTTAACAGACTAATTTAATTCAGGTTTCCTCTAGTTTCTCTAGGAATTTGCCAAGCAGAAATTTATCAGATTCCGTATAAATCTATGTCAGGGGGAACTTTAATGGAAATGACTGCATTAAGAATTCGGGATTGGGCCCTTAATAGCTGCTATAATTTATCATCTTTTTAATATGGAGAAATCAGTAAAATGAAATATTCTAAAGACATAAAAGTAATAACCCAATCATTTAATATGAAAGAATAACTAGACAATACTGCCCTGAAGAACTATAGATAGCCTGACAGAAAGGCACTGAATAGGAAAGACAGAAAAGCATTGGTAATATTTCTGAGAAAATAACTGTATTCCTGAAAAAAATACCAGTGAAAAGAAAACAAAACCAATCCATTCTTCTACATTCTCTTCCATTCTTTAGAAAACTTCAGACATGGCTTTGGGGGCATTCTGAGGACAGAAGTTGTTATCCTGACTCAGAATGTAGGAGAGAAAGGAAGATCCCCACCAAATGCAAAAGGAGATTAATTCCTTGGGAAAATTTGCAATTTTGATAGGTTATGAGCAAGAAAAATGCATAAATTTGCAGTAGGTAACTATTAGCTGCGTTTTCATCTATAGTCATTATAACCTCATAAAAACATGTTTTGAAGGTAATATAACACAAATAATAACTGGGAATGAAAGCAGAAATGTATGAAAATGAGAGGCTGTCATTTCAGTCATAACATAAAAGCCAAATACAAACTCTAATAAAAAGGGAAAATAAGTCTGGTTTACATTTGGTACCAACTGCACTGGGCTGCTTCCAATGAGAAATGCTAAATCCCTTTGGAAAGGAGATTTTTACCTACAGCCTGCTCCCATCTCCAGGGAAACTGAGGCAGGGAATTTTGCCTCCACTGGTCATAGAAGCAGAACTGTGCTGGAAGGGGAGCAGCCCAGGAAGATGGATCTTGGGGTGGGTGGTGGTGGGAGGGGACACAGGAGTGTCCTGCAGGTGTGAGTACACCCCCAATAGCAGCTGGCCACTCCATCTTTGTGATTTCAGCTCAGGTTGATCTCCCTTCATTGATGGTTCCCATGAAAGAACAGAGAGCTGAGCTTCAGAGGTTGCTTGTCCCTGTGGATTTGGACCAATCATGGTGTTCCTGAAGCTTTTCTGACACTTTTGTAAAGAAAAAAATCCCTGCTCAGCTGCTGTCAGGTTCTGAGAAACTTCCAGGGACCTCCAGATTTTCATTCATAAGGTGAGATCTGACCTTAAATGTCTCCAAATTTTAAAAAAAGTTACTTTTTCCTAGAGGTTATTTACAAAACAGAAGATCGTTTCCACACTTCTACATAAAGACTTCAATTTAAACATATTTAAATGCAACAAAAATACCTTAAAACAGAGCACAGAACAGAAAGGCCTTTTATGTTTTTTTTCTTCTCTGCAATGGGAAATTACCATTTGCCTTTTTTAGTATTACACAGACTGTGATAAATTCATCTTTATTTCCTAAAGAAAAAAAAAAAGAGAAGCCCTCACCCAATTAAAAGTGTGTGTGCTGCATGCCCGCTGCTATAGGGGCAGGATGCAAACTTCCATCTGTGACTGCTGAAAAAAAAATGGTTGTGTAGCTCTGGAGATGCTTTGCTGAACTCTAGCAACACCATTTAACAATTTAGCTAACTGAAAAAACTAAAAATGCTGCTAATTCCCATTTGTAATACGCTAAATTGCCTGTCACTAATTTAAACAACAAGCGAGCCAGGCTGTGAGCTGTTATCTGTGGCCAGTTGAGCAAAATACTTTATTTACCATCTCTTCATAAGCATAGATTAGCCCCTAAGACCTGTTCTGCAAGTGGACAGCCTGTGTGGCCTCAGAAGAATTAAATTCTGCAGAGATTTCCCCACCTGAGCTTGCCAAACTTGCCATTTTCTGATAAAATACACATATGTAAATCTTTTCGTTTCAAGCTGCATGTTTTTCTTTTTTTTTTCCTTTTTGATATTCTTCTAAAGCTCAGAAGTTTCCTTTGGGTTGAGGTATTTCTAAAGGTATAAAAAAAGCACAACCTTGAAACAACGACAACAAAAAAAACAAAGCCAGAGCATAGGATGTGCTCTGGTTGCTTCCTGCACTGTTAAAAAAAAAAAAAATTAGCTCAAATCCCAAGATCCATCCTCAGGAGCTTAATTGCTTCAAAGAATAGGAATCTTGTCAAATTCAGTCCAAACAAACATAATCAGCAGCTTTCAAAGCCTGTTTGACATTGAGGAGGCAGAGAAAACAACCCGGGAAAACCAAAGAAACACACATCGACGGCCTGTCAAAATTTTTGCTCAGACATGATGCCATTATCAAGGCACATCAGAACGGAATAAAAGTGACCTGGGCTGACCACGGGCTTACAAATGTCTTGGGAAGGAAGGGGAAAACGGTGAATCAAAAGGTAGCTTTGTTGAACGTCCCCCCAGGCCTTTCCTTATTGACAGGGATGACAATGGTCCCAGGATGCACCATTATCTATGACCAGCAAGCAGACATCAAATGCTACCGAGCTGTCTCTGTCAGAATAGAAAATGCTCCTCAAAAAAAGGGAAAAAAAAAAAAAATATATATATATATATATACACAGGGCCTTGTTACGTTTTGTTCAGCAAAGGTTTGTCAAAAGCCAGGGTCACTCTCTGTGTGTGCACTGCCCTGAAGGGTAATTTTAAAAGGCGAGGAGAGATGCACTTGATTCTCTTCAGTGTTTCTCCTGGAAGGAGACTTGGAGTCTGTGGATAGGCCAAAATGTTTTGAAAATCAAAAGAGTGACTCAGAAAAAAAAAAAAAATTAAAAAAAAATGAAGGGAAACAAAGTGAAGCAAAGCTAATAGATGTTCTCCACGGCCGTGTTGTTAGAAGGCAAAGCACTTTTCAAAATAAACAGGTTAGGGGATTATTCCCATATTTAGATTTTTTTTCAATAAAAATTGAGTTGATTTCTAATGCATCAGGGGTGGGTGCTACTGTAAAGGGATGACTCAAATTGCAGTGGACAAGGACCCTCTTCAAGTATCTGTGTTGCACCATTCTTCAGTTAATTGCAGGGAAAATATTTATACTGGCGAGAAAAGAATTGTTAATATGGTACTCTTTGGAAAGAAAAGAGAGAGGCTGTATATACAAACTCCAACCTCAGAAATGTTTGGGTAAACTTTGCTTTTCTGTGAACATCTGCTAAGCACACACTGAGGGACCAAAGTCCAAGTGCACCCCACTAATTGACACAGAAATCTTTGTTTAAGGACTATGTGGCTAAAAAAACCAAAACCCCAAACCTTAAAACAAAACAGCTGGAGGGTGAAAAGAATATTTTGGTGGGGGTGAAAGGAATTATTGATACAGACATTATGGAAGCTGTCTACTTCTTCTTGCTTATGGGTCAGCTCTTCCTTTCTTTCATTTTGTTGTCATTTCTAGGGTACAAATTAACCAAGGGAGCAAAAAAAGAGCCATAAAATCTCTCTGGTGCTGCCCTAGAGACCAGGAAACACAAACTGACCCTCCACTGTTAACTTTACAGTCATACCCTGCCTGAAAATGTTAATTTAATGCCATCTGAAGCTTTCTGCCGTGTCCCCCATATCTGGTGCCACATAGGGGTCTGGTGCTCCCCAGCTCTGCTGCTCATCCCCAAAATCTGATTGTCCTGAGAGCATCATGTTCCCTCCCCTCAGGCCTCAGCCATCCAGGCCCATTTCCCTGCTGGCTTCTGCTATTGATTATTGTGACTCCTCAGAGCATGTAATTGTCTTGTTTTCTTCCTTTCTTGAGGAGAAATAACAGAATAAAAAGAACAAAGAAAAGAAGGACCCAGTTACAGCCTTTTACTTCAGGTTTGTGGCTCTGAGGTAACAGCTGATGCTCCACTGTCCATAGCCTGTGATTTTCAGGACAGAAATTAGGATAATAGTCTATCAAATGTACTTTTTCTCCTCCTGGGCCAATCTCATGATGATAGATACGATCCTTCTGCGTCTCATGGGATGTGCTCTTTTGTCCCCCAACACAAAGCTATTAATTCAATGCAATGGTTTCTTTTTCCTTGCCCTGGAAGTCACAATATGCTGTGAGTAAGGCTGGCTTGTCTCTCCTCCTTTTGGAGCACTCCTGAATGCCATGAGAGGCTCTGCACACCAAGGATTTGCCCACCAGTACCTATACAGCAATTTCCTCAAAGCTTTTACTCCTCCCTCCTTGCCCTTTCTCCCCTTTTCTCACTAGTTTTGTGGACTCATAAACAAGATCCAGTTTTCAGTACTGTCCTTGGGTTAAATGCAACCTCTGGTTTTTTTCCAGCTATCAATTATTGATATAAACATAAAGGAGAAAAAAAATTAAAATGAAATTAGTATCTTCCTCATCAGTAAATTCAAAACCTCTGCATTAATATTCTTGCACATCCTAGCCCTTAAAATCAGGATATCTTCCTGTTGACTTCTGTGCTGTAATGCCCCATGGGAAAACTAGAGTTTTAAGGTGTCTTTAGTACTTTGACATCAAAACCTTCACAGAAAAAGAGTTGCCTGATGCCACCTGGAAGGAAAAGAAGGCACAAATATGTCTGCAATCATTTTTGCTCCCCATTCAGTCCTGCATCAAACAAACAGCTCCCTGAGACCAGAGACCCTGGACCAAATCTGTCTGAACAGGGTATGGGTTCGGTGTCTTCTGAGCCAGGTTTCAGATGTTCCATGGAGGCAAAAGAGTTGGCAACTATAAAATTCTGTAAAATCCTATTTATTAAATAAACCCTGTTCTACTCACCACATGACTCATTTCCATGATTTCTGACCATGGCAAAATCCTCAGCCTCCCGTGCTTCTTTCACAGTATTTCACGTTTGTTTAAAATCAAATTAAATTGGGAAAAAAAAAAAAATAAAGGGAGCATTGACTCAACTGTGCATCCCCAGGGTGACCAAAGCAAACGACCTGAGGCTGAGGGATCCACCTCACACACGAGGTTACTCTGTGTGGAATGAGGTATCACACATGTGGGCGTGAGATTCCCACCCCAAAAATCAGGAGCACGACATCACCTCAGTGTGCTTGCCCTCAGCAAAATATTTGAGCAACACCTGTGATTCTCCAATGCTTTTCTGGCCCTGCAATAAGCCCCTTAATTTCTGAGCTGCAGAGGGTTTACCACTAATGACAGCCACGTTCTTGCTCTGAGGATAGACACCAAGCAAACGAGGGTGATCGCAGATGTTTAAGAGCAAATGTGAAAGGAAAGGAATGAGCATTAAAAAAAAAAAAAAAATAAAAAAGGGAGCGAGGGAGTATTGATTCAGTGTGACTGATGTGAATGAGTTAAATGATTGACTATGAAGTGTGAATTCAAATTTACTGTGAATGGAATTTGCTGTGAGTGGAACAGAGTATGCATGACCATGACTGAGTGTGACTAGGTATCATTAGGAAGAACTAAGCGAATATGAGTGGAAAGCACTGATTATCTCCCCTGTAATCTATAAATAAACAGTAGTGCAGGAAGTTTTGAAAAATGTATTTAATAAGGGATTTCCACTGCCTGAATAAACTTGCTGAGGCCAGACAGCCTGATCTGGGAGGAAAATGTATCATTTTACTCAAAGGTCTGTCATGTAATAATACGTGAGCTCATATCTGACAGGAACAAAATAGGCCTGAATTTACAGCAAAATGGAACCTCTGGACTGATTATAAACATCTTTCCAATTACAAATTTACTAACTCATATCATGCCAATTATCCTCTCTTCTGCTTTATGGGTATTTCCCTCACATACATGTTTGAATACAGAAATATGGACATTTAGGACCTGAAAATTTGGGGGCTGATGCTGTCTCCTGCAGATCAACATAATGAAGTTTTATTAGCAAAAACAACTGTCCTTTGGCCCAGTAAGCAAACACTTCATTTGCACCCTTTGTGCAGAGTTACAGAACTGAGTCTGAGGTTTTCTCCAGTTTAATTCAGTGAGAGTAAAGTTTACATCCCAGGATTTCAGACCCCACGGTAAAAAATGTCCCAGCCTGTTCTCAGCTGCTGCCCTTTCTCCACAAATATCTCTGCTTGCTTTCCAAAGTTTTAGCACAAATCAGGCCAACAGAGTCTTTGTTCCCAAAGGTCTCTGCAAATAAATGTTGATTTTAAGGATGGTTTAAAGCAAATATTAAATCCTACAGGCTGGTGTAACAAACATGGGTTTTACCACTTAATTCAGCTTTTTTGCCTTAATTAGGTAATTTCTTCTCCCTACATCTTCTGCATTCCTTACCAATCAATCATTCATGAGAATTCATGGGGATTTTTTTTGTGTCAGCCTCTGCTTCCACTGAAGAAGACAAGAGGAAAACACTGAGCTGTGTTTAGAGTAGAAAATCAATAATGAAAACCAGAAAATTGGGAAAGAGCAGAGAGGCCATTCCAGCATTTTCTTGGGAACTTTCTTGGGAAACCTGCTCCTTTCCTCTGGTGATTAATTTACTGGGGTGCAGAAATTCCCCAGAAATTCACTGCTTGAATCAGCTGGGGCTTAATCTCAGCCATGCACATGAGCATCCCTGAGCCATGGGGTCCTCAGAGCTAGAGGCATTTTAAACTGATATTCAGTGGATTTACATCCTTAGAACTTTACAGGCTTGAAGTTACCTCTGACGATTACACAAAATTCTGTTTGAACTTTTATTTGCATTAAATTTGGGTTTAGGTGTATTTCCCTTTTACAAAGAGTAAAGCTGTTACTGTTTTACTGCCTGACCAGCTCCAAAATGAATAAATTATTCCTGTTTAGATCTTTTTGACCCTGAAAGAACACTGCAAAAATGTTGGCACTGTCACCTCACAATGAGTTTGTAGAATATGTAACAGAATTCAAAAATAAAATTCAATAGAGGGGAAAAAAAAGGTTATGGAATGTACCCTAATCCATTAAAACAAAGAAAATATATTTCTTGAGATCATGAAACCACTTTGTCCGTTCTTGCTAACTCTCCTCAGGAGTCAGGTCAGAGTCAGGGTGTCTGCACAGTCTGAGCAATCCTCTCTAGATCTGCCTCTCCCCAGCATTGACAGGAAACAGTGGGGGATTTACACCCCTCATGCCAAAGCTGCACATGTTCTGTCGATAAATGGAAGACTTAATTCTTCAGGATAGCAATCCAAGCATTTTAAAGGATTTCCTAATGAGGTAAAATTCATTAATAAGATACAGGGGGGAAAAAAACCACAAAGATAAAAAGTCCACCTTTTCCACTTGGAATTGCAGACATGCAGAGTAAGTAAATTCCAAATTTTTTTCACAGATTTACATGATAGAAGTGGGTAAGAATGAGATCATTAGGACTGTGAATATTTTTTGCCCAATCAGTATGAAAACCTGTTTACAACAGCTATGCTGAGTTACCTCTACTGTTACAAAAACTCTGCCATTAGAGAAAAACACAATTGACATCCTTAATTCTGCTTCTCTGCACTGCAAAATTACTAAGGAAAAGATGTCCCAGCTTTTCACTTTTCTGCAGAGGCAGAAAATCCTCATTTCCAGAATCCCTTTTAGACCTGACACAACCACAAAAGAACTGGCCACTCAAACATGCCCAGATTCATAACTCCTGTTTATTCTCCATGCAACTCTTGCTCCTTCCAAGTTCCAAGAGCTCAGTGTGGGGCAAAATCCAGGACCCAAATTCCCTCTGATTTACCAGGGATTTATAGAACCATTCCATGGGTGGGTTAAAAGAGACCTTAAAGATTACCCAATTCCAACCCCAAAATACATTCCCACCCCTAGTTTTAGCCTAGGAAAGCAGAGGATCTATTTGAATTTTTTTTTTTTTTTTTAGTTTTTTTCCTACCTTGAACAAAACGTCTTACTTCTGTTTTTCGAAACAAGTATTTGCTGATGGCACAGCCCACAGAAAGGCACTGAGTGGACAATTAGCCCCCAATATGCTCAAAGATCTGCTCTTTCAGCTGAGCCCCTAAAGATTGGGCTAAAGGGAATATTTTTCACTGCTTTCTTCCCTCCTACCTCCCCCCTGAGTTACAAAACCAGCTGGGGCCACATCTGAGCTGCACGTCACGTTGATGAAGGTTGAGAATTCTGGTTTGCAGCAGGACAGGAGGGGAGGATGCTCTGGTAAAAGCACAGTTAGGGGCCATTTTTAGCAGTCAAACCCAATCTGACACACTCAGGGCTCCGAATTGCCTCAGCAAAGCCAGGTTGTCTGTTCACCTCACATTACACTCCCCGTTTTTAACATAGCTTTGGGTCATCCTGCTTTATTTAGCTGCCGACAGAAGGACTTTTACCATTGTGGATCAAGGCAACTGTCTCTGGAATTGATCTCATTAGCAAAGTTTCCAAAGGAAAGGAGATTAGAGGGAGCAACTGATTTTCTTGACTCGTGCTGGTATTTCTGTGGCAGCCAAGCAATTTTATCTCCCCTATAGGCATTGGTTTCAGGTCACATTTTAACTATAGTTAAGTCCTCAAATAATTCAGAAGACAATCAAGGATTAGTGACCACTTTCCCCTACAACAAAGGGAATGTTCAGCATGGCGAAGCCGTAGCTTTTGATGAATGTCAGTTTTTTTCATGGGCTTTGTAAACAACATTCAAAATAAAGACAAGTCCTCTGGATTTCAGTGAATACTGTATCCCTTCAGGTTAGCACAACAACAAGCCAAGATGGACATTCAAAGATAAAATTTGCCCCAAAACTTGGCAGATGGACTCCAAAAATTGTTCAGTGTTAGAAAAGAACTGCCTTCCTTTTAATACTTCTGAGATGTTAAGGAATAGGCAACTCTGTATATATTTGGGAGTGTATTTTAACATGTTTTTAACACAATTTAAATATCCTTTAAAAAGTCTAAAGCTTTCACAGAAAAATCCTTCAATAAAATTTTAAGAAATTATTTAATTTTTGAGTCAGTCAGTTGTGGTTTGTTTTATTTTTCCAAAGATAATTTCCCTGTTCAGTGTCAGAGTAGGAATACCCTGCACCCATGAAGAGGAGGAAAGGCAGCCATCCCTGAGCTTCCCAAGCAGAAGTTTGAGCACAGGGCACGGATGGGAGAAAAATTAATGTGTCAATTCCAAGGATTCCCTGCTCCAAATCCCCTCTTTCGGAGAGAACTAAGGGGCTTAGCAATATCTACAAAGCAGCTCTGATGTGCTTCTGCCTCCTGCAAACAGCATCCCTCCAAATCCCTGGCCAGGCAGCCTCCATGCAAGGGTCCAGATCTGGCCAGCAGTCATTATTTTTTGTCTCCAAATCACAACAAATTTTACTGAAGTCACATTCCGAGTTGAAGCTGTCATCCCCAAGGAGAAAATAATAAAAAACCATCACTGTAGTGGAGGGTTTTTTTGTCCTATATATGCACATTTATATAATTCTGACTGTTATCTCTGGGGCCTCTCTGGCAAACTTTCCACTGTTCTTTCTCTGTTAGGACTCGAAGTTATCAGAGTCAGAGTTCATTTATACTCCTGATTTCTGGCCCCACAATGTCCCCCAGGGTTGGGAACTCTGCTGTGGCAGAGCAGAAACATAATTTTATAGCCCTTATATTCTAATTCATTTAATTAGGGGTTTTCTTAGATCTCTGGGGTTGGGGGTTGGGGGGTGTCCTTTCATGTTTAGAGGTTTCTGTAGAAAATCTGTCTCTACCCCAGAAAGTCATGGGCAAAGTTCTCCTGCAAGTGCAGATCTTGTTTGCTCTGCAGCAAATTAATATTCATCACATCAGGAGCAGAATGTACGTTTCCATCTTCCCTTTGCCATTATTAGTTAGCAGGGGGAATTATTGCACAGCAACCCACAAAGAAATGCACATAATTTAGATACACCAATAATGGGGGGGGGGGAAATTAAAAAGAATATGACAGATGGGAGACCCTGACTTAAATTTAAATCTAAATGGTTAAAAGAAGTGGACTGATAAGAAGAGCTCTAATTAAGAAACATCTTGCTGCTAAAAACGTGAACTTTTACACTTATTTCATACCTCAGGCAGAGCTCAAGCAGAGGTAGATTGTATCTTTAAAGAAATGAAAGAGAGGGGGGGAAAAAAAATATTAATCTGCATTGTAGTAATGCTGATGTGCCTGGAGCCGAACTTCCAATTCATTGTGAGACGTTCTCTGCACAGACACAGCCCAGGCAGCTCTGCCTTGAGAAATCTTCAGTCAAACTAAGAAAAAGAGAGAGAAATAATGTGTTATCTTCATCTCACAGAGACGTGGGGAGGTTACATGATTTCTCCAAGCTGATGAGAGAATTCTCTGATAAATCCAGATCTGAGTTTTGGGGGTTTATTTGCTCTGTGAGGTGGGCGGGTGCAGGTGGGCACACACAGAGTGAAAGTGAATCCAAGTTTTCCATATTTTTTCCAATGTGATGTACATGGAAAAAATTAAAACCAGGGAGGATATCCTACCCAAATGTTTAGTATTTCAAGTGTAACTACAACAGCACAATTAAGAGCAGAATGGAATTTCATTTTGCACTTCCTATGTCTGAACTAGAGAACATATTCTGGAGCAAACAAAATTATGTTAAATGGGAACTACAATTTAGGAAGTAAATCACTAAAATAATTGCTGATACCTTATTAAAAAATGCAGTTTCAAAGTGAAATATTTTTAATACAGAAAACTGAAGAAAAACAATTAAAGTCAAATACTTCATTTAACCTTACAGTGATTTTTTTACCTTTCATTTCTGTGAGAGAACAAATAGCAAGAATTCAAAAGTCATAATTCAAAGCGTTTCATCTGTAATTTTTTTTTTCTTTTTAAGACCTACTTGAGAAACTCTCATTTGAGAGCTATGGGAATGAAAGTATTTTTAACAACCCAGACATGCATTGCAACGTCTGCCACCCAAAACCTCAAGTGTGTACTCTAACGACTTCCTGCAAAAATCTCCCACTAATTTACTATTAATGAGTGACAGAGTTTATACACTTAGCTAAGTGGAAAGTGATTTTTTTAAGGATATTGTGTTCTCTTCCCTCAGTCACCACGGTACAATTACAGCCAGGAGAAGGCTTTTTAAAGCAGTCACAAATCACAGCTGGTCATGTTCCTTGTGGTCTTCCAGGCCACAACGTCTACAGGAAAGATAATTAGAACAGTCCAATCAGAGAATCATAAAATTATTTGGGTTGAAAAGACCTCAAAGCTCATCTCCTTCCAATCCCCTGCCATGGGTAGGGAATCTTCCACTAGACCAGCTTGCTCAGACCAACTTTGTCTTGAACCCTTCCAAAATTTATACCAACTTACTTATCTGAAAAATGACACAATGATATCCTGGAACATGAATAAGCAGCAGCTGTGATTTACTTTATTCTTCATATTTTTGTGATAGTAAAATAGCAAAAAACATCATCACCTCTTGCTGGCCAAGCCTCTTTTGGTTCACAGAGCAGATGAAACCCCAATTGCCTCTGGTAGCCAGTGGAAGTGGTGGTAACATCCCTACAAAGGTTTTGCTTGCTAAATGGGGGGGAAAAAAATGAAATAATGAAAATTGGGAAGTTCTGTATAAGGATACCATGCTAAAATTCATGTAGGAAAAAGACTTACGACCCTTAATCTACCAGAATCAGGGAAACTCCTCCAGGGTGCTCTCATCAAACACTCAGAACTAGAGAAATATTGTGTGGGCAGGGAGAGTATCTACGGCTTTTCTACACCCCTCACACAACCAGAATCATAATTTGCCCAAATATCAGGACACAGAAATGTCACTCAACATTTTGCCTTTGTCTGGCAAAATAGTAAGAGGAGACTGAAGAAAATGTTAACTGGACAAATGATAAATGGGCAGCTTTGTCCTTTTTTTTTTTTTTTTTCACATTTATCAGAGCAATGAATCTGAACAGGGAGTTTTGGGTTTGCCTAAAAAAAAAGCTTTTGATGATTTTTAAATTCATTCAATAAAATAAGGGAAAATATTTAATTTTAATTAACTTTCTTTTTTATTCTGGGTGACTGAATCTTATTATTCCTCCATTTATATACACATAAATATATATTCTTTTATGTCCTCTACCTCCATAATTAACATTTACCTTTCATTTTGCTTTATACCAGATTTCTACCGTCACTATGATGAAAACCCAGAGACAAGGGGAATGCACAGGCATGGAATCATATTTATTTTTTACCTATTCCTGTGTTACAGCCATGGCTCAGGACACTCTGGAGCCTCATCTAGCTTTTATCAACTCCCTGTTTGTTAAGCCTCTCAGACTTTCCATGTCTCAGCATCAGTTCTGGTATTTAAGCAAGAGGAAGAACAAATGGCTGGTAAAGCCTTTTTATCATCATAACTCTTTTAAATCGTCATAAAACCATCTTAAAGTCATTGCAGGGGGAAGATTTTTCAGCAGCTGTTTGCACTATTGAGGTAGATCACGACCTGCCCACAAGAGATGTAGAATCCCAGAATGGTTTGGGTTGGAAGAGACCTTAAATATCATCCAGTGCCATGGGCAGGGACACCTTCCACTATCCCAGGGTGCTCCAAGCTCCAGTGTCCAACCTGGCCTGGGACATTGCAGGGATCCAGGGGCAGCCCCAGCTTCCCTGGGAATCTGTGCCAGGGCCTCACCACCCTCCCAGCCAAGAACTTTTTCCAATCTCTAATCTCACTCCGCCTTCTGTGAGGTCTGTGAGACCCTTCGTGGCTCTCCCAAGTCAACTTCTCACAATTCCTCATTTTGACACGAAACTCTCTTGTCTTCCAGTTCCTTAGAAGGTGAGAGGTGAGGAAATTCAGGAGAAATAACAATCCCTTCCCAGTGCTGTCCCACTGACCTTGGGGAAAGATCTCCTGATGCCATTCCTGGATCCCTCAGCTGTGGCTCCAGCCCTGACACAGGGATCTCTGCCATCCCTGATGCCAGCCAGGTGATCCAAAAATTGATTATTTCCAAGAAATGTGCAAATCAAGTTGTCCAGCAAGCTCTTCCTCTCCTCCTGTCAAGAGGAATGTCTCACTTTGCTCTTACAAACTTGAAATATTCACAGTACGGTGCTCACAACCAAAATCTGACAATTTAGCAGAAAGTTTTTAGATGCTTAATCATATATCTTAATAAAAAATCATACACTCCCTGATGAAGTGAGACAGATTCTGATTGCTTGTCTTTGAGGGAACGGCCTGCTGTAGAAAATTATGTGGAGTGCTCTACTATTGTACCTGTCATACACTTTTAATTAAAAATGTATTGATGCATGACTAAATTGTGCACAGTGAAAAACAGACCTATTTTAGCTCAATTGCAATAATGTCCACATAACCCAATGAAGAAGCCCATACAATTATAACAGGAAGACAGCCCTGGCACAGTTATACTTTTTCAGGTCAGATGTATATTCCGTGGAACCAATCATCACAAATCAATGCGGCCTCAATCAGCACAAATGAATTTACTAATCTACTCTAAATACCTGCAATGAAGTCATTGCACTAATCTATTGTAAATTAAATATGTGGCGAAACGAAGGCAGAATAATGATTAACATTATTTTCAGGAGTATTTCCTGACAAAGTCTGTTAACTAAGGCAATCTACACCCAATATTTGAATACAAGAACTGTGTGCAACCAGAAATAAATTGGTTACAGCCAGAAGGCTGAAATCAATGCGCTGTGGACAAGAAAATGCCTCATGAGGCCTCTGCTAAAGGAATATTTAGTTTAGACTAACAAGGAGTAAATGTGTTTAGAAGAGAAAGAGTTGGAATTCAGAATAAAAAAGTTATCACGTGGCAAAGACAACACCCCAGCTGCAGTGTCCCTAAGTTTACTCCTAAATGCTTAATTTGAATTCGCTTTTAGATTTTTTTAAGGCAAAAAAGACATTGAGGTAGACATAAGAGTATTTGTTTGCAAATAGGGATATGGAGCTGCTTGAGAAAGTGTTGATGAAAGTGTTTAATGAGGAAAGATTAATTATAACTCTGAGGACTGACATCATGATTAGGATCTTGAATATTTGATTGATGGGCTTAGTTGCTTCCTCCACCAGAGGATTTTTGCTTGAAGCTAAAGGTGCATGTTTAGGTCAATGGTTGAAGGATTTTTTCCAAACTTAACAATTCCACGATTCTGTCCTAAGTTCATGGAAATTTGTGCTCAGGACTGAGCAGAGAAAATCTGAGGAAGAAAATAAATCTGAATTGCTCAGATATCACAGGAAGTCTAAAAGTAGTCAGTTTTTCTAGGCTATTGTCAAGATAGATGATTCCTCGTTTGCAACTAAATATTTCATTTCTGCAATTGAGATTTTATTTCTATTTCTCCCTCTTTTCTCTCCTTTTCCATGGCAGAATCTGCACTGACTTTGCACTTGCATCACCCAACCACAGCTCTTCCAGCGACAGACAAAAATAGTTTAAAAATGCAGACAGTTTCTTGAACACTGTGGGCTGAATTTCATCAAATAAGGCTCCTTGCATGTGAAAAAAAGAGAAAAGAAAAAAAAAGGTATTAAATGAATCAGTCTCTGCATCACTGTTTTCATTCTTTTTTGCGTTAAGTGCACAAAGATTTTTCCAGCAAAATGGCTGAAAATGCCAAACCGTGGAAATCAAAACTTTACACAGGAATAAACCCAGAAAGTTTTCATACTGGGAATGAAATTTTCACCAAACTCACAGACGGGCATATGGAGAACATGGGGAAAGCAGTGTAAAGAAAAAAAAACAAAACTCCGGAAAAAAAACAGAAAAATTTAACTCAAATTCATCCTGAAGAGGAATTTTTAATTCGCTCCTCAGTTTTCTTATTAAAATATCGTTTTTAGGGTAGTCCATGAGGTTTTTGGGCTGTGAGGAAGAAACAACTTTTAATTTTAGGCCTTTTTAACTGAGGAGGAAAATATGGAAACGGAGTTTTAAAATAGCGAAATTTACATTGCACAAATTGCTAATAAAACAATGGCTGTTTTAGGAGATCATGTAAACTCAGCCTGAATTTGATGTCAGGCTGAGGAGTCCTAAGAGTTGCATAAAATGGTTCTCCAAAGGAATTCCACCTGGGCTGATCCTCCTGTGAGTAACATCACTCCTTGTTACAACATCTCTGCTACGGTGAGGAACAACACGATGAATTTTAGATGTAAATCTGAATTTCATGACCTTTCAAGTCACATCTTTAAACCTCATTTGAGGAGTGTTTTTTCTCTGTACGAATATGCAGTTGAACTGAAGACCCAGAAGTGACATCATTTTTTTCCCCTCATTTTTAGGCCCTCTTCAGGTGTAAATTAGGCTTTTCAAGTGTCATCCTTATTTACTTTATCCTCTGCAAAGTTAGCAATCGTTCCATTATATTTTTGGTGCATTACACAAAGATATTTCTGCCTGATAGGCAACGCTTGCACTTGAACAGAAGAGACAGAACAATTGTCAAGCCACTGAAATACAAATGAACACTAAAAAAGATCCTTGAAACCACTGGACTCACTCAATTTTAAATATGTGCCATATTTTTAAATGAAAAAAAAAAAAATCCTGCTTTTCTATAACGAGGAAATAGAAAGATAAAAATTAAAGCACAGCTTAAATAAAGAAGAACAAATAACCTTGCAAAGAAATGCTGGATTTGTATATCATTATAAGCTAAGTGTATAAACCAAAAAAATTTAAAGTAGATTATATCGTAATTTAAAAATTTAAGGTCACAGGATCTTTTTTTTTTAAAAGGAGTGTCACTTCCAATAACTTATTACTTTCAGGGGATTTTCCTAAAATAACTGTATAGTGTTATCTATAAACAAATCTCCCAAATACATGTGGGTCATCCTAAAACTATAACACAAAAATTATCTAAAAAATTGAGAAATTGATCTCAGGCTATTTTCTTAAGTACATCATGCTGTAAAAATAATAATAATTTAAAAAATCATAATCCTCAGAGCTCACCAAGCAGGATTCCAGGTTTCAAAGCCTGAATATATCTTGCTTTGCAAAGAAGACAGTGACAAAATGGGAATAACACCGTTTGTCACGTCTCAAAAGGCACAAACTGGGGGAGAATTCCCACTTCTGCTCCTAATTCACTTGGGCACTAGGAAAATCTTACCTTTCCAAGAGGTTAAAAAAAAAAAAAGCAGCATTTTTAAATTGCCTTTCCAGCCTGCATCTACGATTACAAAGCTCTCCTTAGGAAAATTCAGAAATTCAGAACCAACTCCTTTTTCTTTTTTTTTTTTTTTTTTGGAAGATTAACATATACATTACACAGAGCATCTTCCTACTGAAAATAAAATGTATGATCTGGAAAAGTAGGACCAAAGCGGGCCTTGAAGATTATAGGGTTGGGTTTTTTTTTTTTCTCTATTTCTGAAAGTAACTTACTTTAAAGTCCCTGCAACGGGGTAACATCCATCACACTCGATTTCATTAGTCTTTAAGGCAGCCTTAAATAGCTGGGCCTAAAAACAGATCTTGGTTGATATGGCAAATATCTAAAAAGGATAACTCTGAAAATATCCTCTGCTGGGTTCAGCTTGGATTTTGCCCAAATAAATGCAATCACCTCTCATTATGATTGAGGAGAGGAGGGAAGAAGAGTAGGGGGGGAAAAAAGGAGAAAAAAAAAAAAAACAACTCAGGAAAGCAAAGTGCAGCTCTGTTTAATCCATATAGACATGTCTACCCAAATCCCTTTGCTAATGTATATCTAATTCGGATAGGCTAACTCATCCTGGAATAATGAGAGCCTCTCTGAAAATGTGGTGCATTTTTAGTATTCTTCAAGTGTGTTAATGTACTTCTACAGGGGCTTTAGCAGGGGAAAAAAAATTAAAATATCTATGTATATTTGTGTGTATATTTATATATATGTATAAGATATACATGCAGCTTTCTGAGCTAGGCAAGCTGATCTCTCTCTTGAAATGGTGCAGTTGTGAGGTTATTTAGGAGAAATAAGTAGCTGCTGGACAAAGCCACACAATAAACAATATTTACAAGTCAGGTAGAGCTCCACACAGGGCATTTCATCTCTCCCCTGCCCCTCCAGCATCCCGAGGACCTTGCTGATGTTGACAGCTACCACCGAGTGCTAAATTCTGCCTTTTTACAGCTGCAAAACAGACCTACCATATCTGTGAGGCAAGAAACGTGAAAGAAAAGTACTTGAAAATAAATATTTCTCTTTTAACGCTCAACACAATCCCTCCTCATCCTGCCAGCTATGCTGTGACAATTGCAAATTCAACCTCAGCAGAAGAAACGTGGAGAGAAACGGGGAGGAATGGAGATTTTTTTTTTGTGCATTTTACATCTGTAAATGATGTCCACGTGTGCTGGCACTGGGCTCCACACATACCCCCACTCCCCAGCCCTCCTGCTCTCTCCCAGCCAACATTAACTTCCCATGGCAAAGTCCCACAAAGTCCCAAACCACTCTAAACCCACACTTCAGCTGCAGAAATCAGGCTGGGAAATAAGCACTGAGGTCCACTTTTAAACAGCATAAAATTGAAATCGTCCCATTTCTGCGCCTTACCCTTTATTTAAACCAAGCTGAGGGGAGTTTAAAGCTACACAAAACTGAAATTGTCCCGTTTCTGGGCTTTACCTTTTAATTACACCAAGCTGAGGGATTTTTAAAGCTTTCCAAAACTGAAATTGTCCTGTTTCTGAGCTTCACTCTTTATTTAAACCAAGCTGAGGGGGTTTTAAAGCTTTCCAAAACTGAAATCGTCCTGTTTCTGGGCTTCACCCTTTATTTACACCAAGGTGAGAGGGTTTTAAATCTTTCCAAAACTGAAATTGTCTCGTTTCTGGGCTTTACCTTTTATTTAAACCAAGCTGAGGGGGTTTTAAAGCTTTCCAAGGAGCCTTTGAAGGGAAGGACATCATGCCTTTTTTTGACCCCACAAGAAAATGTCCGGCAGTAAGGGTTGTGTGGGTTCTTCACACACAACTGCATTTATCCCAGTTTATAGTAAAGCAAGATTGAGTTTCCAGCAGGTCCTTCCATCCCCTCCTGTGTCCTCCTGCTTGTTCCACCCTCTCAGATGTGCACCAGTCACACCTCAGCACAGACTGTTCATTTTAAATACCTCCTGCTTTTTCTTGCCACCTATCCTCTGTTTTTCTCCCTTCTTTTTTCTTACAATACCACAGTACAACAAAGAATGCACACAATTCATGTTTATATATGGTTCATCAGACATTTTAACTGGGCTTAAATTAGCAAATCAGTGATGGAGTGACACTTTTTCTCTCCAGTCACAAGGCCACAAGGTTTATACTTTCATTTTAAAACTCAGGTGCATATTATTACCTGAAAAGAATTAGGCTTTGAAGGTCACAGAGCAGCTGATGCATTTTGCATCCCTGATTAAGGAATGAATATCCCATAATCAGATACCCAGTTCAGAGGGCTTTCTTCATACCACCACCCTTATTTTTATTCATTTTAATGTGTCATTACTTAGGTGATTTAATTCTGCAGAATGCAAGGAAATTAATAATGCCACTGAAAGGCAGAATTAAAGTTTTTTGTTAGAGAAGATAGGGCAGATGGCTGAAATGGAAAATTAGAATTACATGGGCTTTTCTACATGGAACACACGTGGAAAATGTTGTGTTCAAATAATTTTACATGGCTGTGACACAATAAAATTCTCAAGATGTTTGCTCCTCCCACAGTAAATATAATGACTATAAATATCATAAATAATAAATATAACAGCTATAAAGATAATAAATATAAATAACACCTCACCTGCTTCACAAGAAAAGATATTGCTTGCACTGCAATACCAAGTGCATTTGAAGGGCTCCTAATTATGTGGGTTATAGAAAAGAATTTCATGAGATCCTATAAAATGATGGAGAAAAAAGTTCCACACTGTTTGGAAAACAGAATTAAAAACAGAATTAACTGAAGGATCTTCTCTCTGCAGACACTTGACCAAACCAAACCATGGATTTGCAATAAAATTATGGTTATTCATTATTACTATCATAAGTACAGTTGCAATGGCAGATATTAGTGGTGCATCATGGAGTGAAAGGTGCTGGGTACAAAAAGGTTCTGGGCAGAAAAATGTTCCTTTTCCAGCCCCACACAAGCAGCAGGGATGGCTGGAGCTTTCCTCCATCCCTGGTAAAATTCCAAGTATATAAAACTGTGCATAAGCTCATGTCTGCGTGCAATCAGGACACAATAAATCTTACTATTAAGTTAATGCCTCCCCACAAAACTGGATTTTGGGAACAAAAAAGACAAATGGACACTTTAAAAAAACTATTCGTGTACAGAGGCTTGAACACTATGACACAATGGCCTTAAAATTGAGGAGTGTAAATAAATATTAGCTGCTTGACCTTTGTTAACCAACAAATATCTTCCCTAATTTAAAAATACTCCAGCACATTCACCTCCCCGAGCTGAGCCCTCCACAAAACACCACTTTTAAAGGTAGTTAAGTTTTTAATGGCTCACTAACAATCTACAACCCCATGAAAACAGGGGTTTACGATGGCCTTTAGCTACAGAAACCTGAATGGCGCCGCCACCATTTTATTTGGTTGGAAAATAAAAATAAAAAATAAACATTGCTCAAGTGATGTAAGAGACCTTCCCATCACATTTCCCTCCCTGCCTCACAGAACTGCACATGCATTGGGGTTTTTTTTTATATGCCAATGGGTTTGGTGGTGATAAAATACTGCCAAAAGCCTGTTTTGATGAATGGTAATAAAGTCAAATGCCTCATATTACAATGAGCTTTTCTTTTTAAGGAGAAACCTAAAAATCCATCATAATTCATGCTATTTGACCCTGTGTGACCAAAAAGCTGTGACATTAAAAAAAACCAAAACCAAAAAACCAACAATTCCAGCAAGTTATCCTTTTAATCTTTATCTCACAGAGCTCTTACCACAAAATAAAGAATAACACATTGATGCTTGTTAAGCCATGAAACATGAATGGGAAATAAAAAATTAAATTTCCTCGTTTCCAACCCACCCCCTCCTCTTCCAAATGAAAGCACTCTGGTGAAAAAAAACTCATTTGCATCGTGAAAGTTTTCTAAGGTCTCGAGTAAAAGGGAGCAACCCCCAACAGAGAAGCCTGAATTCAGGGTGGAGCTGCTACTGTTTGGGAATGGGAAGAAAGAGGATTTCCTGCATGTTCAGCCTGTCAGATTTGCACCAGAGGTTTGGGAAAAGGAATCAATTTCAAGGTGGTGGCACGTACTGACTCCAACTCTTCCTGGTGTGACGCTCTGCCCTCCCCCACTTTTAAACCAGCATTTTAGAGCTCAAACCTTCTATTTTTAACAAAAAACTATAGAAAGTCTCTTCTCACTCTTTCACTGCCCCATTTTTCCTACAATTCGCTCAACTTCAGTTCTTCTAAGTGAATTTCAGACCAGGATTTTGCATTATTTCTATGCAATATCTTCCTTACCTTGCCTCTGAAATTGTGTCTTGATGAGCTGCTCTGAAGATATTTGGCTTACACACACTTGTCTCTCAAGTGTTATTTGTCTCAGGGGAAAAAAAAAAACAATAATGATATGAAATTGTCCATAAATTGACCCAACACTCTTTCTTTCACACTCCCCATGGCCAGAGCAGCAACATATGTGGCCAATCCAGTTTCTCAGTCCATCAGAAATGTTCCACCATTAAGAAATTTAAGGAACATTAATCAATACCTTGGTATCAGTTTTAATACCTTATTGACTGGCTATGTACTAAATAAGGAGGAGTGTAAATCTAAGCAGAGATTCTGTTTTGAAGTGCCCACAGTGACCTGTGCAAGCACAGCCCAGGGATGATTTAGGGAGGGAGATAAGTGTCTGATAAATAAGAGGTGCTTGATGTGGCGTGGTGTAAAGACTAAAACCACATCAAAAACATGGATTATTTTAATATAAGGTGTTTTCCTCCCACCTCTTGGAGTTCCCTGGTTATCCACTTATACAGCCACGTGCAGGGCACTTTTTAACCTGTTTTTCTGTTATCTGTTGTTATCAATTTCCACTGCAGTTGTCTGCATCCCTTTGACTTGGGCTGTTTTCTCTCTCCCGTGGCAGCAGAACCTGTGCAGAGGTCATTAAGCAGCAAATGTGTTAAATAGCCTTTAGCACACTTTCAGCATCATCTCCTAATTGCTTTTCTCTCCATAGGTAGATACAAACCACTTCCCTTAAAAGAGAGAAAGAGAGAAACCTTCTCCTGTTTCTTTAATGACTTTTATTGATGGTTTTGTTTTTGCTCCTACTTTGGGCCCAGACTCCCCTATCTATGCTGGCATTTTAAAGCAGTAATTTATGTCATAGGTTGAATCACATAATAATGGCATTTTATGGTTTATCATCCTCAGCTTTCTGGGTGGGTACCTCGGAGGCAAAAAGAAGCAAATTTTTATTAACACATGTTTATACATAATTGACCATTTGGGAAGTAGGAAGGAGAAATGGCTGTGATTTACATAGTTTAAGAAATGTCTTAGAGCACCTCACCCAGTCTGGAGCTCCCACTGTGACAGATGAGCAAATGCCCATGGGAGATGACAGCATGGTATTTATGGTATTTTCTTCTGAGACAATCAAGTAACATATGCCAAGACCATAGGGATTATCTCTGAGCTACACACTATGCAACTCGAGCTGAAGAGAAATATAATATTTTAGAAATTTGACAAACCATAGGAAAGGAAAAAAAAAGGAAAAAAAAAAAAGATTCACCCACTTTAATAATGCAATAACTTTTCCCTGACTTAATCAGACGTTTCTTGATTATAATTTTTTGGGTAATAAAATGGTGACAAGCTGCATCCCACACATTACCTTGGAGCTGCTGTGCAGGCCAGGGAAAATCTCAGACTCACACACAAAGTACATTCTGCTATCCCAGGATTAAAGGATTTGACAGCCCACTTGGCCTAGAACGGCCCTGATTTTACACCTACAGTAAAGAATAAAGCAAACTTTAAATTCCATACACTTTTCCTCATTAATAGCATTAAAACCACTTCTGAAATAATTATTCTGTTGCTTGGAAAAGCTCATGGTTCTGGATCTTCACTGACTGTCACTGTATGCAGCCATTTATTCTTTTGTAAAGTAGATGCAAAATTATATGCAATATTCAAAACTGTAATAACATTAATGATTCTCTATTATTTTATATCAGCAACCTGCAAAGGATAACAGCTTATTTATGAATGCACTTACATCCTCAGTTATTCCTCAATTCCATGTACTGTGCCAACATTCTGCATCCATTGGACCAGTAGGATATATTTTATAATAACATAGTTTCTATAGGTATTAGCAACAGTGTAACCATTCCAAGAACACATTTCTCAGGTTCTTATTTTAATTATCTTATCAACTTTTTAGAAGAATGGCTTTTTCTTGCAGTGCAGTAAAAAGAATTTCTTCACAGGGCTACTTAGTGAACATCATTCTACATAAATTTGCTTTACAAGAAGTAGAAAACAACATTTGCTCCTCATATTCAATGTGGCATCAGACACAAGGGAATTTACAATTTACAAGGGAAATCAGATCTATGTCACAGTATTTAAGAGGTCACCTGAACCACTTCAGGCACTCTCACAACTGAATCCAAAATTTTTCATGCTCAGATAAGAGAATGGAATGGGGATCAAAAGAGTTCTGATCTACCAAAAGATCAGGCTGCATAAAATCTCTTCACAAATTCCAAAAATGATGAAGAGTATTGCTTTATAGGAGCAAATTCTGATAGTTTTATATGATCTCTAATGAGCTTCAATTTTAAAAATCCATGTTGTTTTAAAAGCTGCAGCAGTCACCATTTATTCAGCTGTGGGCTGTTCTTCTGCAGCCCCTCATGTAACAGGATATTGGCTCATGCCTCTGAAACAATAATATCACTTTTCCCAAATTTGTAATCAAGTTTTCTGCATAGTATGTTCAAGTGGTGATAACCTCTCAACCATTCCTGCTGAAAGAAAACTCACCAACAGAGGGGGTTTATGATTCTATGCCATTTTTTTGTTTTAGTTCACAATCCTGTGCCAAATTCTGAACTCGTTATCTATTTTAAATTTAGCCCAGCAGATTTCCATTAACATGGGAATACATATCGTGGTTTTCACTTCAAAAATTACCTAATGGAGAGCAAAAAAAAAAACCAAAACAAACAAAAGAATACATAAATCTCAGCAGATATATTGATTTATTCCTCCAATAATTGTAAAACTCAGGTCAAAAGTATAATAAAGATATTAATTATAAAATAGCCAAGATGTCAAGACTACTTTTTCTTTCAACAGTCCTGAGCTGAAAGCTTAAATTCCCTCACTACAGATATCATGTTATAAGAAAAATAATGCTCCAGAGAGGACATTACTGAAAGTTATGGATGGACCAGTTGGGCAACTAATAGGTCCTTAATGGCTTTCCAAAGTAGCCCATAATCTCTGGTAAAACCATCTCTGGAGGGTCTGGGTGATGTATTATGTAATAATTGTGGTGCTTCTAAATATGGTTTGTGCTACACTGATTGAGCCCATTTTGTGAGGCTACACTGGAATTCCTGGGGTTTGTTCATCAACACCAAGCACTTCTGCAGTTGCCAACGTTTCTGATTGTGACATTCACTTTGGCTCAAAGCATGGGGAGTGGCCATGGTTTGGGGAGAAGGGAAATATTGACTGGGAAAAGGGAGTCTGGGTCACTTTCCCTTCCTGCTCTTCATGAGCTGATTTGGACATTTGAAATGGTGACAAGAAACCAGAGGACATAGGAAGGAGCTGCAGGTCTAAACATGAGTTAATCTTTCATTTCAGCTGTCCCTGAGCATCACTGGGACTGAAGTTACACATGCACACCAGCATAGAATCACTCTGATTTTAAAGGAAGACAAATGTTCTCAGCACATGGGAAAACCTGAACCCAGTAGAGAATTTCTCCTCAATTCACACAGCAACTCAACTAACCTGATTTCACCCTTTGCTCCAAGTTTCTCTTACCCAGGAAAGCCTTTTCCAGGAGCACTGGTAAGGGTTTAGCACAGACCAACACTCAATAGCAGCATTCCAGCCTCTGTCAGAACAGTCCTAGGGCAGGAATAATCCTCCCAGCCATACCTTCTGTTCCCTGCTCTTCCCCCACACCAGCAGATGCTGGAGCCTCCCAGACACACACTTCTCACCCAGGCACCAAACAGACGAAGAAACAGAAATTTGGATCAGTCTCAGTCCAGCTGTTCCACCCTACAGGACTGCTGTGCAATGGCCAGAGTGAAGAAAATCTTGAGGATACCCCTTGTTTTTGTGGTTAACACCACTGTAAATTAATATAGTCAGCTGGAATTATGATTAATCAATCTGTTCATCTATTTTTTATACAACTGTGTTGTTAAAGTTTAGCTACGTCACTTCCTAGACACAAGATAAAATATGAGGAATATATATTTAATATAGAAAATTCATCTTATTGAGTAGGTTCAGTCGGTTTTTCCATTCCCCCTGCCCTAAGAAATCCTAATATTTTGGGAGCTACAAGCATCAACAGAGTACAAACTGACAAAACACTACAACTGGATCTGAAATTGGAAATCCACCATGAAGGGGCGAATACATGAGCTCCAGTGGCTGCAGCAGGCAGAAATAAATATCTGTTAGAGGCATCTGAACACCCAAAAAAAGGAGATTTTTGGGTGTCCAGACCACACTTTAGAAGGTGTGGTCTCTGAGATTAGTCCCAAGAGCCACAGCACAACCACACACCAGAAAGATCCAACTCTTCCCTCAATTCCCAGACATTTTCATCCTGAGGAGTGATGATGTCAAAATACACCACAGGATTTTCTGCTTAAGTGTTTGGGTTGGGTTTTTTTTTCCTTTTTCCAAGAACAGGAAATATGGGTTGAGTACTACTGTAAAAATATATAATAAAAATCACACGTTGCTATTACAGGAAGGAGCTTGGGATTAGTGCAATTACATCAATATTATTGTAATTAATGATTACATCATGCTTTAGAAAAGGAGCACAGAAAAGGTTGATATTAACATGCAAGACACGGCAGAGTGATATCAATACTCATTTTACTGTTCAGGTTTTTTTTTAAAAAAAAAAAAGCTAATAGCTGTCAAAAATACCCATTATAGGCTAGTCTATAATTTGTAGAAGTCAAGTAATACATTTTTTCTGAAGGTATAATGGATGCTCCATGGAGCAATTATTTTAGAAAGACAACTTCATCTCAGCTGTCTCATGCCAGCAGAACTATTTAAGAGCCAGAAATGCATAATTCAACATGGAAGAGCTGTCAGATTTGAGAATACCTTTAAATTATAAAAACTTAGCACCACTAGTCAGTTATAATTATAATGGAAATGTAGTTTTCTGTCGTTTTATCATAGCAAACATCTCTTAAGAAGCAATTTCATGTGCTAAAATATTTTGGCAAAGTGACTTTTGATTCTAAAGGGATACAGATTATCCAGTTTTATACCTGAATATTTTCCTCACAAATTGAATGTAACAGCTAACATGGCACAAGATGGCAAAGCAAGAGTGTTATTAAAATCCCATTGGAAATTGTTACTATGAAACAATGAGCAGCATAACTCACTAGGACAGGTCAAGTTATGCACAAAAAATATTATTTTATTACAAAATATGACAAGACAGTTTTTCAGCAGACAGTCAATTATTTTACACAGCGCACAGCCAAAACACAGAAGGCAGCTCTTCTTTTGACTTTGGCTTCTTTTAGCAACTAGAAAATCAAATTATGAATCATTAAATAGTCACTCAGATGGGTTTAGGACCAACAAAGCATATTAAAAGTGCTCTCAGAATATTAAGGTAATATTTAAATCCTTTTCTCCTTTTTTTTCTTTTTTTTTCTCTTTTTTTTCTTTTTTTCTTTTTTTTCCCCAGAGTATTGCAAGGCAAATTCTTTTCCCTTTAGGCAGGACCAGAAAAATTCTCTTGGTTTCACTCAGAAAAAAAAGCTATTGAGTTATTATCAGGTTATAGAGACACCCAATAAATGGCTTTTGGCATTTCCCTCCAAGAGTTGAACCCAACCACCAAAGGGTCATTCCAGGTCATCACCAGGGCTCAAGTTCATTTTCTTTTCTCACTTTGTTTGCTGAGACCCACAGCAGGCCCCAGTCCTCTCCACTACAGAGGAAATCTATAATTGTATTAATTTATTTTTTTTTCCTTTTCAAGTGAATTCTCAAGAATTTTATAAACTGTACTCAGTTTGCTTCAAAATCCAGAATATCACTAAGGATTTTTTTTAAATGTTCACAAATAGCTCATTCTTCAACCTGTCTCTTAATTTTATGGAATTATCTTTTAAA
This sequence comes from Argya squamiceps, assembly GCA_037834095.1. NCBI lineage: Eukaryota > Metazoa > Chordata > Aves > Passeriformes > Leiothrichidae > Argya > Argya squamiceps. The sequence goes on along the minus strand of JBBMKD010000222.1, from coordinate 2,883,547 downwards.
AAATATTCATCCAAACCTTCACATGTTCATTTTTCAGCCTAATTAGCTTTTTTTGATGCTGCTGCTGACCATCACACTTCCCAGATTTCTCCTGTCCTTTCTGTTCAACCCACACATGCAGTGATCAGAGAAGCATTTCCCCCTCATGGGTTGTGGTCAGTTGGTTTTATTTCTAGATATTTGCAGGAGAACACTGTGTGTATTCAAGTCCATGTTTCATTTTAAACAACTCCATCGTCCAAAATGCTCACAGCAAATTTTAAGCAGGTTTGTGACGGAAAAAAAGTTGAATTTTAGCATTAAATATAACAATTTGGTGGTAGTTCTTGGGATTTAATGCAAGTTCTTGGAATTATTCTGGCAGTAAAGTTATTTCACGATAAGAAAGGAGGGCAGGAATGATGTCCCTTCTTTTTTTATTTACACCCCCTTTTCCCCCACAGAGCAAGATGAGATTACACCCAAAAGATGGAAAGTTTTCTTATCATTCTGTCCCTAAAGGGAGAACCAGCACATTAACAAAGTGCTGAGAAACAGGAGATCGACTTCAGAAAATATCAATTTCTTGTTCCTATGGCCGCAACATGATGTAGTATTGCATAACATAATACAAATTAAGGAATTAAATTGGTTTCATTTCATCTGATTTCCTGGCAGGCTTTAATGTGTTAAGTATTTACTAAAGAGGCAATTGGGATGCATGCAGCATTCAGAATTATAATTTATTAACACATCTTCAGTAGTGGCACACATTATCTTCCACAGTCTCACCTGTAAATTTCTGGGTTAAATCAGGTTCTGTCCCAACAGCACATTCGGTCTCAAGACACCCAGTGCTGTTTTCAACCAGCAGATTTCCAGCACTCTGCAACATTTACCTTTATTCTGCATTTTTTTCATTAACACACAGATTGTAATTGCTTAAACAGAGCTCTGAAATTAATGCTATAAATACAAATTTGGGGTTTGCAGGACGCCCTCACCGTAGACTTTCAATGAGTCAACAAAACCATAAGTTTGCCACTCTCCACTAAAACAACATGCAGGCAATTTACTAATAATGAATAATAAATATATTTTAATAGCTCCTGGGTTTGCTGTGCCACAGATTTGATTTAAGGGTGGCTGGGGGCTGCCCTGTCCTCTGCAGACGTGGCCAGGAAAGGTTGTGCAAGGGGCTGGGGTTGGAGCCTTTGTTCCAGAGAAACTCCACGGATTTGCTTCTGAGGGAGGTTTTCATCTCCTTCCTACGTCCACGCTGAAGGAGCACTAATAATGCAAAGCTGCTGCAACCACTAAATTTCCCATCACATAATTAAAATTAGCAGAGTTGGGACTTCACGCCTGTGCGCTCCACAACAAGGGAAATGTTAATATTGCATGGTTTGGAGGGAAGGGAAGGAAAACTTTCCCAGTTTTTAACAGCAGCAGATACATTCCAAGAGCAAGTAGGGAGGTAAATGGTTTCTAGAGATATTTTTCAAGATCCAGATTTTTAATCCATTCCTGATTATTCCAAAGGTTTGAGCAGCTCTACAAAACCACTGTATTGTGGTTGGCACCTGGATTGTCCTCTGTGCACCACAAACTAGGAAATCCACATGGATCTCTTCCTATAGCATTACAATCCACTGAGGAATTGGGATGAGAAAAAAAAAAATAAATTTTATATTTTTTATAAAAATATTTTTTTTTATTTATATAAAAATATATATATTAATATATTTTTACCACAAAAAAACTACTCCAAATATAGCATTAAAAAGTGTTAGATTTTTTTTTCCTCCTTCATTTTACATAAAGCTCCACTCAAGGACATATTGCCTCCTGCCTTCCCCCTGACACAAAGTGTATTTACAGTAGGACCTAAAAGTTTTTTACTCCAGTTTCTCAGTCCAACACTCTTGAATGCGATTAATGGAGACATTCGAGCACTTACGTCAAGTTATGCTGCATATAAATGGGGATAAAAGGATTACCAGGTTATAAATCAATTGAGAGATTCAGGGATATAAATCTCGGGGACACTGGGCTTCAACCTTAATGGAAATGCAGAATTCCATTGGCTAATCACAATTTAGATTGCTACCAGATACATCACTGAGTTTCACTGGGTGTCCTAAAAAAATAATCTCCCTGATATTGGGGAGAGGTGTGAAAATTAGGAAAAAAACCTTTGAAGGTGTCCCAAAAATTCTCTTTCCATGTTTGCAACAAACTCAGAAGCAAACTGTGCTGACAAAACTGATTTTTTTTAGACAAGGAATTAAGTTACATCATTATGGTTGTAGAAGTCATTGTTTTTTTTTTTACATGGTTAATGCAAAATAAGAGGATATTTTACCTAAATTAATGTCTTAGAAAAGTAGATTTCCTTATCTCAGAGAAAAATTGGCACAAGGGTAAGTATAGAAAACTGTACATGTACAGAAATGTAGAACTTGTGTGACAAAGTCATGTCATGGCCAAGGTGAAAAATGTTTTACAATGCTTTGAGTCCCTTAAGGAACTTCAGTTTTGCAGAAATATAGCTCAAAAAATAAAATATAAAAAAGAGAATTCCTTGCCTTTGACAAAAGAGTGCAAGATGGAGAGAAGGCTCCAACATGCAGAAAAGAAAAGTGAATATTTGAATATTCCAGGTACCCTGCTTGCTTTTTTCTGGAGAGGAGAGAAGATTAATTGGGTCAAAATGCAGAAATCTCAAACCTGGTGCTGAGGAATAGCGGAGGAGGAGGGAGTTACAGCTGGGAAGAAACCAGAAATCCTCACTTCAGCACCACTGGGAAAGGGGCAAGGACTTTGTGGGAACAAAAAGACTCCACTTTCCTCAGGGGCACGATAACTTCTGGCTGTGTTTGACAGAGAACATTTCTGCTGAGTCCTGGAAGAACTTCTAGCCAAGGAGAGGCAGTGGGAAAGGGGATGCTGGGTTGGATCAGTGAAAATGGAAAGGACAGTTCACACCCAGAGGGTCCCCTGGGAGTTTATAAACACAATATGCAATTCTTAGAACCAATCAAAGGCAAACAAGTCGAAAACAACTCAACTCATGAGCTGATTATTTGAGGGCTTTTGCAGGCTATGATGTATTTTAAGCTTATCTAGCACTTAAAATTATCATTAAAATGACCTAATGTTCAACTGAGCACTGCCCTATCCTCTAGATATGAGCGGGGTAAATCTATTTTAGAGGCTTTCTTCTGTAACAAAAAAGTCGTATTAGAAATCTCATTGTATTAGGCACAAAACTTCTCCACTGAGAGGCTCTTTTAGGTTTCCATAAATGTTGCAGTGCATTTCCACACCCTAATATTTCCACATAAGGAAAAGGGGTTTCAGTTTCTCCCTTGACTTTTAAGAAGAAGCACCAGAACTTTTTGTGATTCTCTCACCATGGTTGGCCCAGTGCCAGGACAGGAGCACATTTTGGGTTTTGGAAATGTTTCTCAAAGCTGTTTCTATTGGGCAGAAAGCCAAATTATCCCTCCTTGGTCATTGTATAGTTCCTAAGAAGGAGCACAGAGGTGCTCAGGGTTTTTTGGGAAAAAAACTCACCCAGGTGTAAGGGGCTTTCCTGCTCCTGCACACGGCTTTTTGTTTTGGTTTGGTTTTGTATCGTTCGTTATTTTATCACTTATTAAAAAGTTGTTTTTCAAAGCACACCTGATCAGGGACACTGGCAAAGTGTCAGTTGAGTGAAAACTGGGGCTCACCACAAAATATCTGAGAGGTTATTTTTTAAAAAACATGATTAATTTTAAGCCAAGGCCAAGAACCAACAGAGTGGAAGGAGAGGGGGTCTTTTCCAACTGCTCCTTCATAGTGTGCTTTGGCTCAAGGCCAAAAACACTGAAGGGGAGACCCTGTAATAAAATACCTTTTACTAATTTATTTATTTTTTATTTTACTAATAAAGATTTAGAAGCACTTTGGTGTTATCTGACTCTTTGAAATCCCCACCTTTTCCTTTTTGCTAGGCAGCCAAATGTATACACCACGAACAACATATTTTAAATATTACATGAATTATTATTACCTAAATTATCAATTATCAAATTGATTGATATTATCACCTAAATTCTCAAATACAATTATTACTTAAAATATCTCCAATGTCATGTATAGATTTCAAAATTCATTTTGAATGGTACATTTTTATGAAATATTTCAGTTGTTATTTGGAAAGATCTTGGAAATTCAGGAATTTTGAAGAAGAGAAGTAAGAATTGCACTCTATTAGATCTGTTCTGCCACAACAGATGTCAATAAAAACACAATAACAATGGAGTTACCACTATTTTTAAAATATCTTCCATAATTTATAACATCCCCCATTCAATGCCTTGTTTACAAACAGAACAATTGTTATTATCTATTTCAGACCTTTTGGATCCTCAGAATTTATTAGACATCCCAAATTTTCACTCATTCAACACAGAAATTTTAGTGAATATAATGATAAGTGGTTCTGAAAGCAAGTTTTCCTCAGATATTTAGTTCTAAGAGGAAACCCTCGCCCTAAGAATTCAAATTCACTTTTCAGCATTTCCCAGTATTAATATTGTTCCTCATACAAACACTAATTATTGGCCAGACCAAAGACCACTGAAGTCATTCCATTGCTTTGCAAATTTATATGAAACTGTCTGAACATTCCAACAGCCTCTAACAGAACACAAAAAGCACCTTGTAGGAAAGAAAAGGGGGAAAAAAACCCCATTTTTCTCAAGTTTGATTTTATCATCATTATTATTCCAAAGCTTTTGCAAAGGATGGCAGCTGCTTGTCACAAATAATACTAAAAAGAAAGGATTTTTAACTGCAATTTTTGCACTCTTTCCTTACTTGGGGCCATTTACTAAAGTAAATTACAGCAAGGAGTGGTTATTGTGCTAATGCAGGAAGAATCTGCCCTTTATAACTGCAAAATTTCATAATAATGTGTTTTACAGCGTGGTCCAAACCTGATTACTCAGAGAAAGGACAATAAAGAATGAAAGCAGACGCTCATTAGGAACCTTACAATATCAATAAAAAAGAAAAATTACTAAAAAAAATTTAAAAACCAACCCTACATTAAACATCCTATTGAATGATGAAATAGAAAACTGAGTTCTTCGGATTTGATGATAAAAGGGGAGACAAAAATACAGATATATTTTTCAAAAATATGAAGCTGAGGAGGAAGAGTCTGACTATCTTGATAAGTATTTGCAAAGATACATTACATTTCCCTATTTTACTCTTTTGGAGTATTGTTTTTCATGCTTCCAAAATTTTAGGGAAATTTTTAATTTTTAAAGTTTTGCAATTATTTTTCTAATTTGTTTTTGAATAATCTTGGTAAGATTTTTGAGACAATGCAACAAAGCAGCAAACCTCAAAATTAACATAACACCAGTAATAATAAAATAAAGGTTATTATTCACACTATAATAAAAACGTACTAATTAAATTCAAAGAATGACCACATTAAAAAAAAACAATTAGAACTGAATCACACCAGATGACAAATTGTCAGGAAAAGGATTTAAACCTGTCTCTCAACTCTGAGCATCCCCACCCAGACTCAGCATTAAATCCTATTTCTGGGTATCATTTGGAAAGAATCTTCTTGAATTTTCAGACTGAATGTTAAAATTTCAACACTGGAGGCAAGAAGAAAATGAGCATCAAAAAGTAAAGGGTGTGACCAGGAGCTGGACTCAAAAATCCAACTCCTTCTGCACAGGAAAATTGTGTGTTTGATGTGGAATCACAAACACCAAGCGAATCTGAAACCATCCAGGTTTGGTACTTCAGAGCACAGCTGGAATTTACAGCCAAAACTGATTCCTAAACTTGTACCTGTGAAATTAATACTTCACTCTTTTTAATCATTTTTATACTTCTTTAATTTTACCATAACCTAATCCCCAATAGAAAAATTCTCAGTAAATTTCTTTGATTTCTGCTTATTCCTGAGCATGACAAATACACCAGAATTCAGTGCAGCCACATGCATTGGAAGAAATGGTGTCCATTAATTTCCTTTTCTCCTCCTGCAGGAACTCCTTTTTAACAGGAAAAAATCCCATCCATACGTTCAGGTGCATGTGTTGATGCACCTGCGTGAAGTATTAGAAAACCAAAAAAAAAGTATTTTTGCTACAATTTTTATATAAATGCATTAATATTTATTCATAAAATCAATGTATATTTACACATTTAAATCCATTTATATATATATTTTTAAATATGCATTTCTACCTCCATGTGTTCATGTATTTGCACGTATAAACACAAAAATATAAATATATTTGCATATGTATGTATCCCTCTGATCTTCTTTCCTCACCAACTGCAGTCCTTTATTCAGTGAAAGTTTCCAAGTGTCTGCACATTTATTTCTGGATAAAAGAAGCAGTTTGAGCTCCTGACCACCATTCTCTAACAAATAATTCTTTGTGGCTGTAATTAAGATGGCTCTGAAAGACTGCTGGGATGTCTTAGTGGTCTGGAGAGCACTCCCCCCCTCCCCTGAAACAAAATCCTTTATCACGTTTTTGAATTAATTATAAAAGTTAAAAATTAAATCTTTCTTGTGTCCCCCATAATAATCCTCCCAGATCAGTTTTTGTCCATATTAATGGAGAACACATCCCTAGTAAGATTTAATTTCAAACTTTTATAATTATGGTTAAAATTAAATCTTACTGTGGCTGTATTACACATTAACATGAATGAAAGCCAGACTAGGAGGATTATCAATGGTACTCCAGCACCATTTATTTTTAACTTTTGCAATTAATTAAAATCTTTGGATAAAGATCTTGTTTTGGAGTGGGGGAGTCCCTATTAAGATGAAGCCTATGAAGTGCTTCCATTCTTGTGCAGGGTATTGAAGATGGGAGGGCAAAGGCTGGGAACTCAGGGAGATCATCCAATAAATCATTTCCTCCCTGGCACAGCAAGACTTAGTTCTGAGCTGCTTCTGCTCTGGAGAAAATGGTAATAACACCCCAAAACAGCATTTTGCTCCTAAAAAACACTCAGCAACACCTCACAGCACCCAAAAAAACATGAAATGTATCATCCCGTTCCAGCTCTCCCTTTTTCTCTCATTAAAAAAAAAAAAAAAGTAAAATTACTTTGCCTCGATTATTGTTGTTGTTTTTCCCCTTCAGAAATGAATTTGGATAGCAGCAGGTCTCCCTCAACCCAGCTCTGCTGCACTTTGCCAGACAAAAATGGGATAAAGCTCCAGGGATCTTCATCTCCAGCCCTGCTGAGCCCCTCAGGGCTCAGGCTTTTATGTCTCACTGCACACAAAGGTGTCCCAACCTTCTGTGCTCCCCATGGAGAGGCCATGGACTCTCTGGAATGGTGGAGTTTGGAAAAGACCCTTCAGACCATCAAGTCTGATCATAAACCCAACTCTGCCAAGTCCAGCCCTAAACCTTGTCCCCAAGAGCCATTTCTGGCACCAGCTGGGGATGAGCAGAGCTTAAAACAAGCAGAATAATGCTGTTTGAGGGACCTTTCCCCTCAGAGAAGTTTCTTTAGTCAATGGATTTATTCTTCCACGATCTCACACTGCTGAAAAGTTACATTAAGCCAGAAAATATTTAAATTCCCTCTGACGAGCCAACACAGAGGTTGCAATAAGGCCTTTGCAGCACCTGGCTTTTATAAAACAACTTTTTGTTTAGAATCAGTTCTGCCCCATCCTTGGAAGTGTCCAGGGCCAGGTTGGATGGGGTTTGGAGCACCCTGGGATAGTGGAAGGTGTCCCTGCCCATGGCAGGGGTGGCACAAGAGGAGCTTGAAGGTCTCTTCCAACCCAAACCATTCTGGGATTGTCTCAAAACGTGTCTTGGGGAAAAATAATCAAAAAGAGAAGCTGAGAAAAGACAAGGCCCAGAGAGAGAAATAGTCATAGCCAGAGTCTGAATTAAATCTATGAAAGGGATCACACTTGGCTGCAAACAAAAGCACTGTCTCCTACATGATTCTTTCAGCAATCAGGAAATGGGAACTTGCCCACTCTTTGTAAATATCAAAGTATTTATATTGCATCAAAAGGATCTGATTCTACTATCGTGTTTTTCTTCTAAGACAAACCACAGAGCTCAAAAACTTTGGCTAACCTCATTCTTCTCAGTGATTTGCTTTAAGCTGCATAGAAAGAATATCTCAGTTTGTGCTGCCCAGAAAATATCACCTGAAAAGCAAAATATTCATGAGTAAGGGAGAGAGGAGAGGAGGCCAGGAGGAGCAAAGAAAACATAACCTTGCATATCCACCTTGGAAAACCCGACAGCATTGCAATGAGAACATGAATGGCTTTTATAAAACCAGAGGCTGAGACATCCTCACTTGTTCCTGTGTCCTTAAGGAAATAATTTTACTCCCTTTTGGTGCTGTTGTTAGTTTTCTGTAGGCATTCAGTCATCCATCAACTAAAGTCCTTCCAGAAGAAAAGTTGGAAATACCTCACTTTTGGTAACTATTAAGCACAGTATTATTGAATATACAAGTCAAAGGAATGAAAATAAATAAATCCATATATTAATAAATAAATCCATATATGTATTTATATAACACATATATTCATAAGGAGGGGGTATTTTCCTCTCTTTTCCTTCCCAAAATGAAAGAGTATCCATATATGATATTTCCATGTAGTAATATCATACCTAGTCCTCAAATAGCAATCCTGGTCAGTTCTGACACAACGAGGAATAAACTGTTCTACAAAGAAGGAGTAAAAAAATCACTCCAGGAAAGATTCGACTACTCAATAAGATTTTCTTAAACAATCTCCTCCTGATTTGCTGGCACCTCTTTGTTTTGTTCCCCTCCTCTGTTATCCTGTGAGCAGTGGTCTCCCATGCCAAGGGCTTTCCTTATCCCCTATTTTCTACTGGAAGCAGTCACCTACATCTAAGCAAAGTATAAAATAAAAACGAAACAGCAAACAAGTCCCTGGCAGATTCTCTTCCCTTCCCTTCCTTGTTGCCCTGTGCATTCCCAGCTGAAAGCCATAATTATTTATTTGGGGAAGTCCTGTAAGCCATGTCATCACCATTGCCGAGGAATTTTCTGGGAATGGTTTGAAATGTTTCCAGTTAAGCTCCAGACTTAACATCTCCAGAAGAAAAACTAATGTTTCCACCACATACTTTATTAAGCCCTTTAGGTCCTTTTACAAGGGAGGAAATACCAATTAACATATAATTTAGCAGAACAAAATATTATCCCATTTCAACCAGTGCCCACTTCCTTGAAGTTTATTCAAGCATTAATAACCATTTAATGCAATTTAACTACACTGAGGTATCCGTTACATTAATATCATATATCCATCAGGAAATTAGAGTTTTGTCTCTATGAATTTTGTATTACAAGAAAGTCTTTATAATTTTATTCTGCACTTTATGGGGGCTAATTTGAGTTTTAAAATGGTTCAGATAACTTCCCAGCCTCTCTCTTCTGCGCTGTAATACGACTAACAAATTGTTACTGATGTTAAAAGATCATGAACACATCATTTATTAAACTGGGGCTGGAGAGAGAAGTTTGAAAGAAGAGTGCATTTCCCAGATAATCCCTGTGTTTCCAGGAGCTGACATCCAACCACGGGAACAAACTCCATGGGCTGGGAAGCTCAGGACCCTGGGCTCCACAGGAGTGGAAACAAACTCAAAAAATATTCTTGAATTGACTCCCTCAGCCTAAAGAAACCCCCTGCCCACCCTCCAGTAATATTTAACATGGGCACTGGGCTGGAAGTCTAATGAAAAAGAGATTTTCCCCATGCTACCTGGTCTGGGGAGTTGAGTTCAATGATAACCCAAAGAAAACCAGAAAATATTCCTAAAATCCTCAAATGTCAAACAAGCACTAGTAGGTACAGCTCCTCTAAAGTTTCCTCAGAGAAACAGAATAATTTTGATTATCGCAGCATCTGTTCGTTCATCTATTTAAATTCAAAGGTGATTTTACCTTTTTGTTTTGCCAAAATATTAGAATATACACCTAGCACTGATCAAAACAACCAGAAATAAACTCTGAGACAACATAAACTGATAATTGATTAAAAAATAGATTTGGTTGTTAAAGATTTTAATGGTATTTAGTGTTTAATTCTGCATCATGGATTTTACCTGAATATTTACCTTTTTTTTTTTAATCCTCCTCTCCCAGTTAAAGAGGAATGAGAACACAGATTTCTCTTTCAGATTGGAGAATTTAAAGCTTTTTGTTGATGGCTCCTTTTCTTAATAAGTATTTCCTAAACTGCAATCCTTTATATATCTTTACATACATTTGTGCATAGCAAGATGAGCAATAAATCTTAATTCTGATATATTATTTTATACTCATTCTAGAATATGTTCTCTCTTACCAGCTGCTCTGCTTTAAAGCATAACTTTTCAGACATTTTGGTTTTTTGCTCATGCTGTGAGTGCTTTTGAGGGAAAATCATTTGAAAGGAGATGGTTTAGGTGCATCCCAAGGAATTTCCAGCTCTGCCCACACCTCTCTCCTACATTTCTCCTACAGAAATTCCTACATTTCTCCACAGATCCTGCAGATCACTCCTTTGGTAATTTCAGTCACCACCTCCTTAACCCACTGGAAAAAAAAAAACCCAGAGGCTTTTCAAGCAATGAGGGTTAATGTAGAAAGAAAAGGGTTGTGTTCTGTCCTAATTGTATCCAAAAAGTTCTGTATGTGTTGGTTTGAGGGTCAGTGCACCTGGATTAACTGTAAAATCAGTACAGTTTCGAGAATTAGGAAAAAAAGGTACAAGATCTGTGGAAATTATCCCATAAAAAGGGACAATTGTCCCATAAAAAAGGTTTACTGAGAGCCTGGGATGGAGGGAAGTGACCAACACAGTGAGAAGAAACCAAAAAACGGGTTTGACCCTCTCCCCACTGATTTCCACACAAAAACAAATTCTCAGAGCACAGATCACAACCTTGGCTGTTGGACGGAAGAAGTCTTTGCTACAAAGCCTTTCAGTGAATAAATGCCACAAAATATGCTGCTTTTTATGTCTCAACCAACAAGGTAAGTATAAATAAGCTCACAAACCCCTCAAAAGCCACCAAACATAAAATATTATAATGTTGCTACTCCCATGATTTCCATACCCTGGAAAAAAAACGCTACCCTGAGGAAGCACTGCTGCTCCTCAGCCCTTTCCCAGCTCAGTGCATTTTTCTGTGTCAGAAAATTACAGATTCTGTAAATATCTGAAGGTAAATTTTCCTGGGGAGCACAACTGAGTCACCTGGATGCCCAAATGAGATGGCAGAGAGTGTTGGGGAGTCCACATTAAATTGCTTTTACTGACAGCATCACTACAGAATAAAAGATATCTGTCACATTGTTGATATGGATCTCCTCCTTATTGTGCCTTTTGGCATCTGTGAGTTGTTAAAGAAGCCTGAAAATGCCTTTTCTGCAAATTCTTTCAACTCTTTTAGTTCTTTTTATTTGTCCAGCAGGCTTTGGGCTTGTTAAGCTTTGCCTGTTGAGGGGAAGAGGAAAAATAGGCCCAATGCATTTTTTAATTCCAGAAGTGCTCTCTGACCAGAGGGAAGTGGCCAAACTCTTTGGTGAAAGAGTCAACAACAGCAGACAGAGCCCAAGTTTAAGACTTAGAGAAATAACATCATTTAGATATCATAATTATCTTGGTTTTAATTGTTTGGTGCACATTAAATTTCTTTCTGCAGTAGCACTAACAGACAGGTAGAAAACATCAATTTTTATGATAAAAAAGTCCAATAATACCATTTAATAGAGGAAAGCAGCACAGGACATGCTCAGAGACCTTGAAGATGATATTTCTTTTATCTGCATTACAAAGTGTTGCACAAACAAAAAATACACTGCACTGCAATATGCAGAGAGGTAAAACTTGCCAAACACAAAAAATAAAGCAAGAACTACCAGTATCTGTCATGTGGCAATGATTTGTGCCAGTATAAATTAATAATTGCTCTGTATTTAAATAGACCTCAGGATTAAATTGTGATTATACCAGAAGTTCCCACCCAGGTCCTGGTTCATGAAATTATCAATGCAATTAGCTTGAATAATCTCTCCTTTAGTTTAGCCACCCCTAAAACAGAAAATATATTTGCCAAGCCTCAGCCTGCAGGAAAAAACAGACACCAGAAACAGCACTGATGTGAGAGGAAATAATAAGTGACTGCCAGCATGGTTTACTCTGCCTAAAATTCTCCTTTTAATGAACTTCAGCAGAATTTTAACCAATTTCTTAGTCTTGCAAAGCACACAGATATAGGGTTTGAGGTTTTCCTTGTATACATATTTTTCCATCAATTCACAATGGGGAAAAAAATAAAATAGCCTGAATTCCTCACAGAAAGCTTAATCAAGTTTCAATACATCAGTAACCTCACATCATACAGGAACACTAAATCACTGTAGAAATAAGAAACTCTTTTAAATGTAATAATTAATTAATGATTCAGGCTGCAGCTCTCATTTGTTGTACCTACTGCCACTTAATTTAATTCAATTCTAAAAGTAAAATATAATTCAGTAAAACTTTGAGGGAAAACCAGATATTTTCACTATTTTATGGATATGGAAGAATATAAAATTAAAGTAAGGCAGATCCACAGGAATGTAAAGAAAAACTCTTGCCTAATAAAAATCATTACTCAAAATAGTCACTTTGGGATACACAGTATATTTCAGTGAAGTACAGTATCATTAGTTCAATTAAACCTGCTTAAAAATAAAATTAATCTGTGCTTTTATTTTCTAAATATTCTACTGAGAAAAATAGAGTTCAGAGAAACATCAGTGTTTTCTGACAAAAAGATGCAGCTTTTGAGCACAGTTTCATATGTCACCCACTTTACAGATTTTAACTCCAATAAAATCCACTTGTGAACCTCTTCTAATAAAAGCCCCACATGCAAGAAAAAGTCAACTTATGCAGTTTTTATTTTTAAACTGGTACACCAATAAAATGAGAGGAAAAAACCTAAAGAAGGAGAGAAAAAATTGAAAAATATAAGTGTATGTAAGTATATACATATATATGCTCATATGTATGTAAGCATAAAGTATAAGTGAAAGGGAATATTATGCAGGAAAATATTTAAAATATTTTAATATGACAATCTAAGATGTTCTTTTTCCTTATTGTACCATATCAGATCTGTTGAGTGACAAGTGACATGAAGTGACACTTCAGCTTAAACTAATTTTTACTAATAGCACAAACTATAATTAATATGTGCCTTTTGTCAATGACATTTTTTGACTTTCTGATTGTATCCCACGAATGAGACCTGGCCTGTGAAGAGCTTTGAGGTCCCCACATCCCACGTTGGACTGAAAATGTGTCACCAATTTAATAATTTGATATAAGTAAAATGCAGACTAAATTTCTCCACAGAAGCACCCAAATAATCTTCTGTGCCACTAACAGGTTTTACGGCATTCAACTGAGGGGATAGAGAAGAAGTAAAAATTCCCATCTATTCCAGCAAATGAAAAGCCAAAGAGGTTAAAATATAGCTTTCCTTAAATGCTTAGTTTATCCTGGATATTTGTTATAGTATTAAAATCAAAAAATAGGAAGTTTACTTAATGTACACAGGAAAACAGAATTTTTGGAGGGACTGTTTCAAAAATGATCAATTCTACTGCTGCAGGGCTTTGTTTAGCTAATGAACAAAAACCTATGAAAAGTTAATTTTTTTTGTCATTAATTTCATTGATCCACCATTTAAACTTTTGTTTTAAGGACCTCATTGGATCCTACGAGAAAAATGGAAATTAAACATATTCTGCAACTGAAACAAAAAGTTCACAAGGGAGACAGAGTTGTTGATCTGTCTGAAGGTTGGGGCTGCTCTTGTGTGATATTTTGCTCAATATTTCAAGGTAAGAATTACCTCAGAATGATCCATTCCAACCCCTGAATAAGCCAGGCCCACAGCAGTAATTTTCTATTATATATTAAAAAAAAAAAAAAAAAAACTAAACAAACAAACACCAGAAAACTACATGAAGAAGCAAAAAAACCTCTCAGTTTTTATTGGTTACAGCAGTGAGCTTTGATTAGGAATAGGAAATAACCCAAACCAGAGATGGAGAATTCCCATATTCAGCCTCCTCCAGAAAACTCAATCCCAATGCCCCGGCCTATTCCAAGGAATCAGATGAAACAACAAATCCTAAAGCATCTTCCTTAGCTGATTTACACTTCTGGACATGCAAGATTCAACAAATATTAATTGAAATTCAAGCCAAATTGGTCAGAAATTAGTTCCTAAAATGCTTTATTCAAGGAGCACAAGAGTCTGGATTTCTTTCTCCCACCACCATTATTGGAAATAAATTTGTACTGATGGATAAGCAAAGCACTGATAAGAAATCAAAGATTCAGCAAGTTTTTTTTTCCACTTTGGAGCACTGTGGGAGAACAAAATGACACATTCTGATGTGCAGCCCAGCTGTAGCTACTGCAAGAGCTACAAGTTATGAGTTCCCAAACTTTCCTACAATTGCTTTTATAATCTCTTTCTTTTAATATTCCCTTTCTAGGCTATAACTTTAAAATTCTCTCTAAACCAATTGAGAAGCAGAAAAATAAAAAGGCAAGAAATCCAGGGATTTTACAGTAAAAGCTATAACAGTGGAAGGGTTGGGTTTGTTGGGGGTTTTTTTTGAGTAGTTCTTCTGCTAAAAAGCAGAAGGGAGAGAAAGATGAAATTTGAAAGTGTTGAAGGGAAATAGGCCCTTTGTTGAATATATTTAAGAAAAGGCATTGATATGGAACTTCTTAGTGTGCTCTCTAAATTCTTTAATACCACATGGCATGATTCACAGCTTCTGTTTTCTTACCAGAGCTTTTCCAAAACTTTCCTTCCGAGGCGTTGCCCGAAGTTTTCTCAGGCCTGTGAATGGGATTTCTCTCGGCCTGATAGTTCTGCTACACATTTTCCCCTTCCAACAGCTATTAACCATCCCCAGGTGCCAAGCAGTTCATATAATTGAGAATTTGGGTATTTCATTCTGGTTTTATGCAGGGGAAGAATTAATCCTTTAGTCACTCACTCTTCACATGCGTTTGTTCAGAAAGCCGGGGGTGTTCAAGTTTTCTTTCCAAAGGAAAAAAAGTGTTTCTTGGAAGTCTGAGAAGTTTGTTTCCTGGGTGTTTTATTCAAAATCTTTGCCACGTTCTTCCTCACTTCCTGCAAGTTCACTTAACAGATTTTTGGCTCCTTTGCAAATATTTTTTTTATATAATGGTGATGATGCACATAATCATCCATTGGCCAGTAGCTGACGGAATTTGACAATATCCACGCACGACAAGTTGTTTTTCAGTCCCCTCGTCGAGCTTCTCATTCTTTGTGCCATCTCCACAGCACTGCCTCTCATTTTTCATTTCATCCATCTGGATTCTAGTCTCCATCTCAGCATGAGGGTGGAGTTCACCTCTGTGGAGACTCTGACTGACATAAAACACTGCACCCAGAGGTGTTGCACAGGGTGCCCAGAGAAGCTGTGGCTGCCCCTGGAAGTGTCCCAGGCCAGGCTGGGCAGGGCTTGGAGCAGCCTGGGATGGTGGAAGGTGTCCCTGCCCACAGCAGGGATGGAATGGGATGAGTTTAAAGTCCCTCCTAACCCAAAACAAATTATTCTATGACTCTAAGAAGTTACAAAGGCTCCTAAGCCCATACCTACATTTCAGAGCTCGATTTTATCCACAGCCTCACACTCAGGGCTATAAGAACAATTTTAAAGCTGCATCCCAGATTAGAAAATACCCTCCAAAAAAAACCCTATGGAGAACAAGCAAAAATTTCCCAGAACCACCAAATCAAGCAAAAATTGGAGTTTACTGAGCAGAGTAACCTGAGTTAACTGAGTTTAAATCCCCTCTCCCTATCTGGGGATACTCATTCTCATCCATTTCCCAACCACACAGTGGGAATACAATGCAAAAACTGAAACAGCTTTTCTTTCTTTTTCCAGAACATGCAGAGTGGAATAACTAACAATTATCACCCAGTTCCTCCATATTTTTCTAAAAGGACTCTGTGTGCACACACTGTGTAGGATATGGTCTATAAAACCCATGATTCCTGAACATGCAGCTTGGACCCTTCCTGGGATCACAAGCCCCACACCACTTGTTCTCTGCAGATGAAACGTCTTGAATTTCCAGATGTCCAGGGGACCATTTCTGCTTTCCCCAGGTACTCAAATATCCAGAAGTCCTGAACAAATGTATTTAAGTCACTGAATTTCACGCTTAAAATAAATTCTAAGTGAGGAGGAAAAAAGAAAAGTACAGATTTATCTGGGGATGTTAAACATATGCTAACCCTATACTCTTATTTCTGCAAAGAGAGAGAGATGGTTAATGTTTTTATAAGACAGTGATAGTCAACCCTGTAAGAACCATGAAAATCTCTTCTAAACACAGCACGTTACAGAGAAATTGAGGTGGAAGGAAGAAAACTGAGGCAGAAAGTAGCAAGAGTAAAAAAAGAGACAATATGAAGTAGCAGCTTCAATATGTTGTGCTCATGAGTTGGAGGGGAGATACTGGAGAAGTTCACTGAATGAAACTTTTAAAATTAGCCTTTACATTTCATTTATGATTCTGCCTTAAAGAGGAGTGTGAAGTTTGCTGGTGATATAAAAATTATCAGGTATCATCCGTGCCCAGAAAGGTGGAAATATGTCCTATAAATGTGTCATGTGTCCTTGATCAGATTAATATAAATGGAATTATATGTAGTTACAGAAAGTACAAGTTCAAGGCAGCACATTAACCCTAGAAAAATGGTACTGGGTGAGGAACATGACTGCTCAGGATGGAAAGGTAAATGAAGAAGAGATTTTAGTCTTGTCATGGATTTAAACAGGTATAGACTGACTGCCACTGAGTTTAGGCTGGACACCAGAGAAAAAGCACAACAGGAACACCATTCCTGAATATCTGCCTGCTCCACACCACAGGCAAAGCAAAGTGGAAGAAAAACACTCAATTATTTTCAATACAGAGGCTGAGGAATTTCTGAACAGGATTTTAAGATGTGAGCTGGGTTTTTTGCAGTAGGAAAAAGAAAGCCTGAGCTAAGCCTGCGTCATTAGCCTACCTCAAAAATCTGCTCAAATCCTAGAGAAAGACTGAAATTAATTATATTACAGCAACTGGAAGTCGTTAAACTTTCCTTAAGAGCAAACAGAAGTTAGGAAGGTTAGGAAACCTCATCGCAGATATAGAAAGATTTTTTTTCTGTGCCTGGAGATGCTGGGGAAGAATTTTGTGAACAACTTGAACGCTGCTGACTGGACATATTTGCATGATAAGGACCAGATGGAAAACCCAGAAGAGACTCTACCAATACACTTGCAAATTATCACTTAGCATTAATTATGCCCAGAAAGCTGCCTCGCATTGACGTTCGCATTACCGAATACTCCAGCGCGGAGACGTCTACGTAAAAGTTTATAATCAAAGCCATGCAAGCAATTTAAATATTGCAAGGCTATAAACAGATTAAAGATATGATTTTATTGGAGTATTTGGGTTTTGCAGCGAAACATTTCGCCGTTGTGCCATGTGTGGCTTTTCTGCTTAGCTGCAAAACTCCAAACAGGCTGGAATAACAGAGCTTTGTGATTAACCAAACAACCAATAACCCACAAGACACAGTGACTGGCCATCATCC
This sequence comes from Argya squamiceps, assembly GCA_037834095.1. Classification (NCBI taxonomy): domain Eukaryota; kingdom Metazoa; phylum Chordata; class Aves; order Passeriformes; family Leiothrichidae; genus Argya; species Argya squamiceps. Next base: position 2,865,809 of record JBBMKD010000222.1, on the reverse strand, counting down.
TTTATGTAAATAAGGAAAGCTTATCTTTCGCTCACTAATAGCAGGCACACAACAATGAAATGCTTTTAATAACTTTTTAAGAGGATAAGATCAGGGAATCAATGTGGTGAGTGCCCTTCTCGATGGCCGCACACCACGTAGCGTGACACGTTTGCATTGTTATTTGGCCGTAAACAAAATGAAAAGATCTGTCACTGAAATTTAAACAGAGAGGCTGGTTACATAAACTCCAACATTCTCAGCCCCAGCACAGCACAATCAACAGTCTGAGGAGACTGTACAGCTAAACAAAGTTTGGGGATGTTTTTTTGGACAGGGGAGAAAGATTAATAACCAGAAAATAACTCTTGGCTCCCGCTACAAACTCTTAGGAATATAATTTTAAATTTGTGTAAATCCAAAGATTGATGCTCGAGCTTATGAAATAACCATTTTTTTCCGCAGCGTTGAAATACACACCCACATGGAAACAAATCTTTTCGCTGGCCAATTTTAACAGAATATACTGCTTTTACCAAAAAAAGCAACTTGAATAAATCTGACCTATCTGTTCTCATAGATAATTGTAACTGCGGTCAGCAAACAACAAATCTTCTATAAATGGTCATCTTTCCAAATTATTCTGGCTTCAGAACAGGCCTGATTAATTGCACAAACACTGCGTGCCTCTGAATGCAAATTGTCTGCGTGGACCAACAGAGGATGCCTGAGACATTCCCAGCAGCCACGTGGGAGAGGATTTCTCTGCTTGCTGCAGGTAAACAATATTTTGCTCCATCACAAGACCCTGCAGATCTCTCCAGTCCCAAACAGAGCTGTTGCCTTGCCCTAAATGGAAATATTAGGACAACTGGAATGAGAAGGAAGCTTGGAGAGGTCTCCTTCTAGGAGAAGCTTCCCTGCTCCAGCAGCATCTCCTGCTCCTGGCGGGCACTGGGAGGTGAGGGCTCCCAGGGCTCCAGCTGGATTTCAGCAGATGATTTAAATCCTGTGCCTGGCGTTGAGGGAGGGCTGGCCCTGGGTCATCCCTCAGGCTTTTCTCAGCAGCAGCTGACACGGGGTTTGCTCAGGCTCAGATCTGAGGGTGGTTTCTAGATCAGCTGGACACAGGCTGCTCTGTGCACTGAAATCCACAGTGCCATCATGGAATAAAACAAACACACGGTGCTCGTGAGCAGGAAGCCTCTTGTAGTCAATTTAGCTCTAGAAAGATGATGAATCACTGCCTAATCTCTGCTGTATCCATCTTCATTGAAATGCTGTAGGACACCATAAATTCAGGATGAATTTTACACGTGGCACGTTGTTTATAAATGCTATTTGCTGTGTGTGACTGAAACAATCTCCTTAACTCCATCAAAACTGTGTCAGACACCAGTGGCAGCTGCAACTCAGAAATCAAGATTTCTGACTCAAGGGTTAATTGGACCCTCCCACTAAGGAGTTGGAGGGCAGCAGGAAGGGTAACTGGAGGGGTGGATCTGACTGCACTGCTCCCTCACCTTCAGGAGGAGTAACCATCCTGTTATAAACACCAGGAGAAAATGATCTGGGAGACAGAGCTGATAAGTCAGGAGTTGTGCACAGATAAATTGGCTACATGGCTTCCTGCAAAGCACCCAACACCTCCTCTCCATAAATCCCATCATCTGGAACAGGGATGTGATGGACAACACAGAGCACGGGCTTCAGTCTGGGAAAAATCAATATATTTATGCTCAGGGGGTGTAAGAGATGATATTTGAATTGCACAGATGAGAATTGCACACTTCTGCTGCCCCACGTGCTCCTAAGCTCTCACAGGGACACACCCATGGCTGCCACCCTCCCCAGTTCCACCTGGTTTGCTCATGCAAAGAGAAAATGGGAGCCACATTCCCTTCTGTTTTGGCAAAGGGTTTGGCACTGCTTGTTTTGTCTAAAAAAAAAAAAATTCCATTGCAAATTTAGAAGCAGGTCCCATTTTATGCCAGTTCTAAATGCCCCAAACCAATGTTTTTGATAAATTGTGCAGCCCATCGCACACCTCTCATTTCTCCTCTTTTCTCTGCAATGCATAGAGTTAAAGTTGACAAAAACTTGCTGGTTTGCAGAATTTAAAACATTACACACTCACGCTGCCCAGATTGACAACATGAGCTGGGATGGTGCCAGAAGAGCAGCGATGATTTATTAGGTCTGTAGCACTTAATCCAAGAAATAAAAAGGACTTATGTGACGGATGAGCATAAATGAACTATTGGGTCAGACATCCATTTCTTATAAAGCAAAATAAAAAAAAGGGTCTGAAGCAAGATACTATGTAGGGTTTAGTATACATTAATGTATTAGAGCTTTGCTGGTATACTTTGAATTTTCTGGGTTTTAACCAGCTCCAAATGATTATTTTTTAAAAACCAGGCTAGCTAAAATAAATATTTACCAAATCCCATCACGTCATACTGCCCTTCCCTGGTAATATCATCATGGCTCAGAAAACATTTACAAAGCATTAGGACAGAGGCTGAAACCCTGACCCGGAGTCAATGACCAAATTCCCATTGTCAGCAGAGATGTGGAGCTCCATGCTAAAGCCTCTCCCCTTCTGCAATGTAAGCAGTGAAGGCACAGGGACCTTTTACATCATCCTTAGCAAGATCAGAGTCTGCACATGGGGCCAAAGAGCCTTTAAAGCTGAGTGTGGTCTGAGTCAACACCAGGAATAAACCACTGCTTGAGTGCCAACATCGTGTTCTACCAGTTTCCTTCTCAAAAAACATGGTAGCAGACCTACCATGTGATTATTCTGTCATTCTGGGACATTTTAATAGGAAAGTGATTTAATTCTTTCTATGAGTCTCTCTGGCAATGCCTTGAGCTGCTGTGCTTTGGGCTTTCCTCACCTGAAAAAAAAACCCAACTTTTTTCTCTCTCATCTGTAATATTGATAAATCATTTCCAGCACATAAATTTCCCTCCTAGCATAAAAAACTTGATCAGAAAGCAATAAAAAAATACAATAAATAGCCAGCTCCACTCTAACCTGTGTGGTTTGACACAGCTGAACAAGCTGTGAAAAAGAATATTGTTCCTTTAATAGAATGTCTGAAATGGTGCTCAAAACAGATTGGGCTGACAATTTCTGCAACCTTGGTGTCTCCTCCAAGATTTACAATGGCACAGCTCCCCTTTTTTTAGCAAATTAAACCTTGTGTCAAGGCTTAAAATTAAATCCAAACTTCTTTTCTTCTCAGTGCAGAAGGAACAAATTGGCACCACATGCCAGTAGTCAAGGAGTGCTGATGGGAAACAGAGTGAAGGGAGCGCCCTCCAACCTGGAAGGCGTCACTAGTCAAAATCAACTGGGATAAACAGTCAATTCCACTTAAAGTTTGACATCCAAAGGCTCGTAGGATAGAAACATTTGAATATAAGGATTCCTCTGTACCACACAGGCCTGTCTCGGTGCCAGCACTTAAACTTTCTGTGCTGTGCAAGCACTTTGTGGGAATCTGGCTTCGGTAGGGTTTGATGTTGTGAGATCATTGCCTCGCCAAAGACTTTTTAGCTTGTTCCAGAGGAAAAAAAGGAAATGTAACAGAGATTCAGAAAGTATGAACATCACTGACTCAATATCGCCTACTGTTACCAATAGAATTTTTTGTCATTGTGCAGGATTCTGGTTTTTAGCATTTAAAATCTTATTTGAACACATACACCAGATAAAACAAAAGGGTGTTTCTAAGGACAGGCATACGAAGTGTTTTCATGGACAGAAAGGTAAGAAGAGCTTTTACAAAACTACCCAAAGGTCTAGTTAAGCAAGGCACATGATGTCATCACGTGATGATTCCTGAAGCAGCTCCCATGTCCAATCCATCCCCAAACCCCACTGTTTGCACACAAAAGTAACCCTACATCTCCCAGGTTAAGAACCAAATCCAGTCCAGGACTCTCAAATTTTTAGTTGTATTCTGCTTTCTCAGCACAGAAGTTACTGTGGGAAAAAAAAATAAAATAAAGGTTCTTTTTGCACTATAACAAAGGTGGTAAATATACCTAGATTCAAAAGTCCATTTATCTTTTTATAAATGCATGGATGATGGAGTGTTTGAGAGGTGACGTGATTCCCTGCTTCAAGCCTTCCATTGGTCTTCCCCCAATGTTTCTAATAAATGTCCTCATATAAAAAAGATCAGCAGCAAAACATCACAACTGGTTATGGATCAGAAGTGGAAATAGGAGTTATTTTGTCCTGGTGTCACACATCAAAAGAAAGCATTCCCTCCAATTTAACCTCTGTTTTAAGCACATGCACAAGATTTTACAGGGTGAGGAATTAATTTCACAAATGGAACACTCCACAGAGATGTTTGCAGAAAACACAGCAAAATGATCAGCTCAGAACCCAGAACCAGCAAGGCAGAGGTATTGAACAGCAGCAAGATATTGCAGTAATTCATGGAATGAAATGGAATCACAGGATGGTTTGGGTTGGAAGGGACCTTAAAGGTCTTTTTATCCCACCCCTGCCATGGGCAAGGACACCTTCCACTATCCCAGGCTGCTCCAAGTCCCATCCAGCCTGGCCTGGGACACTTCCAGGGATCCAGAAGCAGCCACAGCCTCTCTGGGCACCTGTGCCAGGGCCTCACCACCCTTGCAGGGAACAATTCCTTGCCAAAATCCCACCTATCCCTTCTCTCTGAGAGTGTGAACCCAGATTAGGGTTTTAGTTGAATACCAAGGCAGAATTCCTCCTTCCTGCAGCCTCACAAGTCCATTGGGGTGGAATTAGCCCCAAACACATCTAGAATATCATCCATGTTTTGCAAATAGGGGCTACTAGAAATAGTCCTGGACTTGCAGAGTAGGAAAAACAAAACGGGATTGTAACCCGGAATAGTTTGAACAATTCTCACCAACATTCCCAAAATGTGAGAGGAGCAAGCAGTGCAGACCATCAGCAGTCCCAGCACCAAGCCTGGCTGTGTCAGAAAGCCAGTGAGAAGCCAGTTGCAAAGCTTAATCATCCCAAGTTACCAGTTTTAGAGACAAAGATTAATTTACATAGATTTTTTTTTTAATATGCTGTTATAGGTGGGGTATTCTGTTATATTTGAAAAAATAAAAACTAAAAACCACTCTACTGCAATTCAGTTAAAATGTGAAGTTGTCCAGACTAGAGAAACACAAACCTCTGCTTCACATTGACTGGAAGAAGGGATCTGCCAACTGGAAGGCAGAAGGAAATATCCCTGGCACTGGCTCATGCTCTCAGGTGAGCATCAGTGTCTCTGCCAAGACAGCAATTCTCTGCTCATCATTCAATCTCAAAGTGCCCAAATTCCTTAAAAACCACCACATAAACTTATTTTTCATTGGTAAATAAACATTTCATTGGGGTAATTGCAGATGGCAGATGCAGAATTTTAAACAAAGATAAATTAAAACATGGAGCTGTGCTGGGGTTTTGCACAACTTAGCAGGAACTTTTCTTCCATACAGCATTTCTCAGCTAAAGTTTCATTTCTGTTTTGCAGTTCACCTCTATGTTTAAATAATAATTATGGTTGTGACATACAGTGACAAAAGCCAGAAAATTCAAAATTAGCAGAGACATATTCTGTCCATTGTTTGAATGTGCTCAGCTGGTTTTGCTTTAGTAATACCACCAAGACAGAAATTTTCATTTCCCAAAAACACAAACTTCTGGCAAGGGGTTACAGAGTGAAATAAATCTTATTCTTGGAAGAGACTTTTGTTTGACACCTGAATAATTTCTGCTGGTTTCTCTCCCTTTTCCCCTTCTTCAAATGGAGTCTCAGAACTCGAAGCCAAAATACAGAGTCTTAGAGCTATCACAACAAAAGCTCAGCATCCAATTTCTCCTTCCAAACACAATCTCCTCCTAAAATATATCAAAAAAACCCATTTCCTTATTAGCCTGCAAGGAGCTGGGAAGCCTTGCCACTGCAAGGACATCTCAAACATCCCAGTGTACAATTGCTTCCCGAGTGGTGGGGAAGCAAAGGTATCAGAGCACAAACTTTCAGAGCTTGCTGTCTCTGTTTGGAAGTTTTAAGACAGACGCTCTTCATTTTCCTCTTCTAATAGGCTGGCAAATGCTAAATGCATCTGACATCAGCAGTAATGCCACACATTCCAGTGGCAAATAATGAGTTTATTCTACTGTGTGCCATTTTTGCCCACCTGTTTCCTCTTACAGATGACTCCTTTTTTCCCCCTCCTCATCTGTATGTGAGTGAGAAATCCCATTTTTATGTTTATACACACTCATTATATATCTCCTACTTTCTTTTACATCGAGCAAATACAAGAATACCTCATTATTCTCAGCTGTTAAGCAAACCTTTTCTTCTCCTTCTGATATAAAAGAGCTCCAGATCTTTTTCTTTGCAATCTGAGAATAACCACAAGTTGGTTTTTTTCCCAATTTCTTCATTAAGTCACGATCCTATATTTACTGGAATTGACTGGAAATTTGCCATGGAGCTCTGCCTGTGCAGGTTTCCTCTTTTGGTTTAGGGGACTAATTCCAGTAAAATGCTATTGTATCTGTTGGGTTCTATCCCACAGGAATTGGGCCCACAGCTTCACTAATTAGTGTCTGCTCTGATAGGACACTGAATCTGCCAAGGCTTTGAAGTGGATCTGCTGAAGCCATCACCTACAGTGAGATCCCCAAAGACCAAAAGTCTTTTTAAACACAAGAAAGCCAGGCTTTATTTGAATAAAATTAGAAATTTCACTTTCAAATGGAGGAAGCTCAAAGTGACTGGGGCAGGCAGGGCTTGAAGTAGAAAGGTTTCTGCTCCACTGTCTCTCTCTGTCCTTGCTTGTGGGCTTTATTTTATCTGATTCAAGTCATTTGCAGAAAATTTTGCCCAATTCTCTCTCATCCCAACAAGGATTCTGGCAGCTTTGGGACCTGGCTGGTGCCTTCTGCTCTCAGGAGCCTCGTGGCTCATGGGTTGGGTGCTCCTCTGGTCTAGGGGGGTTTTCCAGATGCCTCAACTGTCCCTTTGTGGTCACCAGAAACTGATACCTTAAGGAAGGCTGACCTGAAACAAATTGGACAGAGCTAGAGAAAAAATTAGGTATTTACTGAAAGGCCTTTTAAGGATACCCCTTGGGCAGGACAGGGCCTGACCAGGGCTACACCCAAGGTGGACTAAGAATGGTCACAAAATGGCTGACTGGTCATGAGATCTTACATTTTTATAACTTTTGGTCCATTTGTATATTGGGGTTTATTTGTCCAATTACAACTTCAGGTTATGAGGTCTCATCCTTCTTGTTCCTCCCTTCATCCACTGTTGTTTGTGCTTTTGGGCCTGAAAGTTGTCCTTGGCTTCCAGGAGGAAAAGGATTTGTTTTGTGTCCCTGCTCTGTGAAGAGCTGAGTGACACTGAATGTGAGCTCAGAACTGCACCCCTGGGCAGCACAGAATCTGAAATACATGAAAGCTAAAACTTAAGGCATCAAGTGGAGACATTTGTACCTGTCTCCTACCCCCTGCCAGTCCTGCCCAGCTCCCTCTGCATCCAGGGAGCCCTGAGGGAAAGGATCTGTCCCTGTGGCATCCAGGGACACAGCCACCTCCACCACTCCACCTCACTGGGAATTCCATGGGGTCCTCAGGCCAAGGAATTCATCTCCATCTCTAAAAACCCCTCTCCACTCTCCTGGCCTTTCCTGCCTTCACGGGTCTTGGGACATAGGCATTTCACATGGCAAATAACCTTTTCTCTTTCCTTTCGTGTTCATTTCTCTCCTGGATTTGTCCTCCTCACCCCGTTGGAAGCTCTGCAGATTTCCAGCCTAGTGTGCTGGTGGCGGATCCATGTTTGTCTCTCTTGTCCATGGAAATCACCTAATCCCTGCAGTCTGCTGAAACTATTCCTCCCCAGAATCTCAGATTATTTCTTCCTGCCCCTTTTCCCCTTCCTCACTTCTCTTCCTGTCCATTTGCAAGAGCTACAGCCACCCATCATTAATAACTTATTATCAACCCCCCAAATTTCACATCTAATCCACAATTAAATCCAACTTCCACCACCTATTTGCTACAATTTCAAATCCTTGGGATTTCTCTCCTCCCTCACTGCCCCACACTCCTCAGATGTTCTTGCAAATGGGCCATTAATTGCCAGACCATCTAGTGGGAAAAGAAGAAAGCTGGCTACTCTTTGATTGCAGGGTTGTTGGGATTTGTCTGTTTGTGTTAATACTTCTCCCGGCCTACAGGGATGTCTTTTTACCTTTGTTCCATTATTAGTTTTAGCAACTGTATTATTTATTTTTGTTGCTTTTCAATCTGTCATTGTTTAAAAATCCATTAAACTATAGGAGCTGATTTTTTTTTTTCTTTATCCCCAAGAATTAACAAACAGTTTAATTAAGACAGATAAACAGGGAGATGTTGGTTCCCCTGAGAGGATTACATCCACATCTGATATTTTCAGAAGAAGAAGAAGGGTGTGTGGGGGGGAAATATTTATGAGATTTTAATTATATGCAAAGTCATATTTATAATTTTTTTTCCTTTTCAACGGAATGGATTTTCTTTCCACCTGGAGGAGAGGCTCAGCCTCCAACCAAGGAGGGCAGAGAAGTTCCACAGTGGAACCAGGATCAAGATTTTCCAGACACGGCTTTAAGTTTGTGTGGGTTGGCTTTGGGAAGAGGGGATGCAAGTGATAGGTCAAGAGTGTAGGGTTTTAAGCTGGAAAAGAGGAAGTTTAAATGGGATACTGGGAAGAAATTCTTCCCTGTGAGGTTGGTGATACCCTGGCACAGGTTGCCCAGAAAAGCTTTGACTTATGCCTTAGTCCCTGTAGTGCTAAAATTTGAGGAAAATATTCATTTATTTCAGCTGATACTGTGAAAACTTCTACAACCACTAGTGTAAAACTATGTGCTAAATAACCTCTAATATATTTTAATTTCCTTTTTTTAATGAGGAAAAAAAAAAACCCTGGGCATAATCAAATGCACATTTAAAAATAAGAACAAAATATCCTTGAGTCCATTTTTAAGACCTTGTATAATAATTCTGGTCATTCTCCAATATTAATGCTACATTGAGGTAAGGCAGGAAAAGCTGAAATCAATGCTGAAAGCAACTCCTTAGTTAAAATCCCTCAAGATTTTCAACTGCAGATGAAATAACATGAAACTAACCTCAGAAGTCTTCACCCATTCTAAGAAACCAGATTACAGGAGATACACTTTTTTTTTCCTGCAAACTGCAAGAAATCGTGATCCAGAATGCAGCGGAGAAATTAAGGAATTAAGATGTTCGAAGCAGAAATGCAATAGTGCAATAACAAGTAGAATTTTCCCATAAAAAATTTAAAGCGGCGAAAAAACCCAAATTTTTGTGTTTTCTTTTGATATAATTATTGTATAAAAAGCTACAGGGTCATAATTAAAGCCCTTGATCTCAAAAAATTATCCTTAATTTTTCAGTCTGATAGAAAATTATTCCATTATTTTAATAAGAAGAGCATGACATTATTCCTATGTGAATTTTCTGAGGAGTTCAGGACATACTTGAAGGAAAGCCTGTGCACTGAGCTACAAAAAAAAATAAAGACCAAAAAAGCCCCTCAAAATACCTCCTCCAAAAAAGCCAAATTACAAAAAAAAAAAAAAAAAAAAGAAAAAAAAAAAAAAGAAAAGAAACTAATACAGCCCAAAAGACTCCACAAAATAAACAAAAAAAAAATTACCAGAAAATATTAGGACATTAAAATTTTTAAACCAGCTCCTGTTTCTGCATTTAAAATAACTCCCACCTCTACCAGTCAATAATTTGGTCTGTTTGTTTCTTGTTAATTAAAAAAAAAGTCAGCAATTAATTGACAGTGTGAAGCTGCAGACACCCAAAAACGAAGATGTAAAAACTGAAGTCCATTTAAGAAATCCCATTTCTTAAAGTTCCAGTACAAGGCACAGTAACAGGGATAGTTTTTGTTATCACTTAATTCAACAACCAGGGAAGAGAAAGTTGAACTTCCACAAGATTTCTAAATGCCTAAATCCAAACAGTCAATGCAAATATTGTCCATTAAAAAAATAAAAATTAATTGGAATCAAATTTTGCTACAAATCTGTGCAGGATGGGAACTTGTGCATATTTGGCAGGCAGCCCACTGGTGTATGCAATGCATAAAAACTGTAAGAATGGATTCTATACTGACTACAGGGTGCTTACTTTCCTTCAACGATAATTGTCTTAATGCCTGTTTTAATCAGTATTAACTACTAGCAATAACACGCTTTTAATTATGTTTTAAACGAGCCCTTTATTGGGCTGTTTTGGGAAGCAAATTAGTCAAAAGGAGCTGTTAATCAAAAACGTGTTACTGGCACAAAATAAATGTTCATTTAAGGAGCCATTTGAAATAAACCTGGCTCATTGACTCTGACAACCTACAAGGACACTGGGGCCTCCCGAGGATAACTCCTTCAGCTCTCTCCCAGCTACGCCTTGCTGCTCAGAAGTTATAAGCAGGAGCATTAAGCAGTTTAGGTCATTCATCAGCTAACTTTTACTACTGTACTCAGGAAAATGAGCCTCCCAGGAACTTGGCGGCAGATCTATTCCTTCATTAGCTGAGCAATATTGAGAGAGATGTTCCTGTCATTACAGAGGGAGAAATCTATTGCAGGGGATTTTTTTTGCCCCGTGTCCCCTTTTGCCTGTCTTTGCAAGATCTCAAGGTGTTTATGATAGCATAGGGTTAAAATGTTTCTAAAAATCGTGGAAATTTTATACAATAGATTCAGGGGAGGTGGAAAGAAAGGTTGGGCCTGGATAGGCCTGGGAAAGAGAACCAGAGCTGGGTAGGCCCTAGGAATGAAAGGTTAGGTTTTGTCTTTACTAGATCATGTGAAAATGCACCTGCATAATCATCATATGATAAATTATATGATTAGTAATTGAATATGATTATTGTTTATTCATAACAAGAATCATAAGAAACTATTTTTGGGGGGCCTGATGGAAACTACAAGAATTCACACAACAGAACAATATGGGTCTAGTAATTAATATGTAGTTATATAACAAAAGGGTATAAAACTCCCAGGAACTTGGCGGCAGATCTACTCCTTCGTTAGCCGAGCAATATTGAGAGAGATGTTCCTGTCATTACAGAGGGGGAAATCTATTGCAGGGGATTTTTTTGCCCAGTGTCCCCTTTCGTCTGTCTTTGCAAGATCTCAAGGTGTTTATGACAGCATAGGGTTAAAATGTTTCTAAAAATCATGGGAAATGTATAGAATAGATTCAGGGGAGGTGGAAAGAAAGGTTGGGCCTGGATAGGCCTGGGAAAGAGAACCAGGGCTGGGTAAGCCCTAGGAATGAAAGGTTTGGTTTTGTCTTTACTAGATCATGTGAAAGTGCACCTGCATAGTCATCATATGATAAATTATATGATTGTTAAATGTAATTAATCTTTGGTAATTGAATATGATTATTGTTTATTCATAACAAGAATCATGAGAAATGATGTTTGGGGGGCCTGATGGAAACTACGAGAATTCACACAACAGAACAATATGGGTTTAATAATTAATATGTAGTTATATAACAAAAGGGTATAAAAACTCCCAGGAACTTGGTGGCAGATCTGTTCCTTCATTGGCCGAGCAATATTGAGAAAGATGTTCCTGTCATTACAGAGTGAGAAATCTATTGCAGGGGATTTTTTTGCCCAGTGTCCCTTTTTGTCTGTCTTTGCAAGATTCCAAGGTGTTTATGACAGCATAGGGTTAAAATGTTTCTAAAACTCATGGGAATTGTATAGAATAGATTCAGGGGAGATGGAAAGAAAGGTTGGGCCTGGATAGGCCTGGAAAGGGAACCAAAACTACGCAGGCCCTGGAAACAAAGGTTAGGCTTTGTCTTCACTAGATCATATGAAAGTGCACTTGCACAATCATCATGTGATAAATGATATGATTGTTAAATGTAATGATTGTTTGGTGATGGAATATGATTATTGTTTAAGAATCATGAGAAATGATGTTTGGAGGGCCTGATGGAAACTACAAGAATTCATGCTTGGATAAGAACAATGTGTACAATAGAACATATCGGTTAAATAATTAAGATATAGTTATATAACGAATGGGTATAAAAACATGTCCATTGTGAATCCATATCAGAGTCAGATTTGGGTTTGTACCCTGTACCCCTGATTCCCAGAGCTCTTCAATAAAAGCACTTGCATATAATCATTCTGTGATTACATGTTTCAATGCTAACATTTAGGCTGGAAGAGTGGCATAAATTATCTGTGAACATCATTTGTAGGTGTTCATTCCCTTCTGATGAGTGATGGCCAAAAATTCGGCCACACAAGGTGATATTTTCCACCTAATGCAGAGCTGTCATTCTCCCTCCACAACTTTAAACAGAAATTTCATTGAATCCATTCCATTGCCAGGTCTGAAAACTTAATTTTGCTGCTGCCGTTTTATTTGAAGCATTTCAGCTTTAAACAAACTGAGGAGAGCTGGAGTTAGAGCAAGGGCCAGGAGTCTGGGTTTAAAGTCCTCAGATGGTGGTTCTTTGGCTGAAGCTTTGACTTGTAAATTTTAAGGCAATCTTGCTTCATGACAAAGAAAAAAAATATAGTAAATTAAAAACTGCTCTGATTTTACTCACTTGGCATGTCTTAGTTAACTCCTTCAAAGTCAGTTTTCACCTCCAACACCTGTAGCTTTAGCTAAAAACTCACTGAGGTACCATTCCCCCACCCTGCCTGTGACACAGAGTGCTGGAACAATATAAAATGAGTTATTAGAATTTTAAAAAATGGGTTTTCCTCTATCAGGAGCCCCTTCAGGACGGTGCTGGAGTGAGCTCTTATTGGGGAGGCAGGTGGTTAATTAAGCATCAGCTCACAGTGTGTCTTTATGAGACTGAGCCTGGGGGTAGGAATGAACTTGTGAGAGAAGCGACTGCTGGATTCACACCATCACCAAACAACCCCAAAACCTGGGCAAAGCTGTCAAAAATCATACACACCACAAGCTCAGGGAATGCTGCATGTCCTTGTCTGGCTTCCCAAAGCCTGCTGTCACCCACAAAACCCACTGGCAGTGCTCATGCCCAAGGTTATCACAGGAATAATGACAATATCAGCTCCCAAAATCCTGTCCCCAAAGGTAAGTGGGGCCAGCAGCAGGGCAGGTCCCAAGGGTGTCATGACACACATTTTAAATGTTCTTTAAACAAGGGTTTACACCATATGCCACCACCCTTCTTGTCAGTCCAGCCATACCTACAGCACTTTCAACCTGAATAATTCCCTGCTTAACCCAACCAGAAATTCCAGGGATGGCTCCACACCAGCACCTCTCCTCAGCTTGGGAAGCAGCAGGAGGCGGCAGAGAGGGGAAGAGGTGAAAAAAACCTGGTGGGCAGCAAAGAACTGGGATGAAGCTGCCTTCTCCTGTTTGTTTTCTTATTCTGCCACAGAAAACCCCACCTGGCAAGTACAAGTATGCAGGAATCATGAGCACCAAGACAGACCCAAGCTGCAGACAGACCTGAGGGCCTTCCAAAGTAGTAGGAAAAAAAATAAAATTGGGAAATCTTGACCCATAATTGCAATTTGTGACTCAGTGTCCTGGGATAGGGAGATTATGAAAGGTGAATTTTTATGAATTTTTATATCTGACTGATTGGGATTCCTTCCTCATTAGCAGTGTTCCACAACGTGTTTAAGATCCCCTTATGGTCTGACAAACACATCTTGGTTTCATTGACTTATCTCTAATGCTTTCAGCATGTATCTAAGGGAACAAAATGCCCTTTACACACTTAAATTAAGGGCTTTAATGCACTCGAAAAAAAATGAAATAAAAATTTTACTAAGGACAGCACAATAAAACACCTTGAGACAATTACTCCTAATGAAATACAAAGATTACCAATAGCTACTGACATCTTCCATTAAAAAAGCCATTATAAATCCTCTGTCTCATGGAGAAACTTTCCCCACTTTTTGAAGATTTTCACCAGACCATAATTGCAAACCTGATTTTTATTTTATTGCGTTCAAAGCTGATTGCACTTTTTGATGGACTTCATCATGCTCCAAAAATAGCATAAATGCTTTCCAAGATGTGGGTTTAAGAAAGTTATTGGGACTGGCAACTTCTTTTTCAAATTATCATTCACGGATCTATTTTCAACACCCTCTTTCTCAGCCCATTAAGTGTATTTCTGCAGCCTTCATCCACAAGCCACAGTAAAAGGTTCTGTCTGACCCTGCTCCAGAGAAGTGAGACTCTCCTGCTTCCAGTTAGCAGCAAAAAACCACAAACGTGGTTTTCATTTCTCCTTTAAGTTTCTGGAAATGCACAAATGTGGTCTTTTCAATATTCTGTAATTGCTGCTCTTTTCTTTTTTAATATTATTTTTTCCCCCATCTTCTTCCTCACACACAATTATTCCAGTCACTACTCCCTGTATTTTGGTGTGTTTGGGCTTTCATGTTTCTTGATGTAAAGTTGTCCTTGGGGACCCAGTTCCTGCATTTTTTTTTTTTTAATTAAAAATGAACAGGGAGTAAGAAGGTAACTCTCTTGAACCTGGTGAGAACCTGCAGAGATTAATTCTCTAAGCATAAATCACCTGTCTGTAACTGAGATGGCACCTTAAAGTTACAAAAGACAAGTCATTGATTCATTTTCTTTGCTCCCACAACAGGAAAACAAAATTCTAACTGACAAAAAGCTGAGACCCAGAGACAGAAGATGATAGATTCAACAAACAAAAGTGATAATCTGAAAGTCAAAGGGAGATTTGAGTGTTTCACTGATCAACCCAACACTTGGAAACCCCCAGTACAAACAAAAAATCAAGGATATGAACTGACAAGAGCCAGCCCTGTCCTTCCATCACCTTCTTTCAGCACTAAGTTCACCAAGTAAACTCTGAATTACAAAAGAAAGATAATTCTCAAATCCAAGCAACCAGGACAGGTGGTACAGAAGAAGGATGCAAAAAAACCATTACAATATATAAGATTTTAATCTCTTATTTATGATTCTTCCATAAAGTTTATTATAAGTCATTATATACATCTCCAAGTATCTCATCACAAAATGACATTTACAATGTAACCATAGCAAAATAATTCTGCACAGAACAATTTGCAAAATATCACATCAAAGGTAATGTGGGAGTGCAACATAATTGTAGCAATTTCACCATATTAATACTATACTGCTCATACTTTGGGCCCCCAAGCAAAATAACTTTACAGGCTGAATAGGTAGGCAAAAAATACTTATCTCTGTTTATATCCTTTTATCTCAGATCTGCACGGAGCAGAGTGTGAAATACACAAAGTATATTCAACATGACTAATAGGTCACACTACTTCTTCCAGTGAAATCAAGGGATTTTTTGGCATAGAATTACATAAGTGGTCCAAATCCTGCTGTACAGCTAAAAATCAACTCATCTGTTTAAAAAAAAAAAAAAATCTAAATACAAATACCTCTAAAAGCACCATTGAGGGAAAAAAAAATATTGCTGAAAAGTCTCCTATTCCATCCTAACAAATCCTTCAGTGTCATAAGAGAGACTGAAAGCAGCCCTGAAAATAATTTATTTAATGACGGGATGAAAAAAGAGAGTGAGGGAGGAGATAAAAATAGCTCCGGACCAAATTTGCACGGAGCGTTAACATGAAAGTTTTCTGGGAAACTGGCGGAGTTGGGCTGTTGCAGGGACATTCATCTAACCAAATATGAGGCCCTATGGGAACTCTGAGGAGATTAAAAAGAAATAATGAAGGCATAATTGTGGGTTAGCTGGGAATAGTTCTTTCTCCTCCTCAGCATATGGAGAAGTGTGTCAGTCAGATGGTGCACACTGGAAGGTATAATACCTGAGGGGTTTGAGCGGCTGATGCTTCTTTATCTCTTTGTTTTGCTTTCAAATTTCCTTTTTTTCATCCGTTATTTTAAGAGATACCAGGGCTCGAGGTATTCTCTGTGGGTTTGTCTCGCCTTTCTTTTTTTTTTTTTTAATTCTTTTTTTTTGTGTGTGTGTCTTCCTCAGGGTGGGAAATTGGAGAGGCACATTAATTTTTGCATTGAAAATTGTTTCCTGTCCTTGCAGGAGCATACCTGCTCACACCTGATCAGAATTATACAACAATTCTTTCTACAACAATTTTTTAAAGGAATTTTTAAAAGAACTTCTTAAAAAAAACCCAAAAACTCTGTAGACCAGCACTCTTGACAGTACTCTTTAATTTGCTTTAACATCTATTAGTTCTACAGGATCTGCTGGACATAAATTGCTCCTCCTTGATTTAAACTCTTTCAAACCTATTCTTTTCCACCTGATAAAACAGCTCCATCAGAGAACGTGGATGAAGAGATTAAACTGATTTTAATGCCATCAAAACCAAACCTCAACATTCATGCAGGCAGCACTGGCAGCAGCTTTCCTTCAGATGAGCTCAGATTACAATAGTGAGCACCCTGTAATAGGTGAGTGCCAGGTGAAAATTACAAAACCCAGACTGATAATATCGAAGTGCAGATTAAATTTCAGCCTGCACGTGTTACCTTAAGCTCAGCCCAGACAAAACCACCTGCTGAAAACCAAACACCAGCGCCCACCTATCACCTTTTTCACCCTCAGCACAGAAACTCCCCTGTCTTGTGAAACCCTCAGCTAATGCAAAAGACAGGTTTAAATCCCAGTGCAAAGGCAGAAACATAAAGCAGAGTGACACATCTTGAGGCAAATTGCTTTGGAGCTGCTTTGTATCCCCTCCTGTTCCTCTCCTTTCTCCACAGGGATGGAAGCAGGCTGCTCCTGCTCTCGGGAGACGGAGAGCCACAACACCTCCTCACGTCAGCCAGCATCTCATCCTGCCCGTGCTGCTGGAATGCAGCAGCTCCTCGGCCCCAGGGACAACAATCTGCATTTTGGAAACAGTTTTCTGCCTTCTTATGGCACAAAATATCAAAAATTACCTGCTCAGTTTCCCTGTGTTGTGCCTTGAGAACGTGGCTGTTATTAGGGAATACAATTGCTAAGAGTGAAGCCAACTCTCCAAATTTTCTTGACTGAGCAAATAATCCCCCTTCAACCCAGAATATATAAAGGGTGAGTGATTTATTTATGTTTCAGAAAGAGATTGTAGGGTCTGCCTCAAACCAGGCCAAATGCAATGGAAAAACAGGTCACCATCTCCAGGCTGACTTCTTCAAACCTCAGGAACAAAGAGCTCATCACCACTTTGCTGCCACTTAGACAATGGTTGAGAGAAAGGAAGATCACTTGCAAAAAACCCCCAAACAATGGAAAGAAAAGCTTTAGGCTGAGAATATTTGTGTGACTTTTATTGAAGCAAGTCTCAAGTATGAGTACACAAGAAATTTTGCAGAGCTTGGAGGAAGAAGCTCAGGGAGTTTTAGGGATTGAGGTGGTGGATGGGGCAGGCATTTAGAGGGATTTTGGGATAAATTCACTGACAGACACATAACTGGCTCGTTTGGTGGGCACAGCCATGGGTCAGGCTGCAGGGCACATAGAATTCACCCAGTTTGGAAGGAATGGGGTTTAATCCTGCCCAGGGCTTCGAGGCTGATATTTGACCCCCCCCACTTTTCATGTTGAACAGGCATTTAGCCCAAATCATAACCCGAGCCATCATTAGCAGAACTTCCAAAAATATATTTGAGCCCACTTATGGAAATTAAGCAGAGCAACAAAATTATTAATAATTGCTAGGGAAAAAAAAAAAAAGGCAGGAAGTACTGGAGATTAAAAGAAGATGATGTATTAGACTGGAAAGAGCGAGTCTCCAGAAATTATCCTCATTTTTTTTTAAGTTGAAATGGGTGAAAGTATTTTACAAAAGTTGTTTTTAATGAGACATTTTCTCTACATCATATCAGGACAGAACTGTGAACTTTTTTTAATGGAATTACTTGACAAACTGATCAGTGCCATATCACTGCCTCCAGACACAGTTCTTTTAATGATGTCCAAACTACTTAACTATTAAAATGAAATTGTGAGCCAGCACAGTAGGAAGTAGATTGAGCAAGCTGAAGATCAAAGAAGATACCATCACAGTGGCCTTTGTGTGCTCACTGTAGGTTTGCTCTGACTGAAGGGTAAAGTAGTGGTGAATTGAATTAGATTGGGTTGGTTCTGTACCAGAGCACTGAAGGCAACATAAAAGAAGGGTCAAATAAAATAGCACGAGCCTACCTCACCCTGGGCAAGATTAAAACTGAGTCTGGGATGCCGTCAGCCAGCTTATCACTTTGTCTAAACACTGCTGGGAACATAAATTTATTTATTTATTGTATTGTCCTGTACTTTCTGGGCACACACTTTACTCACAGGTAAATGGGATCATGGAATCACAGATTAATTTGGGTGGGGAGGGATCTTAAAATTCATCCAGGGACTCATTCCACTATCCCAGATTGCTCCAAGCCCTGTCCAGCCTGGCCTTGGACACTTCCAGAGATGGTGTTTAATATTTACTACGAGGTTTTTCTTAAAGAAAAACTAATTAAATAAAAAGATGCCACAAGATTTCCTCATTTCCAAAAGAAATACAAAAATAAATTCATGAAGTAGAGGCAGAGCTACAAAGTTTTCCCAGACACTTGGATACTGAAAAGGAACTGGAAAGGCTAATATTCTTCCCCCTGCTCCCATTCCCTCTTGACCTTTACACTAGAGATTTTTGGTACAGAATAAAGGTAAATCAATGGATTAAGAATTTAACTCTTTTGGAAACGTTAGAGATGCTGTAAGCACTGCCCCTCCTTGAAGAGCTTGACTCACCTGGCGCTGGCAGTGAGGTTAAATAACATGAACTGCACAGCATTTCTACACAGCCCTGATTTTGGGGAAGGCAAGGATAAAATGGAATCCAATGGGTAACAACAAAAGAAATCCACAATTGTTCATTAAAAAGACCTTGATTTAAAGGATTTTGTATTTGCACCTCTTAAAACAACACCAAACCCACTTATTTTTTTGTTCCAGGTTTTCACTCTTTTACTTACTTTGAATTTGCACTCTTTAGGACTATTTTCAGCTTTAGTCTCTTGCTTTTAACAATCCCATTTAACAATGAGCGGACTGCAGGAGAGACCATCAACATTTCAGGACAAAAGTGATTTATTATTTACCTTTGCACTTTATGCCACAGCCACTCCTTCTCCACGAGCAGTACAAGCACACCGAGCTTGTGCTGCAATTTTAAAATTTATTTAAATCAAATGTAAATAAATTTTAAATACTAGCAAGAAGCTACAGGTGCTCGGGGAGAAGTTATTTGTATTTTATGGGATTCATTTTCTGCACAGTATGTGGAGAGAATTAGCCACAAAACTTTGTTATTACCCAGAGAAGTTCCCTGTTTAATTCTCCTTTGTTGTTTAGAAGATTTACCTCCCTGTGCTGTTTTAATATTTAAAATACCAGAGTTTGAGTTTGGGCATGGGAACAGGGAAGGGAGGAGAGTTTTGGGCTGGTTTGGGTGTTTTAAATGTGTCCAGGGGGTGTTCCAGGGGTTTTGAGGGTTCATCCATCCCTGCCAGAATCCCACCTTGCAGATGGTGAGCCTGGCCAGGTCCTTTCAGCCTAAATACATCCCTGCTCTGATTATTTGGGGTAAATTCCATGGAAAATCCTCCTTCCGAATTAAATTAGACTGAAACAATGTTTGACACCATCCCTCCATCAAAACTCAAACCACTGCCACAAAGAATTTGCCACGAGAGGAGAGAAATTTGTGTAAAACATAATAGGTAAAGAGAAATTACAGATACAGGAACTATTAATTCACCTTAAAAGAAAAAAACAGCAGATTAGTCCCCAAAAGAGAACAGTCAGAGAACAAAACCTGCCTATGAGTTCTCTCCTTGTGTGACTTTCTCAGGTTTTTTTTTTGGTCTGGGGTATTTAATTTTGGCATTTTACTTCTCTAGAGCTGAGGGGAACAGCTCATTTTGGAGCCCTGATGAATCACTGGGTTAGATGTCCAATAACAACTGTGATCTGAGATAATACAACTCGTGCATCAAGGAATCCTTGGATCTTCAGTGGAGGAACAGAGCCCCAAGGCACACACAATTTCAATTTTCTAAAGTTTCTGTGTTCTCATCCCCTTCATAATTACATATGGAGAATTTTAATTTGCATTTTTGCAGATGTTACCCAAAAAAAAAAAAAAAAAAATAGCAACACACCACGCTTTTTTCCCTCCCCCACAAAATGTCACAAGATTTATGTCACATCATGACTTAAAATTGCTTCATTAACAAGGATTAATTAAACACCAGGTGCATTGGGCAAGTGAGCTGCCTCCTAAGTTTCAGAATTACAAGAGGAAATCGAGGAGCAGATTTGGGTGTGATCCTCTAAAGTAAAAAAATGTGTAACTTTGAACTCAGAGAACTGAAACTTGACTAACATTGGATTTCACCTGCTAAAATTCCAGCAATTCCAATTTTAGGGACATTTCCACGCTCCTCTGAAGTTTATTATCTATTTTTCCCTAACTCTATAATGTTGTATACACTCTACATATCTTCTTTTAAAGTTTAAATCTTATTTTTTCACATAAGCCTCAATCCAGATTTCTTTGATTTTGTGGCAATATAAGAAGGAAAAAAAAAAAAAAAGAAAAAATATTTAGATTAACTTTTCATTTGCCTTTTTGTATTTGCAGATATAAATGAACAGTGACATTTCTCTGGTGTAAATTAATTTTGGTAGCCCTGTCACAAAATCCAGATCTTGCAGCACAAGATGGAGAAATAAGGAGGAAACAAAATCCAAGATTAAACTGGAGAAAAAAAGG
The DNA here is from genome assembly GCA_037834095.1 of Argya squamiceps. Taxonomy (NCBI): domain Eukaryota; kingdom Metazoa; phylum Chordata; class Aves; order Passeriformes; family Leiothrichidae; genus Argya; species Argya squamiceps. The sequence continues at coordinate 2,844,924 of JBBMKD010000222.1, read as the reverse complement.
CACTTTTTTTTAAAAAAGGCACTTTTCCACTCCCTAACCTGCTCCCTATGATTCCTCCATCATGCAGGTGATGGGGTTTTCTGATGAGATGGGCATTTTTTGTAACTTGGACAGTATTAAAAATATTATCACAGCTTAAGACATCTTTGTAGCCATCACAACAACATAAATAAAATATTAATTATGCTAATAACAAGATTTTAACTACTATTAGAAGCCTGGTAATTTGCCAATGGTAAAAAATAATCAGCAGGTATTTCAATGTATGTGGAGAAAGTGAACTGAAAAAAAAACCCACCTAAACCTTGTTCAGTTTTAATTTATGCTCACTGGAGTTGTGGCACGAGGTGGATTTTCGTTTTAAACTCCTTCAGCATAAACAGCTCAGCAAAGTGTCCTCACCAGACACAAAATATTTCTCCTTTCCCACTCTTTCATTATATTTACTAACACCTCAAATCAAAGCCCAAAGATAATATTTGCCAAAATCTTTAATTTCATAAAAACAGAACCGTGGTTTTACTCCAGACTACAGCATGTTAAAGGAGATCTTCTGTTCCCATTTTCTCATACTAATTCCAGAAATAAATTCTTTGCAGGACAATACACCTTGAATTTCCCTCACTACAACAGTTTCTTAGTTCACAGACATCTTCCAAGAGTGAGACACTTCACTCTGGAATTACTCAGGTAATCTTAAAAACCCTTTTTCATGAAGACAAGGTGAAGAGCACCATGAAAAATCAAGTGAGAAGTCTTTTCCTTGTGGGCATTTTCAAGAAAATTCTCCATTTATATTAAAAATAACACAACCAAACCAACAAACCAAAACACAACTGTTGGAATAAAACAGAGTTCTCAAGGAATAAACCAGGTAATAAAAATTATGACAGCACCTCATCCTTTCCCTCCTTTTTCTGAGTAAAGGCAAGTTCCCCACATTTATCCAAAACCACCCCTTGGCACAGGACTCACCAAGGACACCAGGACAGGTCCCTGCAGAGGAGCCACCTGCCTGTGGTGGTGACAGGTCTGGAGACCAGCAAAGATACCAGGGAGGAGAGTTTAAAAACTCCTGAGCCTAGATTTTCAATTACCAAAACCACCTGAAGGCACAACATTAATGGGTTATCTTAAATAAAGCAAGGAGTGACCAGAAGCTCCTTTGCCTGGTGAAACTTAATTTCTCCTTTAAGGGGAAAAACCTGGAAAAACTTCTTATCTTCTGTATGATTTAATCAGCTGTGATTTGAGTTCCCTGAATGGCTGAAATGCCTCGATCAGCCTCACCCAAAAGCAATTTCCTCAACAACATGGGAGAAGCCACCTGCCCTCCCTAAACTTCATGGCAGGAATTTTGTGCTTTTGCTGCCTCAAAAGTGCTGCATGGGATGTTGCTCAACATCTCCTGGAATTTCAGAGTGCAGCTCCCCAGGCCAGGGTTTTACTCCTCCACCCTCTGTGTCTGGCACACAAACTGCACGTGGTCACATCTTATTGTTTCAAGGATAAAGATTGTTCAAGGCATCTGACACTGCATTTAAATTATTCATCCATGGGTATTATTTATTCATCAGCTCTTGAGTTCTCTTGCTTTGCTGGAGTACCTGGTTTTTATTGCTCACAGGGAAAAAAAAATTTAAAAAAAAAAAAAATATTTTCTTTGTTTTAATTGAGATTTTTGTGACTTTTTCAAGCAGCTGATTGGGGTGGCACTGATAACACCCTGTGCTGGGAGTTTCCAAGTTTTGCATAAGTGTAATTTCTGAGTGCAGGTATCGCAAGGTGCTGCCAGACCCTGCACTTGATTTTCAGTGACCTGGCCAAGCTCTGAATTTCTGGGAGACAATAAGAGACTTTGGGAGACTCTTCTGAGGGCCACAGATTATATTTGGTGTTGTACGTGAAGGGTTTGATATTTGGGAATTTGAGGGATATGTCTCACCCAAACTGCCACCAGAATGCCAATAATTAAAAATCCTCAATGTGGAAGTGCAGCCTCAGCCCCTTGGCTGTTACTGTATAAAGAAAACACTAAACATATTTTATATCTTCAGACCAGAATTTTTTCCTCTGGGCACAGCCAGCCAGCAAAACCTGGGATGAAAAATCCATAAAGGTGTGTCTGGGACAGCTCTTTTGCCTGCACAAAGCTGGGAAAAACAAAACTTTCCAGGTTTTGGGTCTCATGCTCTGGAATAAAAGTGTATTTTTGGAACTACAGTTCTTTTATTGTGGTTTCTCTACTCCGTGACTGCACACACTTCTGATATTTAAAGTGGTGACTCCCCCAGGCATGAATGGAAATATTTCTGACCACAGAAGTGCCACGAGGTGAAAATGGCAATCACGTGTTCGTTGGTGTTTGAAGTGGAAGAAGCACGAAAGGACAATCCCAAAATTTCTTCAAAGCACAAAACCATTGACATTTTCACGATGAACATAGAATCACTTGGGTTGGAAAAGTCCTCTAAGACCTTCAGATCCAACCCCCAGCACTCCCCAGGCCACCCATGTCCCCAGGTGTCACCTCCACATGGCTTTGAAATCCCTCCTGGGATGGGGACTCCCTCACTGACCTGGTCATTTCTTTTTTGTTTGACAACCCTTTGAGTGGAAAATTTTTTCTTACATCTGATCTAAACCTTCTTCAAGCACTTCTAGGAGTGCAGAGTTAAAACTGAGACTTTCCTATTTATGAAGGTAATAACTTAAGCTCTGACACCTTCCTGCAGAGAAACCTCCAATACTTCAAAATATATTTAAGAGAAAAACTCCAACAGGGATGATCCCACTTCCCAATTTTGCAGACAACACACTAACAAAGCCCCTGCTCACCACGGTGGGTTTTGCACCATATGACTTCACAGTAATGTTTTCAACATCAAAAAAATAAAGGTCTGCAAGTCTTAACTCACCAGTTCAGACATTTCCCTTGCAGTTAAATGTTGGCTTGGGATGAAGGCTTCAGTCTGGGAACAATCTTTACCCACTTGAAGGGGGGAAAAATCCCAGCATCTTACTCCTAGGCACTGTTGTTATGGTGGTATAAATTGCATTTTTTCAGTTTCAGCTGGTTTGTTTTTCTTTTTTTTTTTCCTGGCCTGTACATAAAAATCTGTTTTAAGCTGAAGTCCTTCAAGGTTTACTAACCAAATTTTGCTATCAGTTACACATGCAGCCCCATTAATGCTAATGAGCTGCTTGAATTTAAGCAAGGGTAGAATTTGATCTTGCCCCTATTATGTTGTAGGCTGTCTAGGTATTTGCCTGCTTTAACTTAAAACCTGTTTAGCAATTTCTCCTCTCTAATGAGGAAGCCTTGTGAAACCAGATCACAAAATGCCAAAGGTACAACAGCACCAGGTCAGAACTGCATCTCCTCTCTGACAATGCCCACTGCTGGGTGTTTCCTGGAGAGAACCCAGAGCCTTGAAATGAGCTATTATGGAACAGTTTGCCTAGAGAAAAATCTTCTTGACCCGCCTCTCTCCTGGCTTGTGCTCTGAACCATGAGTTTCCCACTCTTTACAGAGTTTTTAAAAACAGGTTCCTGTAATCAGACCTGTGAATGACAGTCCAATTTTGCAGCTACAGAGGGGCCTGGGCAGTGTGTGCACAACAGCTCCCATTAATACCCAATTACTCGATGTATTTACAAGCCATTTACTTGGTTCAGATTGCAATTCATTCTGCAGTGGTTCCAAAGCAAAGGCTCCTCTTTGGATCAGCTCACATTACAGCCCTGGCCACAGGTTTTTAATAATTTCTAATTTAAGAAAAATTAATGCTTAATTACAATGAGTTTGAACTCGAGAAGGGCTGCAGCAATTAGACCCTTCCTCTTTTCCCCTTCTGCTTGCCTCTGCCCTTCTTTCACCCACAGGCTGCCAGAAGAACATCAAAACTAAAAAATCGAGTTTTGACTTTAAGAACAGTTTTGACTTTGTACCCTGATACTTGTAATGATGCAGCATTTGTTTGTCACTTCTTCCCAAGCCTTTCCTTACTCAGTTCACAGCAAACACTTGCTCTGTGTATTAAGGTGAGAGAAATAGATTAAAGAGAAATAATTACCTGTGTAATTTTATAATCTGTATAACTCTACACAAGTTTCTGTATTATATATATAACTGTATGTGTTATCTTTGATGTCTATCAGCCTCAGTGCACAAGCTGGACAGTATATAAGAAAAGAAAGATAATTCATTACCTCCATCACAGATTCTGGTGGGATGTAAAGTTCCCTAACCCAAACTATTCCCAGCAGCCTGTTATTTCTGAGCCCCTGAAGTTTTGGATAAAAAGCACGAGCTCATTCCCAGCTGCAGCTCCACTCCAGGGTCGTGTGCTCCAAACAGGGAGTCAGGATCCGTGTGGGTTACCTGGAGCCCTGGAGGAGCTGCTCTTTGCTGACACTCCCATGCCATGATCCAGGCTCCTGATCTACCAGCACAGAAATCACTCCACCCACCAGGGGGTCCTGACAATTAACCACCATTCCTAAAGCACTCAGATATTTCACAGACAGCAAATGAGGCAAATTAGGGATGACAACTTCAGGGCACCAGGACTGAGGAGAATTTCAGGGAGGCTGGTACTCAGTACTGGGGTGAGCCTTGTGGGAGATGGATCAGAGAACCATGGAATATCTTTGAGTTGGAAAGGACCCACAGGGATCACAGGAATCCAGCTCCTGACCCTGCATAGGACAACCCCAAGAATCCCATCCTGTGGGATCTCATGCCTGAGATCCTTTTCCAAAGGATTCTTTTCTTGAACTCGGCTGAGGAGCTCTGGCTCTTTGCACAGGTCCGAGGGAAGACATGACAAAGTTGTGAGGCTTCGGCCTGGGGCATAAAGCAGAAGCAGAAAATGCAAAATCTTCTTGAAATGCATCAGTCTGGGAGTATTTGACTTTGCAGTCTTCATGTTTTCAGTGGGAGATTTGGTTCATAAAGGGGATCAGTGGTACACCAGTGGTTCCAGGAGAAGCAGGATTTGTGGAGCATGGTTTCTCCTCTCTCCAGCATGGATTTCTCACTCTGTCACAGCTGAACTGATCTTGCAGCTTTTTCCTCTCTAATTTGAGTCTGTCCCATGTACCCAAGTGCCCACTTTCACTACATGTGTAGGGATTTAATTGCATTATGATCCTTTTTCTCAGTGGCTAAAATTGCCCAACAATTGTGTGCGAACACAGAGACATTCTACACTTATAAACTTCTAATTCCCTTAGGAATGGATTTACAAATCCTGGTTGTGTGGAGATCTTGGGAGTCTTCTGCAAAGTGGTGAAAAATACAGGGAAGTTGTAATGCAGGCATTAAGTGATGGATGAACGTGTTACTATGCTGAAAACAGTCAAAAGAAATTAAAGAGATGGGTTAGAAGGATACAGAAGTTGGATGGACTGGTGGGAAACACTCTGGAAATAGGGTGAAAAAAACCCAGATAAATGTTGAAATGGCCTTTGAATGCACAGGTAGTGCAGGCCAGGGTAAAATGTTTTAAAAAAAGTACTAAAGTCACTCAATTCAAAAAGTGATGTGAGGAACTTCATTTGTGTAAGAGATTTCAGTCAGGAAAGACAAGGAGCACAAATATGAAGCTACTGTATAAAATCAGCATTTGGCCTATTTGGGCACTTCAGAGATAGCTGCAATTGATAGCTTAAAATTTTAAAAGAATAAGTAGAGACGATTTAAATAAAACACCCCAAAGTGAGTAGGAATTCTGCCTCAACAGAGAATCACAGATTTAATAATTCCTCAACAAAACAATTTGAAATTATCACCTGAGTGAAGCTACTTTGTTTGCAAGGGATGGGCCAGCCCTGAAATCAGGGACCTGCTGTGCATCAAAAATGCTGCAGAGGAAGAAATCTGAGCATATGAGGTTTTAGAAGCTCAAGTTCTGCCAGAAAAACAGCAAAATAGATCTGCCATGGGTGCAATTCCATGGATGTTAAAAATGGGCTGCATTGCCTAATGCCACAAAAATTGGGAAAGCATTTTGGGTAAAGAGGACAAACCAGCATTTTTCTTTTGAAAGAATTCTTCACCAGCCACTTCCAAGCGGGGAAGTGGCGCAAAGGAAAGCTAAATTGGGTTGGAGAGCTGACACTTCATCCAGCTGCCTGCTCCTGCCATCCCCAGGCAAGGTTCTGTCTTCCTGGAGGAACAGAAAGCAAATTTTAACACCTTGAGAGTTCAAAAGCTGTGTTAGAGACTGAACTTTGAGAAGATATGACAGTGAAATGAAATCATCCATAAATGGAAGGTATGGGTGCCAATTCTTCAGAGCTCTCTGGTCAAACCTGCATAATTTATGCATCTTGAGGATACTGAACCTGAGCTCCTATATGCCAAGAAAAAGAAGGAAACTTGGCTTCAGTCTGTGGGCATAAACACTGCCATGTCTTCATTTCTTGGAAATAAACTTTATAAGCCATGATACTAACAAAAGGAGTTTGTCAAACAGGCTCCACAGTAACTTTATTTTCCAGTTTACAAATATGTGAGAGGTGAACTCAACCCAAATCTGGGAAAATCTTGATGATGGCAAGCAAACTCTCCCAAGCCTTTGGGAAAAGCAAATGCAGGGAAGTTCAGAGCTAGATTCTGTACATATCTCTGTGTATATATACATGTCAGAGATATAAACACAGACTAAAAGAATTTATTCAATGCCTGGTAAGAGAAGTTTGAGCTTCACTGCATTTGGCTATAAGTTAAAAAAACTTCCTGGTTGCCATTTCCCCAGAGCAAACAGGGAAATGCCTCCTGTACATCATTCAGGTGGTGGACACTGATTTCCTGGTGGTGGTCACAGCTCAAGAATATGATTAGGATTTATCATCAAGTCCAAACATCCCCAGCACTGCCAAGGCCACCCATGCCCCAAGTGCCACATCCACAGGGCTTTTAAACCCCTCCAGGGATGGGCACTCCACCTCTGCCCTGGGCAGCTGTGCCAGGGCTGGAGATTAGAAAATAACAGCAAAAGAGTCAAACTCCTTCAGAGGTGAATGTGGACACCCTGAGCAGAGTTGATCCCCAGCTCAGGTGTCCCTGTGGAATTGTCTGTCCACGGAAATGCCCAACGTTCACAGCAGAAGTTACCACACCATCAGAAGCTCCTCACATTTATATTCATTTCAGCAAATCCAGGATTGGCCACAGACTCCTTACATATTTTATAATTTACCAGAATCTGCTTTAGTCTAAGAGACCTAATTCTTCCCCCACATACATCACCCATCCTTCTGGCAGGGTAATTTACATCTCAAACCGGAATAATTTTGCATACGTTTCATTTTAGCATTCTGACAACTTAAAAAAAAGCTTTAACTCCGAGGAGTAAATTATCACCAACCTTGGGAAAAAAAAAAAGTCCAGGAAGTTATTAATGCTCTTTTTATGCATCGTTGTCTGTACAGTTTTGGTGTCTGTCCCCTCTCAGCTTTATGTGGTGATACATTAACAAAAGTGTCACAGGGCATATGAAATTCAAACCAACATCGTGGGGTTTGCAGGAACATTTAACACATGGTTTAAACTTTAGTGTTTTCCCAAGGGAATGGTGCAACCTTTGTTTACTCTTGGACTTTCTTCCCCAGACCAGCTCCTAATCTTTCTGTACAAAAAGAACGTGGCTTTTACTGCTTAGTTCATTCCTTAGACTGACACACTCAGTGCTGGAACAACCTAAAAACCTTCAGGAGTTTAAAAATAAAACCCACTGTTAAACAGGGGAAACCTGTGGTCCTGATTTTCTGTCCTTCTGACATCCCCAGAAGAGGGTCTTTATTTAAAATGAGCCCTGAACACATAAATACTGATGGTTCTCTAAACCTCCAGTGAGGTCTTGTTTATTCCTTGTTAATACTGTCTGAGATGAACACACTGGAAGCACTTAACCAGCAACAGCAACAAACTTCTGCTGTATTCAAGCAGAAACAAACCACTCAGCTTGTCAATATACACAAGACAGCAAATTTTCAACATTCTTGAAGGTGTTGGGCTTTGAATCATTTTTAAATAAATCCTGCTTCTTCTCCCAGGAAAAAAACCACAGTCTTTATAATTAAATTTATTGTGCACTTTGTTATCATTTTAATAGTAATTGTTTATGTCTAATTCATGTAGAAATTAAGTAGACATAAAATAAATAAATCTATCTTATAGGTTTTTTTCCCAGTAAAATACAGTCTGTGAATATCCACAGGGTGGACAAAATAAATCAGACTAAAACTGCATTTAATAGTAGAATTCAAATTAATGCTGGTGTATTACTTGGTCAAATCCAGCACCAGAAAATTGCTGGAAAGCTTCCATATTATTTAAGCACAGGGACGAGGAGAGGCTCAGCTTTTGGTGGGGTCTAGACCCAGCTGAGTGCCCCTCGGTCCTGTCAGTGCCATCTGGGGAAACCTCAGAGCCCCTGGCAGGGCCTGAAGGGGCTCCAGGAGAGCTGGAGAGGGAATGGGGACAGGACACAGGGAATGGCTTCACATGGACAGAGGGCAGGGCTGGATGGGAGATTGGGAAGGAATTCCTGGCTGGGCTGGAATTCCCAGAGAAACTGTGGCTGCCCCTGGATCCCTGGAAGTGTCCAAGGTCAGGTTGGACGGGGCTAGGAGCAGCCTGGGACAGTGGAAGGTGTCCCTGCCCATGGCAGAGGTGGGATGGATTTTAAGGCCCATTCCAACTCAAACCATTCCAGAACTGTTTGTTCTGTCTATCCTTGTGTTTGTATGGAGAAAAGAGCAGGAAGAGAACATCCTGACAGAGTGATTCCCACATCTCCCACATCCCTGCAGTGCCATTTGCATCCAGCTCAAACCCAAGGGTGCCCTGCATGAAATAAGTTCTGCCCCTGGGCTAGTCCCCATGCCAGGCAGGAGAAGGCAGGAGAAAGCCCTTTCCCACAGGCTCCTCCACCCTCTGGAAGCACAGGCTCCCACAGAGCCTGCATGTGTGAAGGAAAGGGGAAAAAAAACCCTTTCTCAATGCTAGGATTTCCTCCTGATGTAATTTTTTCCCCGCCGTGCCAGAGTGCAAGAGAAAGTATTTGCTGCACATCCTTGGGGCGTGAGGTCACGGGCATTGAAATCCCCCAAAATCCCCCAGAGAGGCTTGGGGGAAAAAAACCTCTGGGACCTTTGGGAGGTGCAGCACAACCTCTTTATCAGAGCTGTGCTGCTTTGTGGGGTGCAGGGGACGAGGAATAAAGTTTTTCCCACTCCCTGATGCACAGCCCGTAGGAAGATCCCTCTAACCGTGCACACACAACGCTCACCCTTCCCTTTTCTAATCCCTTTACTCCCGCCATGGCCAGCTCTGAAATTTCCTCAACGGCTGAAAACTTTTTTTTAGGGTTTTTATAATGGTAATCAGCGATTTTTTTAGAGGGAGTAAATCTCTCCCCGAGCCCATAGCTCCGGATAAAGCATCCCCAGGAATAAGTCAGGGAGAGCGTCGGCAGTGGAGAGCGCTACATTTCATGTGCTGCCACAGAAATGCTTTCTGGCTGAGGTCTAATATTAATCTATTTTGTCCCTGACATCCAGTAAAACTACAGTGTAGCAAATGCTTTTAAAACATACATATTCAATAGCAGATGCAATAAAGTATTCGGGACTGTTGGTATGAAGAAGGTTCACACACACACACAAATATCTTTGAAACTCCAGTTAATCAAGGTGTCAAAGTAACTAAAGCAGTTTTACAGATTTTATTGAAAATAAATCACTTTATTATATACTGAAATATATATTATTGTTTCCCCGTGGAGTTTTACTGTCTGCTCGCCTGCGTTGCTTTTTTTTAAACAGAGTATCTCCTGCCCTCTTTAGTCCGGTTTTTATAACTACATTTAGCAGGAAAACCCAGCACTAAAGCCCATCTCCAGCCTGCCTTCTCCTCCTGCCCTATGCAAATCGCCCATTATTAGCCATTTTCTGGCAGAAGTGGCTGAGAGGAAACCCAGGAGGAAATGATATAATGGCTCCAAAGCCCCGCTTTTCCTCCCTGCCCAGCTGGTTTGTGGGGTGACCTTCCTGGGAAGGTGGAGGTGGCACTGAACCTCAAAAGATTTACACCTTTGTCTGCTCCTTCCATGCAGGGATGCACAAAAACCTTCACAAAACTCAGCCAGGGGAAGGAAGGCTGAGATGAGTGAAAGGGAAATATTTGATTCCACCCTAATGGACATCCTAATTGATATTTATGGACTTCCCAGGGAAACTTCTCGCTGCAGGTTTTTTTACTTTTTTTTTTTAAACTCCCATTATTGAGGAACTGCTTTCTTTCTAAAGATGAGATCTGGCTCAGAGCAGTGCATTTCTTTAAAATTTGGTGTTACAAGGATCTCCTATTAAGTTATCCATTGGCTAATTATTTTTTCCCAGCCTCACTACACATTTTCTAACAGCTTGTTGCTATAAAATAATCACGTTTCCATAAAGTTATCGCATCTACATGAAAAACTCCTCCATCACCTTTTTTTTTTTCAACATTTCTCCCCTAAAGTTAGAAGATGTCTAATACAGTCCATGTATACAAAATAAACACTTTCAGCGTTTTTTGACTGCTTTCTAAACTGATAAATTTCGCCCTGATAAATGCAAATTCAGCAGCACTTCTTTTAAGATTACGTTTTTTTATATTTTTTCCCCACCCCAAAACCGGTTTGAAGTGGAAGCGTGGTATCTAAAATGGATTTAGAATATTAAAAAAAATTGCATCTGTGCACAGGAATTTTATATGTTTATATATATTTCTGTATTTCTTATTCTACATCAACAAAATTCAATTACATTTGCTGGTCGAGGGAGTGATGAGGACTCCTCCAGGTCTCTCCTGGTTCCTCAGCAGGACAAAAGGGGGTGATTGAAAAGGGCCAACCTGCAATACCTCAGGTGCTGAATTCAGAGTCACTGGAACTTTTAGTCACCCCTGGGCATTTCTAGCTTGTATTTTATGTCTCAACACTGATCTTTACAGTTCTTTATCCATTTAAACCCCTGCAACTTTTAAAAGAAATCTGTTTCTATAGAGCAAAGGATTTTGTCCTCACCTCTTAACCTTTAAGCCAAAAAATATCAAGCATTATCAATTTTCCAAATAAGTGTTTCATTGGGGTTGTTATTCACCACCAGGCAGTTCTCAGGCAATTCTGATCACAGAAAAAAAAAAAAAGTACATGTTTTTAAGTAACATGTACATGGTTTCTTTCCAGCTGATCAGCCCTGATAGCACATCAAATTCAAAGGCCTGTGTCCTGCTATTAAAGGAGAATTTAACAGCAAAAAAAAATCTGAGTGTGCCTTCCACACTTTAAAAACTGCCTGTAATCAAAATCTAATTAGTATTCTATTTTCCTAGTGGGAAAACGGAGAGAAATGCACACAGACAGACATGGTGTTAGATATTAAGCCAAAAGATGTCTCCAGAAACCAGCCATTCATCTCCTGCCTTTTTTTTTCTCTCTCTCTTCCTTTATCACCAACATCTTGTCTCTTGAAATATAGACATCACTAAATCAAAAACACTTACCTTTTCACATCATTATAGGATTGCTGAGATTAAATAAGAGCTCTGTGCAGCTCCTCAAACCTCAGCTATGTTTTCAAACCACCAGGGAGGGCTAGTTCTTCCTGCTCGCACAATTATCAAATTGTTGCCAATCTGAGCGTTCCCTGTATCAATCTCATTATTATTAAGCAGCTGAAATCACCTATGGATCTCATTACCATCACTTGGAAAAAGGTCGCAGGGTGACAGCTGCAATTTACTTTAAAATTATCATTGAAATAACCTTTTTTTTAGAGACTCTTTAAGTTGTTTTAGCGTATTTCTCACGGTAAAAAGCAGAATTTAACGACCTTAGAACTTCCCTCGGGTTTTTTCTGCTTGTTGTGGGATTTTTTTTGTTTTGTTTCTATTTACTTTGGAAGTAACAGGGACATGATCACCCATCCTTTGTTTTCCTGGTGGAACTCCTGAGGTTGCTGGGTGGCTCACACTGTAAAAGAAAGGGAGGTCAAATCACTAAAGATGAAGTCCTTTTGAAAAGTTAATTAGTCACTGAAAATGCATGAGAATTAAGGGAAAAAAAAAAAAAAAAGGAAAGAAAAGAAAAGAAAAGGCAGTTTTAGCAGGACTTTCTCTTAGCAGCTGCTCAGTTTTCATCATTTCATCTTTTAAAGGTGTCTGTCAGTTTTCCAGCTATAAAAAAAAATCTTCGACAGAAAAAAGAAACAATTTTTCAACGTGAATAAAAAGCATAAAAACTGCCTTCCTCATGTTTTCAGAAAAAAAAAAAAACGACTGCCAGAACTTGTTTATAAATTACAAGTAAACACAAAAGAGAACAATCCTTGCTGGCCGTCTCCCACTCACTTTTAAGTGGATCACTCTGCAAAATATTCTGCTGTTGGGTTGATATTTTTAGAGGGAAACATTTTTGCTCAGTAATGTGGAAATAAAATAACTGCAATCGCTTCCTTCCTCTGAGAAAATGACACATAACATTTTACATTTAAAATTCAATTGAGAAAGAAACTGTATTTTTTTACCCAAAGCCTTGGAGCTGTGCATTCTATTTTTATTTTTATTTTTTTCTCCTCTGGCCTGTTCAGGCTTCTGCTGCATTTTGGATCTGAACTTAATAGAAGATGCTGCAGAAAGCAGCAGCTACAAGTAGTGACAGAGACTTATCAAACAAATATGCAAGGGGAGGACAGAGGAGATGAACAAAACAACATCCACAAGTTCAGAATATGATTGCTCTGGATGACTGTAAACTGCCAGAGATTTTCATTCCTGTCTCTCATTAATTCCTCTTACTCCTGGAGTGGTATCAAGTGGGAATTCCTTTTAAAACTGCCCATAAGATCACCCATTTTTTAGGCACAAATCTGCTGTGCAAATCGGTCATATAAACACCAAAATTATCCCCACCGAGGTTTGCCATTGTTGCCATTTTTAACAGCATTTAAGGAGCCTTTTGCACCTCTCCTCTTTTTTATTAAGAAAAGGAAGGTGCAGATTTTTGAGCAGATATTTCAATCTCTGCATTCTTACCTGAGGTATTACCTCAGTATCTACACCCTCTAATGACTCAACACCTTCTTGCCACAAAATGCCTTAAATAGCTCTGACCAAAATACAAACTCCACAAATAATTACAAAAATTACATGGATTTGCCTGTTTCAGAAATAATTTCACCTAAAATGTGAAATGTCTCGGTCCAGACACAAACATTTCAGTAACAAACCCTTTTGTATCTCCCTCTATTTCTAACTATTCACACAAATTCCATGTAACAGCTCATAAATGTGGGTCTTGTAATACAAACAGCCATATATACACAACACACAGGGGCTAAAAATGTATGGATATTAATATTTGTAATAGAAATCAGCTCTATCTTCCAAAGGCGTCCTTTGTAGCTCTCTTGCCTTTTAAATTCAGCTTTTCTTGATCACAGTTTGTCTTTGAAATATGTCAGGATAACGCATTATTGAAGTACTGTACTGAGACTGTACATAAAATCAGTCACGTTCAACAAATTTCCATTTTACTTAGGGTTTGGGTTTTTTTTTTCATAATTATTCCTCACTTCTATCACAGCCCCATCCTCAAGAGCTCTCTGGTTATGCCACTAAAATTAACCACATGCTACAGGTTATGTCTCCCAGGGACTTGCCATCAAGAGAAATGGAAGGTAAAGGAAGAAAGCAAAATAAAAATACATTTTCTATCATTCCTGTGAATAATAAATGAACCAGGTTGCAAAATTAAGCATCAGACAGATGAGCTAGATTTGAAAAAAAAAATTGTTAATTGACCAGAAGCATCAGAAGAGTTTATTTCTCAATGTGCAGATTTTGAAAGCTGTGGGGAACGGCAAAACGGGAATTTAAAACCTGTCTTAAAACTTCTGGCGTGAATTGGCAACACTTGGTGCAAGAAAGAGTTAAGTCTAACAAGCAGAAAAAAAAGAAATTAACTAAAGTAAGGCCCTTGTGATACAATGACACTTGCTCTATGCTCTTACAGAGAAAAACACGATGATAAAACACCACAAAGAGGAGTGTTATGAATTTTATTAATGACTAGAAGACAGTGTGCAAAACATCAAAGGTCTGTGGAAAAGATTAATGACCCCGTGTGAGACTGTTTAATTACCTCCAGCTAATTAGATTCTTGACCAAATTTTTAATATCTGCATTCCTTCTAAAGCCTAATTGAGATTCCACATTATTTATCAATCTTTCAAAAAGCCCTTAGTGCGCTGCTTTTTTTTAGGTGGTGGGTTTTTTTTTTTCCTTTGCACTTTGACTCCATTTATGGTCAATTATTAAATAAATAGCAAAGTAACCGTTCTCTCCAAACTGTGTATGTGGAACACTCTCTGCCTGTTTATTTTGACTGTGGGCCTATCGCCGGCATCTCTTATACATAATGAAGCACTCGGAGAAATAAACTGACCGGCCCCACTGTAAACAGCGGCGATAATATTTTTGTTATCTGGGCTGTGCTCAGGAACTCCTCGTGTGGTTTCTGTAAATCAGGGTTTCTGTAAACCAGGGTTTGGTGCTGGCAGTTAATCCTGACTCCCGCCTTGCTTAGGCCGGGCCCAGGCCCGAGTGTTATCGCACAGAGAGGGAAGGCCCGTCCTTGCTGCTGGATTATTTTCCTCCTGTTCATGTGGGAATACACCAATCCTACAAACCACCCCTGTAAAATGACTTGTCTTTTATAAGGAGATTCATGTCAGAAGGCAAGGGGCACCTGCAATAAATATTTAATTTTTAAACCCCTTTGAATTTCCTGCTATCCCCAGTTAGAGGCCGCTGTCTGCGTCCCACATGGAGACTGACCTTGGTTTGGGGTTTACCTTGACTTTGCTTTAAGGTTTCCCACAAAACTTTCACCAGTTCATTCTGGAGTGTTGGAAAAGGGAAAAAAGTCAGATATTTCAAGGCCTGGGATGGAGAATATAATTTTGTGTGACTTTGGATAACAAAACACTTCCCAGTTCTGTGGAAGCAGAGAATCTCTGCTCTATTCCTTTGCTTTAGCTATAAACCCAAGTGTCTGACTCGAAACCATTTGCCTCGAAAATATTCTTGTACATTTTATTATGAATTAGAAAAACAAAGTGTGCACAGGCAAAATGGTATCTTTATATTGCATGTATAAAGCAAAACGCTTTGGGAAAATTTGTTTGCCATATAGAATTTTTTCCAAATTATCCACTAGAGTTTAGCTCATAAAATCATACCACATATACAGAAATATAGGGGACAGATTAGAAGAAATATATATTTTTTCTATTAAATTCTAGATGTTTTCTGTTATTTGTATAAAACGTTGCTGGCTGGAACAGCTGTTAAAATACAGGGGATTTTTTTCCTCTGATGTAGACATGAGTGTCTGTATGTACAGACAATGAAAAATTCTACAACATTTTAATGTATGCAACTCTAATAAATGAAGAGGGAACAGGGTGTGGAGGGAGGGATCGCATTTTTCATTATCACGTTTGCAACAAGCCCTATCCAATGGGATACAAACATCCAGGAGTTATCACAAAAACACATCATTTAATAATATTAAAAATTGTTTGTCAAAATGGCAAAGAATGCAAATCAATACAAAAGGATAACAAACCAGGCATGGATGAGACACGTAATAAATTTTCTTTAATTTCTTGGGAGTGACGAAATATCTGGTTACACACTAAATCACTCACAGGAATTCTGCAGGAATAAACTTATCTGGGATGCAGTAGTCAAAGTCACTTGATCTCTCTGATGCAATAAAAAGCTTAAAGGGCCTGAAATCTGTGTATCCAGGTATTTACTGTGTGCTCCAGTTGGTAGAGAACTGCTCCAAAGCCATTAAACAATTTATCCTTATAA
Source organism: Argya squamiceps (assembly GCA_037834095.1). Taxonomy (NCBI): domain Eukaryota; kingdom Metazoa; phylum Chordata; class Aves; order Passeriformes; family Leiothrichidae; genus Argya; species Argya squamiceps. The sequence goes on along the minus strand of JBBMKD010000222.1, from coordinate 2,828,986 downwards.
ATAGGGGTTTTAATAATATAATTTGGTTTGTATCAAAGCACCATAAATTAGGGTCATGCTTTTAGGTTTGTTACTTGGTAAAGAAAGGATTAGGAAAAAAATATGGCCCTGTTAAACTTTTTACAAAACTGAGGGCACTTTTGATGTTTTCCCATGGAAAAAGAGCTGAGATTTCCTCTCTCACCCTCCAGACCACCCTTATTTCTATCACCAGGCTGAGCAGGGTCTGTGTTTCTCTCTCCCAGCCTGCAGCCACTGTCTGAGGGATTCTCTCTGTGCTTTTTACACCTGATCCACAGCTCCAGCCCCAAATGGGTGACAGGTGATGGGCACTCCTGTGTTGGCAGGACCCTGATGGATATTTGGTACTGAAGCAACTCAAATGGCAATTCAGACCCAGTTTAACCAAATGCTGTGTGGATGTGCTTTAAACCAAGCATTTGATCTGGTTTTAGAACCTTCATCAAGCCAGGGAGACCCTCTTTTAGTCCGTGGGGGTACCCTCTGCCCTGCTCCCCACCAGGAATCCTCCAGCCCCAGAGATTTGCCTTCTCCCCCCTTGCCACAACACGGGCTGCTTCAGGGAGCATTAAACAAACCACAGCACACTCAGGCAAACTGAGCAATTCTGTATGGAATCATGAAATCACAGAATCCTTAAATTTGGGAAAACCCTCTGAGATCATCAAATCCCACTGTTAACAGAGCTCTGCCAAATCCACCATTAACCCATGCCCCCTAAGCTCTACCTGGCCACATTTCTTAACATTCAAATCTCCACTTATTCCATTTATTTCCAACTCTATGGATGCTGATGATGGTGCAAGAACAATTTCAAAATGAACAAACAAACAAACAAACTCCCACACTCACAAATCAAACAACAAACCAAAAGCCCAGTCCAACTTGACCCAGTAGAGAAAACACCTGTGCTGAGGAAGAAAATTCAGGGATTGGTGCAGCATCCAGAAAAGGTAGTGTGAGGCTAAGGGGAGGGCATGAGGCAGCAGGAGCATTCACCTACTTTAGAAGAGAATTTATTAGCCCAGTCTCACCCCTATGGCCTTTGAGAGAGTCAATAACGAGCTTGTCTCCTCTGCTCCTCCACCTAGGAAAGATAGACAGATACCTCCACTGCTGATCCAAAATCTGCATCTCCCTGGGGGTGACACAGCCTAGAATTCTTTTCAGAGCAGAATTTCTTCATTTTTCAGTAATACTCCCTCTCAATATTCACTCTCAAGTTCTTATCTGAGATTTTTCAGTCCACCTCGCACTGGATATTTAAAGTAACAGAACAATGGAAGCTGAGTAATTATACTGAAAGAACAGAGTAAGACAAATTTTGTTGTCTGGATTTTTGTTTTGCTGAATTTTAAATAATCCGTTTTGTCCTAATCTGCTGAATTAGTGTTTGTCTTTATCCCAATATGTTCTCCTATATCTGGAACTCTTGCATGATTTTACATCTTTCTTCACAGAGCCTGCCCAAAACCAAGATCACTTCTAACTTAAAGTGCTCCTAAAAATTTGAAGTGCTCTATTAATTTTAAATTGCTCTACATCATGTCTGCTTAGAATCCCAACTGCTTTTTCACGCAAAAAATATTAAACTATAAAACGCACATCTGCAACATAACAGCTACCCAGCTTTTTTTTCTTTTATTTTATTTTAAACATCAGCTTTCTCTCTTTTTTTCCTTTATCTTTGAAGGGAAAACAAAAAAGCTCTCTCAGAGAAAAATAATAGAACGACTCATCACACGTTTTATTGTGAGCCTCCCTCTATTGAAAACCTTTTAGGTTTGTCACAGGACTAAATATATTTTATGTCTACCAATTGGTAGCACATAGTCCAGCCCATTAACCCGCTTGACCTCAATAAATTATGATTTCCTGGCAGGAGCAGTATCCCTGGAAGATTGACACATCCCCAAACGCACTCCGAGGGTTAACAACACTCCTCAGGATTTTTTACAAGACCCTGCTCCCAGTCTTCTGTCTCAGGCAGCCCTTTCGAAAATGTTCTTGAAGCCTTTGGTGTTTTTTTCAGAGCCCTGACTTTATCCTCGGCGAGGGGAAGGGATGGCACGGTTTCCAGCTGAGCCCATCACGTTATCAGTGGAACAACAAAGCTCTGGTGCTCCACCGGCACGGCTCCCCCGCGAGGCACCTTCTCTGCGAGGTCACCGAGATGTCCCCCTGCCTGCCTTTGCTCACATCAGCCTTCCACAGAGCAATCCTCTCACCTGACCCTCAGGGGTCTGTGCAATCCACTCCTGGTTGTCTCCCACCACCTTTGTCTTCCCTTTGATGTTTGCAAATGGATCTTGTGAAAAACTTGTTGAGCGGAAAGACAAAGGAACTCTGTTTACTGGGGAGTTAGGGCTGGCTCAGTATAAACCTGGACTTTACTCAGGGTAGTGTTGGGCATTTGTGGCCAGGCTGATTTTTAGGGCAGATTTTTAAGCTGAAGGCCTCTCATTTCCTGTACTTGCGCAGCAACTCCAGCACTAACAAGTGGATTCACTGTCAAAGTCATTTTCCTTGCGCCAGTGTATCTGAAGTACTTTATATTAATCTATCAAAAGGTCACCGCTCCTTTAGCGAGTGACCATAAATACACACAAATACAAAAACCCTGCTCTGAGCATGCCATGGATCAAGCTCCTACAGATCCATATATATTTGCTACTTTGCCATGGAGATATAAAACCAGCTGAGTGATGGGATGAAGCAATAACCCTTCCTGGCCACGGCGCTTTATCTTGGGAGTAGCCTGGGAGGAGCTGATTATTTACACACAGTCCATCACAGCAAGCTGCTCCTGGGATATTTTCCAAGCAACAGATTCACACCAAGTTTCTTGACTTTAAATTAGAGCTGGATCTCTACGTGCCCTCTGTTCTTCAGAGCATCTCTGCTACCAGAGCAGCTGGGCTCCTGCTGGGGACGTGGGGTTTTGTTGGGAGGGGCAGCTCCTCTGTCATCCAAGATTAGATGGTACATTCCCAGCTAACCAAGGAGTCACCTGCCTGCCTTGACCAAATTCCAGTTTCCTTTCCAAGATAATCCCAACTGCATCCTCATGGATATATCTGTAGGAGAGCAGGATCAGTTACCAAAACAAACAAGGCTCCCACCTGGAAAAAGGATGTGATTCTTTCTTTGGTAATATCTTTCACCCATTGAAAGAACTTCCTTTTTGGATTATCACAATGTAACTTGTATTACTGAATGCTGATTCCTATATTACCTGTGAATCCATACAAATTGGGGTTGTGTCTCCTGAAGATTTCTTGGATGCTCACTTTTCCTTGGGGACAACACAATCAGGTGAAACTTTTCCAGTCCTTAACCAGACACATGAATCTAAGGGTACTTTAATGCTTGTTTGCTCGGCTTAAAAAACAATTTCTGTGGCAAAGGCATTAATGTCCTTCTCTCAAATGAGATTAACAATTCCTTATTCACTGGATCAAAACTTCCCATCAAGGTAGAGGCAGCAGCTTTATTTATGGAATGTAACATCTCATGAAAAAAGGAGAGGGACTGGGTGAGCTTGAAGGTCCCTTTCAACCCAAACCATTCTGGGATTCTGTGATGATCCTATGAAACAGTAATTAGAGCAGAAACACCACAACAAAAGAATAGCAACAAAACCAAAGGGTGATCTCAGCCATCCCTGCTGCCCACAAGGGTGGAGCTCCCTCCTGCAGCCCTGAACTGCCTTTCTGCAGGACAAATAAATGTCTCCACCTGGAAGAGTGACTGAAACACTCCGTGTAACTTTTAGTTACAATTTACAACCACATTGAATATTTTTTCTTCCTTACCTCTCAAGGGAGTTATGGAGAAATTACATTTTGGGAATATTGTGGGAAAGCAGTGGGACCTACTCATAGATCCACCTTAGCTATAAAACCTCCATCACTACTGGAGTTTTTCCACTCCAAAGCTCTGTATCAGGAAACACTGAAGTCACATTTCCCCTTTACCTGACTGCAAGATATTTAAAATAAAGTGGCTACAGCTGCCATAACAAACCACCCATCTCTATCCCATCCCCTGGGACAGGTTTCTGCCACCTGAATGTCTTCAGAGTCCAAATTTCCTGGACAAGCCTTTGGTTCAATAAAATATTTGCTGGATGCAAAACCTGTGGTTATATTGGGTTTTGTTAAGCAGTTTCCTAATAAAGGGCAATGCAATGTTGAGCCCTCATAGTAACTCAGATGTGACACAAATAATACAGCAGATAATTACAGTGCCCTTTAGCTCACCTCAAATTTAAACAAAGGTTAAGCTGCCCTTTAGAAAAGTAAATATTTTCTGTAGTCAAATAAGTGTAGACACCTTTAGAAACAAGGATATATTGCCAAGCTAAACTGAATGGAAAATGGTTACAATAGAATAATTTCAAAATATAAAGGATGAAGAGCTGCTCAGCAGAAGCAGCAGCCAGACATCCTGGCATCATGGACAGTCCCTTACCTTACAAAATTCCCAGGCTGGTCTCCATATGTTTTATAAGAACTGTTGCTTGAAATTTCTGTCTGGTCACAGCAGATAGGACAGAGAAATATTAAAAATAAGAAAGTGCATAATCTCCTCGCCCCCTGAAGTCTGGTAAACAATTTATATCAAATTTCATACAACAGAACAAATCCATGGACCTTTAAGTAATTAAGAAACAGACACTAAGGCTTAAAAAATAAACTTCAGGGGAAATCTCCCATAGTGGCCAGGAAATGGCTCATAGGTTTTATTTAGTTCTCATAGTCCAAGGTTTAGCTGTGAGGGAGATAAGAGCCAGGTGTGTTTTACACATCTAATTTGTTTAGTCTGAAGCTCATTCAAGCAGCACTTTTCATCTCCAAGTTTGCACCCGACTTCTAAAATCTCAGTCTGGGTGTCAGATACAGTCAGGGACCCAAAATGGGAGGGATCACCTTTGTGAGGAGGAAATTGTCAATTATTTCTGGTGTGCCTGGTTTTGGGGGCTGGAGGGTGGTCAGGCACTCTTCTGGTGGCTGTATTGAATCATAGACTTACTGAGGGTGGAAAAGACCTCCAGGACCATCAAGTCCAACCTTTGGCTGATCATCACCACTTGCACTAATCCAAAAATCCCCCATCTATTCATGTTTTGGACATTTTCAGGGATGGTGGCTCCACCAGATGGTCCAGATGACCAACAAAAAGCCAGTGCTGTCCAAGGAATCCTCTCACACTAAAGACAAAACCTCCCTGAAGGTCACTTCCAGGGATTTTTAACCTCTCCCTGCTGAACACCCCAGTGAAAAGCTGATAAATGCCCAAATATATCTGATTTTCTACTTTGAGATGAGCAAGCCATGAGTCCCCTTTTGGATGGGGGAGGAAGCTGAGTGTGTGTGGGAAGCTGGGAGCTGCAGAAAGCTCTGCTGGGAGGAGATTCATCCTCCAGGGATGCACGGGATGAGGCTCCATGGCTGCAGATCTGCAGCCAGACTTCACATTGGCAGGGACAGGTAGAGCCTCTGTAATGCAAAGATGTTAAAAACTTTGGTTCTTAGTATTTTGACCTTCAACCACCTCTGCCAATAAAGGAATTACAAGATATTTAGTGAAGAATCACCTTATACATAAAAAGCAAGGGGTTAATTTGTGGCAGTAACATTCACAATGCTCCAGGACGTGGCAAACCAGTGGAAAACAGATAAAATATCCACTATTACCATTGCAGTGCTGACTAACCTGACTTCCAGGCTCTGCTTGAGTCTCCCAAGCCTATTGGTGCAACTCACATCCAACTTTGACTGTACTTGCATTTTGACAAGTATTAATGGAGCCCTTCTCTGTTCGATCCACTAAAAAAAAAATCAATGAATTTACACCCTGTTACTTATTCATGAACAAGTTGTGCCCCTGAATTTTAACGTGCTATGCCTTAAACCATCAGCTGTATATCTGCTTTATGTGATGCTCCTACAGAAGCTGGCAGTCCATCAATTTAGTGTCCACACATTTCTTTGAAAGCTATATTATAATTAGAGCTTAGGTTAATACTATTCCGTAACCATAAAGCAGACGTAAAATAATTATAACTCATTTAGTGAAATTAGAAAAAGAGCAATTATTAGGCTCCCATTGTGAGGCTTTGCTGTGAGGGACAGATAATCTATCTGCAAGATGTACTCCAAGAACACCATTTTGAAAGAAATAAAGTAGATAAATTACCGTTTTGTTTGGGTTCAAGAAAACTTAGGCCCATAAATACAAGTTCAACAAACATAAAGGATGTGTGCAAGGGAAGTGAAAGTTTTACTGCAAGAAGAGAGATTAAAGTATTTAGATGAGGCTTTCCTGACAAGGCCTCTCAGGATGTTGGGAAGCTTGATCTGTTCAGATTTGGAAGGCATTAAATACCACAGGGATGTGGACAAAGGCCTATAAACTTCCAACTAAACACGAGGATGTGCAGGGCTGGAGCAGGAGGGAGTGGGATCAGCAATGCTGACGTGAGCCTCAGCACACTGGGAGTGCAGCATTCCACAGAAATCCCAGAATGGTTTGGGTTGGAAAGGAACTTAAAGCCCATCTCATTCCTGCCATGGGCAGGGACACCCTCCACTAGACCAGGCTTCCAACCTGGCCTTGGACAATCCCAGGGATTTCTGACAATTTTAATTAGGATTTATATATCAGAATTTCGCATTCTCCAAGTTCCTGGTATGCTGAGATATCCATTTTTATGGGAAGAAATCACATTTTGCTGGGAACACACCTTCCAGGCTGAAATAGAGCTTAGGACTGTATTGTGCCAGCAATTTGCCCACTTTTACCTTCTCTGATAGGAGACTAAGATGGCAAAATTCCTGATGAATCAGCAGCTAAAAAGATGCCTTTTCCTGGCAGACCCTTGTCCAGCTGCTGCTCACACAGAGGGAAAATCCCCAGTATTGTAATTTCCAAGCCTTCAAGGACAGAACCTGCAGATAACAGAGATTTTTCCCCTCCCCTCCCAGTGCAGGACTTTTGCATGTCTGAACTGTGACTTAGATCTTTGGTCCTATGGGTTTTTCTTTTCTTTACACTTCTAGTAGTAGAAAATTAGGTATTAAACCAGAAGAGAATAAGTTTAGATTGGATATTGGGAAGAATTCTTCTCTGTGAGGGTGCTTAGGCCCTGGTAGAAGTTTCTCAGAGAAGCTGTGGCTGCCCCTGGATCCCTGGAAGTGTCCAAGGCCAGGCTGGATGGCGCTTGGAGCAACCAAGGCAGGGGGTAGAACTGGATGGGTTTCAATTTCCCTCCCAAGCAAATCATTCCAGGATTCTGCTATTGATCAATCTATTTCATTTGTAAAGAAGATTGACTTTGTCCATCTCAGAAATGCTCTTTAAAAGCCAAAAGTTCCCTGAAGGATTCTCATGAGAAGAAGAAAAGGATCTGAATAGAAATCCTCCTCATGGTACTCAGAGCCCAACCCAAAAACCAGGGTGAGACCCAATCACAGGGAAATCATTGGGTTCATGAAAATCTGTAAAACACATTGTGGTGGCAGAGCTAAACACAACTGAGCACACTGCTAACTGCTAACATTAAAAACCACAATGAATTAAACACCAAATGGCTTTAAAGTGCCTGTAATTTATTCAAAGCAACTCTACACTGATATTTCTCATTTCTTTTGGGGTCAGCGCATTTATGATTCATATTTTCTGTCTTATCTCTCTAGAGTTTGAGAGAGACAGAAGGAAGCCTCTACTATCAGGATGATTTCAAAAGCTGGAGGTAAAAACATCAAATGTCACACAATATGGCAAAAAATATATCAAACTCTGTGAAATCCTTTGTTTTTTCAGCATAATTTCTCTGGAATGCTTTTGAACTCTTAAAGAATCCTATCAATTCCTCCCTGCTTAATTCATAGCAATGTGAGAAATCAATCAGCTATCAAGCTATTTTGTATAACAGGAAAAAAAAAGGGGGAAAACACATACAAAACACCGATTTTTTTTTTTTGAATCCATGTGTTATTTCATGATTTCTATGTCCAAGTAAAACCTCGTTGATTGGTTTGTTGTTGTAACACAATTTCTCATTAAATGAACCCTTGGAAAAAAAAAAGTGTGATGAGGGAAATTCGACACTCCCAACGTTTGTACAAGTTCTGCTGGGCTTCCTGTTTAAACAGTGGGAATGTGCTGCTGGAACTGTAGGAATGGGGGAACGACCCCACTTCATCACTAATTTCACTTTCCAAGTGACTGGAAAATTCTCCAATGCTTCCTGTTCAGCAACACAAAAGACAAGTTCAGAGACCTGGTACCTCTGACAGTTGTGAAAGACAGGAAAAAAAAAAATGAATGACGTTCTCCAGAGGATATTTTTCTGTCACTTAAGCAGTTTACATATTTCTCTATTTTTACTGTATTTTTCTTCTTCTGATCACCAGGGATCTTATGTGAGTTTAGGGTCATTAGGGCTCTGTCTAGTGCCAGACAGATTCTGCTACAGTCAGATTTTTATGATGACAGCATGAAATTTTTGGAATGCACTGGTGAGTTGTGGGACTATTGTTAGGCTGTCATTAAAAAGGGGAAAAAAATAAATATATCTTCAGCTTTCTTGTACTACAAGCAAGCCTTTGGCTTTAAATTTTGCAAAATACAGACGGATTTCTTAGAAGAGATGAAAAAAGTAGCAAGTAAGTTTAATAACTAGTATTCAAAAAAAATACTGAACTGATTATTTCCATTGAGAGTGAGGGAATATATTTTTTTTCAGGGTTAAGAGACAGAGAAAAAGAGTTGGAAAAACACAATATATATATATATATATAAAGAAGAATTTGACATTTTTTATTTAATTATTTCTTTCCTTCTGTCTCCTTCCCCTTTCTTTTCAGTGTTTCAATCTGTTCTCCCCATCCTTGGGGGAACACTGCTTGAACCTGCATTTGTGAATTATAAGCTCTCTGTACTGTACATAGCAGTTGTTAAGGATCAACTGATTAACCATTTTATCGAAGATTTAGAGGACTCATTCCAATTTTTACAACTCCATGTGGTTTTTAAATATTGTAATGCTTTCAACCAATATGTTTTCTGTCTCCCAGCTGTAAAACAATACCTATTGGCTTGGCGGGAGGGAATTTATTTTTGTACAATTTTGGGTATAATACAAATATTTTGCACGCTGCTAACAGCATCTTCTGGGAAAGAGTAAAAAAAACCTCAAGATGAAATATTGTTCTGCTCATTCCTTGCTCATTCACTTGGGCCACAGAAATATTGTGGTCCAAACATTTGTTATCAGACTGAATTACCTAGGAAGGGACAGATAATGGGATTCACAAATTCACCTGTTTTGTTGGCTTAGCAAACCCTCTGAATTCTTTCATAAATTTAATATCCCGTGTATTATTAAATTGAGAAATAGAGGGCTCACATGAAACATGTCAGACTCAAAAGATTTGTCTGTGTGGGCACTAAAAACTGTTTTATCAAACTGTGGGTTTGTATCAAGACTCTAAGGACAAGGCATGGCTGGAATTTGTGCCCCTCTGCAGCTTTTAGTAACAGTATTTTCTCTTTGGGTTTTCCCTTTATCAAAAAGTTGCAAAACAAAAGGTACAAATCGACCTGAAGAACTGGTGAGTAAATTTAGCACCGATGTGTTGCCCCGGGGTGATGCTCTGGCCACCTCAGCCTTTGTTTTCCAGTGGTCCTAAGAGAAAAATCCTTCCTTCAGGAAGTTCAGATGTGCTTTCCTGAGCATCTGAATTTCTAAGGGTTGGCTTAGAGTCGCAAATTTTGGCTCTTTACTCTTTCAGCTGATGTCAGTGTAAACGTTAAAGGCTTTATCCCATCACGCTCCTAACCATGGCTTCAGCTGCACAAAGAATTTACAGAATTGCCTGTTTATCACCACCACCATCGCAGTAATATTGTGATCATATTATCACAACATAGCAGCTAATACAATAAGAACATAATGATTGTAATTACAATTTTAGCTAATGTTATTTAGTGTAATACAACAATGCTCTAACAAGTATAATAACAAAAAAAATACTTAAGGTCCTGAGCAGAAACAAACATGCTGCTTTGGGCTAATGTACAGTGTACACTTAACTGTTGATTTCACAATAAAATCTAAATACTATCAAAGAGCACCAATTTGCTTCACAGGAACTAACCAGGCAGGACAAATTTAAATTGGTTTGTCCTGCACTCTTTGTGAGTTGAGCTAAATTCATATTTACCACAGAGCAGGGACATGGGCACACATTTAGAGATATCAGTGCCCAGTTAACCCATGCTGGAGCTCTAAATTAGGAGGGAATTTCTACACAGCCTGATAGACCCTTCTCAATTAACACCAGGGCATCTTCATTTCACCATAAACACAAATAAAATTAAGACCTGATCCAAGGCACAATCACTAATTAAAACATGGTCAAAGGAGTTCTCAGATCTGGGATTCTGTGATCCCTCTGGATATTGCCTGGAGTTAGGGGCCACCAGCTGAATTCACCTCCTTCCCTTCTCCTCAGGAGAGAATCCCCTAAGGAACATTCCAGAACTGGGGAAATCCAGTCAGGATGCAGCAGAGCCACGTTCAGACCCAAACCTGAACTCCTGCAATTTTTACTGTACCTCACTCTGCCTCACATGTTCCATCTGGTACATGGAAACTCTCCCAGACTAAACTCCTTTAAAACTTGTATTAAGTCATAATTTAAGCCCTGACTAAAAGCCTTTGTACAAATATCCCATGAACACTACAAAGCACTTCCTAGGAAGACAATGGGAATTTTACAATTATTGTATTTGTAAGGGAAGAGCTTGGATCTGAAATGTGCTGGCATTTCAACTTCCAAGCCACTCACTTTGACATTTTCCTTCTTCCTCTGTATTAAATAATGACATTGGCTTCCTAATACCATATTTCTCCAAGAGGAGCTGGGAGGTTTCCTGCAGGTACTAATCCAGAGGGCAGCACAGAGGAAAAGAGAATATTAAATTGTGCAGAGCTGCAAATAAAAAGGGGAAGAGTATCTAAATATAATAGTTTACTAATAAGTGTGAATCTTATAGGATCTGTGTCAAACCTTTCATGCCAGGACCTCTTCATTCTTCCTGTGATACTCTGCAACTTCTTATCCCCACAGAACTTCTCCCAGCTCTCACCATCTTAAATATAGAAATCCAAACTGCACAGTCAATGCATTTTTATTTATTTTTTAGTTGAAATTGTAATGGTATTTTTCAGAGAAAAGCACCAAAATCTGCTCTCCTGTGAAAAAACTTTTCATACGAAATTTTCTTTTTGCAACAAGTTCCTTTTGCCTGTATTATCCCAAAGGGTTTATGGCACACCAGTTTTGGCTGATCTGCTGTTCCTAACATTGTTACAGTGACAGGAATTCCACAACATTTTAATTATTTGACTGCTGCAGGTTTAAAAAAAAATAACACAGGACTCTTAACTGAATGAAGAACATAAAAACTTCAGCTCCAACTTTATTTCCAGTTTTCCTAAATTTTATCTGAAAGTCTTGGGCCAATCCATATCCTCCCTTACCTTTTAGCTGTTTCATATGGATCCCATCTCCTTTTTATGGGACTCTTGATGCCCACTGATGTTTTATGCATAATGATGCTCAAGTTTAATTGAGCTGTAAGCTTGGGTTTAATTATGAGCCTTCGTGATACCTTCAGCACTTTTTCTTCTCTGATTACTGTAACTGGTTCTCTCCAACCCCTTTAAAATCCTTAATCTATTAAACCACTTGTAGACAAGTCATTTTTAGGAGAAAGTCTAATTACTCTGTTGCAATTATCTTAATGCATTCTCGGTATTTAGAGAGAAAAAAAAAATAATAACCTGAGTGAAATGCACTTTGTGGACTATTCCAAACATTCCCATTTAATGATTTGAGTCACACTGCATGTCTCCTGTGCTCAAAATGAATTTATGTGGAGAAAGTGACACTCCAAGTCCCCAATTCTTTGGTTAAATTTCTGATCATTAAAATTTCTCACGGATTTTAGAGATGTGACCATCAGACTTGAAGGGTAATTCTGCTTCTTTCAGTGCACGAAATTCTCATTCTTTCAGTTTCAGAGCCAAAAAGAGTTAAAATTGAAAAAAAAAATTATTTGCATGTGTCTTATTTGTATTTTCAAAAACAGCAACCATGAACTTCTCAATACATCAGCTTTGCCAAAAATCTGATGGCTTTGCACGGAGCTAAAATGAAGGAAATCAAAATGATCCATATTTGAACAAGATAATGTTTGCACTCATATTTACAGCTTTTATAAAACCAGATTATCTCAAAATATTGACGTTTGATCCAGACAGTTCTTTCAAGTATAAATTCTTTCTATACTTGTAATTTTATATGTTACATGTAGAGCTTCTTTCTACTCACTATAATAACTAGTACTGATATAAAATATGTTTCCTCACAGTTTTGAGCAGGATCCTGGGTGTTGTTTGTCTATCACACACTGTGCAGTGATAATTTGTAAGAAGGGTTTATACTTTTAAAGGCAATATTTCATCAATTTTGATTTATCTATAAAAAACGAGCATTTTACAATAAACTTCTAACAAAAAAAAAATAAAAAGGAAAAGTAAAATAAATAGAAAGTACTATGACCTAAGTCCTTTTACATCCAAATCTGATGCACTGTTTCTGACCCTGAGATTCCTGCTCAGTTGAAATATTTAAATACTTTAAAATGCTTCCTGAGAGTTTGAAAATCAGTCTCAAAATTAGCCACCACATATTATTCAAAAGCCCAAAGAATAGATGTGTGACCTTCAAATCTTTTTGTAATTATTTTATCTCCTCTTTAAAATTTAGTACATTTTACAGCTATAAATTAAATTATACATTGACTACAAATACGAATGTATTAACTATATAACTCATAATTAAAACCTAAAATAGAAAGGAATTCACTCTAAAAACCAAAACACACCAGCCTAACAAACGTGTGTGAGAGAGGAGGGAGCTGTACATGGTTTCTGTTCAGTCAGAGCTGAAAACCAAATAAAATCTAAGCTCTCTGTATTTCAATGCCTTCCTACTGTTTGTGTTAATAATGCTCTGTCATTTACATTGGCATATGCATGGTGAGCGTGAAAAAATAAAAATAAATTCATTTTGGAAATTAGGAGGGCAAGGTTCAGCATTAATGCTGACTTGTCTCTCTCCAGTCCCAATTTCCTCACTTCTTGTACAAGCACAGCCTTAATGTTACACAAGCTGCACGACTGGAATTGGACTTTATTTAGGATATTCCTTCCCTCTTCAGGATTTGTCACTTGTTCCCTAATTTATAGACTTGTCTTCTGCAACAGGGATCTTGATGAGTTTTTTTTTTCCTCATTTCTTCACTCGATGACCACAAAATTATCTGCCTGATTGGTTAAATTCCTGAATTTGGGATCAAATAAATTCCTTGCCTATAAATGAGCATATCAAATACAAGGAACACATCAATTCCAAATCAGTGATTTGTCTTCTTGCATTACAGGCTGCTTTCTCCGAAGGCATCACGTTACATTTTGCACTTCACCAAGTGCAAGACTGAGCTGGCAGTTCTGGGAACTGCTGAAACATCCTGCTCTCCCTCAAATCCTGCAGGATCTGCTGAAACAATCCTCATGGAGGACAGCCCTGGCTGCCTCAGGAAATGCAGAATACAGAGTTTACAGCTGATCAGCAAGTCCTGATTGCGGCTTGTTCTTTATTGTTAAAAAAGGGCTGAGAGATTTCCTCGTCTCTTTCTGCTTCTGTTGTCTTTTTAAATTTTCCCCCTTTTTTCTTTCTTTTTCATTTTTCTCCGTTTTCTTTGTCATTGAAGCTTTCTGCACCTTCAACACTGTCATTCAAACTACTGGCCAAACATCTCCAGAGAGTGTTCACATGTTCATAAGAAACATATTTTAAATCTGTAAAACTCTGCTTGGCCAGCAATCTCATAGTTCACAGTATTTGATAGACAAACACCACCCAGGATCCTGATCAAAACTGTGGGGAAACAAATTTTATATCAGGACTAATTATTATAGTGAGTAAAAAGGGGCTCTACATGTAACATATAAAATTATAAGTATAGAAAGTACCAAAAGAATTTATACTTGAAAGAACTGACTGGATCAAATGTCATTATTTTGAGATAATCTGGTTTTATAAAAGCTGTAAACATGAGTACAGACATTATCTTGTTCAAACATGGATAATTTTATTTTCCTTCATTTTGACTCTATGAAAACCCATCAGATTTTTTGGCAAAGTTGATGTATTGAAAAGTTCATGGTTGGTGGTTTTGAAAATACATATAATATTTATTTATATAATAATATATTTTTAATCTACACAATATTTATTTTATATAATATAGATTATAATATATCTTTTATAGTATACCTCGTTAATATATAAAATAATTATGCATTATATATATTTATACATAATAAAATATATAGCTTTATTATATATAAATATATAAATTTTGAATTATAGATAAAAACATTTACATGTGTCTTTTATATACCTATTTTTATATATATATGTCTTATATACATATAAGACACATGTAAATGACTTTTTTTTCCAATTTTTACCTCTTTTTTTTGGCTCTGAAACTGAAAGAAAGAATTTCATGCACTGAAAGAAGCAGGATTGCCCACTAAATCTGATGGTCACATCTCTAAAATCCATAGGAAATTTTAATGATCAGAAATTTTACCAAAGAGTTGAGGACTCGGAGTGTCACTTTCTCCACATAAATTCATTTTTAGCACAGGAGACATGCAGTGAGACTCAGATCATTAAATGAGAGAGAGAAATAATTTCCCATTTACCAAACAAATACTTGCCATTTTTCTATACCCCCTCAAAGCAGCCTTTCCATAACACATTTATGGTGTTGATGTTGTAACACGATTTTTCAGGCAGGAGTTTCCTTCCAGGTCCATAACACAGACCACTAAATCTTGTGGTGGCGATGCCCAGACCACGAGGAGAGCGAACAATGCCGGGCTGACAATCCCCAAAAAAGCAGGAGCACTTTCCTGCCAAAAAACCACTCGCAGCTGCCTCCTCATTTCCTGGGGAAGTCAAGGTGTTCCCCTGGACCCACTTTGCGGCTCTGTGATTAGGCGAGCGCCGCGGTGCTGCTCGGTAATGTATGCAGATCAATTCAGCCTCGTTAGCATCGCCCCGGCCTCATTCCTGCAGTCTGCTGCCAGCCTCATCTGCGAGGGTGGGCAGCTCTGGGCAGCTGGATGTGCCAGCAGCCACAGCTGCTCTCCCTCTGCTCCTTCCCCCCCTAGAAGGGCACTGTTTCTCCATGGCTGGTGCTGCTCTCCATGCCTTCCCAAATTCCAGCCCCGTTGGGACATGGCAACTTCAGTTTTCCCACTATGCACTCCACGCTCCTTCCCAAAGCTTTTGCCTTGCTGCTATCACACTGTTCTTCATAAATAAGCTTTCTTCCACCTGTATTTCCAGCTTTTTCTCTTTGCTCATACTCCAAAGTGTATGGGCACTCCAGATTCCCTGGACTAGCTGATGGAATCTGCACTCCCAACCACGCCAGGCTTTGGTACTTGGAGCACCAGCTCAGACACACAAAGAGCTGCAGCCTGAATATTGCAGCTTCCAGCTCTCCCTCTGCTCCTTCCCCCCTAGCAGGGCACTCCTTCTCCAGGGCTGGTGCTGCTCTCTGTGCCTTCCCAAATTCCAGCCCCGTTGGGATACGGCAACTTCAGTTTTCCCACTATGCACTCCACGCTCCTTCCCAAAGCTTTTGCCTTGCTGCTATCACACCATTCCTCACTAATAAGCTTTCCTCCAACCTGAATTTCCAGCTTTATCTCTTTGCCCATACTCCAAAGTGTATGGGCACTCCAGACTCTCTGGAGTAGCCAACAGAATCTGCATTCCATAACCATCCTGAGTTTTGGTACTTTGAGCACCAGCTCAGACACACAAAGAGCTGCAGCCTGAATATTGCAACTTCCAGCTCTCTCCCTCTGCTCCTTCCCCCCTAGCAGGGCCCTCCTTCTCCAGGGCTGGTGCTGCTCTCTGTGCCTTCCCAAATTCCAGCCCCCCTGGGACATGGTGACATCCTGCTATGCACTCCACGCTCCTTCCCAAAGTGTTTGCCTCTCTGCTATCACACCACTCCTCATTAACAAGATTTCCTCCACCTGAATTTCCAGCTTTATCTCTTTGCCCGTACTCCAAAGTGCACCCTGGAGTAGCCAACAAACTCTGCACTCCACAACCATCCTGGTTTTTTGGAGCACTGGCTCAGACACACAAAGAGCTGCAGCCTGAATATTGCAACTTCCAGCATGCAAAAAAAGCAATGTTCAGGCACTGAGATGATACCAGAGCTCAAATTAAACACTTTTATGCTGCCAAAACCTTCTCTTGGCTTTTTGTCTGGCCCAGGTCTTACCTTGCTGTACAGGGAGTTCACATCCATCATTATTCTACCTTCAGAAGACTCAGGCAGGAAAATATGTCCTCTTCTGTGCCTCTGTTTACTGCTTGCAGGTCACAAACCTGGGAAAGATTTAGAAAGGTGCTTGTGAAATTTTTGAAGATTATTTTTTTCTCTCAGGGATTTACTTACTAAACTCAATCCTTTTCTTAGTTATCTCCCGCAAAGGTTAAACTGTGGCAAAATTGAAAATTCAGTCACTATTAGAAAAATTGTATAAATTGCTGTAAACATTGGTAAATAGAAATGCACTCAAATCCAGAGCAGAAACACAACACAGTTTTCTAATAATTAACCACAGGAACAATTCATACACATCACCTTCCCTTCAGGACTTTAAATCAAATTTAGAACTATTTTTCTAAGAGGTTATGCTTTAGTTCAGCAGGAGCTGATGCATGATGCAGAAATGGGTGAGACCTACAACTTGGTGCTGCAGAAAACCAGCCTGGAGTTGTGCAAAATTTAATTGTGCTATTACAAATACATTCTCTGCATATGAAAATATCTTACTCTTCCAAGCTATATTGAGTTTCACACCACCAGCATGTGGGGTGGTTTGATACACCTGGAATGTGATATTCTTCTATCTCGAGTGATATTTTGCAAAAAAAAATATGGTGTTTGACTTAGAATATTAATCTGAATGAGTGATTTCAATTATCAGTAGATCAAAATTTGGATGGAATATGAGTCATTGATCTTAAACCTAAAAAGGTTTAAGTCCTTTCTGCAAGGAAAAAAAATATGAATAACTGGTTCATTGCATGTTTAGCTGGCTGAAAACAGAGCAAACATTTACCAGAAATGGTTTTCCTACTGGACAATGGCTGAATCTGGTGACCAGAAACCATCACAGAGCAGAAGAGAATTCAACCTGTGAATATTTCAGCTAAACTTGATCATTACATTTTCTTCCCATCTGCACGTGTTTTGCACACCCACAAATTTGGGGATGATTGCAACCACGTTTCTCTACCTCCAGCTCCAGAAAACCCTCAGTGTAATTCATCCTCACTGTGTCCCAGAGTAGCTTCTCTGTTTCTCAAGCCCTGTATGAAGCACAGACTTTTCAATTTGAAAAGTGAAAATTTTGCATCAGAACAAAGTACAATTAAAAAAGTATTTCTCTGTTTCACTATCAAAACTGTGAAAACTGGTAATTAGGCAAAATCCAAACCATTTGTATATTTTGGGGTCAGTAGGGACTATTACCACAACCTTTCCAATACAAAAAAAAAAAGCATTTTATTCAAGACTAGATTCTCCTGAGCAATATATACTTCATAATTTCCCAGGAAAATATTTACCTAAAAACTCACAGGGAAAATATATTTCATGGGGAAAAGGCTGCTGAATTTAAGTAGCATGGCAAAATACGATGTTTTGACTGGCATTCTCCAGTTATTTTTTCATAACTTTTAATAATGTGTTTCACTTCTGGTTTATTCAATAAACAGCTCAATCACTTGATACTGAAATCACTCTCAAAATTTATTTCCTTCTATCAGGCATATGAACCAGTTTGTTATTTATAGGATGAATGTTATTATTGTAGGGTTTTCCATGGGTGTTGACTGCCCACTACTGACTGATTGCCTGACCTTGGGAAAAACAAGATTACTGTGACTTACTTTAAGAGAGTTTTACCAAGAAATTAATAGACTTTATGGAGAAAAAGTGAGAAAACAAATCTAAATTAGTGGATTTCACTTGAAAATTCACTCCAGCCTTCTTGATGGGGCTGGGGGGGTGGGGGTTGGTTTGCTTTGGTGTTTTTTAGGAGGAGTCAGAAGTATCAAAAAAATGCTAAATTTGTTTATTTCTCTCTGCCCATGTCTATGAATGCACTCTGACAAAATATCTCTGGAGATCAGTGTCTGACCTGCAGCCCAGGACCTTTCAGCATTCCCAAATTCCCTCAGTCCAAGCCAATGACAGGAATTTCTCCTGCTGTCTCACTGCCCAGGAGATGCTGCTCAGGATCTCCTCGCTGTAAATCTCTTTCCTCACTAGGAAAAATTCCCTTTTAGAGATCCTCCACTGGAGGATGTGCCCAGCTGTTATCAGGAGCTTTTTCACATCACACCACAGCTCCAAACCCTCGTTCTATCTCCAGCAGCCAAAGGCAAAAAAAGTCAGAAGTTTGGTTTGTTTTTATCCAGGGAAAATCAGGACATGTCTCTGACATTGGGATATTTGCCTGACACTGCAGAGAAATCCAGAAACTGTCATGTTTCCACTTGGAGAAAAAGCTTTGTCTTTGCTTTACTACTCTTAGATTGGAGGGGTTATTCCAGATGCTTAATTTTATTTTTAGGCCCTGTAAAGTTACACATGTTATAAGCTATAATCACTCTGAGTGTACTTACAGTAAATTCACGCCAAAGAATGGATGCAATAAGGCAAACTGATCCCACAGAACCCAGGGAAAGAAGAAAGAAATTACAAGAAAATTAAACAACAGCACTGTTAGAGAGAGAGAAAAATAAATTACAAAAGCCTTGTAGAATTATATTATCTTTCCTTCTGGAAATATCTCTGCTCGTGTCTAATATTCCTCATAATAGTTTTGTATTGGTAGATCTCAATCATTTGTTAACATCCTGGTGCAATCAAATCCTTTTTTCCCCTCTGTTGTTCTGTGTTGAGAAATTTCAGTTCCTAGGAAATTTCTTTCACTAGCAGCTAAATTTCAGTAGTGATAAATTTAATTTCATTTAAACTAGTTCGGCATGGTCTACTTATTCTTGTAGATCTCAGATTTGAACTGGTGATGTTTTCAAATTTTGTGTGTAAAAAGAAAAAAAAATTCTTTGGTTTTAGAAAGATCATTCATGAAAATATTACATAAAAGAAGCTTTTTGTCTGAACTTTGATTATTTCCTTGAATTTTCTTCCAGCCTGTCTGTCCTCCTGTTATTTCACTCCAGCTTATATT
This sequence comes from Argya squamiceps, assembly GCA_037834095.1. Taxonomy (NCBI): domain Eukaryota; kingdom Metazoa; phylum Chordata; class Aves; order Passeriformes; family Leiothrichidae; genus Argya; species Argya squamiceps. The sequence continues at coordinate 2,809,521 of JBBMKD010000222.1, read as the reverse complement.
TGCTACAGCTGCTCCTATAGATACACCATAATTCTCTCAATTTTTCTATCAACTTCTAAATGGTAGCATGTGAAATTATTCATCTAAATGGCTCAAGCTGTAAATATTAGATTTGACCTTAGAGGTTTCAGTCCCTGAAAAACACAACTGTTAGACCACAAAGTCCAGCCTATAGGTTGTAAATAAACTAAAGAGATACAAGCAAATGTACAAATTCTTACCAAATTAACATCTGAATTAACATAATCAGAGTTTTTTAAGAGGTTACAAAATTCCCAGAGGAAAAGATTGTAATTCCTTAGGGCTAAGCTCCAAAAGGTACAGAACCACAGTGAACTTTGTATTAGAAACACTTCATGTGTCCATTGTACAGCTCTTCTGCAGTTTAGATTAAGGAAATCTAAAAACACTCCTGATCTCCAAAGCTGAGCCCTATTTTAATCCCATCCATGGATAGACACTGCTGGAATGTGTCATTAAAAATTCTTAATATCACTGCAGTTCATCACTGGACTCTGTGTCCCCAGTTTACTCTGGAATTCTAGAAATATACAGAAACCTACCATATGCAAGGATTTTTTTTTTTCCATTTTAATTCTGTTCTATAGATCATTGTTATAGAAGCAGACTGCAACTAATAACGTTGCAACTGCAGAGGGAGAATTCCAGATAAAGATCTGGAATATTTCCCTTTTTCACTGAGAAAAGGATGAAGCCTCTTTCCATCAGTGCCATTGGAGCTGCAGGTGTTTACAACACATTGACTCATAAAATACAGTTTTGGTATTAGAGAATAGGTAATTTTTTTTACAAAATGAAAAAAATTTGACCTTTTCTGCTTTGGGAAAATGACAGTTTCTGATGGAAATCTTCCAATCTTCTCTCATGCAAACAGGAAAAGCATCCTGGAAAAAGAAAAGTTGTTCCCATTTGGGCAAGTTTGTTTTGTTAGTTCCAAGTGCAGAGAGAAGCAGGATGCCTAATCTTTGGCTATGCATGAGCATCACAAACTGCCTGAGGGACTGGCAGGAAGAGGCAGAAAAAACAAGAGCCACAGCCATTTTCACATCAGAACACAGCTGTAAGGAGAGATAATAATGATACCCTCCTTATGCATAACATCCCTGCGTCTGGAGCACTTGGGAAAGGTTTTATTCCTCTCTGGAGAGTGACTGCCCACAAATCAAGCTGCAGATCACGTTGAGAAGGGGTTGTCTGCTCTTCCAGATTGGACATCTCCCTCTTGCAGGAGAACAATGTGGAAAAAGGAAACACAGAACAAGAAGAAATCAAGACTTGGGGGCACCGAGTGTGAGGGATGTAAAGGGAGCTTTTCTCTGCTGTTCTGTTCTCTGATTTCTCTCAATGACTGAGCAGGGAATTGGTTGAATCCCACTCTGGAAGCACATCCTCATTGCTCTGACACAGGACACATCCAGAATCCCAAACCAAACAGGCCCATGTTTGGCTGTTTGCCTTGCAGGAAGTCAAAACTCTTTTATCCATAACGTAGAACTGTTCCATTCCTTGTTAAAATTAAATTTTCATTAAAAGCATGCTCAGTCTGTCAGTTAGTTTTTTGAATCTAAACCAAGAAATTTCAAGATAAAACTATAAAATTATTATGTATATCACCCAGGCAACTCCTGTGGATCTCAGCAGAAAGTGCTGAATCCATACCCAGAACACTTCACTTAAGGAAACACTTTGGGATTTTGGAGCCAGAAAAGCCAGAAATCACATTTATCCTGGATGGATCCACTCCAGTGGTCCAGCACCTCCAGTCCCACCATACTGCACCACTTTTCCATAGCCCAGGGCAGGAGAAAGGGAGTTCACATCCACTCAGGGATGGCATTAGACTTCTGGAAATACAAGTTTTTACTCAAAAGCTCTTACAGGTGAAGTGCCCTTGTTGAACAGAACTTACAAGAAATACCAAGGCCCTCATAAAATTGCACTTTCTAGGCAGGATGGGAACTCCCTCAGTCACTAATTACACACCTTGGATAATTGGTCCCATTTCAAGTCTCCCAGTACGTATTCTTGTGAAACTTTTATTTTTTTCCAACAACTACAACATTCTTCATTAATCATTTGGATGCATTTGGCATCCACACCAAGATGGCTCTGTCAAACAAAACAGAAACCATGTATGCCCATGCACAGAACTCCCTGGATTTCCTCAGTTCATTATTTAATTGTGGGTTGTGTTTCCTCTCGTGCAACTGTTGTTGGTTTTCAGAGCAAAGCTGGTCGCTGCACTTTGCATTGAGTAAACACAAGCCTGTCTGCTGGTTCAAAATGCTGGAGATTTATTAATAAATAAATAAATAAATTTAAAACCCCACCAAGTTTCACTTCATTTTTTTTAATAAAACCCAGTTTCTTCTGATCTTCATATGATAATAAACTTTCCTAATATTTTCCATTGAAGATTAATACACTTCTCTAGAAAGTTATATCTAATTTATGTGACTTTAAGGGTCATGCTTTAATAACAATGATGAAACACGATTATTACTTCCTAATGCTGAAATTACAGTTTTTACATTGTAAATTTTTCCTGCTATGCGCCCTGTGGCACTAACATTTTTATCACTCCATGTGTTTCTAGTTTTAAAACCTTTACCCCTGCTGTTTGAAAAATATTTCTCATTTTCGTCCCCTATGGAGTACAGAAATCCCTAAAGGCAAACCATTAGTGATCTTTCTGCCTTTTCCCAAACACTTATTATGATCACCAGTGTTGCTTCCACTGCCTCATTGGCTTTTGGTAAAGTATGCAAATGAGATGTTCAAAATACACACTTTTTGCAACTGTGCAAGTTCATACTGATTTATAAAATGGGAAGGCTATTAAAGTGACTGAAAATGTCAGCAAGATTTATGCATGGGTGACAAATTGTATTGGAAATGCTCATTTTTAACACGCTGGCCTGGGTTCCTTCTCTTTTTTAAAAAGTATTGGATGTGATACACTTGCTTTAAGGCCATTTGCCCCTCCCATCTCCCCATTTGTTTTAAATAGATTCTGACAGTGGCTTTTTGACCAGGAAAATAAACAAAACTCTTCACATTGATTGTTTTGATCATGGAAAGCAGAAACCATTTTTCTTTTTACTTGTGTTTATCCATGAAAATATTTAGGAAAGTGCTTTCACCTTTCCTTTGGGATGAAACACTCATGGCCCAGACAGCTCCTTCCAGGAAAAGAAATACCATATCCAAATACCATAAAGGCCATTAGAAAAATCAACATGTGCCATCTACAAATAAAACAGCTACTAAATTTGCCAAACATGGATAAAGCAGACGTGGAATTACAAGAAAACCCGCAAAGAACGCCTGTGCTACAATTGTATGATAAAAAAGCCCCACGTTATAAATCAATGAAAACACTGCAGAGCATTTCACAATAGCAAGGAAATGATGGAGGAATTTATGAGGGTTCATTTCAATTTCGGCACCGAAGGCAAAAGGAACCTTGCCACTGATGTTAAAGAGAAAAGGTTCAGGCCCATAATCACACATCATATTATCAAATATGTACAGTCAGAAATGGTACAAAGGGAGAAAATCAACAAACTATTGAAAGTCTTGAAATTCTCATACATAATCTCAGAGGTATAATGAGAATTACTGCTCTGATACCAACATATTTATAACTTCTGTCAACATGAACCATATTATGAGGAGGTTTAAACACTTTAAAGCATAGCATGTGCTAACACCACCAACATTAAGGGAGAGAAGCTGTGCTTTTGTGATTATTTTCTTCTGTTCCTGTGCACTCTGTTTGGTGCAAATCCCATTCCTGTGAAAGCTCAAACCAGGGCCTGGGTTTATTCAGAAATCCCAGTGCACAGGGTTTGAGCCACCCGACCGCGTGCTCCAGGTATTTAAGAGCCTCCTGACAACAGACACCAGAGTTTCAACAGCATTTAGGGGCACATAAATGCAAGCAGAGCTTTTAATGACCTGTTCCTCACTGGTTTTTGTTTTTAAAGCTGCACAGGACTGAACATACCCCAAGAGTTCAGTGCTGTGATCATTTCGGTACCCACAACAACTACAGATGCAGCCTCCCTCTTCCCAAACTCAAAATGCTTTAAAAGTTATTCTACAATCCTTTGCATTGAAAAATTCAATACTGAGAACTTAATTCTACTTTTTATATTCAGATCAGTCAGTACCAGTACCATTATTGCTCTGATTTTCCTAATTAGTTCATTAAGTTGCATAATAATTGGTTTACTGCCACCCACTTTTTATGATGCTAGAACTGTGAAAATAAAATTGATTTAGGGCCTTATTCTGATCTATTATGCTTATTCACTCCCATATCCTGGTGCTTGCTGCAGGTTTTTTTCCCCTTCATCTCTCAAAGTCTGCATATTTTTCCCTGGTTTCACTTAAAATGCAGCCCATATTCCAGTTTTATATAGGTGGGTTTCAGATGTGCATTTGACAAGTATAAACAAATAACCAAAGCATTGCCAATGGAAAACATCTGTCTCTCACCTTAGGAGGTCAAGATAAAACTCAGTGTGTGACATGCAACGTGTGAATTTGAATTTATTTCCATTGTGCTAATGACATATATCAATGCCTTGACAGAAGTAGCTGGCATATTATATTAATGGGGCTCTGTCCTAAAAGTGACACTGGAATATCCAGACAAAAGCATGAAATGGATGAGAAGAGAGCAACTCTTTGTTGCTACCTTGAGTAGCAGTTCGGTGTGTGAAACCTTGTCCTCCTACTACATAACTACATAGTTGTAAAAACGTCCACCCAATGTCTGGTGAAATAGGAGAGAGAGAGAGAAAGAGAGAGAGAGAGAGAGTTCAGGCTTGGATTTGGGAAAAAATTAACATGATCCAAGATTTTCTCAGTGCTGGATTTATATGGGTGGCTGGAAGAACACTCATTTCTTTCTGGTGCATGATAAAGCCACAGGGTCCTTGTGCTGGGTGTCACAGCCAGACCAGAGCAGCCACACCACACCAGAGGAGACAGGAGATGTGTTCAGATAAAATGAGTTGTGGATATCAGTATTGGAATGGAATGGGAGAGAAGAGGAAAAGAAGAGGAGTCAACAGGTGAAATGAATTGCACTTCCATCATTTCTGTTGCTTTTCCCAGTAGTAGAAATGCAACAAAGAATGCTTCATCTCTTCATCCACAGAACCCCAGAATGGTTTGGTTGGAAAGGACCTTAAAGCTCGTCTCATTCCACCCCCTGCCATGGGCAGGGACACCTTCCACTGTCCCAGGGTGCTCCAAGCCTCATCCAACCTGGCCTGGAACACTTCCAGAGATTCAGGGGCAGTCACAGCTGCTCTGGGCACCCCATGCCAGGGCCTGTCCACCCTCACAGTAAAAAATCCACTGAGTGGAAAATGCACAGCAAAAGAGAAAAAGTTAAAAAAGAAAGAAGAACAAAAAAGATTATATATTTGCTTATGTCTTGAGGTATCTGCAGGTTGGAGACACTTCTCCACAGTCCCAAAACCAAAGTTTCCAAAAAAATTCTCCCATTTCCTCCTGTGGAGAAAACTATCAAGTTCCACACCTTGTAGTGGCCCAATCCATCAGCCCAACCCCAAGCTGCAGGAGTAGGATGAATAAAACAGAATTGGAAAACAGCTACCAGAGGTTTTCATGAGCTTTTGCTGCTCTTGGCCTGCTGTTTTATTTTTGGCTCTCGACTTTGCAGCTTTTGGAAATGGAATTATTCAGCCACTAACGTGAACCTGATTTTCCCTCCAACAGCAGCGAGGAGCTGACCCCCATGCACGTGCTTCAAAAGTTAAAAGTTTATGGAGATTGCAAACAGTTTAAATGTTATTGGGGATGCAATATGGTGCATTATACTCCCGTGCTGAGCAGATGGCTGCCTTAAACAAACGCCATCCCTTGTGCCACCAGCGCTTCCAAATGGAGCCACACAGGTTTGGTTCCCTCCAAAACCCTCCCTGCCAGAAATGCCATTTTCCTCCCAGGTTCCAATCCACAATCACTCCATTAATTCATCTGGAGCATTGAGTCCCAAAACTTTTCTGCCAGTTGACTGCTGTCCACCCACCCTCGAAATTTCTCACAGGCAACAAAACCCTCATTTGATCAGGAGTTTTGTTTAAAGTACTTGCGAAGACACAGTTATGGCTCGTTTTGACAGGAACCAGTTCTTTAAGCATCTCGATGAGGATGGCTTCAGACTATACTTTGAGAAGTCTTCATGGCTTAAAACTAGAGGTTTAGGTTATTAGGAAGAAATTCTTCCCTGTGAGGGTGGGGAGGCCCTGGAATAGGTGCCCAGAGCAGCTGTGGCTGTCCCTGGATCCCTGGAAGTGTCCAAGGCCAGGCTGGATGAGGTTTGGAGCAACCTGGGATGGTGGAAGGTGTCTCTGCCTGTGGAACTGATGAACATTAAGGTCCCTCCAACCCCAAACTTCTCTGGGATTCTGTGAACCACCATCAAACCCATTTTATACACCCATGAGAAACTTGAAACCCAATTTTTAAGAGAAAGATGTTAATCTACTGGCACGGTGCTGCAGAACAAATTCTGGAACATCCCTCTAGGCTGAGGGATATTCTTCTTACTACATAGATATTCCTGTTTTCCAGAAAAAGGTTATGGAAGCAAGGACCAGTTCTCACCATGCAATATTCTCCTTCCATTACTCCATTTTCCCTGTTCTCCCAGAATATGACCTCATTTGATGAACGTTTTGTCTCGATGTAAATATTTTCTAACACTGCAATAAAAAAATTCATTACAAAAGTGATTGAGATGTTTCGGGTAGTTTTGCTAAAAAGAGATGATTTGCACATTTTTTTTTTTCAACTGTACACTTGAAGGGAACTGATGTGAAGTTAGTGCTATAATAAAAATGTAAATAAAATTCATTATAGTTCATAGATTTCCTGATATCATCTTTATTGACTCAATATTACTGAAATACGTAAAGAATAAATATAAAAATTATTTTGAGAGTACATCAGAACACCTTATTTTATCATCATAAAATAATAATGGAAAATCCCTTCAGGAAAAAAGAAAAAAAAAAGATGACATTTACAATACATGAATTTTCTTATGTTTTCCACAAGTTACATAAAATTAAATGTATATAATTAATGTTCCACTGTTTATGAGCAGCACTGCTCTGCTCTTTGCTGCACGCAATGTTTCAAAGCCAAGATGTAAAATAGACCCATTGGAGCCAATTTCCCTGCAGGATCACAACATTTTTTTTTATGGTTTCTTGTAACCATCTAAATCTCAGCACTTGAGTGGTGTTTGTCAATGAATCTTTTAGCTTAATTACAAGATGTCGTACGTGCTCTGTGACCTGTGTTTGAGGTCAAGGAACATTTATATCTCACTGCAGCAAATGGAGCTGTTAGCACTGAAATGCAGCATTCCAACTGGAGCTGGCAGACTGTCAGGGATCGCTTGGAATTCTGGTTACGTATCGTAACCTACTCGTGGGGTGTAAGTCAGAACTGATAAGTGTGTCTCAGATTTTTAGGGTTTTTTTGAGTATGTCCTCCCATCCATGGGAACACAGAAAAATTTGGGCGGTCCAAGAAAAATCTGTGGTCCAACCCTGTTGCTGAGCACTTGATCCACTCGTGTCCTGCAAACCTTCAGGGGTGGAAATGGCTACACTCTGGAAACACTCCTGCCCTGCTTGATACCCTCATGGGGAAAAAGTTCTTCTTCCTGTGCAGGGTGAAACTCCACCTTTCCAAGCAGGGCTGGTTGTCCCTCATCCTCCTGCCCCACACAAAGTTCTGAGGTGGACACAGCCCTCACCCTCCTGGCCACGTCCCTGCCCCAACTGCCCAGGATCATAAAGGAGAGGAATTGAATGGTTTGGGTTGGAAGGGACCTTAAAATTCATCCCATGGGCAGGGACACCTTCCACTATCCCAGGTTACTCCAAGTCACACCCAACCTGGCCTTGGACACTTCCAGGGATCCAGGGGCAGCCACAGCTTCTCTGGACACCCCGTGCCAAGGCCTCAGCACCTTCATTATAAAAAATGAAGACGCAGCAAGTTCTGCCAACACATTGAAAGTTCCCCCTGTGGCCCCCTCAGGGGATTGATAAAGATGTTATCACAAAAAAAAAAAAGCCTCAGAGAACCCTGCAGGTTCTATCACTTCTCACAGACATCCTGGGGTTACTACTCCATCCATCCATGAACTGCTCATCCAAGCAGGCTTGGTTGGGTTGGGTTGGTTTGGTTCCAGCTCCAGTTGAAAACACACCAACTCCTTCCTAGTCCGTATTTGTTGAATACGGACCCACATACTAAACTCTGATCAGGTAGCAAATTTCAGGACATTTCAGTGATAAATTAAAACTTCAACTTTTCTGTCTTTATAAATAGAATAAGTAGCTTCTACTGCCTGGGTAAATTTAAAGCTCTGAGTACAAACATTATAAACTCCAGAAGTCATTCTATGGGTTACATCACGTGGGAAAAGCGTGGTCTTGTGAGCACCAACTAAGCACAGGTTTGGAAACTGGGGATTGAATCCCAGCTCTATTTTTGACATCAATTAGTCATTGTGTGGGTCAGTTGAGAAACCAATCCCTGACCAGGCTCTGACAACATAATCATGGAATTATTTAAGTAGTAAAAGTCCTCCAAGACCACGGAGTCCAAGCTGTGCCAAATCCCCACCTTGCCCCCAGCCCAGAGCACTGAGCCATGTCCAAGCATTCCTTGGACATCTCCAGGACAGGGACTCCAAACCTCCCTGGGCAGCCCCTTCAAAGCTTAACCTCTCCTCATTAACACAGACTCTGACTGAGAACAAAGTGACATTTCTGGGTAGCCTGGGCTTGGCCACCTCCACTATCCATGGTCACATCCCTGCTCCACAGCCTCTGCTTCTCTGGACATCAAAAAACAAGCCACCAAAAGTCTCGGATTGGCAGTGAAGAATCAGAATAATTTCCTCCAGAATTATTTCCAAATAAGCTCCAAAAGTCAGGAACAACCCTCTCCCCCTGGCTAAAACCTCAGTACAGCTGTAACATTTAGCCCAGCCCTGTAATTAGCTCTGGGTACAATTGAAGAGTCTGACACCAAATCCAGGAATAAACATTTTGCTTTTGTACAATGGATAAACAGGCATCTTTCTCTGTGCATTCCTCACTGGATCTTCAAGCCTCTGCCAACTTTATTACACAATTCTTAACTAAATATTTGCCAATTGCAGCTGTGATACTAAGCGGTGCTGCTTGAAAATTCCTTTAGCAGAAAGAAGAAAAACATCATTACAGCACTTTTATTTTTAGTGGCTTTTCTTTTAATGAAAAAAAAATCCCTTTAAGTGTATTAGATAGAGTGCTGTAATGAATAAGAACTTAAATATATATATATCTACCAATAATTTTATATTTATTGCACTTAATTTAACAAATTATCGCACAAACTACATAGGCAGCAGTTTTGCTGTGAAATTATTATACTTAAATGAACTTTTGACAATGTATTAATTACAAGGACATGACCACATTTATTCTGCTGATCCAGTAATTACATGCATTAAAGAAGTATTTATTCAGAAACCATGTTGTGTACTTCAAAACAGGCTTTTTATTGCCAGGCTACATTTCTTGTATACAAACTGCCTTCTTGCCATTTATGAGCCCTTTTCAAACTTTTACAGAGGGCAGAAGGAGGGCCAGAAACTCTGAGTAAACTCTGGGCTGAAACTTTCCCTGTTTGAAAGGAGCAGAACTCTCCATCGGACACAGACCTCAGGCTGGATGGAGAGGTTGTGGCAAATCTGTACAGATTTTCCCTGCCTGGGCTTTATTTTGCTGTTTTATGGGGAGAAGATATAGGTTCAATAATTTGCATTTGAGTTGGCACAAATTAATTTTTTGTTTTCTAGATACAAAACTCATGCAACCCAGCAGAGCTGTCCTTGTGATCCTAAATGGGCACAACAATTTCCTTGCCAGATATGTGGATATCCCTGATAAAAAAGAGTTCTGTCATCATAACGCTCCTGAGGTAAAATGGAAAAGCCAAATCGACCCCTGGATTTTGTTTGCAGTTTGTGGAGCAGCCCTTTGAGTTTCACTCAACATCAAAACCTGTGAATGACTAAAATAAGAAAACCAAAGACAAAGAAAACCAAAGAACACCAAAGGTCTTATCTCCAGAACTGAATCCATTTTTCCTTCTTAGCCAGTGCACATAAGCACTCAAATTTTCAATTATTTTTTAATTAACTTTTAAGGCCATCCATTTCTGTTGTATTTGACAGCCAGTGCAAAAACTTTGAAATATTCTCACTTGCATCACAATTTTTCCATTAAGAAATAGAAAACATCTTCACAAAAGGACAATGTTTGTCTAAATAAAAATTCTGTCATTTTCTCTCAATGGAGGTTTCACAAGGCCAGGAAACATTTATAGAGTCCTCTTGTAATGAGCTGATCTTGACTGTGAGCAACAGCCAAAGGTTAGAGCCACCTGATAAAAAACTCTGCATGTTGAAACAATCTAATTTTGCCCTGCAGTTGTTCTTAATTCTTATTATATATAAGCCAGGATTGTTTTCAGTGTGTCATTGCTTTCATTTTTCATGGAAACTTGTAGTGCAAGTGAGGAAAAGGGTAAAATTTGGAAATTCGAATGAACAGCCTTAATTTTCATAACCATCCCAGCCAAAAGAAACAATTTGTCATAAAGGGAGGGATGTAACCCATTATAAGTTGTCACCCACTATGAAAATAACAAAGCAAAGCACTGAGGGAAACAGGTACAGCAGCCCAAATATTCTTAAATGTGGGTTTAAGCTCATTGATTGTTTAAATCACTAAATTAGTACATAGAGACCTTTCCTACCCACATGAAAAGATTTACTCTTGAGAACTGGAAGTCTCCAAGGAAAAACTGGATGTGACAAAGGTGGGGTTCAGTCACAGGCTGGACTTGATGACCTTGGAGGACTTTTCCAGCCTCAATGATTCTGTGATTCTCTGATTAGTTCATCCCACTTTTTCTTAATTTTTAGGTATTTGGAGGGGCTGTCATGCACCTGGAATGCCTGGAGAGGTACCTATGGATGAGGTCACTCCTTGTTCCTCATCACTTGACAAGAATAACTACCATGACTGACAAAATGGACACTTTTATTTTTTGTCTTAAGAGGAACCAACAAAGTCAAACAGGCCCATGTTTGGTTTAAGGCCAGCCACAGCCCATCAGACAGGAAAACAATGTCACAGTGTGATTTCAGACCTATAACAAACAGCAATTTTGGGTACAGGATAACTGCAGCAAGGTGGAAGCTGCTAAAGGTTATGCAAATGCAGGGAATTAGAATTCTATCTCAATGTCATTACATGTGTCTACTTAGATGCACATTTTGTGCTATGTTTAAGTTAAACAAAACACTAAATGACTGTGTAGTATGACATCTCATTAATATGTTTCTATTCACATCTGTGCCTTTAGTATTAAAAAAATAGGCTGTTCCAGTGATAAGAGATTAAGTCCTTTAATTAGAAACAAATGACAAATCACTGTTAACCCCATGTGATGCTTTCTCAAACTTCCATCAAATATTCCCCTTAAAACATTATTAAGCACAAGTTCAGCAGATCTACTTCCTAGAAAGTGCTATTTAACAAAACCCAGGCAGGATGTTAATACTGAGGCTGAATTACAGGTTGCCAGAGCATTTCCTGCAAGGGGATTGACAGGGGATCATTTTGTTATGGGGCCACCTCCAGCGTGTTGTGACAACCAGTCATTACACCTCTGAGCACAGCACTCAGCTGTAGGTTTCTACAGGATGCAAATAGCTCCAAATGGGTTCAATTTAGAGACAGCAGATAATGTATCATTCACTTCTTTAAGGCAGAAGCTTTTAATTTTCAAGGAAAAAGAAAGAGGAGTACATTTCAGTCTCTGGGAATAAAGATCTGCTTAACAAAGCCCACCAGAAAAAAAAAAAAAAAAAAAAAAAAAAAAAAAAAAAAACACCACATTAATCGTGAGTAGCAATAACTATTATAAAAATAAAAAGCTTAACTTGCTTTTCCCACTTGTCTTGGAGCCCTACAGGCTGTGTTAGCCCAGCATCCCTATTTACTTAGGATGCCACACAACTGCTCATTTCAAATCTGTGCTTTGCAACTGGTGACAAATACTGGGGAGTAAGATTTCCTATTTGCATAGCAACCCTTTCATCTTGAGTAGTCCCTACAGATTTTGCCAAGTACCCACACAGAAGATCAGAATGGAGAGCAATAATTATTGACGACAGCTAATTCATGGTGCAGGCAGGGCAAGAGTTGAAAAAGTCAGGTTTACCAAAACAACAACAAAATAAGGTGACAGAAGGTGTCCAACCTGTTCAAAAATGGCCATTTTTAGGAATCACAAGAAAGAATTTGCTAGTTCAAAACACAAACATAGCCCCAGGTGCTGCAAGATTACACGTTTTTATAAGTGCTGACTATGTTGGAAACAAAGACAAAACTCCAGGTATGTAACAAGCAACAGGTTCACAAAGGTTATAATGAATCTTATTGTCCTTCTGTCATCTTGTTCTTGCCTGAAAGCTCCAAACACAAAATTTAAACAGTGCTATAGTTTCTCAAAGTCCACTTCTTTAGGGTAAGACATCTTAAATATAATATACATATAATAACAGGACAGGTTATTTTGTTTAATGTTGATTTCTTTAAAAATTAAATATGGATACCTACAGAAAGTTCAGTGGCAAATAAAAGCCAGTTTCCACAACTACCTGTCCATCACAGCCTTTAGCCAACACTCTATACAACTTTAAGGATTTCTCTAAGAATTTCTCTGCATGTTATTTAGGTTTGGTTTGAGGTTTTTACTCTCATCCACAACATTGTGATTCAACAAAAATTACAGTCAACATCTGACCAAGCCAGACAGAAAATGTTTGTGCACTAAAAAAAATGGCCCAATATGCAAATATGGGTGTTCTTCAGCCATCTTAGAATAAATACAGTGCAAAAGGGAGGTACTTGCCAATATATCATATTACGTGATATATTTGAGAGCTGGACATTTGGTATCAAGTGTATTTTTCTTTGTCTTCAAAGTAAAGGAAGGAATATGCAAATCAAAACCCAGAGCAAATGAAAGGTACTCTGTAATTGACATTTTAATTATCTTGTTTGGATATTTTTCATTTTATTTATTCTCCTCAATGCAAACAATTCTGGACCACTGTATAAATATTATCTCCACTGGAAGCCGTCAGTACCTCTAATACAAACGTACACTTGCTCGGCTACCAAATCCAATTAAACTTATTCTAAACATACTGTGCTCATTGTAACAACGTATTTCTGAATAACACACAAAAGACTTTGGAAAGAGGGGACAGTTTAAACCAGGCCAGTGAAAAGACGTAATTAGAGCTGTGTGGGCTTGGCAAAACCTTCTCGACAAACAAGCCCGAGGTTACTCCTGCCAAAGCCCTCCGGGCTCACTGAGGTTTCATTACAGTGAGGAGAGCTTCATTCTGGTAAGTATCAGATATAATAGGAGGTAATCAAATATAAAATAACAATAATTTAAAAAAAAAAATGACAAATGGGAAAGAAGAAACTGAACCCTCCTCGATGAGAGAGTTAAAATACAAGCCCGTGTATTCACTGGCTGCGTTACAAGTGGGTTCAGCCAGTGCAGGTTTGTTTGGGAAGAAGAAAACCTGAAGATGAATTAGTAGGATTAACACAAGCAATTTGTTTTCTGGAAACTCTTTGTCTGAGCTTGAGCTTTGCCCACAAACCTTTCAGGGAGTTTTGTACCTCCTGATTACCAAACACAAACTCAGGACGGGCTCACAGGGCAGTCATGATTACTCAGGGTGGTTTCATCTTCGAGGGGGGTGAACTGCTCTAAAAAGGGGCACGTAAACAACTCCTCCAGCTTTGATTACCCTTGGACAAGGGACCAGAGAATGTTTTTGAAGGGTTTCAAAAGATTCAGAGCTTCAGAGGGAAGCGTGAAACTCTTGGTGCCCTGACACAGCAGTCGAGGACCTTTCTGTCCTCCACCAGGCAGGAGCACTCCCAGCTGTGTGCAGACAACGTCCCCAACACTGAGCAACAATCTTGGAAACTGGACTGTCCCTGTCAAAGCTGGATTCCAGCAATTATCCTTTAGAAATATCCCTGCCTGGGTCTGGTAAAAGCACACACCTGGCCAAACCTGGGCCCTTTATCCTGTTTGGTCCACGTCATTAATCTTCCCATTCAATCTTCCCAAAATGAAGCACAAGGTGCCAGAGCTGATCTCCCCTGCCCCCAGATGTTGGTACACAGCTGTCCTGGTCCTTTTCTTGCTCCCACTGGTACCCACAGCAAAATGGTCCCTGTTTGGGAGCAGCCTCTGCACAGCCCCACTGCCCTCAGCTCTGCATCAGACCCTGCCTGTTGGGATGGGGAAGGATCAGCCATGGCAGCACCTTCTGCCTGGTGGAAAAAGGGCATTTTCCAGAATCTGACAGGGCATAAAAGCAGCTCTGAGAGTTGTTAGTGCCCCCTCTGCCTTGCCATTATTACCAGGAGCTCTGAAATGCTACACCAGGCCAGTAACCCCTGAACACACCCTCAGGTAAAAAGCCCTGTGTCACACATCCATTCCTTGAGGGCAAATTCTCCATTAAACAATAATTAATTTCACTTCTTGGGGAAAAGGCTTTTTTAATCAGCTGTTAGCCAGAAACAACCAAAGTTCTCCAGTTCAATCTGCCAAAATTAGGTTTGAAACTTGATATTCTGAACATGAGGCAGGAGCTGGAAAGGTGGAATGTTCTCTCACACCCACTCATTTTGGTGGGTGCTGTGTGAAGCCCACTAATGTTGCATGGGAAACATCACATCCCTTCCATTTGGATGCCTAAATATAGACCTGGGAACCTAAATTTAGCTCAGTTTTGGCTTAGGCTTCAATTGGAAATGAAAGAGCTAAACCAGTTGTTAAACC
This sequence comes from Argya squamiceps, assembly GCA_037834095.1. Classification (NCBI taxonomy): domain Eukaryota; kingdom Metazoa; phylum Chordata; class Aves; order Passeriformes; family Leiothrichidae; genus Argya; species Argya squamiceps. The sequence continues at coordinate 2,794,494 of JBBMKD010000222.1, read as the reverse complement.
ATTGGAAATGAAAGAGCTAAACCAGTTGTTAAACCACAGCCTCAGTAAGCTGGAGAGGAAAAAAAAAGGGAAAAAAGAAGAAAAAAAAAAATAGAATCCTGTGTGATGCTATTGCAGGAATCAGGAAATCAGGAATCAGTGGGTCTATAGTAATTTCCTTGATTCATTCCACATTTCCTCACTGGAGGAAGGATCAAGCAGAAAAGTGTGAAGGTGTGATCAGTGCCAGCCCACAGCCCTGACACCCTGGATGGAAATTTAGTGGGGAAAAATGTCCCAGGTATTTCCATCCTCCCAAAAAACACCAGGAAAAGCAGGTCTGAAGCCATGCCAGCACCAAGTTTTGCCCAAAATGTGATCCTTACACAAATTCCTGTGGGACAGAAGAATTGCTTCCAACCCTTCAGAGCCCACAGGATATTTTGTCATTAGGGACATGTCAGAGAGGCACTCTGTGATCACAATAATCACTGTGGACAGCCATAATAGTATTAGTAATAATAGTAATAATAATAATTAGATATTTTTGTCTTCAAAGCACTTTTGAAACATCTGCTAACAGATCTCCCCAGCTGCTGGTTAAAGAAGACAATAATTTTATCCCTGCTGACATTCAGGGGTGGCAGAGATTCCTGGGGAGATTAATGATGCCATTGCAGTCACACCCAGGCCACATGGCTGCCATTTCACATTTCCAGCTTCCATGGGAACACGTGGTTCTTCCCATCACACCAAAAAAAAGTGCAAGAACCAACATTTTGGTGTTCTCAGACCTCCCTCATCCTCCACCCCAGTAGGAAACTCTGCACTTGGAAAAGTGTCATGATTTTGAGGGAACAGAGGAGAATTCAAGGATGTGGTTTTGGATTTTTAATGTATTTTTTCTTTAAATTTAATTAGGATTTGCAATATGCCAGGGCTTCTTTTCCCACACAGTCTCACCTAGGAGCCAGGTGGAATGCTGAGCTGAAATTAGAGGCATAAACTCCCCCTCACCACCTCTTTACCTCTCATCCAGGAGCACCTCCTGCTCATGGAGGGAAATTTCCAAATTAAAGTCATGACCTGCCTGGGAATGCATTTCAAATTTTACTGTAACAGCTCCATGCAACCCCAGCCTTCCCTTTAAAGTTAATTAATAATTTAGGGTTTACAAACTCCTGTATTTGCCTATCTCAAAACCAGCCATTTATTTTTAGGGAAACCAGTGCCACTGAAAATCTGGACAACCCCTCCACCTGCAAGGAATGCAAGGGTGTCTCTCAAGCATTCTGTGCCAATGCAAGATCAACAAATTGCTGTGAGAGCACATATTTGTGTACAGAAATGTTAATTTTGGTTCTAAAAACTAATTTTTTTGTCCTGAATCTTTAGCCTCTTGAATTCAGATGAAATATCTCCCTGGAAGCCAAGTCTCCAACAGCTAGATTGCTCCCAACCATCACCTTCCCCAGCCCAGATGTGGCTCCACCATCTCCCCTCAGAGTTCAGTTCCCATCCTGGCAAGCAAAATAACCTGATTTTTTTAAAAATAACAATTATTTAATTAATATTAATAAATAAAATTGTTCAAATAACTCGGGTTCTGGAGACAGTCTGCTTTTGTAGAAGATTGCAATCCAAAGCCACAGCCCAATAAGGACCTGAAATCCCAGGGGGGAAACTCTATTTAACCCCCAGTTCAACTTCTAATGAAAGGAAACATAGAAATGTAGCTATAATTCAAGATATCGTATGGAAGTCTGTTCAAAGTTTTTTCAAAAATATAAATTACAAGAGATTATTGATTTTTAAAAAGCTTACTTCAACAATCAGCTTTCTATCTCATTCTATTTCACTCTCTCTCGTTTATTCATTTCCTTATGTAAAAGAATTTAACCAAAGGAAACTAGCATTTTAATTCAATTTCTCCTATAAAAGATATAATTTTATTTTGTCATAATGGCTGCTTTTATTTCCAGAGTCAGATTTTATTTAAATTTCAGTCCATTAGGAACAAAACTTGCCATTTTCTGATAAACAAAATCAGCAGGGAAGCCTCTTCAAACTAGGAATGTATTTTCTATCAACCTTTGTTCTAGCTGGTCTAAATGACAGGTATATTCCACTTTTTCTGCGTTTAGTTTTAAAGATTCTATGGGGAGAAGGGCGAATAAAGAGAGTGACATTTTTAACAACAAAACTAGCAATCAGAAAAGCAGCCCAATGACAGGCATGTGGAAGAAATGGGGGGAAAAAAATAAAAATAAAAAAAAAATCTAATCCATCGCTTCAGACCACCAAAGAGGACTAATATGAGTCATTAACAGAAAACCGTTAATTTTCCTCCCTGTGACTGTTGTTTGTAGAAGTGCTCAAACCTTTGAGGTTCAGTCATTTAACTGTTTCTTGGGAGGCTGGAAAAGAGACACCAAGGAATTCTTTAACAGGAAAAGAAGGCAAAAAATTTCTAAAAAAATAAATGTAGACGCAGAGTTAGCTACAAAAAAAATAGAGATTATTGCCTAAAGCTGCTCTTAGTTCTGCCAAAAATCCAGTGGGGACATGACAGCGTTCCCAACACAAAACAACATTCTGCCATGTTGTGTTTTAGTCACACCACCTTGGCCAAAGTCAGCATTCTCCCAAAGTGGGCGAATTTAGATCCTGGCCCAATCCAGCTGCTGGTTTTCCCCCAGAATTCCCTTCCAGTTCAGTGTTTGGCTTGGAAGGAGGTGATAACCTTGATAACCTTGGAAGCCACCGTCAGCACATGTAAAACTGCCTCTCCAACAAGAGCTTTGAAGTCAACATTAAAATGTTTATCGGGTCTATGGCATTCCTCAACCAAGCCTGGAGTCACACAATTGCTTTTGGAGACTGTAAAAAATTGTTTTCCTCACAACATGGCACAGAGTGACCCCTCTGGCCACCAGAAAACAGCAAACACTGTGGATGGAAAAGCAGCACCAGTGCTTTAATGCCCAGATTGGATTCGGAAGGTTCTTCCAAGACCTTTGCTGAAGAGCTGTCTTGGGTTGCAATGCAAGATGTGCTCTACTCCCATCTGTTGACACTGGTTGAAGAGGTGTTTTCTTTATCTCATAACTCTTGGAGGGAGGAGGCAGGTGTCTGCTGTTAATGGGCAGCTGTTAAAACCAGGTGGGGCCGGGTTCTTTATCTCTTCCAAGACCTTTCCCTCATCACTCTGAGTGGGATATGTTCTGTTAAACCAGGTGGGGCCACGTTCTTCATCTCTTCCAGGACCCATCTCTCATCACTCTGGGGGGATATCTGCTGTTAAACCAGCTGGGGCAGTGTTCTTATCCCCTTCCAGGACCCATCCTCCCTCCAGGGGATATCTGCTGTTAAGGGGCCATCAAGGTTTACTGCAGGGCTGATACAATTCCATCATCCCATGGGGAGATGCTCCACCCAGGAGGAGGAGCCCAGCATTCCTACCTGGATCAAACCTGGGATTTGGGACACCAGCACAGCCTGTTTGCACTGGATTCCCAGAGGGAGACCAGACCCATCTCAGCTCCACTGGATCCCTCTACAGGATCATCTCTGCTCCAACAGAACCACATCTGTGACTGCAGGAGGACTGGATTGGACTGACACCAACACCCTGACCAACAGGGTGTCAGGAGTGTTCTGACTGTCAGTGTTTTTCTTTTTTTGTTCATTTGCCTTTTTTGTACTACTACATTTTTAATTTTCCTAGTAAAGAACTGTTATTCCTATTCCCATATCTTTGCCTGGAATCTCCTTAATTTCAAAATTATAATAATTCAGAGGGAGGGGGTTTACATTCTCCATTTCGAGGGAAGTTCCAGTTTTCCCTGGAAGACACCTGTCTTTCCAAACTAAGAGCAAAGGCACAGTCCCATGGAGGGAATGGCTGGATGCTGTGACCCAAGGTCCAGCATTCCCATTCCACAGTGACAAGCCAGCTTGGAGCAGTGACTCAACTGACACTGGGTGGTTCCACAGAAAAGGATGAGCAAAGAAACTGCACAAGGCTGTTCCCAGCAGAAATCTCCCCACTTTTGCTTAATGACTGCAGTTGTAAAGTTTTTTATCCAGTGTTGGGGAAGAAAATAACTTAGCCCCACTTGCAGCAGATCTAGGGAGTTGGATGCTGCAGGCAGGATCTTCTCACTGCAAACCAGAGCAGTTTTGAGCAGCAACACAGAGCCTTAGAAACAGTTAGGTTAGAAAGAACCTCTAAAATCATTGAAACCAACCATGTTTTCCCAGAATCTTTAAGGCTGGAAGAGACCTCTAGGATCATTGAGTTTAATCATGATTTGGAATTGGTGAGCTGCTGCAGGAGCCAAGGAGAGCAGCAGTTAGCAGGTTATTTTGGTGATATCTAAAATGCTTCCAGACCTCCAAGCAACATTTCTCTTGGGAAATATTAACAAGCAAAATTATAGATTGAGCCTATGGCATCCAAACCTGTCTCCTTCAGGCTTTAGGAAGTGGTTGAGCCCCTCTGCAGGGCATCACTCCACATTTTCACTGTGGGAAGGGAGAAAGGCAGCTAGATAAATCTAGAACATACTCAGCACCTGGAATACTCCCAAAATCCCAGGTCTGACTGTGTGAGGGTTCCTTTGGTAGCTCCTGGAACATTTTCTAAAATCTCCTCTCTTGCACTGACCTTTCTGGTTGAAAAAGTCCAGATTCCTCTGAGCTTTGTTTTATTTGTTACTAATTCTGACGTGAGGATTCACAGGATATTCCAAAAAGGGAGTAAAACGAAGGAGTTATTGGAGCCCTAAGAGACTTAAAGGATTATTTCCTTGTAAAATACAAATGACAGTTTTCCTGTAATGTTTCTTCTCCATAATGCACGTTAATCCATAATTTCCTTTGCCAGATGCAGTGTAATCCTCCTCCTGCAGACACCACAGCACAACTGCTCTTGAGAGAGCAGCAGCAAGAGGAGCTCATCCATTCTAAGATGGTAAAAAATCCAACTTCACCAACCAAATTTTTGGGTTGTCCTTGCAGCAGGCACCCAGGTTGATACAGAAAGATGCAGCTCTGCCTTCAGAGCTCATTTCTCTGTAAAAAAATGGCAAAATTGGTACCTGATTTCAACCAAACTCCCTCTTTAAGGTATGATAGGAGTTACCTAAAAGGCTGTTTTACAACAAACCCTAAATCAATGTATAGAAATTTCCACTAATGGGTCACAAGTCACTCATTTACCAGTTGCTTTTCTGTCACTTTTTAAGGATTCCTCATACAAAGTGGATTTTTTTTTAATCTTATGCATGTTTAGTAAATTAGTTTAGAAACAACATCTTAAAAGTCTTTAAGTAGAAAAGCAAATCCAACATATTAAGGAACAAATCTACCACACCCCATTAAGAAGTAAATAAAGGATCTGGATGGATTTGTAGAAAGGAGAGAGAAAACGCATTGTGGGTTGTTTTCATTAAGCTTCTGCAGATTATTTCCTCAAAATTATTATTCCTCATCCACTGTGTTATGTTGAGTTACTCTCCCAGCTCTGACAGAAGGAATAATTACCTTCCTCATCAGTTCTACCTACAGCATGAGTGCCAATTATCCTGGTGATGACACTGAGAGTGGAATCAGTTTGGGGGATTACAGATCAGGAACCCCTTGAGCTATTTTGAAGTTGGCCTGGGGTTCCTCACATCCTCCTCACTGTGCAGGTCTTTCAGTGGTATTCACCCTTTTCAAAGGTACTGACTGAGAAAGGCTTAAACCCCATCTGCTTTTCCTAAACATTTCTAGAGAGACTCCACAGTGGCATTTCAAATTCTGCTTTCTCCTGCTCCAGCTTTTTTCCCTTCCTCTACAAATTTGTGCCTGAGTTGTTCAGCAAACACTGAGTGATAACAAAGCCAAGTACTGCAGAGTTCATTAAAGTCATCCAGGTGGTTGCATCCACTCAGGTAAGGAGATAATGATGCAGCAGCACAAATTACACCATATTTCTGTGCCATCCCTGTGCCAAGCCCAGCAGTACCTGTCCCATCTCTCCAATCACAACACCCCAAAAGCTGCAGAAAGAAACTCTGGCAGTATTTTGATGTATTCAGTCTTTGAAAAATCATTCCTCCTGGTTCCTCCCCAAAGCCTCAGATTCCCCCCAGGTGAGGGAGAGACCAGAGAGACACTCAGATTTTAGATTTAATTAATTAAGGGATGTGAAATAGTTGCAAGAGAAGGAATGTGGTACCAAACCCACACTCAGCATCTCCCTCTCCCCCAAATGTGGGACTGGGAGGACCCCACACACACCCTCAGATCTGGGGACAAAATTAGGGAGATGGGGACAGGGATTTGTTGCATTTCACACATCCAATGTCTGAAGGTGATACAAACAATGTCGTTTTGTGCTTGTAGTCAGTTTACAGTTATCCAAGAGATCCTGGAAATCTCAATATTCCCACTCCATCTTCACAAAACATGCTCAAGCAACACACGCTGCAAAATCCTCATCTCAAGTAATTAAAGTGTAAGAAGTAATGCAAAGATGCTGCACTGTCTAAAGCACAAAATTCCACAGTTCTCCAAGATTAATGTCCCATCCCTCTAACTTGGTTGTTCTTGGCTTAAGTATTCAACATAATGCTGCTCATTACAGGGAGCAGTGACATCTCTATCCAAGGGGGAAATACGGTTCAAGTCAGCTTTCGTGTTTAAATATTAGTAGTAAATTCAAATTCAATTTCACATGATCAGTGTATGTGACACTAACTACATCAAGGTAGACTTGGGGATTTCTCAGCTCCGTATTGAAGAGAATTACATGACTGAAAACTAATTAGGGAAGCACATAAAGTGAATTTATTTAGTATTCTCTTGTATGTAGTTAACTTCAAGTAATGTATCAAATTTCCCACAGAAAAAAAAAATGTGGCTACATAACACTGAACAAAACGCATCAGAAATCAGATCTAGCAAATTATCCTTTTTTTTCTCCTCTTTTAAAACTGAAAATGCTTAAGCTGTAATGAAAAAATTATAACACTAAGGATTTTTCCTCTGGAGAAGAGGAGTGCTTTGGTACCGAGTCTCATGTGGGGAACTGGAAACAGCTGCCACGGAAGAAGAAAGAGCAGTCAAATGTTATTTGTCTCTCTGACCAAACAGCACCTGAATTTTGCTTCCTGAGGCTCTGGGGTGAATTTCTGGCAGCAGTGCCCTGCCCAGAGCAGGAGCTGAGCCCAGCAGCTGCTGCTTCTCAAGCGGGGCTGTGGCACTGCCATCCCCACAGAGCAGCATTGGGGCATTGGCACACACACAGAGCAGGGCTGGGGTCGTGGCTCCTACACAGGGCAAGATTGTGGCACTGGCATCCCCACTGAGCAGGGCTGGGGCACTCCCATCCCCACGGAGCAGGGCTGGGGCCCTGACACCCACATGGGGCAGGGCTGGGGGCCCTGGCACCCACACGGGGCAGGGCTGGGGGCCCTGGCACCCACACGGGGCAGGATTGTGGCTCTTGCATCCCCATGGAAGGGATGCACTGGTGCCCACACGGAGCAGGACTGGGGCTCTGACACCAACATGGAGCAGGAGATTGGGGCACTGACATCCACACGGAGCAGGCACCCACACGGAGCAGGGCTGGGGCCCTGGCACGCCCATGAAAGGGGACTGGGGCCCTGGCACCCACACGGGGCAGGGCTGGGGGCCCTGGCACCCCCATGAAAGGGGACTGGGGCCCTGGCACCCACACGGAGCAGGGCTGGGGCCCTGGCACCCACACGGGGCAGGGCCGGGGCCCTTGCATCCCCATGGAAGGGATGCACTGGTGCCCACATGGAGCAGGACTGGGGCTCTGACACCCACATGGAGCAGTAGACTGGGGCACTGACACCCACATGGAGCAGGGCTGGGGCCCTGGCACCCCCACGAAAGGGGATTGGGGCACTGGTACCCACATGGAGCAGTTCTGTTCCAGCCCCGTTCAAAACTAACTTGCCAAACACCACCCCTAAATCTTTTCTCTCATCCATCACACACTTTCCTGCTGGTCATAAAAAGCTTTAGGATGAACCCAGCTCCCTCAGCTTCACCTTCTCCCCTCCATGCTGTGCTGTCACACCCGGACTCTCCCTCTCCTTTTCCATCTCCCTTTCCCTCCTCCTCCTCCTCTTCCTCTTCCTCTGCTCCCTCCACCCTCCAGGTCTCACCAGCCAGGCTGAGCCCAGCCCTGCCTGCAGCCTGGGTGGCATTGGTGACAACACTCTACCTCCAAACACCCCATAAATGTTTTATCACGCTTTTGCTGCACGTTATAAATGATAAATAATGACAATAGATGTCTTTCCAAGTATTTATCTCCTATTGTCGGGCTTGGAGCAGAGCATTAAGTCTAAGTGCTGGTGAGGCTGGGTATTAACAAAGCCATTTGTGATAAATTGAGCAGCCCTGGCGGGTCACTGACACTTTGACAAGCTTTCCATAGGCACTTTTCCCTGTAATGTTTTTGCTCTTTTGTTTTTACCACCCAATTGAAGTAATTGCAATCCTAAGAACAATAATAAAATATGTTATGAATTGGGGATAAACAAATAAAGCTGACTCTCCTGAAGGCACTGAAATAAGAGGGTGATGTGACTGCAGTGGCAAAGGGATCCATTCTTTTCACGACCTGCAATGCTGTCCTAAAAAGCAGAACAAATAACAATATTACAGAGTCATATGATGAATTATTGATGAGTGATTAGTGATTAAGGTCAAATAGGCCTTAAGGATCACATCCAAAAAGTCTTTGCACTGGAACCAGGTGGTTCCTTCAGCTTCAGCCTGGATTTGTGGTTCTCTCCCTAGGGCAAAGCTCTTTTTGCACAATAACATCCCAAAATAACAGTAATATCTCAAATAGGAGCTTCACTGAACTCTGCTTATTGACACATTCCAGTGGCATTTGTGGCAAAAAGCTGCCTCTTATTTCCAATGTTCCAATTTATCATTCTATGCACAAGGACAAGGGAAATGCAATTCTGAACTCATCTTTTGGATGGGAAGCCTCCAACACACATCAAGACAACGTTGCCCCAAATTTGAGTTCTGCTTGCACATTCAGGTTCAGCTTTAAAACCAGGGAGCAAGAAGTGATCTCCTCACCCTGGAACCAGAGCTGGGAGAAGGAGAGGACAGCTCAGCTCCAGGGGTGCCCATCGCTCTCCTGACTCCCAGGGCAGCTCCAACTCTGCCTCTAAACTCCACAAGTCAGATCAGGCAAATCCTGTCCCGGGGGAGAATCTATTTGTGACTTAGGCACGCTCGAGGAAGACTAAAGTGATGAGTAAACAGATTTTTGAGGACGCAGCTTTAAGCTGTGTTGACTGTGGAGAGGGGGGACCATCCTCTGGCATCAGGAGAGGAATTTGCCCACAGTTGGGAAGTCAAACTCTGCTCCTGCCAGCCCGGGAATGTCCTTCAGGGCCTCTGTGTCCCTGGAGCTGAGTTTCCGTACTCAAGCAGCTCATTTCTTAAGGGACAGAAGGCTGAAGTGTGTAAAAATAAAAAGAACTTTCCAGCTTTTTCTTTACATGAATTTTTGGTGAATAGATTTCTGCCAAATGCGCAGGATTTTCCAAAAGGGGACCCTATGGACCCTATGTCCACCCTTTTTGGGACAAGAGGCAGGGATACAACTGTTATATTCAATAAAAACAGCAAAATTTAAAGTTCAATAGAAAAACTGATGGCCAAAAGTAGATGGGGAACAAAACAGGGAACTTTGATTATAAAACCAAAACAAACCCCCGATTTTAATACAAACATTTAGCAATCTCTCAAAGAGAGCTCAACAGCTAATTGCTTATCTGGTAACTTAAATGTATAATCTGTGCATTATATAAACACAAAATCAAAAGGACTTCATTTTCTTTCTAGCACTGGAAATGTGCATGAGGGATTTTTTCTCTCCCTCACAAATTAATTTTCCTGGGGTTAATATATGATATTGAACAAATATTTTTCTTTAGGCAAGCAAAGCATTTGGCAAGGATTTGGGGGGGCATTTTTTAGTTGTTTGGGTTTTTTTCTTTTACATTCATGGGCTGTGTTTTAGATATGAAAGAGCACCATAAATTTTCCGCCATGGACAACAATTTTGGGATATGTTGGGATTGTTGGGGTGTCAGTGCAGGGTCAGGAGCTGGAATTCCATGATCCTTGTGGGTCCCTTCCACTTCAGGATATTCTATGATGCTCTGCTTTTTTTTTTTTTTTTTTTTTTTTTTTTAAGAAAAGTGATCAAATCCTAAAAATTTCAGGTTCCCAAAGCCTTTAGGGTGTGGATCTCACCCATTAGTGATGGTTCCATGTACAAGATGTCAGGGGAAGGGAAAGGAAGGGAAGTGTCCTGTATTCTACACCTTTCCAAACCAAAGACCAAGCTCTGCTGTGAAGACCCTTTCTCCTTCTGCAAAACCAGTTTAAATTAAAAAGAATTGCTTCAAAATGTCATCATGAAGATGTTTCAAATGTCACCTGATTCAGCACTGAGTTTTTGGCTAGAAACAACAGATTTAGGATAAAAGACTGCTCACAGTTTCAAAGTTGTCCTTTCCACATAAGCACAGAGTGGGGATGATGTTAGACCCTATTATTCATGACAAAGCCTAAAAAACCTAAATAATCACAACCACAGAAACCAATCACAAATATCAGAACTCATTTCTAATTATTATATTATATTTTAGTTTGAATATTCACCCAGCTCAAGTAGTGGGTGAAAATATAGAAATATTTTTACGTAATATTTTATCCAGTAATTTTTCCCCTGCCTAAACTCTTGAGATAAGGAACAAAAGGCTGGAAAACATGATCTGTATAAAACCGATGCTAAGTGAACTGGGTGAACCCAAAGGGAAGGATCAGCAGTGATAAGTTTGTACATAGATGGGTGGTAGTTGCAAAGAATTTGCTCCATGTGTCCACTTCAAAAAGGATAAATAGGAACAGGCTGGAACTGCTGAGAAGGAGATTTTGATGAGACATTAACAACAACAAAAAAAGAGCCTATAGAGGTTGTAGAAACTCCATCAGGGGAGATGGAAAGAGCCAGCTAGACAAGCATCCGTCACGAAGGATTTGGGCACAGCTGATCCTGCCTCCAAGCCCTATTTCCTTTAATATCTGTGCTCTTCCCTCTCTGTTAATTCAGACTTTGTTCTTCTCATGTGAGAATATTTTCCTATTTTTTACTTCACCTGTAAATATGTTCAATACTTCTATTCAATACTCTTATTTTTCTTTTTCCTGAAACTTGAGAATCTAGAATTGACTAAGTACTTAAGGAAAAGTACAGCCTTCAGGAAAGAAAAATTGCGGTTTCCCTCCATGTCTATTTTCATTTAACAAACAGCACACATTAAAGTAAACATTTATCAATATGACACACAAGTGAGAAATTAAAAACTGGATGAAAACTAAATAGAATGAGAAAATTACACTGAAATGCTAAACCAAACTGGCACCAGGCATCTCAATGCCTGAAGAGTAAACTTTCCCTCCTCTGATATTTCAGATGATGCTGGGGGAAAAAATTTTAAAAAAATCTTTCTAAGAAACATTCCCTTTGTCCTGATTTAAACCAAAGATTAAAATGAAGATGAGAATATGTAAATTTGGTCAAAGAACAAACAACTCAGAATTCTCACAAAGACTAAATGTGGATTTATCTCCAGGATCTGTTGCTTTTTATCAGAGCAGTCTTGGAAGGAAGAGACAAGAGGAACTGCAATGCAAATTGAAAACCACCCAGGAAATTTTCCTGAGTTTTGAAATAGTTTGAATGACGTTCTTGGGGCATTTCCAGAAATAGAAATGCCCAGTGCTCAAGCAGAGCAAGGAAAGCAAATATCCCTGCTGCAGCAAAATCAAAAATAGGCCTGGAGCTTTCAAAGCCTCCCCTCATCATTTCTTTAACCTTGTCCCTCTTGCCCGTGCCAGTTCTGTGCTCCTGCAATGCACCCAAAGTGTTGGCACCAGGAGGAATTAATGGTATTAATTACCATTGGCACTCCAATTAATGACACTCCCTCAGATCAGGCTGTTTCCATCCTTCCTCTCCAGCCTTTCCAAAACATTTCTTTCTTTGAGATTTTCTCCTGTTTGCCCACCACATTCCATTTTTCAGTCAGTGCTGAACACCGTTTTCCTTCCTAGTCTTTCCCACTCATTCTTAATTTCATTTAAATTTTGAGGGTTTTTTCTATACAGGCCATTATATTGATATTTTCTATGTTATTTATATACACACACCCCCCATATAATCTGTCTTCTTTCTACTTTCCTACTGCAAACACTCCAATCTACTGGAATTTTTATCAAGAAATCAAGGCAATTTCTTGATAAAAGAACAAACAACAACAACAAAAGTTACACATTAGAACTGATTTACTAAATCAAAATCTGATGGATAAATCAGAAAAATATCTTAAGTTTTGGTTTTAATCCCTTTTTTCACCCCCTATCACAGCCTTTGCTTCAGAAACTGCTTCTTGGAGCCCACCACCCAAGAGATGTAAAATTCTATCGATTAAGCTGAAGTTTAGGAAAAATTGAGCTGCTAATTTGGTCTCTAATCACCTAACACAAAAATCCCAGTGTTTTGTAATGACATCATACATAACCATAAGGCAGAATGGGATGCCATCTGTTTTGCACCATTTCCTTTTGTCTTATTAATCAGAACTTATTTCTGCATCTCACTTTTTCTACTCCGTAGATAATTCAATACATGGAGCCCTTTCTTTTATGAATTCAGGATTTATCTGACCCTCAGGTCTTCATAGTTCTACCAGCTCACTAATAAAGTCAGCATGAAATTAGTTCTCCTTACTTGTTGCATTATTTTAGATATGTGATTAAGTAGTAAATAATTTCTATAATCCACAAAAAAAAATCAGTTATGGACTAATGATACATCAACCATAAAAGTAAAAACAAACATTTTTTTAAAAAGTGATTTTCTTCCTCAAAAATTTTAAGGATCAAAATTATTCTCATGAGTAAAATTAATTTAATACTTACATACAGAAACTACTTCATCATTCACTGTTAGTATTGCTTTGCTTCAACCTCTCATAATAACAAATACTCCAGATCATGAAAGTTTTAGGAAGAAATATACCTGATTGCAGGCCAGCCCAGAGTGTTGTTAGGGTATTTGGGGTGAGCATCCAAGACCTTTTCCCCCAGGTCCTGTCAGAATCCTCTTGGTGCCCAAACCCCTCCAAAAGCACCTGTAGGGTCTCAATCCTTTCTAGGAGATGGGGGCTGAGTGTTACCATGAAAAAAAAAATACCCAATATGTTGTTTCTAAACTGAATTGCTGTTACAGCTTGAAAAATAAAATATTTATTATAAATTTATTTCTATGGAATGCACCCCCACCTCTTTCCCCACCCACCAGCAGGAATATCCCTCCCAGCACAAACTCTTCAAGGTACAAACTGTGCCCTCATCTCCACTGGAAATTACTGAGCACATTGCAGCACTTCCCCAAAACAAAATAATAATATGCAGGCTGCAGAATGTGCTTCTCCACAGCATAAAGCATCTGGTTTCCCACTTCATTAGAGGTTTCTTTTCCTCTTATGGCTTTGTGGATAACTTTTTACGTCCTGTTTAGAGCCAGCAGTGAATTGGTATTTTCAAATTCACAGTCTGAACACTTTGCCAAAGCTGCAGCAGCCACACGTGGTGGTGGCTTCATCAACTTCAGCCCCTTTCTCCTGGTTCTCCTGACAGTTTCCTACCTGGAATGTTTTCATTAAACTTGGGGGGTTGTTTTTCAGTTTACCTTTTTGACTGTTTCCTTTCTGTGCCCTTTGGAGGCTGCTCAGTTTTCTGTGCTGATTGAGCTTTGAATTCCTGGAATTTCATCAGTTCAGGCCTCCCTTCTCCCCTTTATTTAGGGATAAATAATGCAAAGAATCAGGGGATAATTTGGGTTGGAAAGGACCTTAATGCCCACCTAGTTCCAACCCTCCTTTACAGCAGGGCTGTCCTCCACTTATTCACTTCCTCATGTAATTTATATTAATTAATTGGGGTGGGGATTAATTCCAGGTTGGGAGTTTCACTGAAAGCAGCACAAGCAAAGCCTCCTACCACAAAATCTCCTGTTAGACTCTGACAGAAGTAGAAATTATCTGAATTTTTCAACAAATTCCAGACAGCCTTTGCAATCATGAAGGTTTTAAACCAGGCTTTAACACAGAATTTACCTTGGAATGTAAAATTCCTCCAATGGCCTGGCAGGGCACCTGGGATGCTCAGCCACATGGGGAGATGTTGAAGAGCTGGGTCAACTTGGAATGAGCAGAAATTTCCTGAGCATCCCCTAATCCAAATCCTGCTGCCCCAGGCCAGAAAACCAGGGTGGGTAAATTCTTGCTCCTCAAGAAAGTTCAGAGTGATTTTGTCTTGGGTTTGTAGCACCATCCCCTTCCCCACCAATTCTTCAGGGCTTCCTGATGGAGGACAAAATCACCCTTGAAACTCTCTCTGAAAACCACCCCCTTCTTCCAAAATATTCTGGATTTTCCACAAGTTACCATTCCCTTTCCTTATTTATCACCACCCCAGTTCTTGTGTGATCTGTGAGCATTAAAAGGGGTTTTTTTTCCAGGTCGTTACTCATTCCATGGAAACATGTTAGGCCGTGGTTGGATCTCCATGAGATGTTGCTGAAAACATCCCCATTACTTTTTGCAATTAGTTTACCACTTTTAAATCTGCTTAATAGGGGCCACAGTCATTTTTTTATGTCCTCATTTCTTTTATTGAAACGTCGTGTAGCACTAAGTCAAGGACAGGATTTTCAGTACATTATGGCAGCTCCAGAAGCTTTATCAGTCCCTTTAGCTCAGATCTTTGCTCCCAAAGCCTGAAATCTTGGGGCCAGCTGGCTGCCAAACTTTCTCTTAATTCTGTATTTATCATCTAAATTAATTCTATTTAAATTAGTATCTGTAATTTTTACCACGAGCAGTGCCAAGACTTATCCTTTTATGAAGGCAGTTCAGCCAGTGTCTTAAACACAAATAAAATGAGGGATGACAAAGTAGAACAAGTTAAGATTCATCAAAATAAGTCCTATTTATCAAAATTCAGGTGTCAGGTAAAGTCCTGATTTGACTTTTTTTCCCTTTTTCATTGGGCTTGGTTTGGGTATTGTGGTTTGGGGTATTTTTAAATGAACTCCTCTGGCAGAAACTATTATCTTTTGGGAAATGATCCTTCCCCCAAGAAAATAATTTAAGTTCTTTAATTACAACAAAACCACTGTCAGCCCACCTTTGAAAAGGGTTTCTTCAAGTTAATAACTGTTTGACTTAGTTAAAGAGCAGATTTTTTAATTCAAGCAGACAATTAAAGGTAAGATTTCTCCCTTCTAGGATTCTCTAAAGGGTTTAGGTGTTTAATTCATTTCAACAAGTCTCTGACTAGCAAGGAAAGACTTTTTGATGTGATTTATTGGCTTGTCCAGCAGCAGACCTCCCAATAAAAGCTGGAGGAAGGATGGAGCAGGGAACTTCAACCAGGCAGTTTCTTCTAACCACAGCTTCCTATTTTTTCTGTTAATCCTTTGTATTAATAATTACATATTAAATTACATATTACATATTAAACCTGTCCAGGACTCAGAAAATGCTTTAACCAGAGATGCTGGTCTGGTGATGGTGAATAGTCTCTATGGAATCCCATAGCTCCAAGGCAGTGGCACTTGGGAACAGTTAAAATTTACATTCCCCCTTGCATATTTAAAGGGTTTTGGTTGAAATAATGAGCTCTAACCTCTGTTTTTTGAGAGCTGCACATCAGTTTTGGTGCTGGTGCATGATTTACAGGAAGATTTAGATCCCTTCATACATATTTTTATGGATATTAAATATATATGTGTGTATATGCAAATTTAACAGCTTTGTGTACCAGTTTCCATAGTTATTCTGTTTTTCCCCTACTTTTCTATGATTGTATTTTTCTCAATTAAGAAAAAAAAAATTAATCACATGTTATAACTAAGAGAAGCAAATATTTTCACCCAAAATCTCTATGTCTGATACATATTTCCAAGAGGCAGCAGGTGTCCCCAGACACTCCATAATTCCATAATAATTCAGAATTCCATAATTCCATCCATCCTGCCCAATACTTGTGTGTGGCTTCTGGACCTGAGTCAGTTCTCTCTCCTTGCTCAGCCAAGGATGGATCATTAGACTTGCAGCAATTAGATTTTACTTTAAATCAGCAAAATGGAGATTTCCCCCAATCCCATTTACGACATTCTTGGAGAAAATAGGTACAATTTCCAATCTCAGCCTCCCTTCTGCTCCATTGTTATACAAAATGGGCACCAAAAGCTACACATAACTATAAAATGATTATGATTTATCTGGGTATTTTGTTCCTTTAATCTATTAGGCCAATTGTCCTAATTTAACTAAGTAATTCTGTTAATTTAACTTTGGGGTTAATCTTGCTTTAAGAACACTTTTTGCTGAACAGGAAGACCGTGCTCAGCTGGTGCATTTTCTTTTTTAGACCTGAATGTAACCTTTTTAGAAAAAAACACCAACCAAAAAACAACAAAAGTTTCTAGTATATCATGTGATCAATAGACACAAGTACTTTCATTTTTTAAATTAGTCTAAGGCTATTTTCCTTTTACTGTTGTATAAACAGGGAATTGAAGGGTAAAATAGTTAAAACTTAATACTATAGTGCTAATGTGGCTTTTAAATCACGTCAGCAGCAATCACTGCATTATAATTAACAATTTATTGAACCAGCAATAAAATGAACATCACATTACTTCTTAAAGCAGCAGAATAAAATGGCTAATAAATAGCATAAGCCAGACAAATTGCAGAGTAATAGAAATTTTCTTAAGATTTATAGTGTGCAGAAAGATGGATGTGCTATTAGTAGGAGCTCCAATACTTGACAAAATTCTTTTTGCAAAGACATAGTTACCAGGCATGTCAGAGTTCACAAGTCTAAGTGGTTTATCCAAATTTCAGCTCGCTGCTATTACAGTGGGAAATACTCATTACAAGGTTTTGTAACTGCAAGCAATGCGTGCATTTGCCAACATTCAAACTGCTACTGCCAAAAAGATACTAAAATATTTTATAAACTGTCAAATAACAAGTCTGCTCGCTTAATCTGAGTCTATTTTCTACTTCACAGGCAGGAAAACCTCCCAGGCCTGATCCCGGGGTCTCCGCTCGGGCACAACTTCCCTCCAATTTGGCATTTCTGACTTTCCACCAGTTTTTTCCCCCATGGAAAAGGGCTGGGTTGGGTTTGGAGAGAGAGGGAAAAGTCATGAGGGAGGGAAACATGGATTGAGTGGAGCTGGAAGCTGTGTTAAATACCTTGTCTCTCCCAGGGCTGGGGTTACGGGAAAAGGAAACCGCGTTGCGCTTTCAGCGTTCCTGCTGTTCCCTCGTGTTGTGATTCCTCATGTCAAGAGTGTCTCTCTTATGTTCTGGTTTCAGCATAACAGATGCAGTTTTCACATGACGTGTCACAACACGGAGCATCAACTGGAAGGAGTCTAAAAGAGATTTTTTTTTTTTTAAATCCCCAATTTTCTTTGGGGGGAAAAAAAAAAACAAACCAAAAAAGACAAACAACCCCACCCTGCTTTTCACTGGAAAGTGAGGTGAGGGAGTTTGTCATGCAGAGTTTCCTTCAGCCACTGTGAGGAAAGGACTTCCACACTCTTATTTGAAATTGAGAGAAATCCAGCAACTACCTCACGTTCAAATTTCAGATTTATTTGACGTGCAAACCTTGACGTGAAATCGAGTTAATCCCAGCAGTAATTAGCTGTAAGACAATGGGGGCTGATGAGAACATGCACATCTTTAATAATGCAGCACTCCCTGAACCTTGAAGATAAATTACCATTCACTGACTGCTTGAAGGTGATGTTGATTACGTGGTGAGATTGTTATTCTACCATTTTTCGAAAAAAAAGCTAATTTCCTAATGACTATGCTTTCCCAACAGGGAATCCTGCTGGGAACATCTTCAATCTCTTCTCTGGGAGATCACAGGGGGAAGCACACAAGGAAGGGAATCCCTGGATTTCCATCACCCTACAGTCATGGCTGGGGTTCCATCTCCATGAGGGGTTGAGAACAGATGGATTTTAGGGTCCCTTCCAACCCAAGCCATTCTGTGGTGCCCATGGATTTTGAATACACTGAAGAAATAATAATAATAATAATAATAATAATAATAATAATAATAGCTGAAGCCACCCAGCTCCCTGATAAAATGGGCGTGCACCAGCCTGGCTGCACTGGAGTCATTATTGACACAATCTGAGATGGGGAGTTTGTTCTCTACAGCCCAAGCAGGATTTTCCTAAGCTGAATTCAACAGAATGAGGTATTTTTGCCTTTATTGATGAACTCCTCCAAAAGGGAACCCCCAAAGAAACAGCAGCAATTGCCTCCTCTAGACCTGTAAATTTATCCCCGCCCGTCATTCCTGGCAAGAGTAATTTCTCCTGCTCATCCCACACCCACAGCTTGGCTCTGAAGAGGTTGGAGGACTTTGTTTGAACAGCAACAGTCACAGCTCTGACCTGAAGATCAGGGAAACCCAAGAGAACACAAAAATCCCAAAGATGCAGACCCAGCCCCAGGTACCAACAGGACTAAAGAGCATTAAACTGATTCCAGACCTGCTGGGGATTTTAATCCCCTGGACAAAAGGCCACAGTGCAAAATTCAGAAGGACATGTTAATAGTCCTCATTTCTGCAGAGTGATTGGCTATGGGTCTTCATTCAAAAAAAGAGAAAAATATGAGCTTTCATTCAAAACTCACATTTTGCAGAGGGCTGAAAACCAGACAAGCAGAAAGAGGCAAAACCCCTTGGACAGCATCCAGGAATAAACCAGAGCCATAGGGATGAGGTAATATTATTCCCTAATAATATTATATTAATGATATTATTATATTATTCCCTAATATTATTCCAGGTGTTATTCATTGATGGCAACAGCTTTTCTTGCAGAAAAATACAAATACTTCATACCAGCTAAGGCATCCAATAAACTCTATTAAAAAAATCTTGATTATGAAAGTATTTAAGTTGAATGCCTTCCCCTTGTTTATATCTAAAGCATTTGTGATCAAGGTGCAATTTCTGAAACAACAAAACTGGGAATAATAATGGTATAATGAATTAAAAATATTTTTTAAATAGTTTTATCTCTTATTTCAAGGTCCTCCTTCTCTTATGCCCTAATATTTTGAAGGTTTTAAAACTGCTCTTCTTAAAAACTACCGAGAAACCCACACAAGACTTCCATTCCATGTACAACCCACCCTTCTCTGTTGGTTCTGAAACAAAACTCTAAACTTCAGATAAATGTCCAATTTGAATTAAGGAAATAAAAAAATCCAACATAAACCATTTAAAAATATCCATAATTGCATCATATTAACTCAGTATCTGTGTGTTTCCATCATGCTGAAGAAATAGCTGGGTGGACCAAAGTGATTTTTTGCTGTAGAGGACTTAAAATTAATAAATACCCAAAAATCAAGTTTGGTGCAGTTTTGCTGAAGATGGGAACCTTCAGGACAGCTGAGGTAGCTGGAAATTCACTCATATGAGATCAAATCTCTCTGAAATTCAGGTGCTGCCTCCCTTTAACTGCACCAAACACAGCAAAAAAATCAAAGTATTTTACCATGGGAAAAGGAGATTGGCACGGAAAGAAATTCATTCCTTCCATCAGCTGGACCACACCAAATTCTGTATTGCTTCAGGTTTTGGTAAACTGTTCAACAGCTCAGCCTTCTGAGACTGAAAATATTTCAGAGACATTATTTTTATATGTGTTAAACACACACATTTATTTTTTGGAGACAAATGGATGAAGAAAAACTGGTAATACATGAAGTGTAAGAAGTAATTGATACTGAAAACTGCCAAGTCTCATATTTGATCCCTGAACATTCCCATCACTGTTCCAGCAGGGGCTGTGCTGGTGGAACCCAACTAAATCCAAAGGGAGTCACCAGTTCATGCCTCAAACTTGGGGAGAAACAGAAAGAAAAAAAATGAAAAACCAAACAAACACACAAATTTAAAAAAAAAAAAAAAAAATCAAACATAGGGTTAAAAAAAATTAAAAATCAATGTGACACCAGCGATCAGAATTCTTGCAGGAGAGGCCAACAATGATATCCCAAAATTATTTCCTCAGCAGAAAAATCTGAAGTCTTTGGGTGAAGGAAAAGATGAGAATAAATCACAGAATCACAGAAATCACAGGAAATGCTGATTTGGAAGGGATCCCTCAGGATGATGGAGTCCATTCCAGTGAAACCCTTCTGCAGCTGTGTAGGCAGTGGAAAATATCTGTATGTGTCCGAAAATTAATGAAAAAATATATGGATAACTGTACCTGACTTCTTCCACACTCCCAATTACTACCTGGAGAATTTCTTTAACAACTATTTGTTGGCAAACCAGAAGGCAACAGGAATTAAAGGGTGCCCAGGAACATCCCAAACCTGTTAAACAATAGGCAAGATTCCATTTTTAAAAGAGGGAATTATAAATACTTGAGTGTTGTATAAATAAATGAGTCACCTCTGTTTATTTGGGGATTTTTGCGGGGGGGGAGGGGGGGGTTGTTTGCTTTTTGGGGTTTTGGGAGGTTTTTTTGTGTGGTTTGTTTGTTTGTTTGGTGAGGTTTTTTGTGGTTTTGTTTTTTTGGATTTTCACTGTAGAATAACTTTCACATGGAAAAAAAAATTTATGCAGTCTAACAAGGTACATAGATTTTGGAGGCATGAAAAGGTGCAGTAAATTTTATATATTATATATAATCACTATATTTTAGGTGATGGCTTAAAGGAATTAAGTGAAACAAGAGTTCATAACAAAGAACTTTGTTAGCCCAGAACATGTTCCATAAAACTCTCACAAACTGCTCAAACCAACACTTCAAGTGTCACAGGTTCTTTCTGACACCACCAAAGTTTTCACAGCTGTGGCCCTCAGTGGCCAAGCTCACACCCAGAGAAATGCCTTGGCCATCATTTATTTATTTTTTTGGGCCACTGCAGATGGTCACAGGGGAGTAAAAACAAAGGAAATGCAGAGGTTTTGTGTCTGGCTTTTACATTCTTGCCACAACTTCGTGGATGGGCATCACAAACCTCAGGGAAAACACAAAGGTTTTCCAAAGATATTGCCTACACTCTGTGGGATTTGTTGATCAGCTCCAGAAAGCAAAACTGATAATTCCCCCAAGAGCAGCACACCTGGGAAATGCACTTTAAAAGGGTATTTTTGCTCGATGGGCATGTCCAGAAAAACCTCTTAAAATGCACATGAAATGAGTGTACAGAGCATCAGCTCCCCAAAGCACAGAACAGCAAACATCAGGAAATTGTCCCACAAAGTGTGAGGATGATGAAGCCAAACCAAGAAAAACTCTGGGGAGATGAAGGTAAAACCTCACTGAGATTTTTCCGACTTCCACTGTGGTAGAACAAATGCCAAATACTGGGTGACCAAAACACCCAAAGTGTGTTAAGTATTTCTCGTTTCAAGATCTAAAAACCAACATTTCCTTTCCCAGTGAAGTCAAAGGCTCTAACAAAGCTGCAATTTCTAGTAAACAAATAAATTTGGTGAGTAGAATTTCCAAATTCAGCACAAAAGGGTTTAATTTGTTATAATTTGAGTTTGGTTTTGGATCAACACACACTGGCCTGACAAGTACCTACTAAAGGGGCACACACAGGATTTTGGGACAAAAAAAACCTATTGAACAACGGCCTCAAAAATTCCAAGTCTCCTGTTGATGAAAGGAAATAAGTGGGACAGGAGGGAAGGAGAGGAAGCAGCTAAAACATTTATTTTTAAAAAAAAATTGAGCTAAAAAAGCTTTTATTTGTTTTTTGGGTTTTTTTAAAAGTCATCAAGTCTTTGAAAGAATGAGTGAATTTTTTAGCTGCTCAAGTGATACTGCCTAATAAAGAAGTTTCATTAAATCTGTTGAAATATTTTTAAAAACTTAAGCAAGGCTTGTCAGATTTTTGCAGTTCAGACAAGCCAGGAATCTCTGGTGGGAGCAAATTTTCCTTCTGCTGCCATCTTGTGCCCCAGAATCTCAGGAAAAAAAAAAAACTTTATTAAGTTTCCCCAACCACTTCTGGAAGGTGGGAAAAGCTCTGCTTTAAGGGAGGATTTGAAGGAAAATACTGAGATAAGACTTTAAAAGTTGAGGGGTGCTGCTCCCAGGTTAATTCCTTATGGACAAGAACATCAGGCTCTGTGTTCCAAGATAAAAAAATCTGTCCTGTTCTGGGGACAGCAGCAAAACTCTGTCCAGAGTGTTCTAACATGGCATTAATGATCAGTCTGACCAGTAAAAGTCTCTTTTCTTTCTCTGTCCTGGCAGATTTGATATAAAATCAGTATCTCTTTAAAAAGAAATATTGTAATTTTAGCCACTTGATTCCGAAAACCTAAAATCTTCCCAATCCTCCATGCTTAGAGCTCAAATCATCTGATTTTTGAGAGACCACAAGGATGGATCACATCCCAGAGGAATTTCCGTGGACCTGGTGCCAGTTTATAGTCCACGTAAAAAGTGCAAAAGTTTTCACAAACCTTCCCTGTGCTCTTGATTAATAAAATCAAGAGAAAACCCAGGATTTTTCTAGCACTGTATATCCTTGCATATCAACAGAATGGTTTGGGTTGAAGGGACCTTAAAATCCTTCTTGTTCCACCCCCTTTTTATGGACACCTTCCACTATCCCAGGTTGCTCCAAACCCTGTCCAACCTGACCTTGAACACTTCAGGGATTTAATGTCTATCAGAGATACTCTTAAAGAAAAATCATACAAAGAAAAAGATGCTACAAAATTCCCTCATTTCCAAGAGAAATTTGGAAAGAAATGCATGAAGTAAGACACAGAGCTACAAAGTTTTCCCAGACATTTGCAAAAGCCCTCTTGCCTGTAATCTCTCACCTTCAGAGCACAGATTTTTGGTGCAGAATGAAGTTAAATCAAAGGAATTTAAAAATAAACTCTTTTGGAAACAGAGATGCACTGAGCACTGCCCTTCCTGAGAGGGGCTTTACTCCACTCTAAATCCCCAACTTTTTGTAACTGGTTTGAAAAGCCAGAAAGACGTAGATATTTTTCCTAACCCAAACCTTTTTATGAAGAATGTAAAGAATCTGTGCTGGTTCTGAGCCCCAGTTATGGTACAGGAATGTCAAAATGCAAAATCTCATCCAGAGTTCCCACCTCAGAGGTTTCTTGTTGGAGCCAAGGATGGATAAAGTCCCTGGGGGAACACACCCACCCCACCAGAACCCCAAATCATTTTTCCCACTGCCCACGCACATATATGACATAAAAGGAAAAATTAAAACTTGCTCTGGATTAAAAATATTACTCCTTATGTCAACTTAAACCATTGAACAATAGGTTGAGTATCAAAAGCATGAAATGTGGTGTTTGCTTTCCATAGGATTGCACAGGACTAGCAAGGCTCAGAGATTTTTCATTGAGGAACTTCAGTTCAGACAACTACAGCAGGGAAGGGTTCTGGGCAGTGGAAAGGAATCCAACACAGAAATAAAGAATTTAGCAAAGTTATTCAAAGTAAAAATATCCAGAATTCAGAAGTGAAAAAGGAATAGCAAACACCCATAACTGTTCAGCACTGCAGGTGGGGAACATCTTTAAAACTCCAGGGAAGGAAATACAAGGACGCAAAAACATAAACACAAAAACCCCCAATATTATCCTCATTTATGCCCCTGATTGCACCTACCTCTGTGAGTGCATGAAGGAGGACACATCCTCGTATCCAACAGCATCAGCAGAGCAATCCCACACCTTAATCCAGGCAAAAAAGCTCAGGGAAAAGGGACTCACCTAAAAGCAGGTGCACTGATTCCTCCCTGGTGAGCTCAGCAGGTGAAACCAGTATAGGGAGTGGTGGTGCCTTCCCATGGCCTGAATAAAGGATGAAACTGGGGGAAAAATGACATAAACACCAACAGGTGGGGGCTCAGAAAGCCACCACATTTCAGGAATTTTTGTCAGTGATATTTCATGACAAAGTCAGACGTTCTCACCCTTATCAAGGAATCCAGTGGCTGCATCTTGGATTGAGGATTTGCATTTATTTTAATTATCTGTCAGCATGACTTCCTCTTTACTGGGCACACTACCTGGAGAGGTGACATTTTTGTAAAGAAAGGAAGCATCAGCTCTTGGATCTGGAAATTCCTTGCACACCATTTATATCACACTAAAATATCCCAATTTCCTGGACAGAGCAGGGGAGCACGAGCAGCAGTTTAGGGATAACTCTGGGATCTTCTGAACCACAGCCACACCTGCAGCCTGTGGGACACAGGTGTGCATATTCCAGCTGGGATCCAGCATGGGGCTGGTCTGGGAGGTTTGGAGATCATGGAATGGTTTAGGTTGGGAGGGACCTCAAACCCATCCAGTGTCACCCCTGCCACAGGAGGGACACCTCCCACTGTCCCACTGATGACTTGGGAAGGCTGAGCTGGAACAGAGACTGGACACAGCTGGAGAATAAAGTAGGGATTTATTGAAAGGCCTTTAGGATACATCTTGGGCAGGACAGGGCCTGACCAGGGCTACACCCAGGCTGGCCCCAAAATGGTCACAAAATGGCTGACCAGTCACGAGTTCTTATATTTTTATAAGTTTGGGTCCATTTCCATATTGGGGTTTAATTGTCCAATTACAGCTTCAGGTTGTGAGGTCTCATCCTTCTTGTTCCTCCCATCAGCCCACCCTTGTTTGTGCTTTTGGGCCTGAAAACTGTCCTTGGTTCTCAGCAGGAAAAGGATTTGTTTTGTGTCCCTGCTCTGTGAAGAGCTGAGTGACACTGAATGTGAGCTCAGAACTGCACAGGATCTGGAAAATATGAAAACTAAAACTTCAGGCATCACCAGGGTGCTCCAAGCCTCATCCAACCTGAACCCTGGACACTTCCAGGGATCCAGCGGCAGCCACAGCAAATCTGGGAATTCCAGCCCAGCCAGGAATTCCCAATTCCCAATCTCCCAGCCAGCCCTGCCCTC
>JBBMKD010000222.1:2732942-2757810 GCA_037834095.1 Argya squamiceps | reverse complement strand
GGTGGGCTGAAGGGAGGAACAAGAAGGATGGGACCTCACAACCTGAAGCTGGAATTGGACAATTAAACCCCAATATGGAAATGGACCAAAACTTATAAAAATATAAGATCTCGTGACCAGTCAGTCATTTTGTGATCATTTTGTGTCCATTTTGTGTCCACCTTGGGTGTAGCCCTGGTAAGGCCCTGTCCTGCCCAAGGTGGATCCTGGAGGCCTTTGAATAAATCCCTACTTTATTCTCCAGCTCTGTCCAGTCTCTGTTCCAGCTCAGCCTTCCCAAGGCATCCCCAGAAGCCCTTAAAAACCATTCCCCTTTCCCTCACATCCAGCAAGACCTTCTCAATTCCCTCCTCCCGCCCAGCCTTTCCCCAGCCTCGGGGCAGAAGAGAAGAAACACCAAACCCTTTCCATCCCCTCCGCGGATCTCTGACACGTGCCCAGAGCTGCCCAACACATGTGCTTTATTCTCTAGCTCTGTCCAGTCTCTGTTCCAGCTCAGCCTTCCCAAGTCATCCCCACAAGCCCTTTAAAAACCATTCCCATTTTTCTCACATCGCACAAGACCTTCTCAATTCCCTCCTCCCGCCCAGCCTTTCCCCAGCCTCGGGGGAGAAGAGAAGAAGCACCAAACCTTTTCCATCCCCTCCGTGGATCTCTGACACGTGCCCAGAGCTGCCCAACACGTGTGCTGAGAGCTGCAGGGGCAGAATGCTCACCCCTGAGCTCGTCAGTCAGGGCTGGGGCGGTGATCTCAGAGCTCCTGGAGCGGCTCAGACTCGGCGGAACCGCCGGGAGCTGTCAGCACGTTTCCAGCAGATTGATGGCCCCGAGGACCTCCAGTGTAGAGGGTAATGTTAAGGATCTGCAGTTACTCAGCTGAGGCTGAGATGAGGGATGCCTCCTTTCCAGGCCTGGTTATTGAATTTGAAAACCCTCATAGGTTTTGCTGTCACTTTGGTGTTGCTCGGAACGGGCTATTATAGGGATGAGTTGGAAAGGAATGGCTGGGAGAGGAAGCTGAGAGGAAAACGAAGATGTATCTTTATGTTTTTCAGGTTAACGCAGCGACAAAAAGATAAAGTTTCACTGTAAAGTTAAAAAAAAAATAATAATCATTGTGTTAGGTTCTGGTCCATAGAGCAGCTTTTTTTTACAGCCAAAACCTCCTTAGTGTAGAAGATCAGAGCCAAAACATTTTTTTATACAAAAGTTTGCCCTAAGCGGAGGCTCACCATGAACTGAAATGCAATTTCCATATTCTATTTCACTGATTTTATTCTATTTCATAATGAATTGCCTTCAATACCAGGTTAAAAAACAAATAAAGATAGAAAACAGGCTGTAAATGAGTGCCAAATCATAGAAACATTTAAAACAAAACCAACACAAAAATCTGGTTTTTTCTAACTTATTACATTTGAAAGGAAAAGAACTATTGTTTATCATGCAATTATTCCTCATTTTCTGTAAAAAATAATTTCTATTCCTGAAGTAAGATACAATATTAACCCTCTGCCTTCCCAATCCCACACATTCCTTCACTTGCCTACAGCTCCTTTAACTGATCATGCTGAACATTTGGCCCTCATTGTTCAAAGTATCTTGGTGTAATAAACACTTTGTGCAACTTAATGAGTATAAAATGTCAAAAAAATCAGGATGGGAACTTGTGAAAAATCTTGGAGCAACAGATTTGATTCCTAAGTGGTGAACCTGCCTGTATGTCTGCAAGTTTGTGAGAAATGTGGTTCTAAAAAATAATAATATAATCCTGAATATGCGTCTCTCACACCTAGGGCTGGTTTCTTTGCACCAGAAAAAAAAAAAAACATATTGGTTAAATTACAGGCACATTTTTTATTAAGCATCAGGAAGTAGCCAGAATAGTCTGGTATAGGTGGAAGAGAAAGCTTCCCCCTCAAAAGAATAATTTGAAAAGTGCTGCTTCTCCTGAACTTTCGTCTGTGACCAAAAACCAAAAGTTGTCATCTCATTTTGATACTTCTGACTGAGAGATCCATGGGGAAAGTAGGATTTAGTGAATTTTTTGGGAACAAGGTGCTTCAATTTCTCCCCTAGAGGTATTTTCCTTTGCAGAAGGCTGCCCCTCTCTTCTTCCAACTTCTTGGAGTTTCTATTTCATTTCTTCACCATTTATCAAGCTTCCAGAACCTTCAATGAAACCACCAGCAGGATTTTGGTAGTTCCAGCAGGGCACTAATTATCCACAAAATGGACTCATAAATTCAGGGAGTGATTTATTGCTCTGGGATCCCTTTTTCCCTCTCCAGCACTGCCTGGAGCACAACCCACCCCTGCTCTCATCTGGTTTTTCAGCCACCCAAGACCCTTTGCAGAACTTCTTCAGTGAACCAATGGTATAAAACTTCCCCTATGAAACAAAAGGCAAAGCTGCTCACGAGGAAATTTTTTTCCTCTTCTTTTCATCTGTCAATGAAATATTTAATGAATCAATCAATGGAAAGTCTCTAGGCAGGAGGGTTCTAAACTCACTGCCATAAGTAGGCATTTAATTTTGATTTACTGAGGTGGTTATTGCTTATTAATCAGATAACATTATGAAAGCTGAGTACGTGTGTGTCAGCTGTACATTAATTAGTTACTAAAGTAAGAGAAGCTAAAGAGCACCAGGAGCTGCTTCCATGTCCCCTGAATTAATTTAATTACAAGGAAAAAGTTCCAGAGCACATTCTTCCACATGGGTAACCATTCATATGAAAACAGATTGCAACAAATAGTGAGGCCTTCAGAAAAAAAACAGCTTCTGGAAGTCACAGAAGCAGCAGACAAATGTTGGAACTTCACTGAAAAAAGGAATTCAAGTAATTTTTTTGTCAACAAATTTATCAAGTGTATGCAGGAGAATCAGAAATTTCCTTTTTTTCACAATTATCCATGCTGTGACTTAGGAACAGTTTGGTTGTAAATCTGGACACCCCATGCTAAAGCCAGATTACATCACAAATTTCCAATTCCCAATATAACTCTCATCATATCTGGATATATTTTCGCTTTCTGTTTAAGTATTTCCCTGAAATATTCACTGGGCACAAGTCACAAATGGAAAATCCCCAATATTGTAAGTGTTTTGCTCTGCCAGGCATCCCACACTGCTCCTGCTGCAGGGAAATGTTCTGGGATTCATGGATTTATTCCTCCCTTGCCTCACTCTCCCCACCACTCTGCTTTACACTCCCTCTGCAGCACAGGCTGAAACAAACTTCCTAAATTTGTTAACAGCTTTATAAATTTCAGAAGTTTGGCTGTTGTGACAATATTATTTCTTAGAAAGCAAACACACATTTACACTTAGCAGATTTAAACAATTTACTGCAGCCGAATGTTAATCCCAAGGACTAACTCCAATTATTTTCCAGGTGAAATCCCAATGCAGCCAGGTAAGGAGGCTGTTGATGTTTGTCCTCCTCTGACACCTCCTGCCCTGCTGGGCCTTTTCCCAGTGCCAAATCCAGCACCTCTCCATGTCCTGGGAATGTGAAAACAAGCAACAGCCCGTGTGGTGTGGTGACAAACACAGTTCAAAGTGCCATTATCACTCGTTCTCGTGGTGATAATTGATCCCATCATCATTATCATAATGAGAAACCACATCCTGAAAATGCTGATTGAAAACCTCCAATATAACAAATACAGTCACTCACTGCCCTTTCAGCCTGAGGGATTCTTACATTTGCTGTTGATTAGCACACAGCCTTTCCAAAGAGTTTTTATGCCCCAATCCAAACTTTTCTAGTGTTCTTATGTCTCACTTCGTGATTTCTTAAAATGTTCCATTCTAGCATCAAGTGCCAGAATGGCACTTTTGTTCATTAATTTCTGATGGATCTTTAATCAATTTTTTTTTTCTCCCTGATTTCTCTCCTCTCCCAGTGATGTGGTGACAAAGAAAGACAAAGAAATTGAGAGATATTGTCATGGTTTAACCTCAGCCAGAAACTAAATCCCACAGAGCCACCTGCTCCCTCCCTCTTCCTGGGATGGGGAGGAAAATTGGAGAAACCTGTGGGTTAGACAGGACCAGGTTAATAATTGAAATAAATTATGATAATAATTTTATTATTAATAATAATAATGAAGAGGGAGATAAGGAAAAAGGGGAGGGGAAGGGAAAAGGGAAAGGGGGAAAGGAAGAGGGAAGATGGAAGGGGGAAAAAAAAGAGGGGCAAAAAAGAGGGGGGAAAAAGGAGGAGGGAAATGAAGAAATGGAAAAATGGAAGAGAGAGGTCTGAATTGCCATAATTATGAATAAAAGAGCTGGCTTTGGGACGTGACCCCACATGATGCCATGGATTCCAGGCCTTCCCACCAGGCAGAACTCCAGCTCCTCCTGCAGCTGCTGAGCATCCCCGTAGCACAGACTCTCTTTCAACTTCTCAGACATCTTCATGAACATTTTGAAGCTGATAAATAACCCGAGCCTGTCCCACAGACACTCCTCTTCTGCAAGGCTGATAAGGCAAATCTAAACTACATTAGATAAGCATGGCATTTTTAGAGGCCTCAGGTTTGTCTCCAGTTTTCAGCTCACCACTGGGCTGTGCAAACATGAAATGAGGTGTGTGAAATCCAAAACTCCCTATAAATGACCTAGTGAATCCTGAACTTCAAAAATATTTGTGAAATCTGTTCTGCACATACCATATTGCCATATTCTATGGATCTAGAGATATGGAACGACCTGATACTGGTGAAATTTAAGTCTTGCACTGTAAACAAAGGTAAATTGGTTGATCAGAGGGGCTTCTCCCAGTGTTTTTATCTGTTCTGGATATATTAATTGGTTGTACACATATGCACAAACAATCATTACAAGACAAATTAAAAAGGGGCACATAATAAGCTTAAGTCACCATAAATCATACAAGAAACATCTGAATGAGGAAAATTTAATAAACAATGTGTTCCCACAACAACTTCATCCCCTTCCATTAAATCCACAACCCCCTCAGGACTTGTTCTACTATTCTCAATTCCTGACTACACATTATCTATTAAAAGAAGCAGAAAAAAATAATAAAGCACAACTCACCATGCCTGGATATGTCTCTTTCTCTCACATTTTGGTCTGGCAGTTTGTCTTCTGTGGCAAGAATTCCAGCCTGTGGCTATTCTGTATGGAAAATGGTATCCTCCTGCATGAAAATTCCCATCATTTTAAAAATGTTTCTAATCTCCATCAAGAAGAAACTCAGTGAATGGGATATTCCCAGGGAAAGATCTCCATGTACATGGTTGCTGTGCCTTTTTAAGGCCAGCAGTTTGGATTTGGGATTCCTGCATCCCATACGAACAGGGATCGTTCCCAACCAGCTTCTCCAATAACGACCGGTGCAGATATTGCAAAATGAAGTTTCTTTTTCTGCAAATATTTTGTTGCAGCAAGTTCTGTCTTTGCTGGAAATAAACCACTTTTCTAAGCCTAAAATTCCCTAGTACATATTTCCCTATAGAAAGAAAATGGATGTTCCTCTTGAGAAGACAGTGGGATTTAGACCTTTTCCTTCACAGCACTCCAAAGTGACTTTGGACAAACTGCTGTTAATCCTGCATTGCCCAGGTGCCAGAACTGATCCTATTTAACAATTTTGATAATTAATTTGACAGAGGATGTGACTACACCAATTACATTGTTTTTCCTGACATGAGTTTGGAAGGCAGCGCCGACTCCGAGGAATTTCAGACGACAGGTAAATGAAATGATCTGGGGACTTCAATGACAGACACAGTGTAACATTTAGTAGCACAAAACTTCCAGCTCAGGAATTTAGGGAAGAATAGTTGGTATTTTTGGGCGTGTTTTTGGAAATGGAAGAAGAAGGCAAAGATTTCATTATATGCTGAATATGAATCACTGATGCAACAGCACCATGAGCACAAATGGTGGGTGCATCTCTTGATGGGGAAGAGATTTTCTTTATTTTCTTTAAAAACAGGAGAATATCCCCACTATTCTACAAGCACCAACATCATGAAAATATGGAAAAGGGATATTTGGGGAAAAGTCCAACCTCTCTTAAGTGATGAGAATTGAAAAAGAAGTCATTTATTCAGGCCAGTAAAATGAATGAAGGCTTGGTTAAAACTAGTTGAAATCACTAGGTAAGGTTGGTGCAAACATAAACTGGCTACAGAAAAATCCAGATTATGTCTAAAGGACATCTTTAGGAAGGAGAAAGGTTTTCCTTTGGTAGTGGAAGCAAACAAATGACTTTAAATTACAGTGGTCACTTAATAAACCCAATTCCACTGTATACTTCCCTGGAAAAACTGGGGAATTTTGTAGCCGTTGCTGTCTCATTGGGTGTTGAGTATCTCTTGTCTGTTCCATGACATTGGAAATGAGATCCTGACATCTTAGAGTTGCTCCAAAATCCCAGGTAGGACCAAAAGATGTGAGGGCTTCAGTGCACCAAATTTATTGGCACTCTTTGAACTGGATCTGTCAGCCAGGAGAGAGGTTTACATCCCACGTGGATCCTCATGAAGTGCTCTTGCAGCACCTCATCTCTCTGTAAAAAGAGATAAATATATAGCTAATGAATATAGATAAGAGATATGGATAATAAATATATTATCTATAGATAAATATAGATAATCACAGGTACCACACACATGAGCCCATACATGGCACAGGCATGCGTGTGATCTCTAGGCAAGAATGGATCTCAAAGTGAGGTATAAATATAGGTTTGAGATTTGTATTATTATCACATTAAACAATAAATGTTTGTTAAAGAGCCTATTTTGCTATTTCCACTCGTGCTAAACACAGGGTGCAGCTTCCCCTCAAATCCAGACAAACTGCAGAGACAATCCAGGCTCTTAAACCACATTTTCTTATGCTAAAACCTTCCATCTTTTGCAAGTAACTCATCTGATTTCCATGATCATAAAGGACTGGATAACACTAAATTATAACAACAGCAATCAGGGGCATGGGGAGCGAGAGGATCCTCGATTGCAGCCCATGCATCACTCAACAGCCCCACGGAAGAAGAGATTGAAAAGCACATCAATTCACATAACTTCCTCCCAGTGCCCATTGTCTTTTTCAGTTCCTAATGATGCTGAAGTGCCTCCATGATTAAAATTTAAAGGTTTCCCAGTAACCAAGTAATTTGCCCAAAACTCCTTATCCAGCACTCACCACGAAGACTCTGATTTTAATATACCATTAATCAAGCTCCAGCCAAGTTTACTACTGATACTTTCAATTACAGAGGAACTAACTTCATTCTTCTCAGTGTGGCAGCGAGAGACCACTTCTCTGATTAGCCACGGCCCCTAAAAACAGATGGATAACAGGGCTGGGCTGGATGCACTTTCCTGAAGGAACTATTTGTCGGGAATTACGATTCAGTAAACAAAATTGGATCGTTCTGCCGTGGGATAAACTTCAGCCAAATTTTGAGCCCTACATACCCTAATTATAATAAAAAAACCATGAGCTGATTTTGAGTTTTACAGCGTAACAACAACGTGGAGTCTGATGGAATTGGAAATTGACGTGACGGTGAATCGAGCTGGTGAGCTCCAAATATTTCTCCAAATATTTCTCCAAATATTTCTCCAAATATTTCTCCAAATATTTCCAAGCTCTGCGGATTTCCCACCACAAACAACCCCACAAATGCCCGTGGTGTGTGTTTAATTGAGGCACATGAATGGATCCACAATCTTCAATGGGACATCTCGGGCTCCAAGTGATGCACGTGCGCCAGTGATTGCAGGATCGGTTATCGGGAAATGATCCCCGGTACAATTTTATAAGAATTCCAACAGATTGCAAATAGCTATGATTTGTCACACAACATCTGGTCTCCACAATCAAATGGACAAATGGAAATAACAATGCAGGCTGTGAAATCACAGCTTGGAAAAAACAATTAGAGGAAAAGGGACCCCTACCTTACCCTGCCGGAGTGATGGAATTTGCATGGGCCTGCCTGGCTCAAATAATGAAGAGTCAGTGCTCGTTTGAGCTCCAGTGTGATTGCCACAAAAAACAAAAAAAAATTAATTCTGAAGTTGTTTTCACAGCTGCAGTCAAATTTTCAGGCAAAATGAGATGGTCCTGTTATTGCCCCAAGAAAAACT
The DNA here is from genome assembly GCA_037834095.1 of Argya squamiceps. Classification (NCBI taxonomy): domain Eukaryota; kingdom Metazoa; phylum Chordata; class Aves; order Passeriformes; family Leiothrichidae; genus Argya; species Argya squamiceps. Next base: position 2,749,671 of record JBBMKD010000222.1, on the reverse strand, counting down.
TTACCTGTTCTGAAGAATCAATGTCCTGTCGAGATGGGTGACGAGATAGACAAAATTGTAACATTCTATTTAAATATATCAGCATTATCCTTATTTATATATCTATATAATATTACTATATTGACTACACAGTTCTGGATGCAGCTGACCATTAATTCTATTTAATCCATCTAGAGAACATTACAGCACAATACCTTCCAAAATTGCAAGAAATGTCTCAGCAGTGAAAGCAGAGGGACAGGTAACAATCAACTTGGCGGCGAATTAGGAATATCCATCACTAAGCTCAGATCTGTGCAATACAATTTAAACTGAAAGGATATATGTAAAAATGTTGGGAGAAAAAATAAAAGAGAATGTTTACAACAACAGCAACTGAGACAGATTTCCATTGACAGCCCTACTCAGAGTCTCTGGATGGCACTCTCTGCTGATGTTTGATTATCTGGTGAAAAATCAGTTTGATATTTAAGAAAAGAGCAATGAAGCATCTGAGTTTCCTGTCATTTAAAGCCAAAAGTTTGAGCTCTTATGTAGAAGCCTCTTTTACTTAGAGGAGAGACATTTGCATGAGGTAATCGATTTCCTTTACACTGATGTCCAAAGAAATAAAGGATTTGGGTGTTTTTTTTCAAATAATGAGTAAATCTGTTCTTTTTGGAGTGACCTCAGCACCATCTTCTCTGTAGAACATCAACACAGCTCTGCCAGCAGTGAAGTCAAGGCAACATCCAGGCAAGGAACTTCACTTTTTTTGGTATTCATCCAAAAGTTCCCAAATTTCTGCTGCTTACCCTTCTTTCAGATTTTTTTTTTCCCCCATCAATAAGTGGAATAAATAAGGCACACAAAAGAAAAATAAAACCACTAACATTGTTCCTGAAGCTCTCCTTTATCCCAAACGCAGTAATACCTTTTTTGGAAGATTTACGTTAACCAATTCTTTTCTGTCAAGTAACAATTTTTTGGCAGGTCCCTTTTGCATGATTCATGAAGGACCAGTAAAAGGCTAATTGTTCAAATTAATTTGCGTAAATGACTAAGCAAGAGATAACAAAATTACATCTGCACTTGTTTGGCAAAGATTCAATAGCAGTGGCCCTGTACTGCCAGCTGCTTCCAGACAACACTCTCGCAGAAATTAAAAGCTACAAATATTAATTAATACACTTTTTTGGTACGTTAATTTGCACTGAAAGGTTCCGGAGTACAAAACCGCTGAGAAGATGAACCATGATAATTAGAATTAATGGGATGGATGCGTGTTTTTTGCAGCTGAAGTTTTTAAAAAAAGCCATGAATGGGAACTGGGAACTTGGAACTGACATTCTCATAAATCTCTATGATAATGCTGCTATTAGTATTTAGAAGGATTAAGCGCCGTGGCTCTGGCGTTATCCATCACATGACACGTTGTATCCCATCTGTCACTGCCGCGCCTGAGACACGAGTGCTGTCCTTGAGGAAGCCGCCTGAAAAGCTCTGGGAATTCAAGGAATTGCAGGATGGATGGTTCCAACTCCTGACTCTCTCTAGCAGGAACAACGGGCCGGTGTTCTGTTCTTGTCAGCTTGGGGCTTGAGCAAATAGTCCAACTGTGGTTGAGTTAAGTTAGGTTAAGTTAGGTTAAGTTAAAGTTAAGTTAGGTTAAGTTAGGTTAGGTTAAGTTAGGTTAAAGTTAAGTTAGGTTAAAGTTAAGTTAGGTTAAAGTTAAGTTAGGTTAGGTTAAGTTAGGTTAGGTTAAAGTTAGGTTAGGTTAAGTTAGGTTAGGTTAAGTTAGGTTAGGTTAAGTTAGGTTGGGTTAAAGTTAGGTTGGGTTAAAGTTAGGTTGGGTTAGAGTTAAGTTAGGTTAAGTTAGGTTAAGTTAAGTTAGGTTAGGTTAAGTTAAGTTGCCTGAATTTGAGATAAATCAACAAGAGTCAAATGTCACAGATTTTTATCATTTGCTCCTTCCATCGGTGTGAGTTGGACTGTGAACCTGAGAGGTTTTAGCCTGCTTAGCAGCTGCTAACATTTTCCCAAGGAAAAGTTTCCCAAGAAAACTTTTTCTCAAAACAATCTTGGTAAACAACTCTCCTTTCTCAAAACAATCTTTGTCCAGCTGGTGTTTTCTGTTTTTTGTAGTTTAACCAATGGCATTAGAGAGGTGTCGTTCCTATTCACCAATCACGTTAAGTCTGTATCAGAACACCTTATAAAAGTAAGAATTAGACAATAAAGAGTCTTCTTTTTCTATACCTTTTGTCTTCTGAATTATTTGGAGTCTTTCGTGTCCAACAGCGACACTGGACGCCTCTGGATCTGGTTTTTTTTACTGGGATTCACCCCATTAATTGGTCATTTTTTAGGGCAGCCAGCGCCACTGGGGCTCCACTCATGGCACTGAAAAAACAAATAATTTTCACATGAAATCACTAATTAGATCCTTTACCTGCTTCACAATGTTATCTGCATTTTTGAATAATGCAAATCCCCTTCTCCATGGAAATGTAAGAAAACAAAATTTTATATCTGTCCTGTCTTTAAATTTTCCCTGGAAAATTAACTTCAATTTCATGTTATGCAAACTTCTAAAAAATTATTGTATTTTACATCCTAAAAATACTTCACAGAGACCACGCTGCCCATTTCACTGACTACTTTTTCAATGCTAAGAAAGTTTGTAGAGGAGGAAGTTTCAAGCTTTTAAAGGTAAGAAATTCTTAAACAGCACTTTTCCTTCTATTTTGAAGGATGCCTGTTGCACACAGGCAGTAGAATTGCTGACCTGGACCAGAAGGGGTGTCTGAGAAAGACCAGACAGAGGAGATTATCCTGGGAAGGAGCAGCTTCTTCATCCCTCCCAAAATACCACCCCATGGTGTTCAAAGCCTCCAAAAAAAGCCAACACTAAGGAACATCTAATAGAGAGTAGGATCCAGAATATTTTCCCCTTGAGTATTTTGGTAGGAAACTCCTCAAAATTATGTGATCACAATTTATTAGAATTATTAGGACTTATTGTTGGTGGAATTCTTGGGGCTGCCTTGTGCAGGGCCAGGAGCTGGACTTCCATGATCCTTAAGAGTCCCTTCAAACTCAGGATATTCTGTGATTCTACTCATATTTTTATTCCTTTATTCTGAATCATTGGAGATCATTCTGAATTATTGGATCATTTTCCTCTTGTACAACTTTGCTTCTATTCTGCTTTTATTCACCTATGTGGGCTAAAAACAAAAATAAAAAAAAACTTGTTATGTCTCTTCTCTGATGACATCATGGAATAAAATAAAAAACTCTCCTTGACCCTGACCTGGAGCATGTAGATTGTTAATTTTGTGCAGTCAGACTGCTCATGGTCTCACAGCTCATGAGAACTCAACCCAAATTTCCATTCTTTGGATCAATCAGAGAGCACAGCAGCAAGGGTTGGTGCTCAGCTCCTCGAACCCAGATTTTCACAGCCTCACCCAGCAAAAAAAGCCCAGAAAACAGAAATTTTATTAATATTTCAGAGCTTATGTTTATAGCAATAATAAAAATGTATTATAATTTATTAATTATTGTGAATTATGGAATATGTAAATATTTTTCCTCAGCAATAGCATTACATTTATGCTCCAAAATATTCACCCAGGTGAGCAGAAACCAATCAGCCTCAGAAATTAATACATTTGAATTAATAATATGAATTAATATCTTCTTCTTTTCTGCACTCTGAAGACACAACTGTTTACCCCTACACAGAGATGTGAGACAGAATTGCTCTGTGAGTCATGTGGGGCAAATACACAAAGAGATTTTGAGCCAAGTTAAATCAGGAATTAAAGAGAAAACTCAATAAAGTTGTGAACCACAACCCCTAGGTAATGCAGGAGGAGAAAACAGGAGCATAGAAAAAAACAGGGCACAACACCAAACCATTACTAATCATTTAAACTGTTAAAAAGAAATCTGAGGAAAAAAAATATACTATCAACAAAATTTTGCATTTCTCTAGCAGAAAATCCAAAGCACTTCATTGATGCTTCTGTGGGTTATGATCCCAGTATTCCCAGAGGGGAAACTATCACCACTACAGCCTGGAAAAAGCAACAGGAAGGGGAAAAACTTTGCCCAGAGCACAGGAAAACCCAGTTTCAGAGGCAGGCAGTGCCCCAGGTGGATCCCAGGGCTGTCCAGGATGTTGGTCCAGGATGTTCCATTGGTGGCACCCACTGGGCAGGAAGAACCTGGGTCTTAATTCTCTCTGCAGCCAGTGGAATTTGTGGGGTTGGAGAGCCTGCCAAAGATCACCTGGAGCTGTCAGGAGTTTGGCAGGCAGGGAATTCCTCTGAAATATAATTATCACCTCTTTGCTGTCCCCATTAAAGCAAGGAGAAACTGTGGTGGCTGTTTGATACCAGATCTTCTAATGTGTACTTTGATTTTTCTCTCTGTCTTTAATCAGCACACTGGACTTGCTGAGACTTCCCAAACCACAGGATTTGGGGTTTTTTTTGGTGTATGAATTTGGTATTTTTGGTATATTTTTCTGGCTATTTTTGGTGTATGATTTTGGCCAAACTTTCACCTTTTTTGCGCTGCTGTCACTTCTCCCTCACAGCCACATTGTACAACAAATTCCTGGCAATTCCTGACACTAAAATTCATGCTAAGAGTAACTTGAAGAGCTTAATTATTAATTAAATGAACTTCCTTTAGGCTGTAATAATAGACCAGCATTACTAAAAAGAGTACTTAAATTCGCATTTATGGCCCTTTACTGAAACCATTTGCTTCCCTGGAGACAATTCTTCTTTCTTCCATCTCATCAGTCTCATGGCCCAGCACAGGGCATCAAACCTGCCATTATCAGTCTTGGTCTGATTGATCCAGAAGATTTGGGGAATATTTGGTGTTTCCAGGGATCCAATAGCAGTAAGTAGGCAGCTGTCACCCTAAATTAGGGGAATTTGTGCCACAGGACAGGTAGGAAATAGGTTACAGTGGTCAGTGAATTTATACCAAACTATCCTCACCCACATCCAAAGCCCACAAAGGCTCCTGGGATTCTGGGCAGGCGGATAAATCCAATTTGTGGAGGAGGTTGATGACCATCAGACATAAATAAAATAATAAAAATAAAAATATGCAATAAACCACCCCCAAATGAGAATATCTGGGCACCAATCTCATTTCCTGGCAGCCTCTTGGTGGCTCTCAGGAACAGCTCCTGGTGGCAAAGGGACACTGCCAATTCAACCTGAATTCCCATGTGGAGAACTCAGACAGGGAGAAGAGGAAGCATCTTAGAAATCCATTCAACTTTCTAATGGAAAATCTTTGCAGTGCCTCCACAAGAGCACTAAAGGAGCATGAGCAGGTTCCTTTGAGGACAATTTCCCCCCGGGCATGGCAGTGACCCTGCCCAGGGCTGGTTTTATTTCTTTACATTCCTTCATTTTCCCCCTAGGAAATAGAATTACAACATAAAAGCTGAAAACATGAAAGCACAGCCATGTTCTCCTCTTTCCTGCTACACAGCAGAGCTTGTTCTCTGCTGCTTTACTGGGATTTTATGGGGAACCCTGGTGACTCTTCAGCACACCCTGTTTGTTATCCCTGTCCCTGAGCCACAGGTTATAAATAAAACCAGGTGGGACCTGCACCACATAACACTCTGTTACACAAAGCATTTGCACAGAAAGTCTGGGCTTGGGATCCAAATGAAGGCTTAAATCATGGAAAAACAGCATGTTTTGGGTGGAGGGTTAAAGCCCATCCCATTCCACCCCCTGCCATAGGCAGGGACACCTTCCATTATCCCAGGGTGCTCCAAGCCCTGTCCAACCTGGCCTTGGACACTCTCAGGGGAACCTGGGCCAGGGCTTCACCCCTCCCTGAGTAAAGATGGACTTTTTAAAGGGATAAGAGATGGTGTTCCATCATGTTTTAGCACAAATACCTCTGTATCAAATGCATTGTTCTTAATTTTTCCAAGAGAAACCCCACAACGACATCGAGCAATAAACGAACATTCCAGGCCAACCGTCTTAAACAAAATTTTCATGAGTATTTCAGCTTGTGTGATTTTTCCCTGCCCTGCATGGAATATTTTGGTTGCTTCCACAAAGGGAAGAGGAGGAAGGCTGCAGGAAATGAAGCCCTGTGCTCCTCCAGGGAGCAGTGGTGCCGTGGGTGTCAGAGGGGCTGCCTTGATCCGAGCAGCTTACGCCGTATCAGCCCCATCCTGCAGGACCGTGTCAGGGGGTGGCGAGGAAAGAGTGATTTATATTTGTGCCTCAGACATCCTAATTCCCTCATGCACAGTTTCAAATGGAGAGAGACACCGAGAGCTTTAGAAATGTGTGGCTAATTATACATCTCATCAAATGCTCAACACTTAAACTCGTGATGAGCACAAAGCACTTGTCTGCTCCGCCACCTATCCCCTTCCTGGGATGTCCTTTTTAATGGTCTCTTATGTAAAGAGAGTTGGCTGCTTAAATATTTGAAGCTTGCCAGTTTAAAAGATTTAAAGTATTTTTAAAATGCAGAATAGATTTGGGTTTTGTGCGCTCTTATCGTTCAAGAAAAACCTTCGCTGATGCTTTTTTTTTAATTAAAAAAATCCCTTTGGGCTATGAATGCCAAGTTTTAGCCTGGAGGGAATTTTTATTGCAGATATAAACCCCTGGAAATCAGAGTATGTACACATCTACCACCGAGCCTGATAAACCCTTGACTGTGACACTGCTACTGAGGGCTGCTATAATATCTGATGACAAAACTGACAGATTACTTCTGATGAGAATGTGGAACCCTTTTTGTTTTTAACTTGACCCTGAAGACATGTCATAACATTTGTAATATCTGCAATAAAGTGTCAGCTATACTGCTCTAAGACTGCTGGAGCTTGGAGTTAAGCATTCAGTTTAGTGCTCCTACAGCTTTCAATTTCAAATAAAAAAAGACTCTTAATTTCCTTTTGGACAGTCCGAGCCCAGTAGAACTGCACTAATTTGTCTTGGCAAATATGAAGCAGTAGTGGGGAACACGAGTGCTGGAAAGGAAATCCAGAGGAACAGAACGAAATAAAATAAACTTATCAATCTTTTCCACGTAAATTGGGGATTTACAGTTCAGCAGGAACCAACTTAAGAGGGGATGGCAATAAAAGGAGTGTCAGTGACCACCTCAGTGGCAAGGCTGGCTGGATTTCAGTTTAACATTTTACTGTGACCTCCAGATGCACAAGGTTCAAGTATTTTAAGGCTGTTTCCAGAGGAATAAAAATGTCAGCGTCATCTCCCATCCCATGTAGTCAGATGTGATGCTTTGATTGTTCAATTAGGGAGAGGGACCCTCTTGAGTGGGTGTCCCCAACCCCATTATCTCCCATGATTTTGCCAGCTCTTGAGCCACACTGGGACCAGAACATCATCAGGGTTTGAAAAGACCCCGGAGATCACAGAGCCTCACCACAAAGGATGGCCATAAAAAGCCTCATCCTGCCATGGATGATGCCACATCTCCTCCTTGACTCAGAGACTGCATTTCTGAAGGTGCTCTGGAACAGAGAATCCCCACTTCTCTGATAATCTGGCCCCAAAATTAATAGCCTGATATAAAAGTAAGCACCAGGCACAGGGCTGTGAAAGACAATATTTTGCTGCCACTAACAAGGGCTGATTTCTTTGTCTAAGTGTACAATATAGTCAAACTAAGCTTTATTTCCCAAGAGACAAGATACTTCATTTATTTGTGTAACTTCCTCAGACTTTATATTCCTGTGTGTTTCAGGACTTCAGTAGTTGCCTTCTTGTAATATTTCAGCTTTTAAGCTGTTTTCTTGCCTCACTGAACTCACATAAGATACATCTGAAAGCTTTAGTACAAATTTACTTCGAATAAAGTCTTCAATTCATTTTCATGGCACCAAAAAGACAGCTTTAATAACTGCAATGACAAATAAACTGGAAATCATTCCAGGCCTTTTCACTTAACTGACAAGTAGAACGCTCTCATAATGAGCCGCAGGTTTTACGTTTTCTCTTTGACCATAATAGCTTCATTTAAGAGCGTCAGACCCTGACACTTCATCATTTATCTACATTATTTCTCATCTTCTTTCAAATAAATTATGGAATACTAGACTGAGCACATAAAAACAAAGTGACTTGTTATCTGTAAACAGCAAGATAAATTGTCCAGAAGTTCCTCATTTAGTTCCTTTTAAATTTAAGGGCAAGTTATTGGATGTACCTTTTTTTTTTTCCCCCCCATCCCAATTTTTTGCATTTTTTTACAGCCATCTTATTCTGTTGCCAGTGGCCTTTGTGCAGCCATCCAAAGCCTGATGATGGTGCAAAAGGCATAAAATAATTCCATTATCCCAAGGTTGGACAGGGTAGCGCAGAAAAGGGGAAAAAAAAATAAAAACATTTTTAAAAAATCAAATAAACAACTTCCACAGATATTTCTCTCCATCTGCAAAACTCCTCGCCCGTAATACATCTTGTCACCCTGGCAAATGTGACACATCCAAAGTAATGAACAGTGGGGCTGTGACTGTCCTCGCCCTCAGAAGGAGCTGATATTTCCCGCCAGCCAAGCCCCCTTCCTGCCTGGAATGCATTAATTCCTGCCTCCAAGCACTGTGCAATGCTCCCAGTTCACATTTCCTTTATTTCCCAGCCTCATTGTCCTGAGCACCATCAGCAACCTTGCTTTTGTGTTTTAATTAGTGGTGACAGACAGAATCAGGAGAGGTTCGGTTTGAGGACACCCCGTGTGTCCCCAGCACACCTCTCCCTGTGAAAAATCACATTTTTCCTGACCTTTCCTTTCCTTTCCAGGGTGTGGAGACACCCCCAGAGCCCCGAGCCAAATCCTCAACTGGAATTTGTGAAGCCACACCAGTGGCAAACAGCCCTCAGCACGTTTAACCCTGCCAGGGGGGGATTTTTTTGGGAGGACATTGGACTATTCCTGGTTTAGGGACAGGGAAATGAACACAGAGGATGTCTCCAGGAGAATTCTGATGGATAAACCCAACAGCCTCAACTACTGCTGGTGTTGAGCCCTGTGTTTCAAGGCAAAGTGAAAACCAGAAAAGCAAAATGTAGGAAGGCTTCGCAAGCTTGTCCCTTTTTTTACCTTGAATGATTTCTGTAAAAAGTACAAAATTACAGTGTCAGTGGATTCCCTGGGTATTCCTCATCCCAAGAGAGACTCTGTCACCTACCACTATCCTTGGGAAGAAAAGGAACTGGAAAGGGCATGAAAAACTGCAAAGGAATCCTCACCCAAGTGATGCAGCTCGTTGGACTTTGGGTTTTGGTGGCAATTTTAGAGCCCTCACTGAGCTGGGCTGAGACACAAGGACATTCCCTGTGTGGAGCCAACATCCCAAGCTTTGGGGACAAACTGGGCAGTGGAGTTACAAGGGTGATTAACAGGTGAATAAATTCATTAACAGGTGAATAAATTCATTAACAGGTGAATAATCCACACATTATTTATCTGTTAATGAATTTATTCACTTGTTAATGAGTTCCACCAACCCCACAGAGCAGAAAGGCACCTACACACCACTGCCATTCCCACCATGGAATTCCAAGATCCCCAACCCCACAGAGACACAAAAAAAATGGTATGATCAGAGAAGGGTTTTCACAGGACTCCTCAGCACATTTAAGGCCATACCTTGGACCTGTTTGAGTTTCCAGGTAATTTTCTTTCCAAGCTTTTCCTTTCCCTCTCCAAACACTGGCACTGTGGGCACACAGCCATCTTGCAATTCAATCATGTTCTCTGTGCAGAGCAGGCAATAATCAAATAAAGACAAAAATAAGAGTTTAAGCTGAGGTTCCCATCAGCTGCAATTCCATACACATAACATTTTAATTATATCTCATCTCCAGTGTAATAGTTAGAGATGCCATTTGATACAGCTCCCTTTTTTTATTATTTTATTTGAAAAATTAACTCTAACTAAATTAGCAAAAATAAAGTAGTAAAAGTTAATTGGGAATTATCTGCTCCAAAATAACTCTTACTGGTAAATGCTTTGTGTGGTTATAAAAGGCTGATAAATATAATTGTATTTATGTAATGAGTATCATGTTTAATTTACTGTACTTGGTTGTTAGACAGCATTTTATGCAGGCCTCATAAGTGAGCTTCAGATTATTGCTTGTACTGCTTTTAAAACAAAACAAAACAAAAAAATTCACCATCAGATGCAGCACAGGGGAAACGTCCAGATTTGAAACAAGGTGGTGATGAGTTGTCCAGAGAAATATTTGGGATGAGCTGCATCTGCCTGAGCTAAAAATCAGAGTGACACAGCCCATGGTTTAAGGGCTGGGATGATTTTTGAGATCCATGGGCAATTACAGCCCAGTGCACAACAAGAGGGTGATGCTTGCTCCTGGCACTGCAGGAAAAACGGGGAAATTCTCTTTTTTTAAAACACTTAATCTTCAGTTAATGTGATTTTGGTCAGATGTTTTTATACATTCCAGAATGCACAAGTCAAGGGAACCGTTTATTTTGTGGGTTTCTCGGTTTGCTCTGGTTCAGGGGCAGACTTGAGTCTCTGCCACTTTTCTGCTGCTGTTATTAAAAATTATCCACAAAAAGCCTTGGCAAACCTGGAAAGATTGGAAATCTGTACCTACCCTGTGCTTTTTCATACCATTTACACTGGAAATCTGTACCTACCCTGTGCTTTTTCATACCATTTACACTGGAAATCTGTACCTACTCTCTACTTTTTCATACACTGAAGATCTGTACATACTCTCTGCTCTTTCATACCATTTAAAATAAAGAGAATCCCTAAAAAGAAGGTAGAATTTCTCTTTAATAAAGTTAAGACTTTAAAAAAAAACCCCAAGACTGGACAAAATCTATGGGTCTCTGAAAAAAATAAAAGTGAAATCCAGGCCTTGATCTCTATGGAGCAAATCAGTCCAAATCTCAATACTCTCAGTGACATCAAATATGTGCTGATTTTTGTCACAATCTTGAGAACTTTCCCATTCTTTTTCTCGTTTCTAAATAAATGTCTTTGAATGTAGAGTGCTGGCAATACCCAGAGACCATGAAACTCTAGTTCCCATCATTGATGTGTGACATATGGAATGGATAAAGTTGCTTAATTCTTTGGGAGAAATGTCACAGGGCACCACACTCTGCACTCTCCCCTTGCTCACCATTTACTGTATCCTCTCTCTGGACAAATTTCTGAAGTATCCTTGCAACATTAAAAAAAAAAAAAAAAACCAAAAAAACTCTCAAAAATTAGTAATATTATAAAAATAATTAATATTGAATGTTCAGATTTTTTAAACTACTGCAGCTCCCGGGGCAGCTGAAAATCTGAGATTCTCATGCAATTACAGCAGTGGGGCCAGAACACAAACTCTACACAAAATGAATATTGAAAGTTCCAAAGCACATGTGGATCTGGAAGATTTTAGGCAAAGAATCCAACCAAAAATCCTCCCTTTGGAGCAAAGTGATTGGCAGCAACTTGGCAGCAATGACTTTTTGACTCTGGAATACCAGAAAATCACCATATATTTTTAATTCAAGAAAGAGAATGTTTCTCTTCAACTCCCCCATATCTCCTCCAGCTTGGCCTGGTTTCTGTTATTTCTGTTCTGGATACATGGCTGCAAGATTTATTGTATCAGATTAAAAGTAAAGGCTATTAATGTCAGATTCCGTGGGGATTTTTCGTTAAGGCTTCTTGGTTTTACTTTATTTATAAATTATCATCTTGAGGCTTGTAAAAAGGGCTTTCCCCCCTCTTACTCCAATGACATTGTAATTTATATTGCTGGTGGTTCCATAGGAGAATTCAATTAAGAATTACAGTTTGTTTCCTTATAACAGCAGCTAAACAGGGGCTGTGTCTCTACACGCAGGCTATTAACAGATTTTACACTGTTGGAGTGCCAAAAAAATAAAATATTGCACACCAAAACCTTAAAAAACATTCAAGTGATTTAGTTTGGGTGGACACAAAAGTGATTGAGCAGTTTGCACGATATTTGCCCACCCACCTACCCCAGGAGAAGAATCTTGGACTGAGATTTTAACTGCCCCAGAGGAAAGACAGAAAAAGTTGTCTTGAATTCATCTCCCTCTGCTTTTATCTGATATTGGGAAGGAATTCTTCCCTGTGGGAGTGGGGAGGAGCTGGAATGGATTTCCCAGATTTGCTGTGGCTGCCCGTGGATCCTTGGAAGTGCCCAAGGCCAGGCTGGATGAGGCTTGGAGCACCCAGGAATAGTGGAAGTTGTCCCTGCCATGGCAGGGGTGGCCCTGGATGAGATTTAAGGTCCCTCCCAACCCAAACCATTCCACAATTCCATCATCTCTCAACTCTTATAATGCCATGTGCCCCAAATATTACTTTTCCTATAGCTTGGCTTCCCAAACACTGCTTATGTTCCCTTTCTGCAACAGCAACCCTGAGATATTTCATGGCATAAAATTGCTATTTGACACAAATAAAGAGGATGATAATTAACCAAGGAGCAAAAAAAAATCCCAGGGACAGAAAGCACTCAGGAAAAGAAAAAGGAAGTTTCTTGCCCCAGCCAGTCCTGTTTTCCAGTTCAGTGCCCCAGCAAAGGCCAGTGAACACAGAATAATCATCAAATGGGTCACAACTGCAGACACATCTGCTCCAGATGTTTGTGCTGTGTTGTGCATCAGCATTTTTTACAATAGCCTGCAAAAGTTTACATTCCTTCTCTACAGCAGGTTGGTTATCACTCTTATTATTTCCAGTGAAATTAATGTTCATTAAAGGGATTAGATGACAGCTGTAAAGATTGAGAGCCATCATTTATTGCCAGAGAAATGATGTTACAACAGCAGGGCACGTTTTTCTCAGTGCTGTGCACATCTGCACAAAATTCTGGAATCCTCAGTGTGGGAAGTTTTTGTGGATATGGTTGGATCTCTCCAAGGAGCACTGGAATGGTCACAGCAATCCATGGCTTCCCTCAGGGACTGGTGAGGGAACAATCAAATGTTGTCTGACACAGAGCACACAGAAAGGAACATCCTGATCACCCGAGTCCTACAGAAAACCCAGTGATTTAAGGGAAAATTATATTTGTCTAAGGCTTTAAACTAATTTGGAAACACAGCATTGTATGGAATTTGGGTTGGAAAAGCCCTCCAGGACCATCAAGTCCAACCTGTGACCGGTCCCCACCTTGTCCCCAGCGCAGAGCACTAAGTGCTACATCCAGCCATTCCTTGGACACGACACCTCCAGGGCTGGGGAATTCCAAACCTCCCTGGGCAGCACATTCCTGTGTTTAACAACCCTTCCAGTGAAGAAATTCCTCCTGATGTCCAAGCTGGACCTCCCCTTGTGCACCTTGAGGTACAAATCCTCTTTTCCTGTCACTTGTTGTCTGGGGGAACAGTCCAACCCCCACCTCCCTACAACAAAAATTTACAATAAAATTCACCAACCTGTTCTCACACACACAAAAAAAATACATTTTTTTCCTGTTTTGACACAGCCAAAGGTGCCTCAGACACCAGAATAAGGCAGTGAAAAATAAAGCCATTGAGTCAGGATGAGCTTGGCAAGGTAAGTGAGCATCAGTTTCCTTTTCCCTTTTAAAGCTGTCACATTTCTCCTGCTCCCTGTGTTTTTAGCAGTGAAGGATCCCCTGTGTTTCCCCCGAGACAAAGGATGGGCTCGGGAACTCTGTCTTCTGAAGTGATGAGTTAAAGAACACCGCAGGAGTACTTGCCAAATCATACCACCATTATTAATTCAGGCATGATGAAAGTGTTCATTTTAGCTATAATCATGTAATTCATCAAAATACTACTAGAGCATATCATTGGGAACTATTACACTGATAGAGCACCTTATTGCACCTTCCCCGAAAGCAGCAAATGTAGTTTTTGATGCTTATCTGCTGAAAAGCAATTCAGTTGGGGATTTTTAGAAGCACTATCTTATGGTACAATAAAAAAAAAAAACCAACCCAGGACATTTCAAACATATTTTCTTGTACTTGGATGATGTTGTTATTATGTTTGGGGGTGATTATCTTCAAGGATGGAGTTTAAAAATGGTGCAGCACTGAAATGTGGCGTTTATCCGGCGCTGAAGGAACCACTGGGTTATGAATATACAATATATGAAATTTAAATGTAGATTTTTGCTCTGCCCACTTTTAAAATAACCTCAGAGGCCAGAATCTGGCTGCCACAAGAACCTTTCCAAATAGGGAGGGGGTTGCAGTTTTTATCAATGATAAAGAATACTTGTAAAAAAACCTGTATCCCGTGATAATTCTCAGGATGTCCAAAGGAATAGGAATGACTTGGGCTCCAAGGGAATGGCAGATCCTGATCCCAACATTGCCCTCATGCTCTGCCTCACTCCTGCTCACCACACACTTCCCTGAGAAAGCTGGAATTACAGAGAAAAAAAAATAAATGATGGAAAGAAACATGAGATTCAGTTGATTCCCCTCCCAGATTACCCGTGAGTGCTGCAGCTGCCCTGACTGAGACCCCTCAGCAATTCCCAGAGAACAAAAAGTTGTCCATTGTCCACCTCAGGAAAGCTCAACTATTGCAAACAAAAAAGGAAAAAGTTATACTCATCCCCACTCCTAGACCAAATGAGGGAAAAGCAGGTGAATGCAGGCAAGATGCAGAAAGGGACACTCAGAACCCCTTCCTCTCTCTGCCCTTTTCCATCCTCCAGCAGGGATATAAATCAGAATTTTGGGGTTGGAGGTGCAGGAATGACCATGCACAGGTACACACACACCTGCAGCATCATGTGGAGATGCCTGACCAGCCCCTCCTGCCCTACACAAAATTAGGTGCCAACCTCTCAAGGTTTAATCTATCATTATTTATCAAATATCTCTTAATCTACAGCAAAACAGCCTTGGCAAAGGAGTAAGATGTAAATTCACTACTAACAGCTCTTATAAACAGAACCCTCCCTTGGGGGCTTCACAGATTTTTCTGGATATTACCCCCTGAACTACAGCAGGCTTTTATTCTCAACACATCAAATCACCAATTCTTTTCCTTCAGAAAAAAAAATGGGGTCTCGAGTCAGTTGCAGGGGGCAGAGATATGTAAAAACTCTCCAAAGATGATGATGAATACAAGTATTAATATAATGAATGAGTAATTAAGATAATTCTAATAATATTAGAAGATAAATTAGGCCTCTATATCTGAAAATCAGAACCAAGTTACACATCCAACTCCTATTTTTCCTTTTCGTATGGGTATTTTGATTTGTCTTTTAGTACTTAAATCTGCTTCTACACTAAATGGATGAGTACTTTAACTCCAAGACAAGCAGGGAACATGAACTTGGAGATCTCTTCCATCACTTTAATAATTCCATTGGCCCACAGTGTACAGGTCTCCTCCACAGAACCCTCAGAATAATTTCATTTATTACAAATGTTTATGAAGCAGCCCAGTTTTACATGTGTTTATATTAAAGCTGAAAAAACAGTAAATTATTGTTGGAAGCAATGTTTTATGTTGAATATTAAAGTAAGATAATAACATTTACTATTCTATTCAGTAATTATTTGAGAGTAATTAGAAGCTAATAGCTACCAGTTTATAGCTATTAAGTCTCTTCAGCACTCCAACTTGGCTTTTATGTGATCCTTTTATTTATTTTCATTGTAATTGTCTCTGCAGATGCCTCCATGCAAACACAACCCCCTTCTCCTCCACTCCTTAAAGAACTCAAAATCCAGGGAAATTAGTTGGCCACAGAAAAAAAAATATTTCCCCTTCAAGGAAGCTCTTTCAAATCTCCAGCTGCAAAAGTGATTAAATTTAAGGATATGACTAATTATATGAAGTGATTTACTGGGATGAGCAGGAGTGTAAGGTACATCCACACACACCTGGCTCCTCCAGGATTTTATGTCTCATGGAAAAAGGGACTCAAGCTCCTTTTGTCCCATTTTCCAGCAAGAAATGGATGTTCCACTGCTGGAGCAATCCCACACCAGGAGGATGAAGCAATCTCACAGCAATGTGGATGCAAAATGAGGTTTTCACATGATTCCCTTTGAGCAAGTTCCTAAATGCTGCAGTGGATTTTTCCACAAGATTTTTCCACAGCTCAAGGAGCTGTTGTCCACCTGCAGGTGTGGAGTAGTGGCACATCTGAGCTTGGGACAAAGGAGCTTTGCAGCCCAGAGTGACCCTCAGCCTCTCACAGCTCCACAGACATGTCCATGTGGCACCAGCTTGGCAGCAAAAAAAAAAATACATAATAAATGAATAATCAATAATTTCATAATAAAAAAAATCTTTATGTGTCAAACAGCAAAATTCCTATGGAGCAGGACATGAAGTCAGGCCTAAATTAATTACATATGGAATCAGAGAGTGGGTTGGGATGGAAGGGACCTTAAATTTCATCCCACCCCTGCCATGGGCAGGGACAACATCTTTGTTTTTTTAAATAATCCAGTGACACAATCTCATTAAATGCACACAAGGTGGGAGTAGGTCCTGTTTTGGTGTCATGAAATCATGGAATGGTTTGGGTTGGAGGGGACCTTAAGGATCATCCAGTGCCACCCCTGCCATGGCAGGGACACCTTCCACTGTCCCAGGCTCCAACCTGACCTTGGAAACTTCCAGGGATCCAGGGGCAGCAACAGCAAATCTGGGAATTCCAGCCCAGCCAGGAATTCACAATTCCCAATCT
>JBBMKD010000222.1:2676300-2732842 GCA_037834095.1 Argya squamiceps | reverse complement strand
AGCCTTCCCTTCTCCAGGGGAACATTCCCAGCTCTGCCTGGAGCCTTCCCTTCTCCAGGGAACATTCCCAGCTCTCCTGGAGCCTTCCCTTCTCCAGGGAACATTCCCAGCTCTCCCATCATTTCCTCACAGTAAAAGTGCCAGAGTGGGACACTGCTCCAGGTGGGGCCACCAAGTGGACCAGGCTCCTGATCCAAAGTGTCCTACACTGCACGGCTCCTGAAAGTTGAAGCAAACCCTTAAACTTGAGGATTTGGTGCCAGCTACCCTACAGACATTTTTAACCAGGAAGTTTTCATTTCATTCAAGGAAAATTCCCAGAAAAAAAAGAAAGAAAGAAAAAAAAAAAGGCAGAAAAAGCTTAAGCAACCACATTTACAAAACTAAGAGAAAAACTCAGCTCCAAAAATCTGTATTGTTGCACTGAACCTTTGGAGGGAAAAAACTCTGCTGTGCTTCCCAAGCTGTATCTGGGAAAGGAGCCTCAGGAAACAGAGCTGCACCTTCAGTCATCAGGAAATGCTCTGGAAAAAAACCCCCCAAATTATGAAAAATAATCCAATCAGGTGTGACAAGAGTGACCCAAAAGCATCACTGCACTGAGGGGGGACAGGGGCAGCAGCCTGTCCTCACCTTCCAAACGCTGGAACTCATCAGCAAAGTGACAGGAATAATCATGGATTTATTTAACTACTCCTGAACTTTTTCACTAGGCTACATTTTGCTGTAAAATAACCTCACTTGTGGTGTGTTTTTTTTAAAAAAAATCATTATCTAAGCTCATAAGTAATATTTCTGAAAGAAGAGACTGGTAGATGTAACAAAATAATGATGAAAATCTCATTTGCTTAATAAAATTCCTTTGATTTTAAATCAAAACTGATCTCCATCCATTTGAACTTTAACTACCTAATTTTGTCTTGCATTTCAGATAACACACAGAAAATGCAATTTGTCATCATAAACGTATTATTATTTAATCATATGAAACTTTTGGTTTATCTTGAGAAAATATTTATGGTAGTTTTAATACACGGGATCCATCCTTGACAGAAATGATAAAAACAGATTTATCACCCTTGACAAATTATATTGCAAAACGTCCTCTCCTGACTGCTCCCAACAAGAATATTAACAACACACACAACTGGAAAACCACCTGTGATCCTCATTTTTTTAGGCTCAAATCCCTTTTCACTGACACTCCACAGCATTTGGAATGTGAGTTACTTGTTAGAGTAATTCTATGAGTGACTGAAACCTGTAGCCCTTTAAATCAAACTAAGCAGTGTTTTATTAAAATGCCCAGCAAATCAATCTAAATCCAAGGATAATAAAGCCCTAATCAGGTGGTAGCAAAAATAATAGGTTGTCATGCATGAGGAAAAATAGGCAATCATGGAATGTTTTCTTTAATTAGGTTGTGTAAAGTGGAAGGACTGAGTAGGAACTGGCAAGACATTCATCATGAGCAAGGTGGGAAATTATTGAGATTACTGAGGAAGGAGAATTGAGTGTGAAATGCTAAGATTTGACTGGACAGAAAATTAAAACTGGTTTGCTGCTCGTGTCACTTGCTCTTGGCAACTCCTTGGCAGGTATGGCTTTTCCAAGGAGGGGGAATCCAGAGACTTCTGTAGTTTAAAGACCCCAAATGACTCCTTCTAACTTTCAGTGGTATTAAAGTGTGCAGGTTCTGAGTGTGCCTCCCAGAGACACAGAGTGGAAATTCATCTCCAAGGAGTTTCAGATGGAAAAACCATTCCATGGATTCAATGGTTACTCCAAAGTAAAGTGGTTACTACTCCTATCCCAGGTCTTTTGGATATTGTCATGTATTGGAGCCACTTTAAAAATCACAAACACCATGAAAGAGATTATTTAGGCAGACAATGGATTTTCCTAAATTAAAGAAAATGTTTTAGCCCATTAAATAATTATTATTATCATTATTGTTATTACAAAATTGTTTCTGAGCCATCCAGTGCTGAATTCACTACTGTCATGCATAAAATATCAACAGAATTAAGGCAAGATTATAAATATCCTGAAAAAATTATATATCCTGGAGCCTTTTAGAGACTTTCTAATTAAGGAATTTATAATGCACTTTAATTTAGGCAGTACTTTTAATATCTATCCTAAGTTGTAGGCAGCACAGGACACACAGAGAACTCCTGACTTCTTCCCAGCTGTGACAACTTTTCAGTATCACTAAGACAAGGTGTCTCTGTCTTCTCTCTCATTTCATTAAGAAAATTATCAGTTTGAAATTCCATATTTGTTAATGTCATTTATAAAACAGGTGGGTTTTTTCATTATTGGCTTATGAGGGAGAGAGACTTTGACTCTTGCTGATTCCTTTTCTCACCATTACATTTAGTGGTGTTTTCCATAATAAATATTCAGAGAAAAATTCCTAAACACCTTTAATTCTGACCTTACCAACAAAAGCTGCCTCCTCCTAAAATCACTACAAGAGCAGAAATCATTATAAATTTAAGCTGACTTCAAATTTATCTTCTTTTAGGCAGAGTTTCTGTTTCGTGAAAATTGCATCACTGTCTAAGCCCTCCAAACATTTTGCCCAACTGAGATCTCACAATTTCCTTGTAAAAACTGCAGCTGAGGGGTATCCACAGATTAATTACACTCCAGAGATTTTCTTGGAATGGTGGAAAATTGGAGCTCCTCAGTAAAAGGCAACAGAGATGTTCTCCCAGTTTTGAGCCCAGAAAAACAAGCGTGGCATCAGGGCAGGAACTGACACATCAAAATCCGACATTATTGTCAGATTTGTTCAAAGATTGCAAAGTTTGTTCAGAGAAAGTCTTCAGGAAAATAAAGTTTGAGATTAAAACTTGGGGTTGTTCCTCTCCAAATGAGTGTTCTCTGTTTTTTCACAGGAGCACTAAGGTGGTGGGATAATTGACAAACAGAGCCGTTCTCCCTTCTCTGCTATTTTAAGAGTAAATAAAAATGCTTTACAAAAGAATTTTCACATCAAAAGGAAGTTCCAAGACCATTTTCTCCTTATTAACCTGAGGCCTGACCTGGGGACTGGCATTGAGGATTTTCCTGGGAGAGGATTTTCCTGGGAGGCTGCTCAGCTGGGCGAGGAGGATGTGAGAGACCGCGCGGTTCGGGATCACGGAACCGTGGAACTGTCGAGGTCGGAAAAGACCTTTAGGATCACCATTGCCACCCCCAGCCCACCCCTCCCAAGCTACAAATCACTCCTCACCAACTTTGATCTACCTTGTTTCAGGTGGTTTCCCTCCACCTTCTCTGTCTATTATTCCTGCCAAGGGACCCGTGAAAATTAACTACAGCCCCCATCCCTGCTCGAGTGACCCGGCGCTCCATCATCCCGCGGCGTAACGGCAATAAATCATTTCAACTTTAATCTATTGTTATTGATGAACGTACAATTATTTGTCATCTAATATGCTGAAAGTGATGACCAAAGAAATAGATCAACTTTTCTTTTTTTTCCTTCCCCCAAGTACGGCATTGATGGATTGTATCCCTAAACTGTTATTACACTTATAATGTACTCCTCTGCTATGACAGCACAGCTAGTTTTTTAATCATTCCATAGTAATCAACTTAAGACAACACAGCAAGACTCATAACTCATGTTCTTTTCATTTTTGGCAGTGATGGGAAATGAAAATGTTTTTATTCTTTTGAAATAATTCTTACCTGACTAGGCTGAAGATTGCTTTAAAATTGTAAATAAATGGTTGTTTATTGAGCTGGAACTGAAAAGTGACACATTAAAATGCCCATTTCTGAAGAAAAAAATAATAATTTAGGCCTGAGTGGAGCTAGAGTTGGGTAAAGAAATACTTTGTTCTTCCTTTAACTGGTTCAGTGCTAACTAAAATCTCACTTACTGGTTAAGTGATACAAGCAAGGCTCTAATTTTCATATTTAGCAGCAGAGTTAGTCTGCAAACACAGACTGGCTCAGGAAAGAAATCTCAGGGTGCATTTTCCTAAACTCCCTTTGAAAATCTGTGGGCTTTGGAGCCACTTTGCACTTCCAGTAACAACTCAGAGGTAGGACACAATCTAGAAATTGTCAACAACTTAAGCCTGGCAGATTGACTGAAACTTGTAAAAATCTCCTGGAAGAGGAAAACCTCAATCATTCCTCCAGGAATTGCAAGGATGGGAAGATCAGATGCTGCTTTCTAGGAGTTACCTTGCTTCTGCAAAACACATGCAATATAGAAAAAGAGAAAATACTGCAGGAAACTCTTTCTTGGTTAGAAAAAAAATGGTCTGGAAAAATCTGGCGTTGCAGCCCTACCAAAAAACATACACTAATAACAACCAAAAAATTAAAATAAAAAAATGATGACTCTGATCTGATGGGTTTATATATAATTTCAGATAGATAGATAGATGAATAGATAGATAGAAAGAAAGGGATTTGTCTCATTAAATGGACTAATGAGAATTTTTTGAACTACTTTATTGCCCAACAGCCTTTGCACCGCCCACAGCAGCTTTCCCTCACTTCATATTTATCTCCATATATTTCTATCTATTTCTGTGGCATTTTTCAACCAGTTTGCAGTGTCATATCCTTTGGTGAGCAGAATCCAACCATCTTCCTTGCTTCTACTTCTGCTGTGGCTCCAAGGTTTGTCCCACCCCACCTGGGCACTGGTGGCTGCTGGTTTGGGAGTGCCTGGCCCTCCTTGGGCTCCCAGGGCTGCCCTCCTCAGCCACACATCTCTAGGGTTTGTTTTCCAAAGCAAGAATTTGACAATGAAATCTGACATCACCTTTGCCTTGAAATCCTTTTACTCTTAAGGGTTTTTTTTTTCCCCGTGGCTGTTTAAGAACAAATGAAACTGTGTCCAAATTTTCCTCACAACCCTTATGACCTCACAGTTTCCTCACACATTAAGATTTTTCTTTTTCATTGCCATGAACACAACTTCAGAAACAGACCCAGAAACAATGGATAGGGCTCAAAAAGGACACTCCATGAATGAAGCAGCAGGGACCTAAAAGCCCACCAGGTCCCACCTCACAGTGGGCAGGGACACCTTCCTCTAGGCCTGGCTGCTCCAGCCTTGCCCTGAACCCTTGCCAAGGCCTCACCACACACAGCCAACAATTTCTTCACAATATCTGACCTAAATCCACCCTCCTGCAGCTTAAAGCTGTTCCCTCCTTGTCCTATCACTCCATCCCTTGTCCCAGGTCCCTCTCCAGCTCCTGGAGCCTACTTGGAAGGGGCTCTGAGCTCTCCCTGGAGCCTTTTCTTGCCTTATTTTTAAACACCTAAACAATACTGCCCCACAATACGAATCCTTGCTCCATCCCCAAGTAACTCATAAAGGAAATTTTGGCAGAACCAATCCTCCAAAGAAATTGGGATTGAAGCACTGCTCTGACCATGAGTGTTGCTTTACAGTCTTTTAAAAATCTTAACCTTTCCAAGGTCTCTGCCTGGGTACCAGAGCTGGTCAGCACCCACCTGGAAAAAAAAAACTGGAGTGAAAATACTGCTGTAAGCCTTGAGAAATGCAGATTTCCTGCTTTACCAAGGCTCCACAAATCACCCCCAGGTCACAAAGGTCAGCTCTGGTATGGATCCTGATCCATCCCACTTGGTGCTGGCTGGAACAGGCCCTGTCACCCAAAGAGCTGGGGACAAGCAAAGAAATGGCTCCAAACACAGCCCAAATCCCTCTGTTCTGGAACACAGGAAAGTCAGCAGTGGAGAGCTTGTCTGCCATCCTAAAAGATCCATAATTACCACATAATCTCCCCACAAAAAGCCTTCTTTTACCTGCCTACTCTTTCAAAAGTTGTTAAAATGGATAAAGTTTTATTCTGATAATGAGTACACAATATATGGTAAAACCACAGTGTGCAATGTAATTTTTAAAAATGAGAGAAGGGGTTTGGAGTAAGCACAGGAATGCTGTTTGAAATCACTGTGTGCCCTGACTCCATCAGGAAGCTCACACATTCCAGAGTATTCATTCATCCCAAAGATGGGATGAAGGTGCAGAGGAAGAACTGGACTGGCAGGGTTTTTTTCTGGTTCTGCAAAAGGCCAAGACCTTTAAAATTGTTTTATGGGGAAAGTAAAGCAACATTTGCCATGCACACAGAACTGCAGGCAGCAAGTCCAAGCTCTGGAGTGACTCCAGGCTTGTGCTGAGGCACACAGGGATCATGATTCCATGAGGGAATTGGGAATGATGGGGAATAAATTCATTCCCGTTTAACAGCTTTTCAACAATCCTTTGCATGGCCTGATTTCTATACAGTCCCGTGATATAAAACACATCTTTCTAGAATGAGGAACACTTTCTTTTCCTTACCAGCCTTAATTCCCTGCCTGTTTTGGTTGGATTTCTCACTTGTTGCATCACCTCTAGTGCTCACTACAAAACATTTCTTTATCAATGCACAGCACTGAGGCAGCAGAGATCCACTCCACAACTCCTTACCAACGAGAAATAACCAATTCTGGAATATAAATTATTACATCTGCACCAAAAGCACACAGTGCTCAACTCCAGAAATCTGCTTTCAGTTACTGAATGTGGGAAAAACCATCAATCATGCCCTTTCTAATGGGAAATTACCAACAAATAATTAATGGGGAATGTTACACTTAAAACAACAACAAAAAGACCCAAGAAACACCACCTAAAGTGCTGCCTGTTTAGCCACCTGACACACTGAGCTCTATTTGCTTTCCCACTGAATTTACTGAGGGAATTATGGATGCTGCTAACTTGCTCGGATCTCCTTGCCTTTAGCCATCATTACCAGTTATCTTTAGGGGTAATCATTTTTCTTAAAATCATGACCCATTTGATATCTTAAAAACAGCAGCATTAATTTTCATTTGTCACGGAGCAGGGTCTAAATTGGCTAAATGATAATAGCATTCTTCTCCAGCAATCAGTTCTACATGATTAACCTAAATATTGCCAAAATATTGTTTACCATTCATTTGTATCCGAGGCAAAGGAGAGCCACGATCCATGAGCTGGAGCAGGATTAATTTGGGTTCTGATCTGTATTAAAACTTGCCACAATGATTCATAATCATCTGACTGGATATTTATCCTGACAAAACCGTTTCATTTGGGGAGCTCCTCATCACACGATGCCCAAAAGCATCACTGCTTTTCTCATGCTTGCACTATACACCACAGAAAGGCAAATATGAGTTTGGGGTTGGATTTGGGGGCTTTTTTATGTACTCCTAACTTTTTTCACTTCTTCATTTTATTTTCTTGCTGCGGGAGGATAAAGTCGATGGTCTTTACCACCATCTAGTGGATTTAATGACTTACAACAAGCCACAGTTTATTAAAAAAAACACTGATAAAAATATTCAATCTGTAATATATGGATAAATGTAAATATATGTAATAAATGGATTTTATCCATTTCATGGTGAATATGACATTGTTTCTCACATTATGTGCATTCATGTGTGTTGTGGCTTCTAATAAAACACTCTGCAAAAATGGACAAAAATCCAAAATCAGTGAACCTGTGACTCACTGATACAAGCAATAGAACAGGAAAAAATGACCTCAATGGGAGATTTAGATGGGATATTAGGGGAAATTTCTTCATGGAAAAGGAAAGGGTTGTTCAGCCCTGGCACAGCTGCCCAGGGCAGTGGTGGAGTCCCTCATTCCTGGAGGAATTTCAAAATCCTGTGGATGTGGCATCTGGGGACATGGGGCAGTGGTGGCCTTGGCAGTGCTGGGAATGGTTGGACTTGATGGTCTGAAAGGGTTTTTCCAACCCAAACTATTCCCTGATTCCATATTCTTATTTTTCAAATCCCTGGTCACTTTTTCCCTCAAGCAGCAAAACCATCTACACCTAAACCACACCTTTGAATGATAATTTTTCCCCTATCTTATCAAAATAGATTCCAACCCCCCCAAAAAGACTTTTCAAGTGGATTCTGCTGCCCATTACCTGGAGGTAAAAGAGGAGGGATTTTTCCATGCTGGATTTAGTGATAAAGGTCTGGGTATTCTTTGTGCTACAGGACCCAGATATGATTTTTGGGACAGGGTTTTTGAGTTATATTGCTTTACCTCATATTAGAGAAAATACCTCCATTATATAAGGAGATCTCCCCCCATGGTGGAAAAAGTAGAAAAGGTTTGACAGATTTAATCGTATTTTTAAAATTAAGAATAATTGTTTGGCAGTTATATAAACCCGTTTTTCTTTCTCCACATGCAGCAGGATGGACCTAAATAGATTCCTGTGCTTTCCATGACACCACAAAATATGGACCAACATTTTATCCCTGAAGAACCAAGTGGCCCAGGGACTTTTCAGATTTCTTCCCTCAGGATGGGCAGCACGACCTGCACTTCCCTCTCACAACACCAGCCTTTTGTGGTACCCAACAGGTCAAAAATGCACCTCCAAAATCAAATTAACTCAAGATTTGCTTCCAGATTGCTCCAAGCCCCATCCAACCTGGCCTTGGACACTTTCAGGGATGGGACATTCTCCACCTTTCTGGAAAACTTTTGCCAGTGCTTCACTGTAAAAACTTTCTCATATCTAATCTAAACCAACCCTCTTTTAATTTAAAATGCTGAACTACCAGCAGTCTCCTTCCCCAACTACCCGGGATTTTATTTTAAACTCTGGCCTTAAAAAAATGGGGAAAAAAATTAAAATGAAGCAAAAAAAACCCTGAAGCAGCTTCTCTCATTGATACCCAGCAGAGGACTGTGTCCTTCCTGGAGGGACCTCCTCGGATTTTGCACCTGATTAAGTCCTAACTCAGGGTTGGAGTCACGCTCTCGGTGACTCAGTGCTCTGGTTGACTGCCTGACAATCTCCACAGGGTAGAGTGCAATTTGCTTGTGTGCCCCAATTAGCACTGCTAATTGGGGCACAAAATCTGTGTAAATATTTTTTTTTATTATTTTTTTCTCGGGGTTTTTTTGTTCTGTTGGTTTTTTTTTAACTCAACCACCATTCTGGGAATGGCAAGTGGGCACAGAAACAGGAGGGGACTGATCTGTCCTGCCCTTCAAATGTGTCACAGAGAGTGGGGAAAGTTAAAGGGTTTGGAGAATCCTGGAATTCCAGGATGGTTTGGGCTTGCAAGGACTTCAAAGTTCATCTTTCCATCGCCTGCCATGAGCAGGAACAGCTTCCACTATCCCAGAGTGTTCCAAACCTGGCCTTGGACACTTCCAGGGATCCAGGGGCAGCCACAGCTTCTCTGGGAATTCCATCCCAGCCCCTCCCCACCCTCACAGCCAGGAATTCCTTCCTAAAATCCAATCTAAATCTACTTTTTTCAGCTAAAATCCACAGCATGTGGATAAAGGCAGAACTTTTCTGATAATATCAACTTGCACAAGTTTTTCTTCAAGCAATCCAGAAGTATTTTTGATGAAAACGTGCAGGGGATCACAGAGGTTTATATACAATTATTTCAGCTGTGTGCCAGATTCCACAGGTACTGACTGATACAGTAACTATTTTAACATCAATATTCTGCTATTTTCACACAGAAATGGCCCTTCAGATGCCATTAATATTTGGCTTTAACCCAGACTTATAAGTTTGCTTGTGTACAATCAGGCAGAAAAACGTTTGCATTATTTTGCACAGAAATCAGCTCACTCAAGATCAAGTGATCCTCACTGGATCATTGTTGTGGCTGATGCTCCAAACAGAATCCCAGACTGGAATATAAACATTTATCAATTCAAAGAGGACATGCAAAAGAAACAGCCTAGAGAATGAGATGCTTTTTGCTTTTCTATGATGCCATTTGGTAACACTGTAAAAGAATTATTGCACACTCCTCCAGCTAACACACTCCCCTCTGCAGAAGGGCAAACTGAGTTTATTGTGATCTATTATAATAATAAAAGAGCAATTATCTCTTCCCCAGAAGCTTCAAGCCTAAATCACCTCATGTGCTTCATTAAGGATACTGTGAAAAAATCCCAATATTTAGAAAGGACCCTGTCCCCCATTGCTCCAGTCAGGAGGTGAAGGGTACAAAACCAGGATATTGACAACTTGGACTTGTTATTTGTGGGTGTTATTTCAGGGTGACTGAAACAGCACAAGGAAAAACACTTTATCTATGGAAAGTTTGTGGACATCCTGCTCCAAAATCTCCATCCCAACCAGACAAGATGGGACATGGAGAAAGGGTTGGTCCTGAGAGCTCAACTTTAAAAACCTCCTTTGTTGCACTTCCCATGGGCTTTTTACTTTGAAATAAAAAATAAAATATATATAAAGATTTTTTAAAATTATATATAAAGATATAAAATCAATTAAAAATCAAAATTAAATAAAATCATCTCCTTTTATGGCTCTATCCTAAATGACAAGAAGAAAAAATAGTTTGCTCCTATTTTATTGGGACTTGAATTGTTCATACTATTACACTAAATAATTAAGCTCACACACATGCCAAGGTGCCAGGGGAACAAATGTTGGGCCAAAACACACAGCCAAATAATTTTTAAAATCCCATTTTTCCAGGTGGCAGCTCTGGAGCATTTCTCCACAGCAGCAGGTGCTGCCTTGTCAAGTGCAGGAGGCATTTTCTCCCCTCTGAATTCTCACTCCTGGAAAAATCTGACCCCAGGGTGGGTGTGGAGGCCCCAAAGTCTCTTTGCCATGGATTTGGAAATAAGAGAGAGACTCCACATCCTCCCCTGAGCAGAAAGATCCATCTTTACCAGGAGCCCAGCAGGGTCTGGCCCCTTTCAATCCCACACAAACACTTCCAAATGCTCCTGGAGCTGCTCAACAACGGGGTGAAAACAAAGACAGGGAAAAATCACCAGCAAAGATCAATAGAAGCCACTGCAGGACTGCTTTGGTCCCAGGAAACCTCTGTGGCTTCCCCTGGATCAGACCTGGAGCTCCAGGTTTGTGACAACCCTTTGTCACCCACCCTTTTAACACCCTTTATATATAATTTTTTTTAAATCTTTTTTACACAGTGACGTTTTGGGGTGAATTATTGCCACATCTTTGCCTGTAAAATTATTCCCTTTCTCTGGCCAACATCCACATTGCTGCTGCAACTTTTTTGTATCACTTATTCCAGAGGGATAAAAGAGACCCTCAGCTCCAATTCCTGAGTCAGGATTCACTTCCCCACCACCCCAGGGAGTGCCCTGAGGTCAGTGTGGTCCAGAGACACAAAGAAGTCTCCAAGGGGCCATCCAGCAGAGGTTTCACTGCCAGGACACAAAAACCTGTCTCATTTTATCTCCCAACCAAATTGCTCCAAGCCTCATCCAACCTGGCCTTGAACACTTACAGGGATGGGGCAGCCAAAACTGAAATTCTGGACTGAACTTCAGAACACAAAGTCATATTCTGAAATGAATTTTTAATTTTATATTGAGATTGATTCTTTCAGTAAAACCAATTTTCAACCATTCTTTTTTTTTCTCCCCCACAGGAAGATAAAACTCAAAATGGTTGGAGTGTGATACAAAAGAAAGTCCAAAGGGGAAGGAGCTGCAGGAACTGGGTGCAACTGAGAAGGAAAAACTTTTGGAGCAGTAATTAGTATGGAAATAATCTTCACCCACCCTGTGGAAAGCCTGACATATGTTAAGGTCAGGCTCGTGCTAACTCAGAAAATCTTTTCTAAGCTGAATCCTTAAAGGAGGATGATTTAAATTAATAGGTCCAAATACCCTCAGCTCCCAGTGACTGCAATCAGAGGCAGAGGCCAGGGGAGAAGAAAGAAGATTGGACAAGGCATAGTTTGACCCAACAACATCCTCCTGATGGGTGATTTTGGGGTTGTCCTGTGCAGGGCCAGGAGCTGGACCTGATGATCCTTGTGGGTCCCTTCCCACTCACAACAATCTGTGAGAAGGACAAAGAAAAAATTCCTTGAAAATTCCATTTCTGGACACGGAGATGGAGATGAGGAGCTGTAAAATCAGTGTTTCTATGCCAGATATTCCTGCTGCAGGATATTTGGGAAGAACACGGAGGAGTTTCAGGGGTCACACCCTCACAGCAGGCTGGCAATGACCCCTCTCCAAACTGACCTCCAGCCACAGACAACCCCAATCTGTCCCCTGGTGACTCCAGCCCAACCCCTTGCTCTTCCTGGGAATGACAAACCCTCTGTCTTCAATACAAACCAGGATTTCCTATGCAAATCACATGGGCAAAAATATATTTGACATGACAGAGCTAATCAATGACAACACTGCAGGGACAGCTGAACAGCACCTCCGTGGAGCAGCCCTCGTTGGGGGACACTCTGGGCCACAAATAATTCATCTCCCCTTTATTAAATAATTAGATATTAACAGAGAACCACTGATTAGGCTGCACTGCTGTGATAGTGTGTATTTTCTCTCTTGACTCTGTCACCGAGGTCACCAAACCTCCCAAAGCCAAGGAGGAGAGAGGGAGACAGAGCATGGGCATGGCTGGAGAGAGAAGCCTTTCATTAACCCTCCTGATCCCCCATAATTTCATGTGTCAGCAGCTAATCAGCCACTCACTGACATCATCAAGGGACAGGGAGAGAAGATGTCCCGAGGGAGTGATCACTTCTCACAGGAGAAAATCTACACTTGCACTGGGAGCGTGAGTGGATTTTGCAGATAAATAAAGTGGGTTTGCATTATAATCACTGCTGCAATTTATGTTTATGCTGTGGGCAACAAAGATTTATATCCAGCATGATGGAGATTGTAGTTAAAGGAGACAGTCCTTGATAGTCCAACCCCTTTCAGACTTTGTCTCATACTTTGTCAATTAAAACACAGAAGAAAATCATCTCCTTGCTGGTGTGCACAGCTCTATTAATGCCACTGGTTTGCCAGACAGAAGAGGAAATACAAGGGATGCTGCATTTTAATTATTCTGTGTTTCCTTAATACTTTTATCCTGAAAGATTTTGTAAATCTAATCAACACAGTCTTTAATTCATCTACAGCCAACAGAAAGCCCCCTCTTAAGCAGGATGGAGATGTGTCTTTAGCAGTGCTCCCAAAAGGGCAGGGACAGGGAGGGGTCACCCCACCAGCCTGGGGTCTCCAGGGCACAGAAAATGATGCTGTGGGGTTGTACACCTGAATTTCCAGGATTACCTGGGATCTACAGGGAGAACAGATGGACAAACAGAGCCTGTGCCCTTCAAAAGGGTTCCCAAAGGAAGGTGGTGCTGAGGGAGAAGGGAACGTGTTGCAAGACAGATACAGAAAGGACACACAGTCAGTGTCAGGGCAGAAAAGAAGGAAGTTTATTTGGGATTTTGACTTATATAGTTTTTGGAGTTTGATCAGGGATTGGGGGACGAGGTTGACACCTCTTTGAGCCCACTGGTCAAACTAGAAGTCTATTAATTTGTCCTTCCTCCAGGAAGGAATGTATAGTTTTTAAAACATGACTTTTTGTTAATGTCACAATGCATGAGAACTCTAATACAAAACTGTAAAATATCAGAAGGCTGAAAAAAATCAGAGCAACAGGAACATCCT
Organism: Argya squamiceps; assembly: GCA_037834095.1. Taxonomy (NCBI): domain Eukaryota; kingdom Metazoa; phylum Chordata; class Aves; order Passeriformes; family Leiothrichidae; genus Argya; species Argya squamiceps. Next base: position 2,719,311 of record JBBMKD010000222.1, on the reverse strand, counting down.
GCTGAGCATCCCTGGCTCTGCCCAGCAGCAGGGGCAGCTTGTCTGTCTGTCTGTGTGTCCAGCCTGGATGGGATTTTCTGGGATCCCACAGGACCCTCAGGGGTGTTTCCAGCACAAGATGTGGGTGGGGAATGTCACCCAGCTTGGTAACATCACTACACTTGCCAAAAAGGAAGAGGAAGAAGCAGGGACTGATGTGCGCCACACCCCAAAAACCACCCCAAAAACCACCCCTTGAAACCCTGCACCACTTTCCAGGGGGATATATTTAATATTTGGAAACAAGCATCCTGCCTGGACAGTCTTTCCACACTCCAGGCACCAACTGAACAAATCCCACCCATTGAGATGGACTCAATCCTAAAGGTCTTTTCCAAAAGATTCCATTAACCATTTGGAAAGCCAGAGAACATTCCCTCACACACTTCCCACAGTCCCTTCTTACAGCACCCTCTGGTCCAGCTCAGCACCTTGCTGCATAAACACAACTCAATAAATCAAAAATAATCTAAAATATCTGTTCCTTGCTCATCATTATCTCATGGATTCACAGATTTGTGCAGCTGGACCTGATTTTTCAGGATGCTGGAGCTCCTAAATCCTTAATGACTCCAAATTAACCGATGCCCATGTTATCTGTCTCTCAATGACCATCCAGGAGAAATCCCATGTCCCCATATGGAAAAATGTCCCCCACCCCAATTAGGCATCATAAATTTATAATTATCATCATCAACAATCTCAATAAAGACTTTCCAAATAGCCATGTTAGCTTGGATGTGGGAGACTGACTTGTATCGAGAGGAGTATCCAAAATGTAATTAAAATATTGTTTAATAATAATGGTTTAAGTGCAGAGGAACCTCAACCTGCAGTCCTTCAAAATGGGAAAAAAAGAAGAGATTCCTGCCCTGTATTGGCAAAGAACGTTGAAGAAATATAGAAAAGATATCATGGTATGGGGGGGAAAATTTGAAAAAATAATTTTGGAATGTGGGGAATACTACTGTTGAATTCTGCTTGGAACTGGCCACTTTTTTTTCTACTGTAATAGATGCTGCCATTCCAGCAAGCAGATCTTACAGAGTAGATTTTTATTGGTTTTTCTGAGTTTTGGAGAGTTATGAGCTAAAAAAACCTCATAGAGGGGCATTAACTTAATTGTGCTCAATTGGTAATAAACCAATGAGCACCAAAATCACTGAATTAAGTAACTTTACAAACACACTCAGGTGATAACATGAAACAAATGCACTTATATTGACTGCAAAACAGGAGTGGAAAACGTTATTTTTGTAGAGTTGCACCTCTTATTTTTCGGATTGTAATGATGTATTTCCAAATACATAGGTATGTAAATATATCTATTCAAAACTCCATTTTTATTAGCACCTCTTCTCTTAGCACTGACAGATCCTGCACCTACTCGTGTTTCTCACCAAACAGTCCTAACCTGGAATTGAAAATGTTGGGAATCCAGAATTTCTCCTTGGAATCTTTATTCCAGTTGCTTTGTTGGACACAAATATTGGAATTGCAGGGGAGCTGTGCCTAAATGTCTCTGTCCTAGCTCAAATCAAGAGAATATGCATTCTAACACAGAGAAATTAGCAGCAGAGCCAGGAAATTGCCACTAAGGATCAGCTGCCACCAACACATTCAAATCTCACCAAAATCAAAAGGGAAATAGATTTTTTTCCTAATACTGAGAATATTTCCTCTTTAATTTTGAATGGTTTTTGTGAAGCAGAACATCACTAAGAGAGAAACTTTTGCATCTCTCCCATGATTTCCCTTTTTAATGTGTCCATATCTTCATTTTTAAATCCAACTATGTTGCAAAATTCAAATTTGGAATAAAACAAATAAACAAAACGTTCTATTGCTTTAAAATTGATTTCTCTTTTTCAGCATGGTATTGATTTATCCCATCCTAAACCTAATCTCCACTTATTAGGGGTTTTTTTCCTCATATCTAGCTATCCTACAAGATTCATTTATAAATAAAAAGCTGAATTTAGCCCAGTTTTACTTTAATTAAACAGGTTTATAACCGAGAATAAGGATTTTTGAACTGAGGACCAAATAATCCCATTTTTTCTGTGTGATCTGGGTCTCATCTTTAGGCATAAGAATAACCTTAAATGATCACATCCTTAAACAAAACTTGCACAAAAAGAAAAACGAGCAATAAATAGAACAAAGTCTTAACCCAAGGTAAAAAGATTTTCCTGGGGTCATCCTTGCCCATGGGGCCACAAACATGAATTTGCCAAATGCAGCCCAAGGTTCCCCAGAGTTCTGGGGTTGCCATGGGATAGGAAATTCAGTAAATTTATATATAAACAATATCTAAATTCTCAGCATATGCAGAAGCTGCATCTGACACAGCCTCATTATACAGTTTGTTCTTCTGGGGAGAGAATAAGTTTCACACCTAAAAATATGCACTTTCAGGTACTAAATGTTAAATATCTCCATTCCCACCTACCCCAGCGTTACCAAAATCTTTTTTTTTTTTGCTGTTATCCACCTACCCTGAAGTTACCAAAAAGCCCTTTTTTTTTTTTTTTTGCTGTTAGTGCTGTGAAGAGGATACAGCCAAGCTTCTAATTTTAATTTTCTGGAAGAATCCCTGGGAAGACGTGGAAATTGTTTCTTTCAAGACACAGAGAGCTTTGTTTGGCTCTAAAACCAAAGTCTGGGCTTCAATAACTCCTGAATGTCAGCACATCTCTGATTCCTCCCAAAAAAAAAATGTGGTTTAGGGAGGGATATGGAGCCTGTTCCCACTCCAGGATAATTCCAGCATTAATTTTCACCTCTAATTGTTTCCTCCTCAAACAGCCCCACAGAGAGGGACTCCCAGCCCTTCATTGCACATAACTTATCACAGCATTAAATTTGCCTAAATTGTGCTCCAGTGCTGACCCCTCAGTCTGTAAACAAATACATTTGTTCTCTGTATATTTATGTTTTTGTCTTCTAAATGGTGAGAAAATGAGCCCAGAATCTTCATATTGTAATTGTATCATCAAAGCCTGTTGAGAATACGATAAAGTAACCAGAAGTTAAATTATCAATAAGAGTCATTTATTTTGCATTTTTATTTTAAAGAATACTTATGAGAATTGTGATAAATTAGCAGTGACAAACTACTTCTTGCAGGCTGATTTTGTGTGGAGAGTTTAATTAAACATTGCAGCTGTTTATCTCTATGGTGATTAAATTTTCATATGTAAATTACATGTATTAAGATCAAGATACTTATGTAAATGTCACTTGCCTTAATGTTTTGTGTTACTGTTATTAACATCTCACCATCAGCTTGTAATCTTCTTGTATTGCATTACGCCGCCGTGCACTACATGACTAAAATAAGTAGATTTATATCTTAATAACAAACAAGTTTTTAAAAAGAACATCTCGCTATGTAATTGAGATGTAGATAAAAAAAACCACATTAAAAAAGAATAAACTGTCGAGGGTGAACTGCTGGAAATTTGAGAACCTCATTGGGTTGAGTTGTTTTTGTTTGTGGATGTGGCACTTGGGGACGTCGTTTAGGGATGGGCTCCGTGGCCTTGGAGGGGTTTTCCAAGCTGAACAATTCCGTGGGTGCCTCCCAACTGTCTGCAAACAATATTTGAACTGGGAAGCAGCATTTTTACACACAGGGGCCAAGAACAGCCCCCAGGGGAAAATAGTGTTACTTCCACAGTGGGGGAGAACAGGATCATTTCACTGCACCTACCTGAGAACAAAAACTTAGGCTGGACATCTAAAAATCCACTCAGAATTACTCTCCCATCTGCTTAGAGCAGCTGAGGGAATCATGTTTTATTCTGTGTTGTCTCCACCAAAAGCAGAAATCTATTGTAGATCTGAAATTAACATTTTCTAAACGACAACAAACCAGATTTATATTTCAAGCAGAGAAGAAAGCTCAAGATCCACCCACACCCATTTCTAACAACCAAAAGAAACCCCTGAGAGGTCACAAATATTTCTTTAGCAATAGAACTTTAAACTCCTGGATCTTACAGTGAGTCAAAAGAAGAAAATTACTGAGATTTGCCATTTACTACATTTTTCTACCTATTTTTTTCTACTCTTGCTGTACCCCAATGAATGTCATTCATATTCCCTTTGATGGTAAAGATTAACTACAACTTGGAGTGAAGATTGAGGAAAATCTGCCATCTGATCTTAGTTATCAGACAGAGAGAAGTTCTTAACACACAAAGTTCAACTCTAACACAAGAAAAGACTTTTCATTATGCCAGTCATGCTTGGAGCCTTCCGACAGGCAGACACTCATTGACAGCAGGAAATCAAATTCATCGTTTGCAAAAACAAATTAAGAGCCCAAATTGCAGTAGGCAATATACAGAAAATGAGAGAAAACCACTGGGGATTAATTTCTTTCGAGGAATCCATAGGTTCTGTGTGATCTTGGGGTTTTTCCCAGCTGCTGTGATGGGCAGGAAGAAAGGGAAAGATCCCTGGGTAGTGGGCGCTTCATTTTTCCTCACTGCCATCCAAAGGCACATGGTGCTGTCAGAGGAGGTCAGATTATCCCCAGGGATCCCAGGATCTTCTCCAAAGCACCGAAAAGCTTTGAAGATGCCCCAAATTTAGGCTGGATTTTAGGAAAAAGTTTTTTGACTGAAAGAGTGATAAAGGACTGGAATCATCTGTCGGGGGAGGTGGTGGAGTCACCATCCCTGGATGTGTTTAAAAAAAGACTGGATGTGGCACTCGGTGCCATGGTTTTGTTGAGGTGTTGAGGCTGGGTTGGACTTGATGATCCTGGAAGTCTTTTCCAACCTTGTGACTCTGTGAAATAACTGTGGATGTTCTGATGGGCAAACCAAAGCTGAGGCTCAGAAGGAGCTCAGTAACTCTCTCCATGTGCTCTGAGGGCAGAGCAGTTGGCACCAGGAATTAGCAGTTATTTTAATGGGCACTGTCCCTCAGTGCCAAAAATCCCATCTGATGAGAGCCTGACTTTGTGCTCTCAGGGTGCCACAAACACATCTCTCCCAACAGCTGCAATCCCCAAATCCATTCCGAGTTGCCTTTTTATTTTAGAGTTGCCCATTGCACCCCAAACACACTTTGGAGATTAAATCCATTTCCTTACAGAGTTTTCTATTTCCAAATTTAAAATAAACTATATCTGTCCCTTAAATCCACTCACACATTAAATTGCTAGAAAAGTGGGTTTTTTTTCCTTTTCCCAGCACCAGATTTCAGGTCTTGCCAGAGAATATTTGCAACGTTTAGACTGTCCTAGAGTTCTTATCCATGGCTTCATGCTCCCACACACCTCTGCTTTGCACATTATTCCTGCCTTCATCTATTTAGCTAAAAAGATGAGGGCAACATTTTGGACATTACCAACCTTCCACTAAGGAAGGTGGTGGATTCTCAAAAGTCAGTTGTTCTAGAAGAAATTGGTGCTGAGTTCCACTCACGCTACTCTGAGGAGGCACAAGAACAATCTACCCTGAAGACCACTGAAAATTTACCTTTCAAATTTCTTTTTCAAGTTAAAAGTTTTGTGGGGTTTTGTTTTAATAAATGAAGTCTGTTTGCATCTGTTCCTTCCCATGGAAGAACCGCTGTGGCAGAAGAATAAATCTTTCCAACTTTCATAGAGAGAAACCAGCTAAATTAATTGGAAATTGGATATCAGGATATTTTGGGGTTTCCTCTCCTGCACAGAGCATGTCTTTGATGGGAAACTCCAACCTGTTACACTTCCCCCAGCTGAAATGAAGCAGAATTTCTGCAGCTGCAGAAAGACCTAATCCAGACATGGAAAACTGGTTCCTAGTGCCATCTCCAATGTGGGAGAAGGCTACCAAGGGGAAAGACAAAACCACAAGTCCATTTCCCAGATCCTTCTTCACTGGCAGCTCCATGCTCCAATGGATTTCTTGGACATTGGATGTCTTTCAGAGAAGTGAAGGATTTGTCCCTGCACCCATCCACGGATTCATTTCCTATCTCTGTGTTTGCAGCAGTTCAGGCTGGAGTGTCCTAGTTTATCACCATCACAACCACAGCATGAAAAATGGAGTGTGGGACCATAAAGAGACAGGCACAAGAGGAGCAGGCTCATTGTGAGGGAGAACTCTCCTGCTTCTCCACACAAATCTCACTCCTCATCCCCAGTCGAGGAGAAAGGGTGAAATATTGTTTATGGGGGCTTTGGAAATGACTGCATTATCCCAAAGATTGCCTGGATCTCTCCACAGCTCCTAAACACGGACAGGTGGTGATGAAGTCCACCACAAGGCATTTTCCTGCAACAAGAAAACCTACTTGTGCTATTTAAGTTTAGTTTGCCATAAAACTTCCTCTGTTCACTGGCTGACTGTCTACAGAAAATAATAACCCCTGAGTAATGATCATAGCTGGGATAGTTGGCAGCAGGTCCACCACAATTACCAGAAGTTAATTAGAATTATTAAAACTACAAACACGAGGCCACCGATATTATACATCTACATTTAATAACGGAACTCAGTGGTGCATCTGATTCATGAACTACATTTACTATTTTAAAGCCTTTTCTTTCTCACCAAATTAAATATTGATGGATTATCCTCTCCGAATCAGTTGGTGGATTGGATTCTATTTATACAGGTCCTAAAAATTAAGCTTTAGAGCAGAACTATAAAGAGTCTCTTGTCTCCCCGAACAGTAAAATAACTTGCAGTTCATTTTTGCTTGTTGCTGCCCTCTCCACAGCATTCTGTTTGGAAAATGAAATTCCAGACTTAAAACCAATTTGCCAGACAATTTCATCAAACACTGTTTCACCTCCTGTTGCTGATTTAATCCAAATTTATTTAAGGCCACGCTTGTAAGAAATTTCAAGTTCAAGTTGTCAACATCTTTGCACCCACGTGAACCCTAATAATTTTAACATGCACAGCCTCCACAGTTTTAATTTTCAAGGGCATTTCAACACCTCTCTGCTCTCTGACATGCTCGGCTGTGCCCCTCCTGCCTCCTCCCTTCACACCACGATTATTTTAATCAGACAACTCGGAACAGATTGAACACGTGTTTACTCCACTCCAGCATGTGCACAGTGTTGTAAAGAGCCTGGCTTTATTTTTAGAGCCTAGAAGTGAATTATGCAGCAACATGGGATCAGGAGAGAATTTTTAAGCTCCTACATTGGTGGATTTGAGGAGGAATTGCTGACACACATCACGCTTCCTTACACAGGCAAGCGTTGTCAGGGCCCTGCATCATCATATTTTCTCTTCATTTTTTTAACCAAATCAACCCCTTTTCAGACCACTGTTCTCCTCAGTCGTTTGCCTTTTGCCAAATATTATTTTAATTGCAATAATTGAAAATATGTGGAGCTCCCAGAGCTGCTCAGAATGTTTTATTTTGAGGTACATGAAAAAGTTCAATTCTCCTTTCCATAACCAGCTACCCTGGCCATCAGCCTTCCTCTATCTTTCATGAACGAAAGAAAAATATACAAATAATTTAAAGGTTTATATATATAATTTTTTTCCAATATTTAAAAGAAAACAAATCCCGAAGGAAATAAGTCACAAAAGCAAAATTACAAACATTATGTACTCAAACACCAAAAATTACAAGCCAGTTCTGGATATGCATCCACCCTCCTTTCAGTTTCTTACTGTGGGTTCAAATGACCCCAAGTAATTAAGGAAGAAGGATTAGAAGACTCAAAAGAACCCTTAAAAATGCTGAGAGCTCTTCAGGCTATAAACTGCTTTTCCAAACTTCACAGGAACAAAAGTGATGAAGAGGTAGGAGATGCAGCTCCACTAAAATGACTTTAAAATAACAATTTACACTTCCTATAAAAGAAACTGTCTCCAGATAATTTTCACTGTGAGTAAAAACCCTTCCAACCCAAACTATCCCAGAATTCTACAACAGTCTAAAATTAATAGAGACAGGAAAGAGCAAGAGGGAAGAGCTTTCCCTGCAGCTGGAACTTGAACCAGATTTTGGTGTCAAATATTGTGGGACCAACCCATCCATCCAAGGAGCTGGTGGAGCAAAACACACCAAAGAGCTGAGCTACCAGAAAAAGGTTCTGCACAAATTCTGAGGGAAACACATGGGAGTCTGGGAAACAGCTTGCTGTGAGAACAAGTTAGAGAGTCTCAGTCTTAAAATAAAAGTTCAACAACAACTTGCCACGGTGTGAAAGCCCTAATAAAGATCAGCCTTTAAACAGCAGCTCTCCAAAACGAGCCCTACACAGCAGATCCAACAGGACTTCACCCACCAGGGAACAGAAATTGGCTTTTTCCTCACTCCTCCAGCAGCAACATGAGGCCATGGAGACTCCCACACTCACTCCTTGACCACCCCAACACTGCCTCCCTCCCTTCCAGTCTGCTCCTCTGTGTTTTCCCAGAATATCTGGGGATTTTCCTTAATTAAATGATTTCACACCGTATTATCTCTGGCTAACAGGAAACCAAGCTTTGCTAATTTGATCTCCACACGTCTGGCACCGTTTGTTCAGGGTCTGTCACCACCTCTGAACACAGCCTGGGTTTGACCCCTTGTGCTCAGTCCCAAATCTTCCTCAGGACCCTCGAATGACCCAAACCAAGGGTTGAACAAAACCCAGCATTAGGGCTTCAAAAGCATCCAGCTGAATTGTAGATTGATTAGATAATCATTTTTTCATAAATCAGCATCATTTTTCAAGGACGTTTGTCCTTCAAGTGAGGCACTGGAAAAAAAGCAAATTTGGGGCTTCATCATTCTCTCTTTCCCCTTTCATGCTCACCACTCCTCTCTTGGCTTCAAAACCTGGCCATTGTAGGTGAGCAGTTCTTTTGGTTTTCATTATTGTGAAAACACCAGTGTTTTTGCCATTCCATCATGAATTTTTCCCATTTTCCTGCTGTCTATGGTGTCTATGGTTCCATGTTCCCCGAAATGGGGAACAATCTGATTTGTTCAACTTTTACCCAGAGCAGACACCTGGATTCCCTCCCTCTGACTTTTAAAATCTCCCTTTTGTAAATTTTCGAGTGTTGATGTCAGGTTTGCTGGTTAGGGTGAGAGGAAATGACCTCAAGCTTTACCAGGGGAGGTTAAGGAAGGGATATGAGGGAAATTCCTTCCCTCAAAGAGTTGTCCAGCTGCCCAAGGCAGTGCTGGAGTCCCCATTCCTGGAGCGATTTCAAAGCCAGGTGGATGTGGCACTTGGTGACATGGGTGGCCTTGGATGGTTGGACTCGATGGTCTGAGAGGTCTTTCCCAACATGAATTGGAAAACTGGGATTGTGTGATCATCACTCCCTGAGGATGCTAAACCCAATTTTATTGGTTTTTTACATTTCTCCAGTCCAAATACCCACTCTGCATTTCCACGAGAGCCCCTCCCTGTCAGAAAACAATCAAACGACACTTGAAACTTGCCCAGACTCTGAGACATCACACTCTGAACAGCCGAGAAGTTTCAGAAGTTGGATCCCTCACCAAAACCTACACAGCAAGTTCTGCAAGCACCCAAAATAACAAACCACTGAAACTTTTGAGGTGGGGGGGAGGGGGGGTGTCAATTTTAATGTTGATTTCCATTGCTGGGGCTGAGTCAAAGGGAGCCTTGTCACTGATTCCAAAGTTTCCACGGAGCCAGGCCTTTGTGCCCCAGCTCCCCAATCAAAATTCCACCCAGCAGAAGTGTGAAAATATTTTCAGCGTATTTATTAGCACCTCCTCTCGCTCAGGAGGCAAACAGAACGACAGGATTTCAGGGGAGTGAAAGACAGAATATTAGCCCCCTGTGCTGCCAGTGCTCCCAAATTTCTGCCAATTCCTGTCACTCCCGACCCCGGGCGGCCTCACGCGATTTTATTTAACCAGCCCATTTCCAAATTCTTCGTGGAAAATGAAGTTAAATAACAAATAGCATAAATATTTTAATAGGCCTTCACATTACCAACTGCCAGACCAGCTGTCTAAACCACAAGAGCTTCAGTGGCTTTTTTTTTTTGTAATATATTTTAATTTTTTTTTTTTTTTTACAAAGCAGAAACACATACGTTTGCACCTCCAAAGGCATCTGTCTTGGGAGTGATCCCTGGCCTGGGGCACCATGGCAAGACACTCCTCAGGGACCCTTGGAGGGTGCTGGGTCCATCTCTGCAGCCTCTCCACGCTCCCAGGGCAAGAAGAAAGAGGGCAAAACCAGTCCTGAGCTCAGTGTTAAAAGCTCAGGTTTCTCCCTGCATAATTTTCTGCAGAAAAGAAGATTCCAACTGTCTTGTTCCAAGACAAAAATTCCAATATCGTGTATTTACCATCAGGCAAGAAAAAGCAGGTTTGCTTGTGGTTGTTCCCTACTTGTGCAAAGTCTGGTTTCCCACAGCCACGATCCCAAATCTGGCTTCATCCAGACAATATTTTGGGAATTTGGCTTTTGTGACAACCTGGTCTAGTGGGAGGTGTCCCTGCCCATGGCAGGGGTTGGAGTGAGATGAGCTTTAAGGTCCCTCCCAACCCAAACCATTCTGGGATTCTAAACCCGAGGAAGAGGAGGCTTGGAGCCCCACACCCCAAAGGGACCAGCTCAGGAGGAAGGGGGTTGAGTTTCTACAGCTCAGTATTTAATAACATGTTCATAGAGAGAAAGAGGCTTTGAATCTGTCAGTGAAATACCTGTTATTGAATTGAAAATAGAAATTAAAAATCTTAAAATGCGCCCAAGCCCAACGCCTTTTTAGGCAAATCTAATTTTAAATATTGTGAAACTAGGAGAGGGGAAGCAGTAATTTCCCAAAAGAAGAAAATAACTGCAATTAAAAAAACCTATTTGATGGTACAAGTTTTGGCTATGAAATCTGAAAAGAAACAGTCTCACCCCCCGCTATGACACAAACAGTGAGAGGAGGATGAAAAATCCTTCTTCCTTTAGTGTCTCATCTAGGCTAAACCCCATGAAAATTCAGTTTTTAAAGGCAGGGCTAATTCCCACTGACTGTAGAGGAAAGATGAGCTCACCAGCTGAATTTTAAGGAAAAAAAGTTTCACTTCAGAAACTGGAAGTGTCCCGTGCAATGGACACTGAGTAGACCCAGGTCTCACATCATGGGGGTGCACATGGATAACCACAGCCAAATTTTCAATCTGAACTAATAATACTAAAAATAAATTTTATATATATGTATTTATATAGACAGCTTTAATGATTAGGAATATATTAAAATATATATTACTTTTATATTTTTAATATATTATCAGTTCATATATAGTGTGTCTATATATGATATATAGACACACTATATATATACACTTATGTAATTTAATTAATATTCACAAAGCAACAGTAGTTGATTGCCAAATTTTGTCCTATTCTGAGCACACTGATTTTCATTAGGAACACTGAATTTCCTACAACACCATATTAATAACCTGCTGTCTGTTTCCTACAAGTTTAAGTCAAAAGTTTATTTGGAGCCTCGGGAAGAGTGAACATTCAGAAAAAAAAAAATCTTCAAACACTTAATATTGCTTAGCTTGAAATTCTCTAGAATTCTGCATAATGGAAATCTTCTGAATTTTTGGGATTAGATTCCCAGAATGGTTTGGATTGGAGGGAACAGAAGACCTCAGAGATGTTTTCTCTTTTCTCAGCCTCTCCAGCAGTGGACAGGTTCCTGCACAACCGTGTGAAAACTACCGGTTTGGGGAGAAAAAGGGGGAACTTTGGATTTTCCTTGCAGGGGAAGCAGCTGAAGTTTGTGTGGTGCCACCACGTGAGGGAGCCCTGCCCTCAAAAATTCTCGCTTTTAGGGGAGACCAAACAAAGCAGGAATGAACCTGCAGCTCCAGGGGGATGCCAAAAACCAGAGCCCCTGGTCCTTCACAAACCCCAAACCATCCCAGCCAAGCCGTGGGGGAGCTGGGGAGGGAGGAGATCCTCAACTAGGGAGAAAAAAAGGTCATTTTTAATACTTTTCTCATTTAAATTTGAACACAGAAAAAGTTTATACTTAAAACAGTGAGGTGCCTTATTTCTGTCTGAAAACCAAGATAAGCCCATAATAATATCAATCAAATTCACAGGCAAAGAGCAAGACAAAACTCAGCCTGGAAACACGAGAGACATAAAGCTTTTATATTTTGCCCCATAAATTTTGTTGCTGTCGCCCAGTGAGTATTTTGAAATATCCACACAAAGGGGTTTAACCACACAGCCCAAATGTCTCCCACCAACTTATTCTGGCAAAATTCATAACCAAGTAGGGACTAAAGCAGCCAAGGTGGTTTTTCACCATACAGAAACCTTTACCATATTTAAATCACAACTTGAATGAGTCAAATTGAGCTTGCTCTGGCATCGTGATCCTCCCCTCCCTGCTGCTGTCATGTGCACTGAGCATGACCTGGGGTTCCCATGGAAAAGGGAACTGTAATGACAGCCTAAAACACCATCAGCAGTGAAGGGAGCTGGGTGGGCTTCCCACAGCCTGAAATCCACTCCTCCTTGATGCCAAGAGCTCAATTCAAAACCTAAACAACAATTTCCTGCAATCCTGTGCCGTTTGTGCTGCAGAAAACCCCACAATCAACTCCTGGATGTTCACCTCCCACCACACAGATGATTTAAGGTTTGGCAGAAAGTCATGAGAAAACAAGTCTTGTCAGCAGCACAATCCTCACAATCCTGCTGGACACAACAGGGTGCACAGACAGCACCTCCCCAGGGTGAGGGATTCCCCTCCCAAATGTCAGAGCCCCCAGGCTGGGAGAGGCCAGACCCAGGAACCAGAGGAATATTCCTGTGTTGGAAGGTGCCACAGAATCATGGAATGGTTTGGGTTGGAAGGGACCTTAAGGACCACCCAGTTCCAGCCCCAACACTTTCCACCATCCCAGGCTGCTCCAAGTCCCCTCCAGCCTGGCCTTGGACACTTCCAGGGATGCAGGGGCAGCCACAGCTTCTCTGGGCAGCCTGTGCCAGGGCCTGCCCAGCCTCACAGGGAACAATTTCTTCTCAATATCCCATTTAACCTGCCCTGTGCCATTTTGAATTCATTCCCCCTTGGTCCTGTCACTCCATCCCTTGTCCAAAGTCCCTCTGCAGTTCCTCTTAGAGCCCCTTCAGGAACTGAATCCTGCTCCACCCTGGTTCCCCTCAGAGACATTACAACAGGTTATACTGGGAAAATCTGAAAAAGGAAGTTATCAATAACTAAGTTCATAATTTATCAAGAGTCTAACTGAAATACTAAAAGTACAAGAATGTTTCTCCTACCTCACATTCCTTCAGGGCACCTTTGTATCACTTTAAATATTTTGCAAACTCTAATTATAACAAGTACTTTAAAAAGGTGTCTTCACACCACAAGCCAAAATATTTGGGAACATTATTACACACCTGTCCTCAGTCTGTCACTTCTTTTACCAGGCCACATGATCCAAAAAGCTTTGAAACAAAACTTCTGAGACACAACCTCCACCTACACCCATTTCCTCTGCTCCCTGATTCAAATCAGGGTAGATGGTGGAACAGGAGGGGAACAGCACGGGAAGCACCAGTCTCCTACCCACTAATTACCAGGAAACCAGGAAATGGGAGAGGCTTTGACAGTGCTCTGTACCCTCCTCACAAGGGGTCTCATTTTCTCTCTTCCCTCATGTTAACTAACTTAGCCTGTAATTAAAAGAGCTGCAATCCCTGTGATAAAGTGACACAACTGCTTTGCTCTTCACGTCTCTGCTCCCTGCATTACACCACTTGTGTCACACCACTGATCTAATTAATAAACAATATTTCATTTATTTAACGCATTTATTGATGTATAATAATCACAGAACCCTAGAATGGTTTGGGTTGGAAGAGACCTTAAAGCCCATCTTGTTCCCTTCCCCACGGGCAGGGACACCTTGCACTATCCCAGTTGTTCCAGCTCTGTCCAGCTGGGCTTTGGACATTTCCAGGGATCCAGGGGCATTTCCAACTTCTGGGTTCCCCCCCACTGCCCACAGGGAGCAGATTTGGAGCTCCAGATCTGTGCCAGAGCCCAGGGAAGGCAAGGATGCCTTCAGAGGAGCAGTGCTGCAGGTCTGCAGACACTCAGGTGTTAATCTGAGTTTAAATATCTTGTGAAGGCAGCACTGCACACCCAGGAAAGAATGGAAGGTAAAACTTGCCTCAAATCAGCCATGCACATTTTCTCCTCACACACACATTGGATTACTCTGGTTGGACCAAGCCCTCAGTGCCTTGTGCTCCTTTTCACCCCAAATATGATTTGGAAAAATGAACAACTTGACTAAGAAATATCCTCATGGTTTCCTAAAAATTCTATTTTCCATTTTTCCAAATTAACCATTAATTACATCAGGCTCTACATCCCTTGCTCAACTCTCAGTCCCAACAGGAGCTCTGCAGGAGGCTGTCACCACACTGCCTATCCCTGACCACATGGATTGGGATGGGATGCTGCTCACACCACCCCACTGAATTCCCGTGGTTTCATCCTGGGTGAGAGTTATTTCCTTGGATACAAACAGGGGACTGAGCAGATTTATACAGGCCTGTGTGGTCTGCACACAAACCACAGGCTGTGCTTTCCCTCCCTTCAACCATCCCACTCCCTTAATCCAGGAGGTGTTCCCAGGATGGCCCTGGAGAGGGAGGACGGGCAGCGGGGCTGGCAGCACCTCGTAAACCCAAATTCAATGAACTGACATCCAACTGCCATCAGCACCTGGAGCTCCTTCCCAGAGCAGGAGGGGGATGAATGAGCAGAGCCTTCCCTAATTTGTGCACTCCCATCCTGTCAGGAGTGACGCAGTTGATGCTTCCATTCATCCCACTTTTCCTGGCGGCATCAGGCTGCCCACAGAATGTTCTGTTCACAATTCCACGTGCACAGCTGCAGTTACTGCTCTGCCCACGTTGCTCACCTGGGGCTGGAGAGTGCCACAAACCTCTGGGCATGCACATAAACACCCAAATTCAAGGACAGCTCCAAACTTCGCCACTTTGTCCTGAAATCAGTATCAACCCCCAAATGTTTAGGGTGATCTAATCTGTCGTGCACTTTGGTGACTCTTTCTGCTTGAGAAACAGTAAAAATAGGACTAACAGACCTCATGGACTGGGATCTTTTCTTAATTTCATCCTTTCTTAATTTCACCACATCTTTGGATCTGTCCCAGGCCAGGGTGGATGAGGCTTGGAGCAATCTGGGATAAAGGAAGGCGTCCCTGCCCATGGCAGGGCTGGAACTGGGATGAACTTTAAGGTCCCCTCCAACCCAAACCACTCTGGGATTTTAAGACTCTCTGATTCTATTACTCTCCCACACAGACCAGCCAAGTATTTCTCTATTTGCTCAGAATAAGGCCCAGGAATTCATATCTTACACCTAGGAATAGGAAGCCGAGGTTGGAGACCTCTCAGATAATTGATAAATATCAGTGAAATCTGCCCCTCATGACAAAGTCACTGAGGTAGACATTGAAATACCAGTTAAAAGCCTCCAGAAATTTCATTTGCACGTTTATCCAGAACTTCTGTTTGTCTGGGAACTAAAAATAAATAGATTTGTTGACATTTGTAGATAATGACTGCTTGAGTAAATAGAATTTCAGCTCTGAAACACCTCAACTTTACAGAGAGGGTCCTGGTACCATTATCTGCCACAATTTACATGGATTTATCATTTCTCTCTCAGAAACAAAAATTACATGTAGTAAAATCAGTAGAAAGCAAACAAAATATAGCCCATGCTAAAGAAAACATAATTACACAAAGCATTATTCAATTTTTAGCAAAACATAAGGGTTGCTATTGCAGCAGATTTTGCAAAGCATATGAAGCATAATCATTTAGCATTAGGTTAAGTTGGATTTTTACATATCTGAAGAAACAACACCAAGAGAAAAAAAAAAAAACAGAAAACTTAGGAGTGAAACACCCTCATTCATGCTGAACCAAAACTTCTAAATGTCTAAAACATACTTTTAAATCATTTTTTTCTCCACTTATTAATGGAGTTGCCAGGTCTTCCACCTCCTTACAATAAACCCTAATTATGGTTAGGTTGGAATTGGAGGGAAATTGTTCAGCACTGCCACAGCTCAGATTAAAAGTGGTTTCTCTTAACCATTTCTACTGCTTCCAGAGATGGTCCTTTTGGAGAATATCTTTATTTCTTTTATTATTAACTGCTGTCTGAATAGCCTGCTCAGAATATAAAAGGCAAACAACTCTTCCCTCTCCCTGTAACAATTAGCAGCCATGATAAAGCTCCCATTTCCAACTTAGTTAATTTAGCATGTCAAAAAGCAATCTTTGGCTGGTAATTTCAATGCACTGAATGTCACAGAAAGGCCAAGTGACAGATTGCTGCATTTCAGTCAGAACACTCATCCTACTAAAAATGTAATCACTGATGTTCAGATCTCATTTGATATGCACTGTACAATATTTGGGTTGGGGGCAGCCTTTGGCATCCTTTTTTTTGCCCCCCTCTCATACAATAAAAAAAATGAATTAATGTTGCATTCTGAGTTCTGCCATCAGTTTTGATAATCACATGGATGGGTAAGCCTAGACCACAACACTTCAATGGAATTCTGAGTTTATGTTGAATAATCTGGAATCCACTCATCATTGAGCAACTCCGAGTTCAGGCTCAATAACATCAGTGAGAACTGGAAGTCTGATTCCCAGACACACTCAGGAGGCTGCAAAGTCCATCAAAAATAAATTAAAATCCTTTCCCAACCATTAACGTGCCCTGTGTTTAACCACATGCCTAAAACTGCCTAAATTCCACCACTGCAGGATGGAGAAGCTCCAATTGGAAGCTGAATTTCAGGGCTCTGTCATGTGCCTCGTGCCCCATCTTCCAGCAAAGCTTTCCCTGAATCTATTTGTTACAAATTATTTTGATGTACCAGAAATTTATTTGTCTTCTTTCCCAAGAATAGTTTCATAACCTCGCCACATTCCAAATCTAAATAACACATATGCTCCATGTTTAACAAACTCCAGTTGGTGCTTCATATGTGTACTTTTCCTTTTTATTCCAAGGATATGGCTGCAGAGCACTGGGGCTCAGGCACCAGCGTGGGTGAACACTCTCTGAATCCCTGCTCTTCAATTGTCAGGCAGCAATTGACTGAAATTGGGGGGAAAATGATTGTTCTGACAGGCTTTGATAAGTCATTGGCTCCAAAACTTTCTTTTCCAAGTCTCCCATGTCTATCAGATGCTCAGGCAGGCATGTGGCATCTCCTTCTTGCAGTGTCCATCATTGGTGTGCCACAGCACTCTGAGGTTGGTGACTTTAATTTACACTTCAGGTGTGAGGGAATTGGGATAAACGATTGATTTTTGCCCAAACTGAAGCTGTGTCAAATAAGTGGTGGGAAAAGGAGCTGTGCTAGAGGATGAAGAGTTACAAGGGTGAGGATCTAAGGCACAGCCATTTATGCAACAGCTTGTTCTCACTCTTTTTAATATTTACACTAAATTCTAGGTCAGATGGAGTGGTGGGCAGGAGATCAACCCCTTGATGAGGCAGGAACTGCACGTGCACACCCGTCCATGGGAAAGCAGCAGAGATAATCTCACTTCAGGCTCTGCTTTTCCCCCCTCTTCCCCTTCCCAGTTTCCCCATGTGACCTGGCACACCTGGACAGCCCTACCAGAAAATTAATTAAGCATGAAGATGAGTCCTGGATGGAGACAGGACCACTCTGAGCCTCTAGACACCAATGCATGGAAAACAGCATTGGAAACACAGGTGTTTCCATCCCAGCACTTACTAATCCCCTAAGGAAGTGCCTCCTGCTCAGTATCAGATCATAAACAGTAATGAAGGCTTTAATTAATATTACCCCACTGCCAGGGAGAGATATCATATGTAAATTCAATAAATCATGGCTCTTCACAGGCAGTGCAAAATGCAAATGCAAAATGAAGATCAGAAAGGGTGGTCTCAATCCCCAAAATTACCTCAAACAAATTCCCTGAGTGTAAACACAAATCTGCATACGAATCCTGATACCTTCCCAACTGGCTTCTTAATACAGACCTCCTCATTGAGAGTCATTTTTATTCACAATAAAGAGTTCAGGGTTCAGGGAGAAACAGTAAGAAAAAAAGAGGAGAGTGGAGGAATTTCCATAACACCCCAAGATTCACAGAGAAATGTTCCTTAAGTAGGTTATTTCCAAGAGATGGCTGCCGTAAATGCACATTATGCTTTGTACTCTTTCTGGATGGGTAGAAAGAACTGCACCTCTAAGTAATAAGAAAAACTTTAGTTCATTAAACAAACCTTAAGGGGAAGAGCAAATGAGAAGTGTTTTATATTCAGTGTCATCAATTCAGCTGAAAACATGTTTGTACCACTCCATGAAATGAATGCTTTTTATAGCGCCGTTCCTGCCAACGTTGCCTCATGAACATAATAAAATTAAACATGTAAAACCAACTCTGGAGATGGCAACAAATAAATTCCAGAGAAACGGTAACACAAAGAAACACACATTCCTAAACAAAGAGTTTGTGGAATAAAAGGAGAGGAAATAGGTAAAGCAAGGAAAGCATCGTGCAGGGGGTGGACTGGATTTACACAGAGGTCAGGGAAAGGGATTTTTCAGCCTCTCTTTTCCAATGTGTTTCTGAAGCCCCAACATTACAGCATTGGCAGCACCACCCCAGACCACAAAAGTGATTAATTACAGACATTTCTGCACTTGATCCACTGATGGAAGTTACCATGGAAGAAGGCTCAGCTCCATCCCCCAAAATGTGGCCTCACACCACTGCCAAAGAAGTGACCCCAGTGGCCATGGAATCATGGACTCACATAGAAAAGATCTTTAAACCATCTTTAAAGCCACATCCACACAGCTTTGAAATCCCTCCAGAAATGACAACTCCACCACTGCCCTGAGCAGATGATCATTTTGGGAAGAAATTGTTCCTGATGTCCAACCTGAGCCTCCCCTGGCCCAACCTGAGGCCGTTCCCTCTCCTCCTGTTCCCTGGGAGCAGATCCTAAATCTCCCCCAGCTGTCCCCTCCTGTCAGGAAATTCCAGAGAGGGAAAAGATCCCTCTGGATCCTCCTTTTCTCCAGGCTCAGCCCATTTCCAGCTCCCTCCCAGGGGCTCCATTCCCTTCCCTTCCCTGTAGAGGGATTCTTGTCCCAAGGGACCATGAACACCACAGCAGGATCACACCATGCCAAGGACTCAGCCCTGGCTGCAGTTTGCCCATGGACATCCTGTGAAGGTGAGGATGGTGAAGGTGAGGACCCTTCCAAAAGCTGAGCAGCCACCCTTGATATCTGCCAGATATTCGGACAAATTCTCCTATTTCTCTTTATTACTCTTCAGCAAAACAAAACAAAACCAAAAAAAAAAAAAATCCAGGTAAAAATGAGGATGAAGGAGGTGGTTTAATTTTGGGGTTTTCTGCAGGTTGTTTTTGGGATAGAACAAGCCCATCCCTCCCTTCATTCCCCTCCACTCCCAAGGCAGCAGAGACGAGGACTCTCCCCGACTGCCACCCAACGACCTGAGAACAGCTGAAAGGAGGCACACAAAGCCCTCCAAAGTTATGCCACAGTCATCAAATACCAGAGGCGTTTGGAAACCACTATTGTGGCCCCGAGTAGGAGCAAACCTCTCCAAATAAGGCAGCATTTCTCCTCCAACGTGCAGGAATTGGCAGCTCCCCTGCCGGAGTTTATGTAAGATTTCTCAAACAGATCAGCCAACTAACAAATGTCAAAGAGCCTTCCTGGCTTTGGAGGGCAATTGCCAGACTTTTCATTGCAGGAGGGGGGTTCTGATGCTGGGAAATGAATTTCCACGTTGGCAGGATGGAGCTGAAGGGAGATTCCAAATAATGAGCAACCAGTGATGAATTGAGGAAGAATGGCCACGGTGCCACCTCAAAGTGTCCCCTCTCACATCCCCAATATGGGTAATTTGCAGGAAAATGGGCGTTTCCAGAAAAATGGGGGTTCAGGATCACATTACAGCAATGTGCTGCTTGAGATCAAGAGGATCAAAAGCAACATGGCCTGAAAAATATGAGATACCACTGGGACAATCTTAATATGGACACAAAATATTCCGGAAGGGTCTCAGAGAGGTCAGACATTGCTGTATTTTTAATATTTAACTATATCTACTTATCTCAGAGGACTGATTAAGTAAAGTCAGCTTCACTTTCCAGCAAAAGGCTGCAGGACATTCACTTAAAACTTACTGGAGAGCAGATCTGAAAACCAGGCTATCCTGGTTAACCAAGACATGATATGGCAAGTGCTTAGCAACATTCTTTCCCAATTTTTTTAACCTCCACCAGCCTCCCACGGAGAATGACAAGGAGTTATTACCTCCTGACAATGAGCTCTTTCTTCTGCTTCTTGTCCCATTAGGCCCTGATCTCTGCTGCTTCTGCACAGGAGGTACTTTGAATATCTAAATACCTAAAAGGTGTGATTGTGTGCACAAAAAGCTCTACAGAGCAGGGAGGATTTGGGGCTACTGCACACAGAAATCTCTGAATAAAGGACACAGCTTGTTTTGCCTCTAAAGTGTCCAGCATTTCAGATCTCAGAGCGATGGTAGCACTAAAAAAATTTAGGGTTTATTATTTGTTAAGCTGGCTATCAGAATTAGTGAAGTTTATCCTTGCATTCACTTAGATATTTTCACTTTCTGAACAGCAAATAAAAATAAGCACTGACACAGACCAATAAAACAGAAAGAAAAGCCAGGTCTGTGGGATTTGAAGCCTTGAGGCACAGCTATTGCTTTTTTACCTTAATATACAGAGCAAGAAACACAGAGTCCAGATCAGCATCTCTTTCACTGCCACATCTCAATCCTAAAAAAATATCCACACACAGACAGCAAATTTAAAAGGACCCAAAGCCAATCAGCTGTTTGGGGGCACTGAATAAATGAGGCTTTGATCCATGGTCACAGAGGAAAGGTAAGATGGATTTTTAGCAGGGTGTGAAGGGACTAAACCCAGAGCAGCAAAAGAAGGAATAGGTTTAATTCTGCTTTTCCCACATCATGCACAAACAGCTGATGGCAGGAGAGGGAAGGGCAGAACACATCTGGGACAACACACAAAAAGGGTTTTTTCCTTGCCTCCTTCTCTGCAAACTCCACTCTGGTTTGATCATCCCTTCCACCAGCATGAGGTCAGGCCCAAGCTCTTTTATGTGGACAATTAATAACTCCTATCATCACTTGATTTATCTCACTTTAACATGTGTGCATCACATGGAGATGGACTGGGTGAGTTATTACCTCGTGGAGCCAAGCAAAGAGTTTTGTTTTCACTGTCCTGACGTTCTATTTCCTAACTTGAATAAGAAATACCACAGATCTATATTTCAAAAGGGACACAAGCAATGTCTTTGCCTAAACACATGCCTGATTTATTATTCAGATTTATAACTGTACTCTCTTCAGTGTTTGAGTTACACATTTTTTTTTCTCTGCTGAAAAACAAGGATTAAATCTTAACTACAATGCCTTGATTTAAGCTTAATTTTCCCGTGCACCATTTTCCTGCCTCCTGCAACTCTGAGGTTCCATGACTAAGTCCTTCCTGCTGCCACAAACTGATTTTTCAAGCACAAGATTTCTCTTGTTTGGCCCGTGCATGGAATACCACAAAATCCAATCATAGCATCTGCATTGAGTAAATCTTTGTTTAAATCTAACTACAGAGGCTCAGGGCACCCTTTCCCTCCACAGCTCACTGGAGACAGCTCTGAGGGAGGCAAAGAACAACAGGATTCCTCCAAGGACATTTCTAAACCAGCCCCAGAAAAAGAGCAAACAGACTTCCATAGTTCAGCATTCAGCTTTTGAGTTACATTTTCTGAAAAATAACTCCCAATATAACACAATCAATCATTGCATTGCACAGAGGAGTTTTCAGTCCAAAAGTGTCTTTTCTGTACAACTGGCAAAGATAAATAGGAGAAAATCTCTGATGCCTTTTCACTCTCATGACCCTGAATGTTCACCTTTGTCTCCAAGTCCACAACAGAGAATTTAAGCCAAGGGGATCTGAGCCATAACTCTCCTTCCATGGCTGTGGCAAATCCACAGGCTCTGGTTATTGATCCAAAGCCATTACTGAATGTGAATGACCAAACCATGAAGGTTTCTGCAGCTGTACATCCCAACTGGAGTTAGGCATCCCAAGATCAAATAAAAATGCAGGAGTAGGAGCCCTACATTAAATTTATCAGTGCTGTTCTCTATCTTGACAGCAGCAGCTGTAGCCAGTAGCAGTTTCATCCCAATTTGTATCCACGAGCATTTCAGAGTCACCCTGACATCCTGGGAAGTTTTCATTGCCAGGTAAAACTGTGATAAATTTGAGAATATCCCAACAGCAACACCCAGGGATCTCTGAAATTTAATATTTTTTCAAGTTGAAGGAGTGGCAGTCAGTCTCTCCCTGAGGGTCCCCAGAACAAACTGATCTTCCCCAACGTGCAAAAAGCCAAACCCAGCCTTGCTTCTTTCCAAACTCAAGTTGTGCCAGGAGAGGTTTAGATTGGACACTGGGAAAAAATCATTCACTGAAATCGTGGTCAGGCATGGAGGGCTTCGGCCAAAAGTTGGACTTAATGATTTTGGGGCTCTTTTCTACCCTTAATGATTCTGTGATTCTGGCAGAGTCTGCACAGATTCCAGAAAGACACCAAATTAAACCTCAGCCTGCAGGAGCCTGAGGAAAGGCAGTGAAGTTATTGATTATACTGAGCTGCAGAACCCTCTTTTCCTGCCAAAATTTGTCTGTGAGAGGGCAGAAGACAAAAGCTTTTGAAAAACCCTCCTTGCTGAATTAAATCTAGTCCCTCTGGGCATTTGCTCCATCAGATAGAAAGATCTATTTCCATTGCAGTCAAGATTTAGCCTTTTCCAGACTTTATTTTCCATCCAGTAAAACTGATCTGCACTGATTAATAAGCAGTAAAATAATTTAAGAACAAAGCATGAAAGTGTACTTAAAGTTAAGCCCAAATGGAAAATTAGAGATGGTGCTTGTATCTGTTAACTTAGAAATTAATCTGAGCCTAAAGAGAAGCCCATGGTAAGTTTAATACTTTAATTACAGTTTCAGAGGAGCAGAAATAGCCAATCTAACATATTCCATGGTGCCTTTCTGCTATGGACACAGCTTCCAACACAAACCTGATACACAAATGGGGCAACTACAGCAAACTGGGTTTTCTTTATGAGTATTTCTCTACCAAGTTACTTTTAAATGAGATATTTTGATGTTTCCCACAGACCTGAACCATGTGGGAATCAAGAAAGTATTAAAAAAAATGAACAGAAACCCTGCTAATCAAAGGTACAAAACATATAAAGCTCCTCTGAGCTATAATAACCTTGTGGCTGCATGAGCTGCTGGATAAACAGAACAACCCAGATAAAGAAGAGCTGGAAAGGGATTAATTAAATCAGAAGCAATAAAGACATATTAAAAAGATTTCTAGAAAGAATAAATCAAATCACAAATACATTATTATGGGGTCAGCAGTGCTATTATGGGAAGGATCTTTGTCTTGGTCCCTCCTTGCTCATTACTCAGGTAATCAGACGGGTCACAGGACTGAAACATCCCAGTGACTCCCAGGCTGGTCATTCCTAATGTCCTTCTAGATAAAAAAATTATCATTTCTCAAGGATTGAAAGCACACAATACCCAAAAAAAAGACCAGAATCCTTCCTAAGCAAGAGTTAACACCAGAGCAATGCCTGAGACAGGTGGATATTATCAGAGCATCTTCCCCTGGAAACGTTCATTTGTTTGCAAGTCAAAGTCCTGAAAGAATTTCTGACATTCCCCGGGAAAAGATCTCAAGCCAAGCCTTGGCTCAGCAATTTAATTCAGCTTGTTTTGTTGTCTCAGTTGTTTGTTCAGTGTTTATTGCCAGGCTTTGTTTTCCTGTCACCTCCATACCCACTCCACTGCCCTTGTTTATCACGTGGTTTTCTACACTCTCATAATCCTCTGAGCTTCCTTTCAAGTAGCTGGGAATAAAAAAAAAAGAAAAAAATCACAGTATGAGTTCATGAAACAATGTATGAATAAGTCATTTCCTCCTTTAAATACACCTCTGAGTAAATGATCCAGAGACTTTTCAAGAACCATTTACATAACAGTCGCTGATACAGGCTTCAAATTTTCATGTCAATCTCAGGATGGCATTTTAAATCACCCCATTTTCCTAAATGAGGTGAGAGAATTTTAAGAGGAGATTTTGCCAACTTCTAGACCCCTTCTTTTAGACCCAAACCTTAAAATGGTGAATTCTCCTCATCCTTTTCCATTTGGGGTAGTGCAGAAATGTCAGAAGTGCTCTGGGTGTATAACCTATAATCCAAACACAGTTGGGTGCTACTTCAAATACATTTTCTTTTATGACTACAAATGCCATAAATTTCAGCAACTGTCAATCCCACTTCACAGCCTGCAGCTTGAAAATAAAATTTGGAGGCTTTGCTAGAAGTGAGTAACCATCTACTGCAGTACTACTGGGAAGACACCTATGAATCACAAGATGCTCAACTAGTTGCAAATAAATTTAGGTAATTTCCAGGCATAATTCACAGACAAGTAAACAAGAGAGTGGAATTTGGCTTCTACGTGGATTGCTGAAGTGCTGTAAGAGCATCCATCCTTCCTTGGGCTCAGAAACCAAGAACAGGCTCAAAGGTAGGGCTGTCCCTCAAATCTTGTTGGAGTTGGAAGAGCAGTGAGGATGGTGAGGGTCGGGCTCTTCTTCCAGGGAAGAAGGGACAGGAAGAGGAAACAGCCTCAAGTTATGCCAGGAGAAGTTTAGGTTGGATATGAGGAATTTCCTCCCAAAAGGATCACCTGCCCAGGGCAGTGGGGGAGTTCCCATCCCTGGAGGGGTTTAAAAGCCCTGTGGATGTGGCACGTGGGGACATGGGGCAGTGGTGGCCTTGGCAGTGCTGGGGAGTGGTTGGACTCTGTGACCCAAGAGGGCTTTTCCAGCCTAAAGGACTCCGTGACTGTATTCCAGAGAAGTTTCTGGATGTGGTTCCTGCAGCAGCATGATTGCTCTGAAGGCACCAAGGACCACGAGGGAATTCATAACCTGGATCACCAGGAGGGTCAGCACAAGCTCCATGTGCTGCTCCACTGGGAATTTTTCCATGACCTTGGGATGGTTCAGGGCTCTGCTGAGCTTCCCCTTCCCTGGGACTACATGGATGGACTCAAGGACTTCTCTGCCAGCCTGAGAACAGGAAGCCAGTGCTCAGATGAGCTTCTCTTGGAATGTCTGTGCACTCAGAGGTGTTGGATCACAAAGGGAGGGGCAGAGATGGAGATTGGGATCTCTGGCACAGTGGGAATCTCTCTGAGGGCCGGCCTCTGCATCCGCAACACTCCTGATTAATTTTTGTGCTGAGCCACAAGTTTGGGCAATGGAGGGATAAAAGAGCTCATCCACAGCAGTTGGCACTTTTGTTTGAGTGACCTAAAAGGACCCAGGGGTTGGGAGCCATAAATTCCCAAAGGTACTGCCACATTTCTTTTTTAGGCTCCGAGTCCCAACGCCAAAAATTGGGACGGTTGACTTTGATGTGCCCCACTCCCAGAGAGCAGAGGCAGCACTGCTGACCCTGAGACACTCCCAGCCACAGAAAAGGCCATTCTTCAGCTCCACTGAAGAGGTCACAGCCTTGGAGGTGTGGAATCCAAAAATACAACGTGATTTAAAGCAGAGCTGGAGGAGAAGACAAAGCAGCCGGGGGAAGGGAAGTGGCAGCAACGCTGGCTCCAGGCAGAGGAGGAAAAAGGACATGGAAAAGGCAATGGGAGCTCACAAAGGGAATCTGCAAAGAGTCAGGGGCTGGGGAGGACCTGTGACCCTGCCCCAGCTGAGCCATCCCAGGCTGTGAAAGAAGCAGAGCTGCAATCCATCAGCTGCAATCCATCACTTTTATCAGCAGCAAGTCCATGCAGAGCTCAGTCACCCCCACGCTGGGTGACAAACACAGGGAGGATTTCTCAGACAACCTACAGGCACCAGGCTGGGAACAGGGACAGCACTGCCAGAGGAGAGGGAATTAAGAAAGATGATGTGAAAATTGGGAAAAGAAAAAGCCGGTGTCAAAACCAGCAGAAATCAGAGCCTAAGTGCCTTTTTTCTGGTAGAAATCATGATTTTATCCAATTTCAACAGGTAGTGGTGCCAACTGTGTTGCACAATAAACAC
Source organism: Argya squamiceps (assembly GCA_037834095.1). Taxonomy (NCBI): domain Eukaryota; kingdom Metazoa; phylum Chordata; class Aves; order Passeriformes; family Leiothrichidae; genus Argya; species Argya squamiceps. The sequence goes on along the minus strand of JBBMKD010000222.1, from coordinate 2,693,001 downwards.
TGGAGAAGAGGCTTTGGAGAACATATTCATCACCACGGCGTGACATGTTAGTGCTGCCTGCTTCCCAGAGTGAGAACAAACAGCAAAATCCAACTCCTAATGAAGTCAAACAACCCAAAAAGGAAAAGAGCAAAAGGATGTCTGTCTGTCTCTCTCTCCCCTCCATCACCAAACACATTAGCAAAATGGAGTGTTCATGATTAATTCACATTCCTTTCCCACCGTGTCTCTCCTGCTGGAGCAGAGTAAAATCCAGCTCGTTGTTTCTGCTCTCTGAAAGATGCAGGAACTTCTCTAAAACAGAGCTCTGGAGCTTTCCCAGCAAACTCCAGGATGTCTGCAGAGGGTTTTTACCTGGCTGGTGACAACTGCAGAGTGCCAGGAGGGAATTTGTCAGAGCTCTGCAAAGAGTCCAGCACTCGCTGAGCCTCGACCAGCACTGAATTCTACAGCATCACATTATTTTGGAGCTCAAGGCACTGAATTTAGGCCATAAAAACACAGAGAGCAGAGATCTTCACAGCACTGAGATGGCACCATGGCTGGATAGAGAGATAATTAGAAGTTAGTGAGAATTTTGCACAATGTACAAGGAGAAAAAGGCCTTTTCTTTTAAAAAAGAAGAAAGCTAAAAACGCTTCGGCTCTACTACACTTCATAAAAGCCCAGCTTTTTGAAGCTATTTCAATTAAGCCCAGCAAACTCTTCAAAAATCTTTCAGATTGTTCCAGATCTCACCTGACTCTGTTCTACATTTTCAGGCAAGGGGAAAAAAAAAAAAGTTATTTCACTTTGAAAATCTACATAATTAAAACCAGCACTGTCTTCTGATTGATAAAGTTTCAAGTGACAGCTTTGCAGCAAGCTGCCTCCCACACAGAAGCAATTTGTAAAAGCCTTTCAGAGTTTTATGTAACTGAAAAATCCAAGTTGCTTTCATCCAGGTCTTTCTTTCCAGCCCCAGTTTAAATGTGGCTGCAAGGAGCTGCAACAAATAGATGCCTGAATATAAGATTAATTTAGGGAACAATCATTCTGTCTAATGATCAGGCACCATCCAACAGCAAAGGCTTTTTCTTGTTGTTCTTTTGTATTTGGCAAATTTTGAAGCAATTTTATCTTTAAAGCCCAACTCAACCCTAATTTTTCAAGCACAACTGGCTACACAATGTATTTGCCACCAGCCCAAACGGGCTTAAATTCCCATGAGAGCAAAGCCAAAAAGAACTGAAACAACAGAGAAAAAAAAGATGACTAATTCCTTCCCTGGGTTGGTGAACACAAATCTGTGTTTGTTTTATCAGCCATGCAGCACCTTCAGCACTAGAGGGAGTACCCAAAAAAGCTGAACATTTCCTTCATCAAAACTTCAGCAAAATCTGAACATGAGTTACAAAACTCTCAGCTGAGAGCACAAATTCTCTGAGATTTTGAGAGCTGGTAGGGATAGGACAATTAATTCCATATAAATTGACCTGGTGGTTTATGAGAATTGTAGCTCTTAGGAAATAATCTAAACCTCAAACCCCTCACCTGGTTGCAGGTATCAGCCTCCCCAAGCATATCAAGATCTTTTAAGGTAAAAAGTATGCATTATCTAATGCATTTTTAAAAGAAAATTTTTTTAAAAATTAAAGCAAAGTAGCTGAATCAATGTTAGCCCAATATAGTTCAGGAAAACAAAATTTTGTTAAATGCAAACATCACTAGTGGGTTTCTTTTTTTAAAAAAAACGGATCTAGTTCTTATAACCAAATAATTGTGACATTTACAGACCAACCAGTGCAATGTTCCACAAATGCAGTAGAAACTGAGCGAAAACACTGAATACTGAAAGGTGAGAGGAAAAAAAGATGTCAAACAAGTAAAATACTGAGAAAATGTAAAGATATTTCTATTTTAGCACTGGTAGATAGGCCTAGTAAATTATCTTAATGCTCTAAAATTATAGCCAGCCATTTCATAAAATTCTCAATAACTGCATTTCCTATAAGCACAAACCTGAATTCTCATTTCCTTTGTATTTTGATGGTTCAACAGAAAAGTGAATTCATATATTAGATCAGGCTATTAGGACTGAAAGTCCAGAAGAAGCAGAGCTGCCTATACATCATATTTTGGATTGTATATTGCCTTTCCTTTGTGATAAAGAACCAGATGCCAAATTTGACCTCCAAGAGATCATAGTCAGGTAACAACACAAGGGAAGATTTGAGGAAAAAAAAAAACAAAACAAAGCAAAAACCAGCTCTACAAATCAGCAAAGAGTCAAGCAAAACCACAGGACAAAGATTTGGGTTTCATGAAATAAACCCCTCCATAGTTTCCAATTTTGGTACAAACTGAGAAATAGTAGATGAGACTATTAGGACTGAAAGTCCAGAAAAAGCAGAGCTGCCTATGCATTATATTTTGGATTGTATTTTGCCTTTCCTTTGTGATAAAGAACCAGATGCCAAATTTGACTTCCAAGAAGTCATAGTCAGGTAAAAACGAAGTTAGTGAGAATTTTGCACAATGAAGGGTTAGGGGAAAAGAAGAAATAAAGCAAAAACCAGCTCTACAAATCAGCAAATAGTCAAGCAGGACAAAGATTTGGGCCTCATAAAATAAACCTCTTGTCATTTCCAATTTTGGTACAAACTGGGAAACCAGAGAGTCACAGAACAACCACATCTGGAGGTGGAGGTGGAGGCCTCTGGAGGTGTCTGCTCCAAGCTGAGGCAGCTCAAAAAGTCAGATCCATCACTGGAAGGTTCATCACCTGCTCACTTCTCAGAGTGTTTAAAGGTTTGAGATGCTCTTATCCTGCAGCCAGGGCTGACCTGGAGCTGCACATCCCATCAGCTTCTCATTCACCACCAGCAGATCCAGCAGAGCACCTCCCCAAAACCAGCCCAGCTCAGGGAGGAAATATCCCTAAACCAGCCCTAATGCTCTCCAGGAATCCCCCACATGGCTTCCAACCCAAACATTTGTCCTTCCGGCACTGGTTAAGGGCACCCACAGGAATTCTGAGGGTTCCTGCAGCTGCTGGAAAGAACCTTGGTGTGCCCACAGCTCTGCCCTGTGTGCTTTCCATCAGCTGCTCCAAATCTCCCAGCCCAGCCCCTCTCTGGGAGTTCTTCCTCACAGCTCTGAGCATGAGCTGCTCCTTAGAGCATTAATTCCCCTCTCCTCACAGAATCCTGGAAGGGAAAGAAAGCATTAATTCCCCTCTCCTCACAGAATCCTGGAAGGGAGAGGATTAATTTCCTCTCTCCCTGGAAGGCTTTGGGTTTGTGCCTCATCCCACCCCTGCCATGGACAAGGACACCTCCCACTGTCCCAGGCTGCTCCAAGCCCTGTCCAGCCTGGCCTTGGACACTTCCAGGGATCCAAGGGCAGTCACAACAAATCTGGGAATTCCAGCCCAGCCAGGAATTCCTTCCCAATCTCCCATCCAGCCCTGCTCTCTGTCCACGTGAAGCCATTCCCTGTGTCCTGTCCCTGCAGGCCTTGTCCCCACTCCCTCTCCAGCTCTCCTGGAGCCCCTCCAGGCCCTGCAAGGCTGTTGGCGTCAAACTTCATTCCCAAACACTTGAACCACCTTATCAATCCACAAATTCCTGACCAGGAGGGAAGGACACAGATCTTTCCCTGCCCTGATGAGAAGACAATCTTTAATTGTACCCTGCAAGTCTGAAGAATTTTATTTCCTACAGACAGTGACAGCAGCCTGAGTGATGGGTGAAAACCCTCAAGACAGCAAACCCTGAATACCCTTTGCCAGGCACATTTGAATGATTTGCTTCTTCAGTCAGACTTTTCTCTTTTGTTCCAGCTCTGTTGTGATCTTTCAACATCCAAGTATTACTTAATTCAGGAGTTTGTCACATAAAAGCCATTTTTATTCTTCTTTAGAGGAGGTTTTCATGAGAGATTTGTTCTTGCTGGGGAGCATTCTTAACAGAAAAAAACCCCTATATTAATGGTACTTTGCAAACCAGAGTGCTAAATACTTATTGAACTTTTTTTTTTGCTAGTTACTTGCAAGTAAAACTTGCTTTTTTAACCTCCCCATTAAAAGAGAAAGTAACCACTGCCAGAAGAAAAGGAGAAATTTTGAAATTTTGCCTCTCCTCCTCCTGTAATTTTGTCCCAAACCATGTTGTGTGTGACCCCTTCAAAGGAAGAGCGTGGAAAAGGAAAATATTTGTGTGGTAGCAATGGCCTCATCTCTCTGAGGCACTTGCCACGCCAGCTGCAGGGATAAGGCTCCTGTTACAGATGGATTGTGGCTGCAAAGCAGCCAAAATGGAATGTTAATTTGGGCTCAGCCGTGCTAAAGGCAGGCAGGGCTTGGGGCATTCTTGGGGAAAATGAGGCCTCCTCAAAAACCTTGCTCTGAGAAAGGCCCTGGAAAAGTATTTTAAATTTCTAATTTCTCTGATTAGCTTGAGTAAACATCACCCTTGGAATATCCTTCTCACTATTTTGTCCTTGTTTCCTGTTGCCTTTTGATACCTGCCTTCCTTCTGGCTCAGAATTTAGAGAGTTTTCCAGAATGTATTCCCTGTCTTCTTCCATTGTCTTTATCTCCTCAAAGAGTTATTGGCTTCTTCCAACCCAAGGAAAGTTATTTTCCCATTGTTCACATTCCTGCCCATCCATCTATGGGATTACGGGGATAAACCAAAGTTGGATCTCCCACATCCAATAATTTAACTCCATGGCTGTTCCCAAAACATCACACATCCTGCCCACCACTGTTTTTATATTCAAGCATGGAATTTCTGTGGGTTAAGGACCCAACCATCTCACCCTACCCAAAGTAAGTCCCTGCAGGGTTTCTGGCCAAACTGAAGGTTAAACCAGAATGAGGCACCTGAGTCCTCAGAAATCATGAAAGCTATTCCAAATTAAGCTAAAAAGAAAAGGGAGAAAAGCTGAATCAACAGCTCCAAAAAGAAATCCAGTGTCAAAATGAACTCCTGACACCCAGCATCAGGGGGAAAAAAGGCAGGGAAAAGGAAAAAGAAAAAGGGTTCCTACAGGCTCTGCCTCGGTATTTTCACTGCTGGAGCTTCCCAGAAGTTCTGAGCTGTTGTGAAGATTTTGCTCTCCCTGAACACCATCTCTCACTGCACTTCCTCTTTCAGGAGATCATTTCTCATGTCCTTATCAATTTTTGCACACAAACTCAAAGCAACTGTTACTTGTCCACCAGAACAGACAAAGTTCAGGACTCCAAACCACCAGGGGAAAAAAAAGTCGTGAACTTTCTTTGCTGTCCCCTCCAGACTCTGCCCTGATCTCCTTTGCTCATGCAAACCTCTCTGCAATCAGGGATTTCATCAACAGACATAAAACTGCCCCTGACTTTCAATCAGATGCTCACAGGTGCCTTTCAAAACCTTGTGCTCATCAAACACCTGGAAAACTTCATCCACCTGAGGTCGTGCCCACATGGAAAGGTGACTTGTTCCAGACTGAATGAGATAATTTAGATTTTTGGTAAATTTTGAGAGTGTTAGTACTAACTCAGAAATTATGTATTGAACCTCAGAAATTATTCCCTTCTCCTCCCAGAAGTCAGGACCAAAACCACTGTGAATTTATGTCCTCCATAGGTTTTCCAGGATAAATGGGATGACTCTGGCCATTTGGATCATACCCTGAGATGGGCCCTGAGCTGCACCACAATATCTGGGCACTGAACACTACCAGGAACAAAAGGAAAAATCCAAAGCAAAAAAAAAAAAAGTTTTTAAATCACTTGCATCAATGAGAGCCTTTGCTCTCAGGTTTTAGACAGAGAACACCCTTGTTGTCACTCAGCTGTTACAGAACTTCAACTAAGCACTGTTAATTATCTAATATCGAGCCACTTTTTCTACTTCAAAGTAATTTTCCATCCTATTAGTTTTTATATCAGAAGTCATGCAGAACTGACTCTATTTATCTTTTACTCTCTGGTATAAGTTAGATTTTTTTAAAGCACAGACCTGAATAAAATCTTAATATCCCTTTAATTTGTCACCCTTCTGAAAACTGAACTTGAAATAGTTTGTAGAGTCTCTTCCACACAGGTCTTTTGTTTTAATTGAACTTTTCTTTTTCCCACAGGAAAGCTAATTTAGTATGACTTGCTACTACGAAAATTGAAATTCTTGGGCTAATTAATTTTTGTACCTGAAGTGAATATGACTTTTTTTTTTCCCAGTTTTTAATTCCTCCCTCTACAAACTTCAATCCTTGGCATGTAAAACCAAAGGAGAGATAGAAAAGTTTTCAGGAATTAGAAAACTTTACAGGAATTAGAAGGTTTAATAGGGATTACTTTACAGGGTGATAGAAGTTTTTCACCTCTACAAAAGCCAAGAGCTGAAATATAAAATCTGGAGGCAGTGAGAGTCCATTAGAGAATTTTGGCATGGTGGGACAGGAACTTTCCAACTTCATTTCCACAAGCAAAAACCAGGAGATGCATTAAAATAATTTTCATAGGCAGAGATGAGATACACTGGTTTTATTGTTTGATAAATCCCTGAGAGCTAAAAGAAACAACTTACCTGCACTTGCACCTCAAAGGGATGAAGTTCACCCCAGGAGGACCAAGGAGATGACTTCAAGCACCAGGGCTGCTGTTGACATTGGGATTCGATATCAAAATAATTTCATTGCATCAGACAATAGATATTTTTCGGCTATTTTTCTATTCTTAGATATTTTTCTGTTATTTTCTTTCATCTACTACTTTCAATATAAGTATTTCCCCACCAAAATAACCCCATATTTTACACCAAACCCCAGAGATCTTTCTGTTGCTTGTCTCTGTAGCCCATTCCTCACTCCGGATTTTTCCCTGCCAATAGAACAACACCTCACTGACTCATATTTGCCAACAACAGAGGGAAGAGCAACTTCAATAATTGCAGTAAAACCAGTAATAAATTGAAGCCACTTACAACAGCCATACAAATGGTTCTGTGCAGAGTCCAGAAGAGGTGACATTTCAGAGCCAGGTGGGACACGGGACTGCTTCAGCAGCACAAAAAAGCAGGGCTGGAATATGTTCCCCACACACAGCTCCCAGCAGGATTTACCTCTCTACTCTGCTTTTCCTAACAAACCACCCAAACCCCTACAAGGCCATTTAGGGATGGGATGTACCCCAGGGCAGAAGGTGATTGGAGCAAAGTCTGATCAGGAGCAGCTGAGGGTTTTCAGCCTGGAGAAAATGAGGCTCAGGTGGGACTTCATTGCTCCCAACAACTCCTGAGAGGAGGGTGCAGTCAGCTGGGGATCAGGCTCTGCTCCCAGGGAACAAGGGACAGGAAAAGAGTAAATGGCCTTGAGTTGCACTAGAGGAGGTTTAGGTTCAATATTGGGAAGTTTCTTCACTGAAAATGTGACCAAACCTTGTCACTGGGGCAGTGGGGGAGTCCTACTGAAATGTCAAAGTGCCCTTTGAAATCCCCCCAACAGAGGAATTTCAAAGCCATATGGATGTGGCATCTGGGGACATGGGGCAGGGTGGCCTTGGCAGTGCTGGGGAATGGTTGGACTGGATGGGCTCAGAGGCTTTTTCAGCCTTTGTGATCCCAGAATTCTCTGTGAAACCCACAGAGTTTCCCCACATCTCCAGCTGTGCCATGTCCCTCAATGACAGATATACCCATAAGCTGCAGAACAGTTGTTTTTTTTCCCAGCTCTGGAAGCAGAAACCCACTTTTTTCTCTGTTCCCTTTCCTTTTCCCCTTGTACATCTTTCCACACCACTGATGATGTGGCTGAAAGCTTTCAAAGAATTAATCTGAGACTCCAGAACAGACAAAGCAGCACCTGCTGAAGGCGTGACAGCAACTCTGGGCTGGGGATCAGCTCCTTTCCCTGCCTCTTATTCCTAATGGCTTTCAAACCACCAAACCCTCACCCTGCAGGTGTTGAGAGTATTTGTGGAAACCCAGACTGTGAAATGGGCACATCCAACCCCGCACGGGTCAGACGCCGACATCATTTTTGTGCAGTCTCAGATTTTCAAGGATAAAAGTTTCAGTCTCAGATTTTCTGAATCATCACTGGTTATTTGAGCCTTTTGAACCTTCAGGAATGAGGGCTGCTGTGAGTCAGGTGGGCTCTGTTTCACGGGGTGAGATGGAAAAATTCCTTGTGGATGTATTGTTGCTCCAGAGCCGCCTCTCCAACGCCCGGAAGGTGATGGGAACAGGACATGACAGCAACACCCTCCACAGGTTTAGTCCTCCTGAAAAGCTAAATTAAAGGAGGAGCAGGTGTCTGTTCAGTCTGGGCTTGCAGTTCCTTTTGGTACATGTGGAAGTGTCAGTGTTACTGACACCACTCTGGCTCTGTCTGGGAACTCAGGTTTGGAAAGGAGCACAACCCTCGGGATGTGCCCCAACCCCTCCAGGCACAGCCTCCCCTCACTCCACCCACCTTTGGGGGCCCCTCTGCGCTGGCACAGAACCCAGTGACAGACCCCAACACCCCCACAAACCAGGGCTAATTCCCAGCAACACAAACCATCCCTCAAACCCATTTTTCAAACTTTTTTCCCAGTTTGGGAGCTGCACTTTTACATTGGAACACACACCTGCCAAACACACCGAGCAGGATGTTTGTGCAGTCAGGCAGCAGCAGATAAATATGACTTTTTCAACTCTATGTTACAAAATGAACTTCTCACACATTCAGGTTTCAGGGAAAGAAATGTCACGTTTTATCAGCCCATTCTATAAAAGGATCCAATAAAAGGATCTTATAAATGGAGCTACACATGAAGCACCTCATGGGCTGCACATCCCAACCAATCTTCATTGGTTCTCCTTCCACTTGAACAATTCACCCACAAATTATCACCTTTCCCAATCATTTTTTTCTGTAGTGGGAAACATCTTTTTGAATTATCACCTTTCCCAATCATTTTTTTCTGTAGAGGGAAACATCTTTCTGAATCCAAGAATGATAAACACAATACTGCATGAAATACTGGAGTTTAGACTGAACAAATTAATCAGAATTCACAATACATCAATGTCCAGGCTAAAAGACAACTTTCAAGACATGACAGAAAATGCAGATATTTAATAAAAATGGGCAGGGAAGTTTTGGACTTATATTTTTCTGTTTATGAACAACCTTTCCAGCACCAGGGGAACCTCACAGGATCTGTGAGCTCCCTCTGGAGCACATCCATAACAAAACCTGCAGCTGTTTCCCTGGATTCTGTTGTGAAAACAGACTTTTGGCAAAACATGATTATTTTGGAACTCTGCAAGGACATTTCTTGTTGCACACTGCAGGTATTTTTACTGAAATCTTACAAAAAGGTGGCTTTGTCTTGGAGATTTAGAGACATCCATCAAGCACCACATCAGCTGTCAAACATAAATCAATTAACCTCTGCTGAGTAATTGTTTTTAATTACTTGAAAAGCAAAACCTTTAGAGGTAAACCTGTGATTTTTTTTTTTAGGCTTTTTAATAAGGCATTATTTTGCTGTTTATGTTGCTCTGGATCCTGGTGGTTTGTAAGTGTGGTTTTGGCCCTTACAAATAATCAGCAATAAATAGACACCCATAATTCAAGGGCAGCCCAGGATCTTTCACTGCTCTGCCTGAGCAATATTTTAAAATGCACCAGAGTGATGCTTCTGTTCTTTTCCGACCTGCAAGGGGAAGAAGTGACACCTAAGGCTATGTCTACATTATTTATACCACTTTGATAGATTAAATCTTTACCACAAGGCTGAGCTTTTTCAAACATGCCTGAAAATGTTTCAGGATTCCACAGGTGCTCTTCCCCGAGTGCAAACAAAGGCTTCTCTTTGTAGTGCAAAAACAAAATTAAAACTGAACAAGATCCTGGGAGCTGTGGGTGGTGCTTAGAACAAATCCTTGACTGGACACGTTGGATTTATTTATTTTTAACTCAAATATTTTTGGAACTCAGCAGAAAAATCTATATAAATAGGGTGGGATGCATCCTGTCCCCAAGGGCCACATCCAGGCACCCTCAACCCTAAATTTTGTTTTGAATTGAGGTTTTACTGCCCTGTACTACAGGAAACGACCCCAAACTGTGCCAGGGGAAGTTGAGGTTGGACATCAGGAGGAATTTCTCCGTGGAAAGGGCTATCAGATATTGGGAGGTAGTGGAGTCCCCACCCCTGGAGGTGCCCAAGGAAAATCTGGAGGTGGCACTCAGAGCTCTGGGCTGGGGACGAGGTGGGGACTGGGCACAGCCTGGACAAATCTTTGACTGGACGTGTTGGATTTATTTATTTTTAACTCAAATATTTTTGAAACTCAGCAGAGCAACACCAATATAAATATAAATATAGATAAAGATAAGATAAAGATGATAAAGATAAAGACGATAAAGATAAAGATGATAAAGATAAAGATAAGGTGGGTGGAATGCACCCTGTCCCCAAGGGCCACATCCAAGCACCTCTTGAACATTTCCAGAGGTGCTGACTCCACCACCTCCCTGGGCAAATTATTCCAGTGTCTGACCACACCTGCAGGAATATTTTTTTTCCTGATATTTCATCTGAACCTCCCCTGGTGAAACTTCAGGCCATTTCCTGCTGTCCTTTCACTTGGGACACAGCAGAAGAGCCTGACCCTCACCCCACTTCACCTTCCTGTCAGGGTTGTAGAGATCACTGAGGTTCCCCCTGAGCCTCCTCTTCTCCAGAAAACCACTGGCATTGATTTGGTTTCTAATTCTTAAACTCCTTAGTACTTTCCAAGTTTGGAGGCAAACAAGAATTAAAAGATTAAAAGCCTCTAAACCACATCTGAGTCTGCCATTCAGTGTTAGAACGTTCCCAAACAAATTCTCTGCTAACTGGCTCCCCAAAATATGACAGAATTAATGGAACAGTTTGGTCCTGGACTTTGCAGCTGAAGAAAGATGCTGAGTTCCTTTAAGATCAGTAACAGCTAAAGTAGAAGAAAATCCAAAAATATTCTTTATTTTGGTCTCTGTAAGCTAACTATGACCACTGGATTTTCATTCCCTGTGTCTCCATGACAAGAACAAAAGGCCAGAATTTTAGGCCTCAATTCAGCCTAAAATGTGCCTTCTGAAATAGAAGTCTTCCTTCTAATTCCCAAGGAGTTCACAACCATATTTTTAGAAAGGCAATTTGGAATTGAACAAATACAGATACTTGGAAATGTCTCTGTGCTTTCCTACTTTCACAAAAAGACATTAAGGTCATATATTTTTTTCCGGAGTGGAGATGACTTTGGGGTGGATGTAACCATGGCTACCCCACTGGGAATCAAACCAAACTGCTGAATTTGGAAGCCACTGAAATGTACAGAATGCACATGATTTGATCCACAATAATTGTGAGTCAGATTTATGGCAAACCTCAGTTGCTATTCCCAAACAGGGATGAGGAAAGACCAAATTCATCCATGGATCTCTTGGTCCTTTTTGTAGCATCCACTCCAATGTTGCCATCACCCTCAACCCTAATTTTTGTTTGAATTGAGGTTTTACTGACCTGTCCTACAGGAAACAGCCTGAAGCTGTCCCAGGGGAGGTTCAGGAGGAATTTCCTCATGGAAAGGGCTGTCAGGTGTTGGGAGGAGGTGGAGTCCCCATCCCTGGAGGTGTCCATGGAAAATCTGGAGTTGGCACTCAGAGCTCTGAGCTGGTGACAAAGTGGGGATTGGTCACAGCTTGGACTTGATGGCCCTGGAGGTCTTTTCCAACCTCAGTGATCCTGGGATTTACTGACCTGTTCCTAGTCCAAGGTCCTTATTTTGTTAAGAGCCAGTTGTCCCCTCACCAGAGACACCGTGAACTTCCAGAGTCAGGAATCTGCTTCCCTCTGTTCAAACTAAATAAGCAGAAATGAGAAAATCAGATGTCATCCAAATTATTTAAGTTTAAAAAGCACATTGCCCTCCTCTGTGCTTTGTTCAATCAGCTCTGCTCTTATTTCAGGAAGGTTTTACTACAGAAACCAGGGCGCTCCAAAACCTAAGGCTAATAGGGGTGAGTGACAGGTATATTCATTTCTGAAGAGTGATGACACTGTTTTAAATATTTAATGCACTGAAAAACATATGGAAAGAAAATAATATGAAGTTGGCTTTTGCACAATAACACCATATTTTCTGTTTCTTTCCATGTTGCAGCCACATTACAGAGAACTGTAAAAAAAGGAAAATGGCAGATTTCGAATCAGTTATCCTGGTGCTACCAGCTTTCAAAAAATTAATTTTTTATCCCCATTCTTTTCAGTTTTCTAGTGCAATCAATAAACAGGCCACGGCCATCAATCTCCACACCACAGAGCAATATTTTATTTCCAAACTGATGGCTTCCCATGATGAATTACAGTCATTAGAAAGCATGACAGCCTGTTACAGTGCCTTCAGCACACGTGCAAGTGTTGCTGACAGAAGAAAGTGGTTTATTTTTATTAGTAGTATTACAATTATTATTACTATTATTGTTATTATTATTATCTTCATTTGGGATCACAAAATCCCCAAATGGTTTGGGTTGAAGGGACCTTAAAGCTCATCTCATTCCAACCCCTGCCAAGGGCAGCAGTGCCACCCATCCCTACCCACATAAAGATGTAAATATTACTCTGAGCATGGATCATTCTAGACAGCCCATTAGAGACAAATTTAACTTTTTCCAAACATTTTAAATGACATTTCAAGGTTTGGGTTTGTTTTTTTTTTTCTTTTCCTGAATAGATATTTTGTGTTTGCAACAGTTGGATTTGCAACCTTCAGAAGGAGTTTTGTGGTCACGTATTTGGATAGGTCACCACTTAACGTTACTAAAACATGAAAATCAACCAAAAATAAAATTATCTGAAGAATTTATCTGCTCCCCAGATACCCTGGAATGTCCACAAATACAGGATCATGACTGCAAATGGAACTGGAACGTGGCATCTGCAACTCGGCAAGACAAAGAATACTTTTAGTAAATAATTACAGACGTAACAGAACTGAGCTCAGCAACACTGAGCTTAACAGGCTGCCAGAAGTCTGAGCTGAGCTCAGGGGAAGTGCCTCCCTGTGCCAGGGAAGCAGAACAGCTTTCCCAGCCTTTGAGACCTTTCTTCTCAATCCTTTTCCCACGTAAAAAGCATTTTTTGCTCCTGCACTCAGAGCAGCCAACATAAAAACGAGGCGTCTTCAGATGGGACTGGGAATTAAAATAGGTCCCTGCAGTGCCTTTAATGTCACAAAAAACTTCCCTGACAGGAGGCACAGGCAAAGGACAGACAGTGGAAATGGGATTTGGGGCTGGAGAAATCATCCTCTGGAGCAGTGGGATCAGCAGGGGGGAGAGGTGAGGTGGGAGAGGGAGCAGAAAGGGATAAAAGCCCTGGGATAAAGCCTGGGAGAAAATTTAGTGGAGGCACAAGAAGTGGTGGAAGTGAGGAAAGGGAAGAAAAGCTCCCCATCCTCCCTTTTCATTCTGAGCCATCCAAAGCTGAGATTAGAGCTAAAAGCTTCCACTGACAAACTCAGGGGTCTTCAGATCTAAAAAGTGCCCAGACACCCTGTGGTGCTCCTGGATCTGGGAATAAATAACAGCTCCAAAGGAGCTGCAGGTGACAGCACAAAACGTGAGTATACCAAGATTAGGTAATGATTAACATAATTATCATTGTTTTCTGTGGCATGATCTGCAGAGGATCATGAACCTCGAAAAATTACAGAAACATCTGAAAGCAGGGAAGAGAGTTGAGTTTTATTGGAGAAAACAGGGGAAAAAACCCAACTCACAAAGTAAAGTGGGAGAGGAATGAAATAGAAATAAAAAATTGCTGGGAAAAAAATGTGGAGGCCATAGCTAATTATCAGAATTTAGAGTGATATTTTTTTCACTGGCTGATGGGAGGGGGTCAAGGATTGAAACTGAATGATGGATTCCAGGTGGGATATTCAGAAATAAATCAAAGAGGAACTTCTGACAAATTAACAGGGACTAAACTGTTTCTTTTGTAAAACCTTGCAGCGAGCAAGGTTTGAAATTCTCCCCTAGATTCTGCTCAGGTTTGTTAAAACCAGAAGAGTTGGTTTGTGGGGAAACTTCCCACTGGAAAAGCAAACAAGCAGCATGCCCAAAGGAATGAAGAGCAAAGAATAACTTCTTATCCCCTCTTTGTGGCCCCACAAACCTTTCACCAGAGTATTTTTTTGAGTCAATTACCAGTGTCATTAATGAGATTTCAGTGTGTCATGTGTTACTACTAGAACTGAGATAACCCTGGGAGTGTCCCAGGCCAGGTTGGATGGGACCTCGAGCAGCCTGGGATAGTGGGAGGTGTCCCTGCCCATGGCAGGGATGGAATTAGGTGACCTTTAAGGTCCTTTCAACCCAAACCATTCCATAATTTGCTAAATTTCTTCTGCCCCTACCAAACTTTGCTCCATGGATGTCCAAACCCTGCTGAATTCCCCCATTCCATCTGCACTGGCTGACACCAGGAAGCCCAGCCTAGGACAGGCTGCAGATCCCAGCACAGAGCTTTGTACTTTTCTATCTGGTTCAGTAAGAAACTCCTTGGGAAGACAGGAATAACACAGCAGCTGTCAGTCATTGCAAACGCCTCGTCTCCTTTATTCCTTTCTGTTTTCCAGCTGGATGCAGTGACCCACTGGTCAGTCCCTACACCAGAATCTGCTCTGGGCATTTCTAAACCTGCAACACCCAAACCTGAAGATTTCCATAGCCAGAAGAGCAGATTCAGTCCCATCCAGGCCAATGTTAAGATCACTCCTGTTCCAGAACCTTCCTGCTTTTAACACTGCGACGGATCTGAGCCCATTGCACTTTTTTTTTTTTTCATTCCATGCAAGCTGCCATCTTGTGAGGAAGGAGGAATAAACATATGGATTCGAAATATGTTGGAATAATCACTTTCTGCACTGATACTTGTCTGTCTGTGTAGACATCAGAGAACACATAATAGTAGCTTTGTGCATGCTGTGTTATTTCACACCGCCTCCCATTTCACACGGAAAAGGCATTTGACTTTGTCTAATACAGCCTGCATTTCTCATGGATTTACCACCCAGAAGAATCCAACTGTCTAAAGCAGCCCTGTTTATCTCACAAAAAAATACTGGAAATTTAAAGTATGGAGTAGTAAAAGAGCATCAGTGACCAATGGCCAATGAAGACAAAGGTCACAGAATGTGCCTGAGGGCAAAATTCACTCTTTTTTTCAAGGAAAAAGAGAAGAAAAAAGAATCTTCCTAAAGAGTTGTTGATCACTTATGCACTTAAAACTTACTCTGTTCAGACTTAAAATGGTATAAATTTAAAAACAGCATTGACATAACTCTATTAGAAGCCACAAAAAATCCATCCATAGAATAACTAAGCACGACGTTTAAGGAACTCATTTAGCTTTTCTAAAGACCACATGGAGCCAACTGCACATGGAACAACAATGCAGGGATTTATATCCTAAAGTGATTTGGATATTCAGACAGGAAAGGATTTGAGGAGAGGGAGAGAAGTGAGGAGCAGAGACATTCCTCTGTCTGTTCTCCTGCATGATTAATAAGCAAATTACATCTCCTCTCTTCCTTCTCCAACATTTTCTGAAGCGTATCTGGTCTTTTTGGGAATCTATCTTAGTATGCCAAGTAGCTGCCAAGACTTCCACACTCTCCATGCAGATGATTAAACTGGTCAAAATATTGTTGTGTGAAAAAATGAGTAAGAGGATAATGAATCTCTGGATTTGGAGTCGTCTGTGAAACCTCGGAAGAAATCTGGCAGCGGGGAACACGCTCAGGATGAAACAGAGAAGGGAAGAGAGACAGGAGGTCTCAAAAACAAGTCCTGCACCAAACTGCTCAGGGGTTTGTGCCTCTTAGTAGCTGAATTTATTATTTTCCGTGTGCCAATTGAATAAATGTGGATATGAAGGAACACAACAATTTTCTCATGAAAATCCACCCCTGAAGAGGAGTGAGCTGACCACTTCCATCACCAAGAGTTTGAATTCATTTGTGCTGTGTTCCCTGTCTGGAAGGACAATTCCAAGAATTTCCATCACTGTTTTTCCAGTGCCTCTGCTATGAGCATGGCACACTCACACCACTGCCCACCTCACCTTTTCTCACATGAAAAATAGGAAAGATCTGCTGGCCTCACAGAGGCCTTGCTTTAATTAATTACATCTTCCCCCAGCAGAGCATTTACCTCACAGTGCTATTATTAATATTATTGAGGTACAGATCCTCCACGCTAATGAGGATCCTGAAAAGATGTGCAACTCCATGGCTACACATGGAAAATCTAAAAGTTTGGGGTTGGGCTTTGATCTGGGTGTGCTTTCATTAATTAGAGCAAAATATTTCAGTACCTGAAGGGGGACAACAAAAGAGCTGGAGGGGGGCTTTTTGCAAAGGAATGGAATGACAGGACAAGGGGGAACGAATTCACAATGACAGAGGGCAGGGTTAGGTGGGATTTTGGGAAAGAATTCCTGGCTGGGAGGGTGGGGAGGCCCTGACACAGGGTGCCCAGGGAAGCTGTGGCTGCCCCTGGATCCCTGGAAGTGCTCAAAGCCAAATGTGTCATATTGGAAATAAAAGCCAAAATTTCACCCTTTTCCCTGTTGTGTTTGGAAGAGCTCAGGTGGGATGAGGAGCCGATGGAGGAGCTGGGAAAGGGGCTCAGCAT
>JBBMKD010000222.1:2646420-2666761 GCA_037834095.1 Argya squamiceps | reverse complement strand
GCCTGAAGGGGCTCCAGGAGAGCTGGAGAGGGGCTGGGGACAAGGGCTGCAGGGACAGGACACAGGGAATGGCTTCCACTGCCAGAGGGCAGGGCTGGCTGGGAGATTGGGAATTGGGAATTCGTGGCTGGGCTGGAATTCCCAGATTTGCTGTGGCTGCCCCTGGATCCCTGGAAGTGTCCAAGGCCAGGCTGGAGCACCCTGAGACAGTGGAAGGTGTCCCTGCCCACAGGACAACCCAAACCATTCTGGAATTTTATGAAGAAAAACTGAAAAACATATCACAGGACAATTCCTTGGTGCCCTGGCACTGGGTGCTCTCCCACAGCCCCCAGACAGAGTCTGGAATAAAAATCCACCAAATGCAGCCAAAGGGTTCTCAGCAACTCCTTTCTCTGGCCCCACCACTGGCCACGAGCTCCTTCCACAGCAAAGACAGATTCCTTCTGTAAAATGAGGTTTTTTAGGAATTAACCCCAGCCTGGAACAAACTCTCTCTGGAAGCAAAGTGCTCTCCAGGCCAAATCCCACTCTGCCCCACTGTCTTGTGTGCTACCTTGTGAACAGCCACAGCAAAATATATTTGGATTAAAAAGCCCTAAAAGAACCAGTCAAAACAGATATTTGTGCCTCCAGAGAGGCCCAAAAGGATGAGTCACACATGACAAACACCAGCAATGTTATTCAATGCACGATGCTCAGGAGTGGCACAAGAACCACAGGAGTGGAGAAGGGAATTTCGCAGCTCTCTGGGAGATGGAAACCAAGACCCTCCTAAATCCACGTCTTTTACTGAGCCTGAAAAGGGTTTCAAGCTTTGAGCTCTCTCTCTCTTTGGAGGCAAATGAATCATCCAGATTTCCATGGCTCAGGGTGATGTCCCAAGACAGCTGCCAGCTCTCTTTGAGCTCAGGAAAATCAAGAAGTTTCAAAATGTAAGAAGAGAGTCAGTGAAAATAAAAGTAAATTGGGGTATGTACACCAGAGAATGATGCTGGAAATGGAAAACCATTGGAATAGAAAACCAGCTGGAAAACCAGGAGACATTCTCCAGTCCTGAAGGGAGGCTTAGGGAGCAAATCCTATGGGGAGCTGAGCCCCCTCCTCTGGATGATCTTTAAGGTCCCTTCCATCCCAAACCACTCTGCAATTCCATGATTTGTGAACTATTTGATCACTCTCACATGCAAGACTTTTCCTTAGTCCATTTATGATTCTTCCACATAAAATAGGAATTTTTTACCACTAAATTTTGCATAACCTTCTTGGATTATCTTTCTTTAAAACTATCAGGGACCCTAGAATTGTCATTTTTAATGGCCCAAAGGAAAAGCAAAACCACTTGTTGTTATTGTTGTTTGAGTGGTTGCAAAGAGCACACCTGGATTAACATAGTTCTGAAATCTTAGGGTTATTAAACTTATTTAGGAACTTCACATGTGAGAGAACCTCAAACCCAACACACAGCTTCATGCACAGCATTGCTTAGGTAGGTATTGCAGATTAGATGATCAAAATATCAGTTGGTTATAGAATAACTGTAATTTATTGTTCCTGCAACACAAATCTTACTGGCACTTCTGGCATAAATAGTGTTTTCTCACTGGCTGCCAAGCAAATCATATTTCTGCCAGTGACACTCCATAAACTGACATTTCTACCTGTTTTACTTGGGGTTTTTTTTTTAATGATTTTTTACCTCAAAGTCCATCTCCTTAGAGCAGGCAGTGGATTTAGAGCTCCCCAGGCACTGAAGTCACTCATTCCCCACCTCGTGCAGTGTGACACCACACCAGGCCTGCTGCACTCACCATTTGGATTTCATTGCTTAAATACATCAGCAATGGCATCTCTGGACTGTGCATTCAGACCCAGGAATTAACCATTAACCAGCAGTTTTCCTAAAAAAAGCTCTCTCTCATGTTTTGGTAACTGAAAGGCCACAGCAGGAGGAGCAGATCTGCCGTGTAAGAAATGTCTCTTCTCTCTTTCCACCTGCTGCCCTAAACTGGGACAAAATTCCATGGCAGAAGAGGCTGTTCCCTACATTTCAGTGGACAAAACAGCATCACTGCCCACTCCAGCCAGAGGAAAACTCTGCTTGGAACTGAGTTCAAGATGATTGATCCAGACCAGGTTGGACAGGGCTTGGAGCAGCCTGGGACAGTGGAAGTCCCAACCCCATGGCAGGGGGTGGAACTGGATGAGTTTTGAGTTCCTTTCCAGCCCAAACTACTCTGGGATTTTAAGTCTGGACTACCTCATCACACATATTTTTAATCCTAGAAAAGACTGGGAGCTGGTTACCCCTCCAGGAATCATTTCCTCCCTGGATTTGTTTCCCTTTGAGAGGTCACTTTATGAGCCCATTTCAGCAGTTCCACTGCCTGACCAGGAGAGATTTCCCAGGCAACCCCAGGATGGATTTCTGCCTTCCACAAACCTCCCCAAGCAGTGGGATTTTTGTCTACCCTGGAGTCCACCTGGATGAGGTGGCCAAAGATACCAAGGCCCATCCACCTCATCCAGGGATGGAACCAGCTCCACCACGGTGCTCCTCAGGAAGGTTTCCTCACATGCTGCCCTGAGAACTCCACAGAAATTTTCACAGTCTCCAGAGGGAATTAATTCCAGTAATTAACTGCCTTAATATTAAAAACCATTCCTTCATTTTTAGCCAACTCTTCCCTGCTGTGATTTTTTGCTGTCATTACTCATGCTCTATCACCAGGGGCATGGAGAACAAATTGTTTCTTTTCTCTTCCCAGCCCCTTCCATATCTGAGGGTTTACTGTCACTGGGCATCCTGAATGAGAGGGGAGAACTAAATCTGGGAAATTTGAGTGGCCTCTTCCTTCTTAGGCTCTTCCTGTTCATTCCTGCAGGTTTCCCTCTGCACCTTCTCCACCCTAAAGTCCTCATTTCAGAGAATCACCAAATCATTAAAGTTAGAAAAGACCTTTGAGTCCAACCCTTCCCCAGCACTGCTAAGGCCACTCATGTCCCCAAGTGCCACATCCACATGGCTTTGAAATCCCTCCAGAGATGGAGATTCCACCACTGCCCTGGGCAGCTGTGCCAGGGCTGGACAACTCTTTCCATGAAGAAATTATTCCCTTATAACCAACCTAAACCTTTGCTGGTTTAACTTGAAGCCATTTCCTCTCCTTCATCCTCTCCTTCCCAAACCTCTTGCTGTGACTGGGAGGACAGAGACTTCCAGCAGAGCACAGCTTTGTCTCCCATCCCCACAACCTTAAGGTGGATTGTCACCCATGGCAAACACCCAGAGCCCCCAGGGAGCTCATGGTTCATGGACCTCCTGGAATTCCCAGGCTGGGCTGTGGTGAAAACCAACAGCAGCTCTGCCCCATCACTGGTCAGACAGCCCATCCAACAGCCTCACCCCATCCCTGCCCTCCCAGGCAGCCTCTGCAAGGCCAGGATGTGGAGGCTGAGGCACCTGATGGATGGGGGCAATTACTGTATCTCAGACATACAAGTCACACTAATGCACAGCAAATACAGCTCGCCCTTAATTACAGCTACAGACATGGACATTTGTTTTTCTTAGTAATTAAAATGTTCTATTGTGCTTAATACTGTTATCTGTATTCTTTGGTTAAGTGCAATTTAATTTGCTTTAAGAAAGCTGGGTATAATTTAAAATGAAAAATGTATCCCTTCTGCTGTTTTTTTTCCTACCCCTAATTCTATTGTTTGCCATGACTGCAGATCTAGAACACATCAACTTCTGAGTTTGTTCAAAAAGTTTCTGGAAGGTGATGCTGTTCTAAAACCAAAACAAAAAATCCCATTTATTTGTGACTGATTCTGGAAATTTTGTGGTTGGTAAAGCACTTATTGGGATAAAGGAGGTCCCTGAGGCATTTTCAGGACAAAGGAGCTTTCAGAAGGAAGGCAGAGGTTGCACTGGGGTCCCCTGGAGTCCCCTGGTCATGGCTGAGGTGATGTAATGAGAAATGTGGATTAGAATCATGGATGGGCTGGGTTGGATGGGACCTTGCAGATCCTCTCATCCCAAATCTCCTGCCATGGGCAGGGACACCTTCCACGTGTCCACATTCCACCCCAAATGTCCCAGGTTGCTCCCAGCCCCACCCAACCTGGCCCTGGCCAGCAATGGTCTTATTTTCAATAACCTTATAATGTTGTTTATTCAAACAGGAATTTAGCCTTCTTTCATGCATCAAATATGGAGAATACAAAAAGTACTGCCTGTCATTTTTGTAGTTATGACCTGGGGAGCTTCATCTTGCAAAATCATATTTGGGGCAGCCACAGCTTTTCTGAGCAACCTGTGCCAGGGCCTCACCACCCTCACAGGGAAACACTAATTATTATTATTAATTCAAGAACAGCTGACAGAACTCCCCTTAAGCCCTGTTAGATGCAAAGTTCCCCTACAAAAGGGGAAACCTTTTTGGATGTTGCACATCTGAGGAGGAAAAAAAAACACCCAGTGGTGTTGGGAGCAGCTCAGTCCCACATCCACCTGCACAAGGGACCAGAAAATTTCTTACTCTTTTTTTTTTTTTTAAACACAAAACCAGGTGGGAAGGTCTGCAAACATAAATTTGCTCTGTCACTAATGTTGTTGTCAGCATTATTTGACTTGTCACAGCTCAGAGAGAATTCCCTCCCTGCAGGAAACAGTTGTGTTTCTTCTGTCCCCTCTGAGGCCACAACCCAGAAGGATCCAGGACAGAAGTCACAGGAAGGAACAGTGTCCCCACAGCCACTCATGGATGAAATACTGCAGCCTGTGGGACTGGCTCCCAGAGCTTCAAACCACACTTTGGCTGACTCTCATTTCTGGGGAAAAGGGGTTTTTTTTTGTAAACAGCTCCAGCTCAGAGGCTCTCGAAGAACGTCCTCGCCCGGGTGTGCTGCACAAACAAAGTCCCTTCAAAACCCTCCCTCCCCAGCCTCTGCCAGCAGCTGCCTCTCCCCATCTCACAGGGTCACAGGAACTGGGATATTGTGAAATCACTCACCAGAGATGACCTGCTTTAATCTCAGCTGTCGTTTCACACACTCTAGGAAGGATGGAGCAATGTTTGAACACCATCCACTCCCTTCCTGTAAATTCCCGTGCTGTTTTTGGTCCTTATCTCAAGCTGGAGAATCTCAAACTGGATCTGAGGTCCTGCTCTCCCTGCATGACTCATTTGGTGAGCAGAGAAATAATGATGCCAATACTGACTCAAAAGAGGTCATGGTCTGGTCCAGAACTTTGGTTCTTTAGCTCAAGAACTGATTTTCCCCAGCCCACCTTCCACACACAGGTTTGGTCTTGTCAGGCTATAAAAATATTCCACCAAAGCAGAATTTTACTCAACATGAAACACAATCCTATTCAAATTTTCAAATTCCAGTATCAATATTATCTCCTGCTGAACAAAAGAAGTTGACCAGAGAAGTGGTGGATTGTCCATCCCTGGAAATATTCAAGGTTGGATGTTCTTGCCTGCAGTTTTTTTCACAGATTTAGGGAGACCCAAACCTTGCAAAATAATAAACATCACAAAACCTCATGGCATATAAACAGAAAATTGAGGGAGGAGAGTGGTTAATTCAGAATAAACCTTCTTCCTGCCCCAGAAAGTATCCCCAAAACCCACACAGTTAATGAATGAAGTGTGTGTTTGTAATGAGGATAAACCAAGCAACTTTGGGTCACTACTATGAATATTTCACACTATTTAATGACAAAAAAGGTCAACTTTCAAACAGAAATTTTTTAAATGGTGTAAGGATCTGTAAATTCAATTAATGAAGAGTTTCAGGGACCTCAGTGTAATGTAAGCCTTTTACCAGGGTCTCTCCTTGGCTGTTTCCCTGCCTTTGCCACCCTCCTGTGACTGAGGCTCCTTCCACCCCAGTACCCTGAACCCACCCCACAGCTGTGAATTTGTTCCACTTGCCACTCTTAAATCCCAAACCAGAAAGGCACAAACAGAATTCATTTCTTTTCCTGTTTTTGTATTTATTTTTAATCCTCCTGGCAAACAACCCCCTGCCAGAATTCTGTATTGCTGCATTGCCCTGACCTGGGGTTTCACTCCTCCAGCTGACACACACTAAAATCACAATTTTTGTTCTCAGCACCAGAATTTAACATGTGCTGGTTAACCTCTGTCAAAAACTCCCCTGTTTTCCCTTGTGGCTGCAGGGACACGTGTGCAGTCATGGAATGCAAAAGCTCTCCTGGTCTGCATCCACCTGAACCCCTCTCTCTGTCCTAAGAGAAAGGGATAATATCATTAATATATATACAGTTATGCATAATTAATAATCCAGACAAAGCTTGCTCCTCTGGAAAGCAACAGTTAGATAACCAAGCTCTGTGCCAGGGCCCCATAAAATACTTTGAAAAAGCAATATGTACAACTGCAATTTTCCAGCAGAGACCAAAACAAATTAGCAGCTTGTATTCCTCTGTGCTTTGCTAATAATTTGTTTGCAGTGCTGCGTCGGGGAGCAGCGGTGGTGTAATGAGGGGCAGGAAATAGTAACAGCCTAATTAAACTGGGGTGGGTAGGAAGCAAACCATCAATCCTGCTTAGCTGCAGCTCAGGGGGCAAACCTCCCCCCCCCAGGTGCTGGGAAGAAATTATTAAAAAAAATAATAATAATAAATTAAAAGGCTAAGCAGAAGCAGAGCAAAAATGGCTTTGACCTGGATTGTATTTACACGAGTTATTTGTCAAAATCTTTACCAAGGCTGCCTGATGTTACATCCCACCACAGAGAACTGTGTGTTCATCCCCAAACTTACTGATCTGTGTGGGGCATGGAGGAGCAGGGCACAGAACAGAGGTGAGGCACAGATTGCCTTCTCCTTTATGGAATTAAGCTACTTGGAATTCACAAAAACCCACCTACACTTCCAGATCAAGGAATTTCAGGCCTCAGCAGCAATATCGCAGCAAAGAACAGCAACATCAGCAAGAACTCTGCTTTCCACTTGGTTCACCTGCAGCACTTACAGAAAATATCCTTACTGTGGAAATTGTGCCTCATCTGCAGGAGGAAGTCCCCGTGTCCTCCTCCAGCAGAGCCCTGGAGTGGGAGCAGGTGCTTATGGAAGGAGTTTTTCTGCTGAAATTGGGACATCAGCTTTCAGGAACATGAGTTCCTGGGTGAGGAGAGGTCTCCTGGGTGAGGAGAGCTTCAGCCACAGCCCAGGCTGTTCTTTTCTGCACACTGATGTCACCTGGAGCCATGAATTTTTCACTCTTAGAGCAAAACACAGCGATGCCAGCAAAATATGAGGCCTAATTTCACTCAGTCCACTCTCCTCACACCACCAGGGAAAACTGCAGATGTCTGTCCAGGGGAGGGAGAGAGAGGAAACCCAGTGCCAGCATTTCAGGGGAATCAATCCCTTTTAATTTTGCAACTCTTAATCCACAGGAAAGTTGTCACACAAGCCCCAGATCCAGAGTTTTCATGGAACATTTGTGGCAGAATAAGGGCACCTTTGGGATCAGGATTCAGCATTGCCACCTTCAGGCTTTTCCCATATTCCCTTCAGTTATTCCTCTTGTTGATCCATTTGGATGTCACAGCATGGAATCATTCAGGTTGGAGAAAACCTCCAAGGTCACCAAGTCCAACCTTTGACCACACCACCCACCAAGTGCCAGATCAATTCATTTTCTGAAGACTTCCAGGGATGGTGACTCCACCACTTTCCCAGACAGCCCATTTCAATGCCTGACCAGTCTTTCAGTGAAGAATTTTTCCCTAAGATCCAACCCAGGCCTCCCCTGGTGAAAATATTTCTCTTTGTCCTATCACTGGTTCCCCACCTCACCACAACCTCCTGCCAGGAGTTGTAGAGAAAAACTTGCTCAGACTCACCTCAAAAACTGTCCATAATATCAGTAGGAATACTGATATTTACACCAAATATTAACAGGAAAACCAAAGAACTTCACAGACATTAAAATTAAACAATGGATGTTTATAATTGGATTAAACCAGTATCTCCTTCCACAGAAAGAGTTTTGAACATTGAGTTTTTTTTCAGCTGCATTCAATAACTCCCACTGAAGCTTAGAGCTGCACCTGAGGATTTCTGAGCCCATCCCATCTCACAGCCACAAATGGTTTAATTCATCAAGGAACAAAAAGGGTTAAAGCTTTGGAAGCTACTGGAACATGAAGGGAGCCAAGTGCATTTCACTAAACACAAGAAGAGCTGAAATATCTCAAAACCCAGAAGACCTCAGCAATGAGATTCCAGAAGCCCAATGTGTCATGAGACTGGGGATGGTATCCTAAAATATCCCTGAATTAACATTAAATCTCCAGCAGAGCCTTTGCCCTGATCTCTCCAGGAGCCAGCCTGAACTTATCTATCATTTATCTGATATTAACATCTATTTATTTCCAAACTGAGCTGGTAGCTTTGCTCATTACACAGAATTCCTTCCAAATAAATAGATCTGGTGCTAATAAATCCCCTGGCTTGCAGTCTCTGGCACAGCAGGTCTAATATCTGATGTAAATAATGTATTCAAGATGTTCCTTTAAATGAGGAGTTAGACCACGGTGCTGAGACTCCTGCCTGAGGGCTCTAAACCCCTGTGTAATATTAATTATAATTACCTCATTAAGCTGCTGCTTTAGCACCTTTACACCAAAGCAGTGCCACAGAGGGGATTTGAAGGAATCACCTAATTCCTGAAGTAAATCATGGCAAGGTCGGGATCTCTGTTCCTGAAGCATCTCACCAAAAGTCCTTCAGAACCAGTTAGAGACAGACACCAACCCTAAAGAGCTGAAAACTCTGGGGAAATAACTAAGAAATAACAGCAAATAAAGCAGAGTTTATGATGAAGATAGTATTAACAGGGGTAATTATTATTTGTTTTCACTCTTTTGTCCCCAAAATTGGTATTTTTAAGCCAATATCTCCTTGCGATCATCTTAGATCTGTGGAGAAGCTGACACCATCTGTCAAAATATGGTATCACTTTTAGGGCAGCAGCTCCAAAAGGACCAGTTAATCCTAGAATTCCTAACATGCCTACTGTCAGGTAGGTTGTGGCATTCCCAAAAGTGGGGCAGGGAACAGTAGAGGACTGACCATGTATTGTAACTCAGCTGCCACACTGCACAACATCACCTCTCCCAGCTGGACTTGGAACCCAACACCATCCAAGTTTTGTGTTCAGGTGCCTAAAAAACACTCTGGAATGATGTTTCATGAAGAGTCTTGTGTCTGTAACTTTTTTTTCCCCCTTTTATGTCACTTCAGTCCCATGTCACACAAGAGGGATTCTCCAGAGCTGTGGGGAATGTCCTGACAACCAGGTTTTCACCACCAGAATATAGGAAATAAAATGCAGCTCTCCTTATTCTTCTACTCCCAGTATTAAACTGGAGAGGGAGAAAGCGCTGCCAGGAGAATTTGGAATACTACAAAAATCCTTATATCCACAGACTACCTGAGAACATTGGTTGGAAGAAGATATGTGAATATTTCCTACACATTAATCACCAGTGCTGGGTTTGAGCAGGTTTAACCTTCAGCTAAAGCAGAGGACTTGAAGAGGTAAAGTTTTCCATAAGAAATACCACGAGTTACCTGCTTTATCTGCTTAAACTCTCCACAGGAGGCCTTATTTCCATAGTTAAATGGGTTTTTTTAAAACAGAATCCTTCTATGGATAAGGCATTTCATGGCCCCACACTTCATTTGTACAACAGAACATGAACATTTCCCTGTGGTTGTCCCCCAAAAAAGCACATTTGGGGTGAAGAACAAAGCAGGAAGACTATAATATAGGGCTTTATATACATTATCTCTATTGTTTTCCATTTCAGCCTTTGCTTTTCCCAGCCCTGGTTTCAGGAAGAAATCCTACTGGCATGGGATGAGGTGAAAGGGAGAATCATCCATAGCCCCGGGGTTCATACCAAGACACAAACCCAGCCTGAAAAGCCACAGGGATATTTGAGAAGCCACCAGGTAAAGGCTGAACAAAGAGCCCTTCTCACAGCACTCCCCACAAAGAGGCCAGATCTGAAGGGATCTATTCTCACACGACGACGCAGACGTTCACAGAAATACACATTTTAATTCCCTTTCAACACCACGCTCTTCTTCACAGCTCTGTTTTTAGGGTATTTGTGGTGTTTCTTGAGTTATTACACACCTATCAGAGATGCACCTCTTCTGGTCTGGCACATATTCCAGCCTCAACCTGGAAAACTTCTCTTACTCCCCAGTCTCTCCACATAAAATACAGGCAGGCACAAGAACACGAATAAATACAATTCAATTCTGTTCTGATAGATGAACTTTTTGCCTTCTGAGCATCTTAATGAATGATGTTTTTGGGGGGAAAAAAAAAAAGGTGAAACACTCAGCTCTGAACCAAGCTGTGTCAAAGTTATTGCCAAGTCTAACAAAGGGCTCCTGTGAAACGAAACTCTTCTGTGGAATATACTGTAATTGTACTTTTTGAAAGCAATGTCAAATCATTGACATCGACTTGGTGTTCCACGGGAAAAGTTACAATATATAGAAGCTGTAAATTAGACCCTAATTCAAACTTATCACTTTGATAGTTGTTAGACAGACTATTTGGGTGCCTATTTAGCTCTGTGATTTTCCCCTTCCTTTTTCAGGGTGTTTTCTTTCCCTCAGATTTTCCAAATTGGATTTTCTGATAACCCGCACAATAAATTTACGTTGCACGGTAAAGTTAAACTCAAGCCAAGTCACAAATGTAAACTCTCCAAGGATTTATGAAGAGAAAAATTGGGTTCTGGCAGATGAAATCCAGGTTGCAGGAGCTCGGGCTGTGAGTTGCAAAGCATACTCCTCAAAAACAAAACCAAATATAAGCTCCAAACTGAGCAGTTATCCCATTCATCATATATATTAAGGTATATTTTTAAAATTTATCTTGTCTAATTCATGGGTTTTTTTCATTCTCAACGTGACACAAGGAATAGCCACCTCTGTTTGCATTGTGAGCAGACATCCAACAGCAGCATCCCAGTGAAGCAAAATATTGCTGCTGGGGTTCTCCAAGCACAGAAACACGGACATGACACTCCCAACCCAACCTAAAACACTCCTGTGAACGCTGGAGAAATCCTGAAAGATTCAGGCTGAGCAGATATTGTAATGGATTTACAGATAGAGATTCCTCCAGCTCCTGCAAAGGAAATCACCCATCTCCCACAAGGCTTCAGGGAATGCTAAGTAACAACAGTAGAGAGGGATGAAACTTGATGCTAATTAATAATTCCACCTCTAAGAAAGAAGACAGAGCTCAGGTGAGCACTGAGCCATAATTTACTGCCATGAGAAATCAAGGAAGCAGGATGCCCTTGTTAATCACCATAAAATGAGGAATGTGCTCATTATCAGCTGCTCTGGTGCTGTTTCATACAGCCAGGACAGAGAGATTTCAGGGGGAGATTGTAAAAGCATGACAGTACTCATTTGCAAATCAAGGAGGAAAAAAAGAAGGAAAATCGTATTTCCCAGAGAAAAGAAGTCCTTGTTCTCTCGAGGAGCCTCCCTCATCTGCCATAACTATGACAACAAAACCCACTTTTGGAGACAGATTTTTTTTAAAAAAAAATTTGGAGGGAGATTTTTAAAAAAATGGTTTGGGGGCATTTTTCTTGTTTTTCTCTTCCTAACACAGTCACACAGCTTAATTAGCACAGGCCAAACACAGGCAGGAGATGAACCCCACCTCTAACCCCTGATATCCCAGAACCTCACAAGTTGCAGACACGTTTACAGCGCAGATTTAAGGCTGAGAATTCACAGAGAACATTTCCCGAGGAGAGAACATTTCCTTCACAAAGTCTGAGGGACATGCTGACAGCACTGTGCCTGCTGACATCTCCCTGGAATGCCTAGGGACTTTCTGGAAACTGAAGATGGAATATCCTTCAGATATTCCAGAGAATATTTGGCTGCCCCATCCGTAGAAGTGTCCAAGGCCAGGCTTGGAACAACCTGGGATAGTGGAAGGTGTCCCTGCCCATGGAAATGGGTGGCACTGGGTGATTTTTAAGGTCTCTTCCAACCCAAACCATTCCATAATTCTCGCTAGGAAAGAGCTTTTCCATCCTACCTTGTGGGAAAAGGCCCCTCAGCACTTTCCCACCTCATATGCAGAGTGTTTTACATCTGGTGTCTGCTGAAATCACCGGGACAGAGTTTTAAATCAAGAAGCTGCAAACTCTCTCACACCTTTTTAATTATATATTTTACAGTTGAAGTTTTGAGGTTGAGGTGAGTGGAAGTTGCTCAGTGCACCAAACCCAGAATCCAGAGGGAAATCCAACAGGGAGATGAGCCCAGGCACCCAACAAACCCATTTATGGTGTTTTTGCCAACTGTCACAGGAACCCTGTTGGAATTTTTGGGTTTTGTTTGTTTTGTTTTAAGGTTAGGGTGAATAAAATTCAGGAGACATTGTTTTTGAAGTTTTATTCTGAAATTTATTATTTTTTATTTATTATAAACTTACGATATGTGAGAGGGTTTTATAATAAGTTGAGAAAGTGAGTTAAAATGGTGTTTTTAAGGTTAAGGTTAATTTAAGGTTAAGTTTTAATTATCTAATAAACAGTTGATATTTATATTATTTATGTTTTTAATTTAATTATGATTCTTTGAAATTTGTAATATGGACTTTTTTTACTTAATTAGAGAAAACTACTTAGATTTGTGAAGAAGGTGTAAAAAGACAACTAATTTACACATAAAGTTTTTATTTTGGTTCTTATATATTACCATATACTAAATTTTAAATTTCAGTTTTTTACTTTGTGAGATTACACAACGTTACTTAAACTACACATTACTTAAACTACACATTCTCATATATTACTATATGCTACAATTTTTAATTCTAGTTTTTTACTTTGTGAGATTGCACAATGTTATTTAAACTACGCATTTTTTAACATTTGTGTCATTACACAAATTTGGAAGCCTCGTTCTAAGGCTTTGGGTTAAACGTGGTGTTTGTTTGAGGGTCAGGACTTTTTAGCTCACAAAGCCTGAACTTTTTAGCCTCTAGGATTCCAACAGAACCCCTCCTGGAGTGACTGTGATGTCTGAGCACCACATCCCTGCCACACTTTCCCAATCCCAAGCCCCCCAAATCCATCCTCCCCACTCCTAACATTTCCAACAGCTGAAAAGCTGCCAGGTTGGTTTTTTTGGGGTTTTTTTTTTTTTTTTTTTTTTTGAAGGCAACCTATTTCCAGATCTGTTTCTCTACCTCAAGATCTGTAATTTCTCTCCCAAAACACCCCTCTGGAGCAGAGCCCAGGACTGGCAATCTGTTCCCCCAGGAGCAGGGAGAGGTTTACGTTTCAATACCTATTGCACCTGTCACCATAATACACCAGGCATTTTCCACCCACGGCCCAGGAGAGAATCCAAACTTCCTGTGGGATGTGCAAAACTCAGCCCTGGGAGCCATCCAGGCATGGTGATCAGGGAGAGAAAAAGCTATTTTCTGCTGGCTTGCAGGAATTGATGGCACCATTCAGTGTCTTGTCTTTATATGCAAGTGTGTCTAACCCAGTTTCTCCACAGCTGCTGTGACGTAAATAAATTCAGTATTATCTCCATTTTACATTGTAGGGTGGGATATAAATAGTCCTGGAACTTGTGCTGGGCATAATTCAATGTTTAAGACATCGAGTGCAATTCACCCACAGAGCTGCCTAAACACAACACAAAATATTTGACCTGCTTCAGGTACAGCAGGACAAAAAAATATTATCTGTGATCTGTATCTCCCAAAGCAGGATGGTATTTCTGGGGAAAAAATGTCCTTGGGTTGATAGGTTTTTTTTATTTTTGTAAAATGAGACTTCAAGGGCTCCCTTAGAACAGCACATCCCTACTATAGTGATCAGGAAATATTAGTATATGTTATACACGAAGAAAGCCTAAAATATCTCCACTTGCTTTACAGAATTAGCTCCACTTGAATGGTAACTATGTATAAAATCCTGATTTTTTTTTTCCCTGCACATCCTATTACCTAATCAGACAAAATCATTTGCTCCAGCTGAATTTACTAGAGGAAAAATGTATCTCTTGGTACCTATAATTTTACTTCAGGCTTTCCCTCTTAAGGTAGTAGTGTTTCAGCCACGGGCTGGAGTGAAACTCCATCATCAGGAAAACCCAATCCACCCTTAGAAATACCTAACTCAGAAAAGGAGATACAAATTGAGAGGGTTTTTTTCACCATAAATACAGCTTTGGGCAGCAAAACACCTCCTATTTTGTTTCAGCAATAAATCACGTCCCTGACTTGAGTTAGTAATGAGATTTTTAATCATGTGGATTGAACATATCCTGGAGTTAATAAAAAAGTATGGCTTCCTCTTTATCTTTAATAAAAGATTTGTACACTGCTCAAATGATCAGTATTACGTTTTTAAAGAACCTGAGATTGATGTTTTCAATTCTCCTTCCTATTTTTCCAGGCTTTTATAATTCAAAGGTAATACAGGGAAGAGTTAATAATTCATGAGGTAATTTTAAGGCTTTTATTCAGAACCCTTTTGCCTATTGACTTAAGGATGTGCCATAAAATATCCAGGTATTACCATCCCAGCAATTTGCAGCCCTGCACAGATGAAATCTCTGAATTTATGCAAGTCAGGATTTGTGTTTAAGAATCAGAGCACATCATTCCAGCCTTGGAAGGGTACAGGGGGAGGAAATAGCTTTCCAGCACTATTTAAACGAGAGTATTTCATGTCTTCACACAGTTCTGCTTTTTCGCCCTTGTTTGCAGGTTTATTCTTGATGGAGTTATTTTTGCAGTTGCCAAGAGACAAAGGAGCTGGGGAATATTTTATAAAAGGTAAATTCTGCTGCACGAGTCCTGTGCTCCCACCTGCACGAGCTCCAAACCCAACCCTCCACTCTGGGAGAGCTCAGCTGGACACAAAACACATTCTGACAACAACAACAACAGCAAAAATGGACTTGTTTGAGATGAGAACATCAAAACTGGCTTCCAGTTAATACAATACAAGAATATGCCACGTCAATCACTGATGGATGCAAAGCTGGTGGCACTGGGATGAGGCAGGGAGGGACAGCAGTGTCCCCACAGCCTTGCTTGCCACAGGGCCACCACCTCCAAATGCCATTCCATGAGCTGACTGGAGAATTCATCCAAAAACTAATCAGAAAAGTGAGATTTTTGATCGTGCCTGTCACTAGTTTGCAATGAAGAATGGAAGTGAAAATGGGGTTTGGGGGTGCAGCATTTGATTCTTTAAAATTCATTTCGTTTATTAAGAAAAACCAAAACCCAAGCCTCACTTAATTTGTTTTTTCATCTTCTTCTCTCAGAGTTGCTCAGCAGAGTGTGTCTGGTTATCTGTACAAAATGCTGGATTAATAACAGCCAGGTTTCAATACAGAATTTGATATTGGGCAGGAATTGTTCCCTGTGAGGGTGGGGAGGCCCTGGCACAGGGTGCCCAGATTTGCTGTGGCTGCCCCTGGATCCCTGGAAGTGTCCAAGTCCAGGCTGGATGGAGCTTGGAACACCCTGGGATAGTGGAAGATGTCCCTGCCCATGGCAGGGGGTGGAATTGGATGGGCTTTAAGGTCCTTTCCAACCCAAACCACTCCATGATTCCATGATATTTGGTTAAGGCTTTTTTTACCTACTTTAAACAACCAAGGCATTTTTTACCACTGTGTGTTCTACTTCCAGCTCCTGCAAAGGAATCACCCATCTCCCACAAGGCTTCAGGGAATGCTAAGTAACAAGAGTGGAGAGGGATGCAATTTGATGCTGATTAATAATTCCACCTCTAAGAAAGAAAACAGAGCTCAGGTGAGCACGGAGCCATCATTTACTGCCATGAGAAATCAACAGCCCCACCTTTAATTAGCATTTCCCTACATGGACAAGCAGGAGATCCTGTGCCTGCTCCTCTAAGTTTGCCAAATGGGACTCAAGTTTTACCATCCCAAGGAAAATTATGTCTTTATGAATTTACAGTGACATCAACGGGATTATTTTTCATTTCAGGCCAGCTCTGGGCTCCATCCTCTGTTTTCCATCCAATTCCAATCTCTGCTGGAGCCTCTCTGAGCTCCTCTTCTTGGTTTGACCTCAGAGTCCCAAAAACTCCTGCCTGAAGTTTCCTGCTCCTCTTCTGCAGCTCCAAAAATGCAAATTGCTGTCAGGCTCTTCAGTTCCCTCTGAGAGACAGGCAGCATATGTCATGTGCATTATTCAGAGCTTTCCATGGCTGCTTTTCCAGGGAGGTTTAAAAAGGAACAGAAAAACGTGTGTCAAACCCAAAGCCTTTGCCACAATAAAGATAATCATGAAGTGATATAAAGTCTAAAGCTGGACTAGCAGAGGGGTTTCTTCCTAATGAAACAGGATAGAAATGCAATAAATTTAATTCTTTTTTTTTGGCAAACAGGACTGAAGGTGAACTTTACACAGATGAGGTCCTTTGTAGATGAAACTCTGAGGAAATAGTTCAAGAGGAACATGGAAAATGTAGTTTTTTGTTATCCTGAGGAGCAGAAAAACTGTGTCAGTGAAGCAAAAGGAGAGGAGTTTCCTTTGTGCTCAGCTGAAAAATAAACACACTTTCCCTGTAATGAGAGGCCTTCAAAATCCTGAGAGCATCTCCAGGCTCTGCCACTCGAGAGAGAGGCAGAGAAATCTCACACAAATTCTGGGAGCTACTGACATTATTCCTCTTGGCCATACAACCACAACTCTACCCTCCTAAAAGAAATATCCTGGGAAAACCCAGACTCACAGGAACACCCCAAAACACCCCTCCTTACAGGCCCCCCCCAGGAGATTCTGTCACCTCCATTTCCACAACAGAGATAAAATAAATTGCTCAGAATTATGCAAACCCGTGGATATAATTCAGTATACAACAGCAAACAAGCTGTGTAAGTGGAAGTGTAAATTCTGTGATCAGTGTTTATGTTCCCAAAGATTCAGTTTCTATGCATTTGTTGGGCATTATTAGAAACATCCTGGCCAACAAAGCAAACCCCAAACCCTGCCCTATCTAAGGTTCAATAAAAAAAAAAATCCCAAACCTCTGAGTGACTCTTAGCACTCAGCCTAGAAGAGCCTGCCAGCAAAAAGGGAATTTTGGAGATGGCATCTCATCAATTTTCTTCATTTGTGTCAGAAGTTGAGCAGCTGTCTCCTTACCAGACTGAAGTGGAGCCAAAAAACCTTGTCAGGCAGCCCAAGGAAAAGCACTTGAGAGGAGCTCAGTCTCCAAGACCCCAAAGGGTATCACATTTTGGAGCGGGCATGTGTTAATATTCCTACTCCAGTATCAATTGGCAAAGCTCTGCAGCAGGAGGGGGGAGGAAAAAAAGGCTGCTTTGTTTGTTTTCACTGCCTGCTCAGGGACAGCAGCATGCCACACATACTTGAACTCCCGAGTTTGTTTGTTTGTTTGTTTGTTTGTTTGTTTGTTTGTTTGTTTACTTATGGCCAGCAAAAGGATTTTTAGCTTTATCTTCCCTGAGCTGGTGAGGAAAGTGAAATAAGATTCAGCTCTGTGGATGCACCTGAACTTTGTGTGGCAAGCAGAGCTCTGCTGCTCCCAGGGATTTCAGCACGGGGTGAATAAATCCCAGTGAGAGCCAGGCTTGAATCAGCTCCCAGCTCCAGCCTGGGATTGGGAAAGATTGTGACATTTTTCCTGGGAAAACCCAGCTCGAAATTTGTGCCTCCTTTAGCACTCTGAGGGCTCCTTCAGGGCAGCCCCACAAGAGGAACTTTGTGCTGTGGTGAGGAAGGCAGCAACCAAATTCCAGCAGTTACTGCACCAGGAGCTTTCCCAAGCAGGACCCAGCACTGTAAGGCATAGTTTGATCAAGCTGAAGGAATTATTGATCTTAATTCAACCCAGAGCACAAGGCAGGGAAGGTCCTGGCATCCTTCTTTTGTCATCAGAATCCCAAATATCCACAGAGCATAGCAGATATAGGGGTGTGACCTCTGCCAAGACATGTTTTTGTGATCCTTTTAACCTAAAAAGCTGCATTTTTTCCCCTTTGTGTGTGACAATTCCACTCCTGAAGCAGATCCCACTCAGCAGGGTCTGGGTGTTAGGAGGAGGCAGCAACACCCTGGGATTTGCTGCTCTCTCCCTGTGGGATGGAGCTTCCCCAGACCAGGAACAGAACCAGGAATTTCAGAGCAGGAACACTCTGCACCTGCAGCCATGGCATGATAATGGTTAATTTGATTTTGACAGGATGATTTAGGGTGGAAGAGACCTTAAATCTCCTCCAGTCCCACTCCTGGCCACAGGCAGGGACAACTTCCACTGTCCAGGGTCCTCCCAAGGCCCATCCAACCTGGCCTTGGACACTTCCAGGGATCCAGGAGGATGAACTTTCAATTACCCACTGTACATATCAAGGTTCCATCCACAAGGTCAGAATTCAAGTGAATAAATAAAGGAATAACCAGACATTCGAGATCCTCCTTCACCAACCATCTTCTCTCAGCCAGCTTTTCCCCAAAATGTTTATTTACTACACAGCCAGGCTTTTGGCAGCCTTCCCACTGCAAAATGTGCTTCCCAGATATTACAAAGTGAACTCCAAATGAAAAAGGCTTTTTTGTTCTTCGGTCTCCCTTTCTTCCACACAGATCTGGCTTCAGAGCTGTGCTTTAAGGCACAATTTTGCCCAGAATTTCTCAAATGCTCAGTTAAAGAGAGATGAGTCCACAGACCATTGCTAAAAATGACATTTCCTACGTGGTCTTCAGCAAACAACTTTAAACAGAAATTCTGTTTCCTCTATTTATCAAAGCCATGCTTCCTTACTTTTCACAGGTCTAGAAATGCAAAGAAAAAAGGACATAATGTACATGAGAAATCATTGCTGTTATATTTCTAGCATGTTTAAATAATATTTTTAAAAATCAATTGAATGACAGATCAACAAGATTTTGGGTATTCAGGTATTGCATGGTGGGAAGTAAAAGTTGTTTGGGGTAAGACAGACAAAAGCAAAGAATAAGAAATAACAGTGATGTGAGTGGATGATGTTCACCTATTTCTGTATAGAATCACCAGAGAATCATGGAATGGTTTGGGTTGGAAGGGATCTTAGAGCTCATTCCAGGGCATGGGCAGGGACATATTCCACTATTCCAGGTTGTCCAGTCTGGTCTTGGACACTTCCAGGGATATATGGGGGGAAAAAACATAAAATAAATAAAATAAATATATATATATATATGTGCACAAATCCAATTATTTCTCACAATGAACTTCCACTCACAATCCAGACCTCTCAAAAACCCAGACATAAAAGCAAACCAGTCAGAAAATGACAATGTGGTTCACCTCCTCTCCCTGCAGCCCCGCAGAGATCCCTGCCCAGCCCTCACAGCCCGGCCGGAGCACACCCAGCACAGAGAGAGACACAATCCCCGGCTGTGCACAGCCATCCCCGGGCTGGGAAACGCCTGCTGACAAATTCCCGAGCTGCCAGTGCCCGGTGCTGAAATTCAATCGCCTCCCCAGCTGCAGACTTGTGACTGCTGAAGGCAGGGAAAGGTGGGGATTGGCAGCGGGATCTGCCAGATGAGCTCCCCTGACAGAGGACACCGGAGACTCTGCCAGGCTGACACTGAACTCTCCTCTTGATTTTGTTATTGTTGTTGTTGTGGTCATTTCAAAGCTCCTTCTTGGAGCTCTCCCAGTGCCTGTTCTCCTGAGTCTCCTGTTTTCTGACTCTGCAAAGTGCTGGGATTGCCCAGCTCAGTTACACGGGAGCTGACATGGATCAGTGTTTGTGCTGGAAAAATTCCCCCTTTCTCTCCAGAATTTCAGTGTATTATCCCATAGATGTGCCCTAGTTTATTTCTCTGTTCAAAACAGCTTGGAGTTCACTGCAAAGGGACCCCCCTCCAGAAATAG
Organism: Argya squamiceps; assembly: GCA_037834095.1. NCBI lineage: Eukaryota > Metazoa > Chordata > Aves > Passeriformes > Leiothrichidae > Argya > Argya squamiceps. The sequence continues at coordinate 2,646,763 of JBBMKD010000222.1, read as the reverse complement.
CTGAAATGATTGTGCCTGGATAGGGGGGATCTTACAGAGCACTCAGAGGGAAGGAATAATTCCTTACTAAAGACAAAAGGAGTTGATGTCCAGTTCCAGCACCAAGTGCTGAGCCGGGCTGATTCCACCCAAAGCTGGGTGATGTGTTAGGATCTCAAAGAATTCACAGGAATAAAACCCCAACTGCTTTGGGTTGGATGGGACCTGAAAAATCATCTTGGTTCCACTCCCTGCCAAAGGCAGGGACAACTTCCGCTGTCCCAGGGTGCTCCAACCTGGCCTTGGACACTTCCAGGGATCCAGGGGCAGCCACAGCAAATCTGGGAATTCCAGCCCAGCCAGG
>JBBMKD010000222.1:2601850-2636425 GCA_037834095.1 Argya squamiceps | reverse complement strand
AGGATCCAGGGATGTGGGATCAGGATCCAGGGGTGTGGGATCAGGATCCAGGGATGTGGGATCCAGGGATGTGGGATGCAGGGATGCTCTGCACTGTGCACCGATGCCATTAGGTGGTGCTTGAAACAGAAGATTGCAAGAGAGAGAAGCAAGAGCTGGTGTGCTGCCCAGGCAGCCTGCTCCAGAAATATTTTATTTTAGCAATTAAAAAACCAAAAAATAAAAACACCAAAGAAAAAAGAGAGGGAGGGAATTTTTAACTTTTTTTTTTTTTTTTTTTTTTAATAAAAGCTCATTCTAGGATTCAGTCTCCCATTTCAAGATCTGATTTCTAGGCCTTGGCAGAAGTGAGTAATTCAATAAATAAACAGTCAACTCTTCCTCCTGCCTGGAGCAGCTCTGCTCACACACACTCACACACAAACACTCAAATCAGCCTCTGATATTTCTGTGCTCAGCCAAACCTGCTCACCATGCCTTAGATTTCTATCTCTTCCCTAAGGTTGATAACTGGATTTCCAGTAAGTTTTGAGTCAGAGATTGAAATACTATTTAATGTACCAGCTTGAAAATGGGTTTCCAGGAAACACTGTCCAAGGAAAGCCTCACCAGGAGCTGGGAAGAAGTCTTAATTCAGCTTGGAAAAAAGCTTTCCCTTCTCTAGCAAACACCTCCAGGCAGCAGGTAGATATTTTATATTTACACATTTTCACAGCTTCCCTTCAGAGTTACATTCATGGTAAATAGCCTGTGCTAAACACTGACAAGGGCTCATCAATTAAATTATTGCATCCCATTAGATTTAGCAGTCACAAATAAATTTGTGCCTCCAATTCTGTGTAACCCCTTCAAGAACTCCTGACTTCCTACGCCCTCCTCAAATCCAGGAGCTGGATCCTTGTGGGGCCCTTCCAACTCAGGATATTCCAGGATTCTATGAATAAGGAGTTCTTTTAGTTCTTTTTCTCCAGCTCCTTTATGATTTCAATTCTCTCATTATTGAATTATCATGAAATAGTGAATAATCATTCATTATTCACCGTTCTCTGTGCCACTCTCAGTTTTATAGCAACTATATTTTAACAGCTCTCACAGCAAAGGGCAGAATGGCTGCAAATTAAAAAGAAATACAGAGTTATAGGTCATGGAATCATTAAGGTTGGAAAAGCCCTTAAGATCATTGAGTCCAATTGTTCCCCAGCACTGCCCCATATCCCCAAGAGCCACATACACCTATTTTTTTAAATATTTTTCTGAGGTGGGGACTCCACCACTACCCTGGGCAGCCTTTTCCATTGATAAATTTTCCCTAATATCCAATCTAAACTTCCTCTGGCCCAACTTAAAGCCATTTCCTCTTCTCCTGTCACAGATATGCTCCAGGAATTGTTTATGAAGATGCTTATAAACCTAAAATTTGCTTATGTACTGCACAGAATAATTAAATTAGAATTACTTTGAGAAATTTGGGGCTTAGCAAAGGCAGAACTGCTTGTTGAGGTGTCAGAGATCATAAATCTCTGGAAGAGAAAAAAGCAGCTTTCCCTCTTCTTCATGAGTTACCTGAAACACCAAGAGGTGGGAGGGAGGTGGACAAAATATATAAAGGGAGGCAGCTGATCCGTTTTCAAGCCTCTCTCACTCCTTTTAGGCTTTAGATTTCACATAAATATTTCTTTAAATGCACACATCTCTGTACCAAAACTACCATTTGAGAAGCTTCCAAAACTTGGCTTTTAATTAAAACCATGAAAGTATAATGCTCACACTGAATAAGTATCAAAAATAGAGACAAAACTGAGAAAATATGCAGGCATTTTTCTTGGGGTTTGTCAGGCACTGCAAAGACAATTAAGTTTCTTTTCTTCACTGTACATATAATACTCAGAAGTGAAAGCTTAATTAACTTGTCAGAAACTCTGGCATCTCTTTTCTTGAGCTGCTGAACCCACCTTCCCCAAAGACTTGAAGGGAAAAATAATAAAAAAAAAAAACCCTGAATGCTCACGCTGAAATACCTGATCATGCATGACATTCCTGTCCTGTTCCACAGTTTGTCTGTCATTACCAGAGGGGTTTTTTTCTCCATCTGGGTGAGCACACTCTGTTTCCATTTGTCTGGGAATGTCTCAGAGTTGTAAGTGCTCCGAGACGATGGCCCCACTGCCGGAGCAGTGGGATGTGCTGGCACTAATTACAGCGTGCACACATTCCTCAGGAAAATCCTGCAACTTGCACCCAAAATTGTTCTCAACCACCTGGGTTTTCCTGCCAGTTCAAGGCTCTGAGTTCTGCAGTGAGCAGCAGATAAAGCAGTTGGGAAAGGAAAACTTTTGTTATCCCCTGAGAACAATTCCCCATCCCCGGGTGGATCTGAAACAAGGGCGATGTGGCATTTGGGGACAGGGGTTAGAGATGGCCTTGGCAGTGCTGAGGGCACCATCTGAGAGGGCTTTTCCAACCTTAGTGATCCCAGGATTCTCACTTTTCTGGGGAGACTGGGTGGGATTTAGATGCAGGAAGAAGCAGAACCCCAAAAGGGAAGCGTGTTCCTGCTGCAGCACTGCTCCCTTCCCTGCTGGCTGGGCCCTGCTTTTTGTGGATATTTCACATTTCTCCTGGCTGAGTCCAGGGCCAGCTGTGGCCAATAAGTCCCTGTCAGCAAGCACTGCCTGGAATTGTGCTCAGAGCAGCTGGAGGAGAAACTCCTGACCCTGCTTCCAAGAACCAGGAGAGTTTTAGGGAAAAGCAGGAGGCCACAGGCCCTGCAGCATCTCCCTCCTTCCTCTGCCCCACACGTTCCTCCAAAGCACCTTCCTTTAACCAAGGTTAACCTAACAAACCTAATGCCACCACTCTAAACTTGGCAAGTGCAAGAAGTGGCTTTCACATTTTTAGGGGATTTTTAATGCAGTTTTTCAAGCTGAGCTCACTTAAGTCTGAAAAATATTGTACTTTATCCTGCTGTAATCTCCTTTCCAGGATCTGCATGTTTAACCAAAGAGCAAAGGTCCAGGTGCTCCTGTGCATTAATAATGACCCAACATCTCCTCTTCAATAATGCACCACGGGCAGCCTTGAGCTCCCTCATTTTAAAAATGGATTAAAAGTTCCAGACAGCACAAGGGAGAAGAAATTGGTGGGGTTTTTCCAAGGTGATGCATTCAAGGGGTAATTTTTCACCTCCCATATAAATCACTAATGCTTGGCTAACTTTGCTCCTCTGTTTGCAGCACTATCCCAGGTTTTAGTGAGCTCTGGGATTAGGTGCACAGATCTGGCTGGTCAACAGTAATTCCAAGCCCAAGCAATCCTTCATAAAACATCCTGTTGCAAAACCCTCATCTCTTCTGACTGATATTAAAACCAAACACACACAGTTCTTAACCACTCCACGCAAATTCATGCTTCAGGTCTTTCTTTTTTTCTTAATTTAGATTTCACATTCTCCAGAGACTCACACAGAGCCAACATGAGAGTTTTCAGGACAATTCTCTCAATAAAAATGAGCTTTTCTGCAATGCATCATTTTGTCACCTCTCTGGGCACTGCTGGTGTCTTGGAGAACACCTGGAATAAGCCTCTGTCTCTGTTATTTTGCCTCTACAATGAATTATAATTTGGTTTGAAGTGTGGCAGCTCTCAGGAAATCCCTGGTTCAGGTCTCCACACACCAGGAGCTCCAGGAGCTGATGAGCACTGGTCATGTGTCTGTATTTATCAGCTTAAACCAAAACCAGGCAATGGGATGGGCTTGGAGCTGGGAGAATCAGGGGGAATAAAACCCACCTTGAAGGTTTTCCAGGAAAAGGTGATGCCTTGGGAAGGCTGAGCTGGAACAGAGCTGGAGAATAAAGTAGGGATTTATTGAAAGGCCTCCAGGATCCACCTTGGGCAGGACAGGGCCTGACCAAGGCTACACCCAAGGGGGACCCAAAATGGTCACAAAATGGACCCAAAATGGTCCCAAAAGGGCTGACCAGTCACGAGGTCTTACATTTTTATAAGTTTTGGTCCATTTGCACATTTCCATATGCATATTTGCATATTTAATTGTCCAGTTACAGATTCAGGTTGTGAGGTCCCATCTTTCTTGTTCCTCCCTTCAGTCCACCCTTGTTTGTGCTTTTGGGCCTGAAAATTGTCTTTGGTCTCCAGCAGGAAAAGGATTTGTTTTGTGTCCCTGCTCTGTGCAGAGCTGAGTGACACTGAATGTGAGCTCAGAACTGCACCCCTAGGCAGCACAGAATATGAAAATATGAAAACTGAAACTTAAGGAATCAAAGGGCAGCTCCTTCAACTCCCATGCAGGAGCTCCTGGGGTAAAATCTGCACCTTTACCCTGTGCCCAGGAGGTCCCACATTACTAAACCCTCATTTTATCTGCTCTCTGCAAAACCTAAACACCCAAACGAGCTGGTTTCCTGGAGGAACATAAACACTAAACCCTGGATGATGTTCGTTGGGAATTCTGCCCCCACTCCCACCAGTGTAGGGCAATAATCCTTCCCCCCATCACAGATTTAGCTCAGCAATGGCAGCAGCATTAGGAGGGGCCTCTGGAGCAGGGAAACACGTGCAGGGAGTCTGGACAGGGTGCTCACAACATCTGTTTTGCAGGTATTAATGCTCACTGTGCTTTGTAAGGGATAACAAACAGGTCCTGCCATTTCCCCGGGGCCACAGCTCCCCTCCCACCTCCCCGTCCCTCCCCTCTCTCTCCAGAGCCACAGAATCTTTAATTGTTTTGCTGCAGGTACAGGCCCAGCCATAAAACAGCCCTGCTGGGACACAATTAGTGCTCCCAAACACGGGAAAACCACATCTGGCACACAAGCAAGGGAGCCCAGGGAGAGCTTTATTCAAAACTCAATCTCCAAGGGGGAACAAATCTGTTCCTGAGCCTGGCTGAGCTTTGCAGTTGTGCTTTGGGCTCTCATTTTTTGGGTAAAATACACCCAAATCTCTCCCTTCCAAGCTGTTGCATAAATCCTGCTCCCATCAAGGCTGGCTCTGGTCCCACGCAGAGGAATGCCAGCACCAGTGAGGTGTCTGTGGTCAGCACTGAGGCTTTTCCAAACAAGCCTGGAGGTGTTTGTTCATCAAAGCCCAAAGCTCCAGCCAGGCCCGCTGCAAACACAGGGTTCCTAACATCCTGCGTGCCCAAAACATTGAAATTTCACCAAAGTAAACTTGGAAGTGGGAAGGGAAAATGTTTGATACAGAAATTAACTGTCCTGAAGTTGCTGCTTTATATTTTATGAAGATGGAGATTATTCTGCCTGTTACACCACTGGTTGCCTTAATATATATATTTTTAATTTTATATATATATAAATATATATATATGTGTGTGTGTGTATTCTATATTCTATATTCTATATTCTATAGTCTATAGTCTATAGTCTATAGTCTATATTCTATATCACATAACATACATCATATATTGTGTTATACATGATGTGTTATACATTATGTATTATATATATATTTGTATATGTATATTGTAAAACTTTCCTGTGTCTATCAGACCCCCCAGCATTTGCTCCAGCCTCAGAGGATATATTTGGCCTAGAAAAACCTGTACTTTGGGGAGAAATAAAGGTGGAATCCAATGGCTGAATATCGAAATGGACTGACAGAGCTGTGTGACAAGGAGCTGATTTTCTCCTCACACTCAGAAATTCAGTCCTCAAACCTTATAAATTCGGGTTCTGCACTTGGGATCTGCCATCCCACTAACAGTAAAAATATACACACCCCTAAACAGCAGCTTATTTGGGGTTAGAAAGTCTAGAAAAAGATCTGTCAATGGAAATAATTGATCCCTGTGTGCCCAAGGAATGGAGTTTTGTTAATGTTCATGATTCAGGAGAGGAACAGGAAATTATTTATGAAAATGATGGAAACAAACAGGGCAAACAATTTCAGCAGTCCAACTTTCAGGTTTGTGTGCTGGTAATTTTGGAGCTGTGTTTGATGATGTGTGTGTGCAACACCTGTAAGCAGAACCACAGAATCACAGAATCATTTAATTGGGAAAAGCCTCTAAGTGCCTCTCCCAGGGCAGTGTAAAACCTGAACTCTGCTCTCATCTCCCTGGGAAAACACCACATTCATGTTCCATTCCCACATGAAACTTCCTATCAGAGCATTAAAACCATGCACCCTTGTAGGACCCACACCAGACTGGGGGCAAAAAAACCCCAACAACAAACCTTCAAACCTCAGGATTATTGTAAAGAGCGTGTTTTCATACACAAATAAATCATCATTTCAAATGCAATTAGCCATTTTAATTAATCTGAGCTATTATTTGTTGACGTGAGCAGCACGCTGGTGGCAGGAATGTGGTTGAGGAGCACAAAAAAAAAAAAGCTGGGATGTGATTTACAGCTTTGCCTGCTGGTATTGACAGCAACAGGAAAGCCCAAGGAGGTCCAAAAGTCTAGAAATTCCTTTTGTCTTTTTTTTTCTACCATTCTTTAACAGACATGTCACTGAAATTCACCCCTATGGCTCAAGCAGTTGCACTTTGCCTTTCTGTGGTTAATTAGAGCAGCAGAAATCTTGCAAAATACACCAGGAAATATCTAAAAATCTCGGTGACTCATAAGGTTTGACCAGTTCCTTTCGTTTACAGATTCATTGCAAATAACAGGGGGAAAAAAGTGGACTGGGATGGTTTTGGGCAGCAAAGAAATTGTTTCAAGATGAGTTTAATGAAACTGTTTGAAGTGGTGAGTGCACCTAAGTACTGTGAAATGCTAGTGAGAAGAGGTTTGACTTTGTCTCCCACAGAATTTGGTACAAATATTGCATAAATATGAATATAAATAATATATATTTTTATGGTTTGTCTCTTAAAATTAGTCCTGTACAATGTTAGCAACAGGACCAAGGTCCACCAGCCACAATATTTACATCCAAGTTTTCTTGGTTTTTTCTCTCTTATGAATAAGTATATTGAATGGAAAGGTGCAAGAGAATAAACATCTTTTCTTTAAAAAAAATCTATTTTGCTTCATTTTATCATTGTTGTTAAAATGCTCTGATTTTTCAGGGTTTGTTTGTTTTGGGGGTTTTTTTGGGTGGGTTTTTTGAGGGTTTGTTTGGGGCTTTTTTTATTATTGTGGGGGTTTTTTTGTGGTTTTTTGGCGTTTTTTATTTTTGGTTTGGTTTGGTTTGGTTTGGTTTGGTTTGGTTTGGTTTGGTTTGGTTTGGTTTGGTTTTCCGGGGCAAGGTTGAAAACCTTTAGGTCAAAGTTTGGACTTGAAGCTCTCGGAGGTCTTTTCCAACCTAATGATTTTAAGGTTTGATTCCATTTGTGCCATGCAGGAGGAGAGGGAGATAAACTTGCAGAGACCTAGCAAAGAAATAAATACCTGTGCAAGCTGTGCCTTTTCTCCAAAATAAAACCCTTTCCATCTATTTGGGAGAAATCAGGATTCCAAGCAGCACGAACCGTACAGATAAATAAAGATATTGCTCACAATTGTCTACAAACCACGCTGCAAAAGGCATTTCAGATGCAATCCGAGTTGCTGACGGAACACCAGCAGTTTATGTTTGTTATTTCAGAAAAATTCTCAATGAAAGTGTCAGTTCCAAGAGGAGGCTGGAGAAAATCTGCTGCAGACTCCCAGGAACGACTGAACCGGCGGAGTTTTAATCGAATCCCTCGCGGCTGCGAGCGCCGTTTTCCCTCAGCGCCCCGTTCCACGGGGATCCAGTTGGATGGAGGTAATAAGATTACTCCTGGGTTACTGCCTGGAGCCTGGAAAACGCTGCCAAGAGGGAATATGCAACATGTTGTGGGGTTAAGGAAGCCTAACGCGGTGCCAACATCACACTGTGACATTGCCTGCGGAGTGTGAAAGGATTATATCCTGTCTTAACATACCATTTCCCCCATGCCAGAAAATGGGAAAGGCTCTAATCACCCTGCAAGTATGCAAGGCACTAAATATAAACCCAAACCCCTCTCTGCTGCTGGAGGATCGAGTTTCCCTTCAGAGCAGCTCTGCTCCCTCTGAAATTTGGGGCTGGAGGTTCTCATATTTATGGCATCTTGGTAATTTCCAGATGAAATCAGGCTAGAAGGAAAGAAGCAGAGGGTTGGTGTTGGTTGGTTTTTTTTTTAATATGAGCCATGCAAACTTACTCCAGGTCTGGATTCTCTCCAAGTCACGCATTACTAAACAACAAAGATTTGGCAGCCAGATTTTTTACAGCTAATTTTTTTTTCTTTTTTTTTTTTCATTCTGGCTGCTTGAGTCAGAACTGAATCCTAACTCTGCTCGCCTTCGTATGTACTGGGTCTGCAGCAGGAAAAGTAGGTCAGGAAAGATAAAAACAAGCTAAACCAGGACAAAACTGTGGCCTTATCAAAGTAAAGGGCAAAGCAGGAATTTTACCAGGGAAAGAAACTCTGGTGATGCCCAAGGACTGGATGGCACAAAAGCAGCTCAAGTGAGTTACAGTGAGGCCACTTTGATACATTCCAGCATGAAATCCTGGAGGCATTTAGGTCAGGAAACACCTTTCAGATCATCAAATCCAACCAAAAAACCAGCACTGCCAAGGCCCACACTAACCCATGCCCCCAAGTGTCACATCCACATGGCTTTTAAATGCCCCCCAGGAAGGGGGGATTACACTCCTGCCCTGGGCAGCTGTGCCAGGGTTGGACAACCCTTCCCATGAAGAAATTTTCCTGAATATCCAAATATCCAACCTAAACCCTCTCTGCAGTGACCTGAGATCATTTCCTCTTCTTTCTCCTGTTGTTTGTTCCTTGAGAGCAGAGCCCGATTCCCACCTGGATACAACCTCCCTTCAGGGAGTTGTGTGATTTATTTTTTGGTTGCATGGTTAAGTTGTTTGGCTAATTTTTTGATTTAGGGCATCTTCTTTTTCAGTCTTAATTTCCAAGCAAATCTTTTAGCATAATCCTTTTTTGTTTTTCTTCCTAAATTTGTTCTGGAACCAACCAAATATAAGGCACTAAATTGTTTTGTTTGCATTCAGCTCTGCAAATTTGAATCTCTTCTGATTCTCTCAAAAATTCTCTTCTACATTCCTCCCCGAAGCGTAGGAAGATGGGGTTATTTTCTTCTTTGTGAGCAACTGCAACTAAAAATTCAATGGCTTTGAATGTGTTTGGGACTGTAAATCATAAAATTATATACACCACGCTTGTGCCAATAGAGCTCAACGATACCAACTTTTCTACATTGACACAAAAACCTCCCTTCAGGGAGTTGTGGAGAGGGAAAAGGTCAGCACTGAGCCTCTTCAGTGCCGTCCTCACTTTTAAAAACTTCAGATTTGGCACCTGTGGTCACTCAGAGCTGCTTTTCCCACCCCTCCAAGGGCTGATTCCCTGTTCCAGAGTAGCCTTGTGACCAACCACGGCTGATGTGCCACAGCCCAGGGTGGCTCCAGCAGGTCCTGGAGGCTTTGCTGAGGAATTAGGTGGCTCCTCAGAGGAGAGGAGAGAAGGCAGAAGCACTGCAGATATTCCCATGGAAATGTGGGAAAAGTGGGGCCAGGGGCTCACCACACCAAAGAACAGAGAAATTGGAGCATCACATGGGAAACCGTAACGGAGCAGAGGGAAAAGAAAAGATCTTTGAGGCTTCCCAACCTTGCATCATTTAAAAAAAAAATCATTATTAAAATAAGAGACTAAAAAAAGTAGATTTTTTTAATCATTATTTTAAAAAGAGACTAAAAAAAAGTAGATTTTTAAAAAATAATTATTAAAATAAGAGTCTAAAAAAAGTAGATTTTGGTTTTAATGCCTTTTTTAAGCTGGTGAAAATATTTGGCCAGGGTACGTCATTCCCTGCATCTTGATTTACTTAAAGTGTAAATGTGGTGACCTTTAAAAAGTGGAACAAAATGTGCTAGAGAGGTTTTATTGTTTTATTGTAAAATGATCAAAAAATACAATTGGGAAGAAGAAAGGAGGCACCTTTTCTCTAAGTAACCATTAATGCTCATGCCCTTTAATTCTAGCCATAATTTAAATCTAGTTATAATTAAAGTCTTTCATTTTCTCCTTAAACCCATCTAATCAATGTTACACTTTCTCCTCTACTTTTTGTTTGCAAGAATGAATCAAATTAATGTTCCTCCTAAAACCTGCACGTTTGTACTCAGTTATGCTGTAGCTGCTTCTGATAACATCATTTCATTTCCATCTGACCTCTGATCAGGAAAACAATTTTAAATAATGCCAAGGAATATATATATTATAGCAAAAAAAAAAATTATAATTACAGACTAAAGATTTAAGACCTCCAGAATTGCATCAGTCATTTCCCCATTTGTCAGTAAATCAAAATAGTGTTTCCAAATCAGACTTTAAAGGCAAGTTGAAATATCTTCAATAATTTGCACTTCTTCCCAGAAAGACTTGAGTCACGCACAAGAGAAAGTCAAAAAAACCAAAGGCTGCAGCAGAACTTGGTGTCTGAAAAAGGAACCAGAAGGTCCTGTCTGGATGGAAGTAGAAAAGGCCAATTAATGAGCAGAGAGAACAAGCAAAATGAATATTGGTAAGCTGAAAAGCCAAATATACAAGAATAGCTTTTTAATATCTTTGATATTCCACTGGTGACACTGGCTGGTAAATAAAGAGGCTACTTAAATAGATAAAGACATCTCAGTAAAAGTTTCTTCAATCTTTTTTTAAGAAGGTTGTAGATATTTCTTAAGTGCAACTTCCCCATTTCCCCTGCTCAACACTTGCAACCCAACTTCTCTGGTAATCAGAGTGAGGGACTTGTGCCCATGAAGAAAAATCTGCAATTGCTAAATCCAGGCTAAATCTGATTAATCCAGGTGCTGTTCTATGGAGTGGATCCAGATGAGATCTGGGATATTTGGGTACTGACCCAAAAGATCACTATTTCTTGCTTCAGAAGAGGTTTTCTGGATGTGTCAGCTGATCCATGAGCAAATCCAGCAGGAATGGACAATCCTGCTCCCCTGCTCTCACTCCAGCTCTGTGTCCCTACCATGTCCCTGCAGCCACTCTGACCCCTCCGCAAGCCAGTTTACTTCACTAAACTGGCAGTAATTTACACAGAAAAAAACCCCACATTTTCTACCAGCTCCTGTCCTCAAGCAGTGGGAGAAGCTGAGAAAAAAGACAATTTCCACACCAGCTGGAAAAGAAGACATGATAGGGACAAGTCTTTGGTGGCCCCTATAATTTACAGGTGTGTTCTCATTATATTTTCAGGAGTAGATATTTTATCCTTGCAATGCAGCAAATCTCAATATCTGGCTATCTTTGGTTTCTGCTTCATTTTTTTCTCAGTCTAAAAATAGAGTTGTTGGACCAGCTCTCACCACCCAAGTGGAACTTCCTCTCTGCAGCCACCCCTGGAACAAAGGTCTTCTCCTTTCAGAGACAGAGGCAGCTAATCTTTGATCTGAGTGAAACCAAAAACTCAGGCCCTGAAATCCAAGCCAAACACAAACAATGAAGTCAGTAGTAACTGAAATATCAATTGCAAACACAGCTACTTGTGGTCACATTTCCCATTTTCACCATCTTTTTACATCGAAAGTCCTATGGATCTTTGCAGCAACTCTTGGAGACTATGAAGAACAGCCAGATCCTTGTGCAAATTTCGGGAGCTCACAAACACACAGGATGCACCACCAAATTTAAAATCTAATTTCAGCTAGGAGCTGGAAGTGACTTTGGAATGAGAAACCCAACGCTCACGCAAGCCATGCCAAGATCAACAAGAACCACACGTTGCTTAAGCTGTTCCCCTTTATGCCCGTTATTACCACTGACAGGTACTCCTTGGATTTGGATTTTTCTCTCTAGGTGATGGAAGGAAGAGCACAGAAATGTGGCAGGAGTTAGGGATCCAGGAAGGAGCAGGTGTTTGATCGGGGACAGCTTTTGGGGGAAGAGGGAAAGGAGTCATTCCCACGAGCAGGTGGTCCCTGGGGCCTGTCAAGTGACTGGATGGATGTGGCCGTGATTGACAGCTTCTGTGCTGGCTGTCAGGGGGGCTTGCTTCAGCGTCAGCAAAGTTGCCAGGGACATATGGCAGCAAAGGGACAGCCAAATTTTAGGAGCACGTTGACAATGTAGGCTATAAAAATACCTTCCCCGGAACTTCTGGTGCCGGGAGGAGGCACAGGAGGGGAGAGGAGAGGGCAGGATACCTGAGACCATCCTGTCCATGGAGTGGGGCTCAGGTGAGCTCCCAGCAGGGGAAAGACAAGCTGGGGGTTCCCAGAGTGACTGTCCCAATCTCAGGGCAGCCACGCAGACACCTCCAGGTCTGTGAGAGCCTGTCCCATGACCCACCCCAGATAAGCCTGGTGCTGCCAGGAAAAGAGATTAGGGACAGGATTTCCTGCTCTTCAGAAGCCTTGAGGAACCAGCTAGAAATCTCCATCTCAAAGGGCATGGGGCTCTGGCAGGGCTGTGGAAAAGCTGGTGGGGTAGAGCACCTGTGTAGGACACAGCTCCTGTAGGACACAGCCCCTCTGTAGGATGCAGCCCTGTAGGACACAGTTCCGCTGTAGGACCCCTATAGGACACAGCCCTATAGGACACAGTTCCTCTGTAGGGGACAGCCCTGTAGGACACAGCCCCCCTGTAGGACACAGCCCCTCTGTAGGACACAGCCCTACAGGACACAGCCCTGTAGGACACAGTCCTGTAGAACACAGCCCTACAGGACACAGCCCTGTAGGACACAGCCCTGTAGGACACAGCCCCTCTGTAGGACACAGTTCCTCTGTAGGACACAGTTCCTCTGTAGGACACAGTTCCTCTGTAGGACACAGCCCTGTAGGACACAGCCCTGTAGAACACAGCCCTACAGGACACAGCCCTGTAGGACACAGCCCTGTAGGACACAGCCCTGCAGGACAGTTCCTCTGTAGGACACAGCCCTGTAGGACACAGCCCCTCTGTAGGACACAGCTCTATAGGACACAGCCCTGTAGGACACAGCCCTGTAGGACACAGCCCTGTAGGACACAGCCCTACAGGACACAGCCTCACCTGTGACCCACAGCACTGAGCCAAGGGCAGGACACAGCACCGGGCCCGGAGCCGAGGCCTGGAGCCAGTGCAGGGAAATCAAAGCAGTCCTGGCCCAGGGCCAGCCCCAGAGCATCCCTGCACCAAAGCATCTGCCCCACACCCTGAAACTGCCAGGGAAGTGCAGACCCACCGAGTTTCCTATTTCTTTTAATTAATAGAATTTGCCTTGGGGCCTTTTGGGAGCGTTGAGGCAACCATTGTTGCTGGTGTTCCCACACTTTCCCTTCCCGCGCTGCTTCTCTGCTGTTGCGAAACCCAGAGACAACGACACAAAACAGAGTGAGTGAGCTCAAAAAACTTCAGGAATGTCATCCTCTGTCCCAGGAGCTGCTGGGGCCCCCTCTCAGCCTCGCCCTCAAAGCCTGCAGATGTCCCCACCGAGGCCAGCACTGAGCAAGCTGCTGGCACATTCAAATGCCTCTTCATGCAATTTATATTCTGCATAGGTTTTGAATGCTTTATCAATCTCGCAGGAGATAACATCCAAACAAACAAGAAACGGGTTTAATGATAAACCCTATCAGAAGATATTATCTTTCAGCTGTGAAATGCCTCAGTGTTTGGCCAAAGCAGATGGAGACAGACCCTGAGATGTGCATTTGGAAATGAAAGGAAACACTGACAGTGGGCTGATTACAGTGATCTCAGTGGATGACTTGCATATGACTGTGACAATCCTGTGAATACAGAGATTATCTTGCAGGGATGGATTATATATTATTACAGTCCATTAGGTCCATCTCCTAAGTCTCACCATTTTAATGGCACATTTAACATGATGCAAATATTGGGGGAAAATACCAGGTTTTCTCTCGCCTTTTTCAGCATTGTTGATCCCCAGACTAAATTTATCCAAGACCAGTGTGAGAAAATGCATATTTAAGTTAAATGAGACTCAACAATTCATTTCAGCAGTGCAGAGAAAGCAGTCACACCACCCTACCAATAAAAAACCACTTAACACACATCCTGGAATATTTCACCACAGAGCACAGGAGCTGATGGAGGAGCAGTGGCTCAGCCTGATCGATTTATTGCAATCCTTGAGGAGCTGAGGGGTCTTTCCACCTTTAAATGCGGGTTAAAATATGAACTAGGAAGAAATGGAGGGAAGATCCTCTCCAGGGCCGAGCACCACAGCAAGGAACACCACAGACAACGGGGAGCAAACCACCACGTTTCTCCCCTACAGGGTGTTGTAAAAAAATCTCCTCCAGCTCCTCTCCATGAGAAAGTCAGTGAAGGCCTCGAGCCTCTCCTGGTTTCTTGCCAAAGCCATATGAAAACACAATTGTTGCCTGATTTCAACATATAATACGACACAGGCTTGATAAATACTGGGCTCAAGTTCATAGAGCTTTAGAGAGATGTTTCATTGCATGTCTAAAGGGCTTGATCCCCTTCCAGCTGAAGTCAATGGACACTCTCTCATTTACCACAGGACGAGGCCCCAAAAGCCTTGAAGGAATCCAGCCTTGCAGTTATAAAGCCCACTCTCTGGTGGCCAGAAATGTTTCAGGCTCTTGAAAAAGGCAGGCTGACAAAATGCAAATCAGTTACTTGGTGCAAACCCACGTTACAGCCCAGCACAAACCATCTAATTCCATTTTGATGTAGTTTGCTTTTGACCCCCCCTTGCATTAAGCATTGTCACTACGAGGTTTTTAATGTCCTGCAGCTGGATCTGCTGGAAAGGGCTGTAGGACACAAATTTAAGGCAGCAAAAGCCACACTGAAGGCAGGCTCAGATACAGAGCACAGCAACATCTCCTCAGTGGTTTGTATTTGATTGTTGAAGAAAGAATTTTAATGTTTAAAAAACCAGATGCAACCTTGAACTGAAGGTCCCTTGAGCTCATTAAAGATTTTATTCTGTAATATGAGCCCGTCACTTAAAAGAAATAATTTTAAGTGAATATTTGCTGTGGAATTCCTTATGAGGATTACTCCTAAAGGGATGTAAAGAGCTTTTTCTCGTGGCTGTTGAACAGACCTGAAACCTTGTTAATTAGAATATTGTTAAAAAGTGGATCCACTGAAAATAAACATTTATGTTCCAAACTCTGACATTTTACTTCTGCCTTCTCTTGGAAATTACACCACGAAAAAAACCTTCTTTCCAGTAATAGAGACATAATCTGAACCTCAAAGAGTAAAAGTGCAGCATCCAGATGTTGAAATGTCAGCACATCACACTTGGAAGATGCAGCAATCCCAAATTCTGTTCCTTCTTTAATCAGAAGTCCAACAAACCCCCAAGTTTCTGATAACAAATTATATCCTTTGGGAGAAATCTCTTCCTCCTGCCACTGTACAATCCATAAATTTGACAGGAAATCAATCAGTACCACTGCAAGAGCATTTTAAAGAAAATCCCTATTGAATTCTGGAGGAAACTAAAGAGAATACCAAAGAATCAGAAATTCCTACTCTGAGCTGCTTTGGAATGTACAACCTCCCAACGGTTTCTTTCCCAAATCAGAAACATCTCTGGAAATGAATCAGATATTTCTCACACATTAGCACTGCCTTCCCCCAGTAACAATAAGGACATTTCAGCACGACAGGGATAAACTTTCCTTTCTTCAAATCCTGCAGATTCTCAGAGACCTCAAAGATGACGGCAAACACACAACTTTTGGCCACAGCATTTGGATAGAAAACAAGAACCAACACTTTTAAATTAATAGCCAGGTCATCAGATCCTCTACTTGTGACGTAGATGTTGATCTCTTCCAAATTCCTGTCCTTCTTAGCCTTCAAAAAACACTGAGGGAATTGGGATTGTTCAGCCTGGAGGAGAGAAGGATCTGAGGTGACCTAATTCTGGTCTTCCAGTACCTGAAGGGAGCTGACAAGGGGGAATGTCTTCCCACTGACAGAGAGGAGGTTTAGATGGGATATGAGGATCAAATTCTTTCCTGTGAGGGTGGGGAGGCCCTGGAAGTGTCCAAGGCCAGGTTGGATGGGGATTTTGGAGCACCCTGGGATGATGGAAGGTGTCCCTGCCCATGGCAGGGGGGTTGGAACTGGGTGATCTTTAAGGTCCCTCCCAACCCAAATGATTCTGGGATTCCATGAAAGACAAAGGGAGCTCAAAACACCCCTCACAATGGGATCCCCAAACCCCTGGACCACCAGCCTGGTGGTGGGGAGGACTTTCTCTGCTTTTCCTTGTGCTGCCATGTGACAAAACCAGAAGAACGAAAGGAGAAAGGTTATGCGCAAAACCAGCTCTTCAGGATCACCCCCTTAATAGCAATAACCTTGACCTTGCTGCCAAGACTTGGTGCTCTCCATGGCAAACAGTGGCATCAAAAAGTTGTCAAAGTTTGTGCCTCAGTAAGCAGGACCCTCTAGTTGTGCCCACATGTGGTACAGATTCATCTCTGGTGAAACAGACCTTGGGTTAATCCTCACACGGAGGTGAAACCCCCAAGGAAAGCTTTAGGGGACAAAGCCACTTCATATCTCTGATGAAATACACCTTGGATTGATCCCCACACAGAGGTGAAACCCCAAGGAAAGCTTTAGAGGACAAAGCCACCTCATATCTCTGATGAAATACACCTTGGATTGATCCCCACACAGAGGTGAAAGCCCAGGGAAAGCTTTAGAGGACAAAGCCATATCTCCAGCCCACTGCTCCAGACAATGACCCTGAGGTGAATAACACCAGGGTGACCTCCAGGAAGGTGACAACAAGCTGTTCCTGCCCAAACCTCCCCAAAAGCTCAGCTGTGGGGTGCGGAGAAGGGGGGACCACGACCAGTTCCATCAGGAACATTTGGAAAAAAGAGAATTACGGGAACCGAATCCTGCGGGGCCTGAGGCTGCCAGCGTGTGGGAGGATGTGCTCCAAGGATCCTCGAGCCCTTCCTCTCCCTTGCTGGCTTCCAGAGGGAGCCAGACATCCCTCTCCGACAGGCTGAGGCAGCTGGGCACACGGGGAAGCTGAAAACCACCGAGATTTCAGAGTGTAGGGGGACGGCCAGGACAGTTTCATTACTTCCACAGCCGAGCCGATGATATTTTGGTCGTGCAGTTTTGGATTTAGGCACTGAAGTCTGCCTCACTGCTAAATCCTTTTTTGGATTTGGCCTTAAAACCTTATGTTCAGCAGCATTTGTTTTATCTTCGAGACTTAGAACACAAGGAGAATTTGGCTTGGCTGTTTTCTTTCTTCATTCACACACGAGGAATCCTGTGAATTCATGGGGATGGGAATATGGTAATAACCTCTCCTTTAAATTCGTCCCCATTACGGGACACTGGGGCTGCACAGCCACGCAGAGCACAAAGGAAGAGCTTCACAGTTCAGGATGTCAAATGTGCCTCCAGATTTCTTGGGTTTCACTACAACACTGAACTAGACTTTTGGTAGCAGAATGTGAGCTCTTTTAAAAATAGTTTAGACAAGACATTTGGTAGAAAATGTTAAAGCATATTAACTAGTGAATAAAAACTAACACAGGAAAATGTACTTTCTAAGCTAGGGAGCTGCTGCAGTCGTGGCTGTGTGAGACCTGTAACTCTGTCTCAAAAGATTTAAGCAAATTATACATAATGGGCCAGCAAATTTTATATAATGAGGCCATTTCTGTTCTGTTTTATACTTTTCTTTTTAATTCATTGCATAAATGTAACAGAGCAGAAGTCGATGCTATATGCTTATTTTCTTTAAGTGTCTATCAAAGAATAAGAGGAATCAGACCAAAAAAATGCATTTCTCAAAGCAATTTGATCATAAATATTTACTGGCGGGGCTTTATTTAGTCTGCTGAAACAACAGACACGAAATTAGGAGCACCTTGTTGATTAGAAGGCTTTTGTTCAAAGCTTTGGAGTAAAATAAGTAATTCTAAATGTGCAAGTGTTTGCATTTAGTCACTGTATATAAAAACACAGTTTTCTCCAGCAGGGAGCTGCAATTGGAGCACACATCCAATTGTGGCTGTTGCTCTGTGGGAATCTTTACATTTTTTTCACAAGGACAGGCAGAATATACATTTTTAGTGAATTCAAATGATTTTTTTGTTGTTGTTGTTTTTAGAAAAACCGACGAGAGATCTTTTTTCTCACAAAATAGCTGCAGCACGTTCAGCACTTCCACAAAATCCCTCAAAATTTGGGGTCCTGGAGATGCACAGAGAGAGCACAGAGAGGTTATTTGGAGATGAGTGGACCAAAACCCTGCAGGAGACCGGGGGAGAGCTAAAACAAGTTTCTGAAGTGCAGTGGAAAAGTCTCTTCAGCAAAGTGACGCCGTACAAAGAGGAGAAGCACCAGATGGCAAACTGGCAGAGTGTGCTCCTCTGCCAAAACGAGTGTGTCAGGAGAAGGAGAAAAGTGGAATCAGACGAACGGAAGGAGATAAGGAGTGATTTGATTTGGAAACCACAAGAGCTGTCAGAAGATGAGGAGGAGTTTGGCTGAACTTTGTGGAAGTGAGAAGCTTCCCTGCAAAAGCAGGGCAACGAGTTTGTGCTCCCTCAGTGAAAGGGAGTGCTCTGTGTGCTCCCAAAGGTGGGCTGGATGTGCTCAGAATCCCAAATTATGGCTCTTACAGGGAGAGGCAGTTCTGCCTCAGAACGGGGTTAATTCACTCTGAGTGCTCTGAAAGAACCTGGCTGAACCTGCAGCCCAGTGCAGGTGACATTACCCAAACCTATCAAGATAAGGGACCAATAGTAGAAATAAATATTTCCCTGAATGCAGCAGGGATGTAAAATAAAAGAAATAAATATTTCCCTGAATGCAGCAGGGATGTAAAATAAAGTATCAGTGAGGACAGGGATGGGCAATCCTGTGACAAGGGAACTAAATGCTATTTACTGTAAATATAAACCAGATCTGTCACTGCCCTCATTGCTAATCTCAGTGCATGGGTTAAGTCTGGCAGAGAACAAAATCATTGGGTTCAACACAGGTTTTTTGGGGTTCTGCATCAATTCAGTTCAACAAATGTGATTCTACCCAGTTCACAGGAGCCACAGCCAGAGCCATCACCAACACCTCCTGTCCTCCCTCATTCCCAGTCTCAACAGCCTCTGATAAATGTGAGCATTCACACACCCACTCTGTCTCACAAAACAACCTCCTTCCCATATTAGATGGCACTGGGATTTCACAGACACATTAATGGCCAGGAGGGACGTTTACAGACATGGACAGGCATTAATAGACATTCATGGGCTGGGTATACACGGAGAAAGGCAAACCAAAACAAACATCCCAATTTACAGGAAGCACAGACTAAGGGTATCAAACAGCAAAAAAATAACTAAATGATGCTCCACTCCTAAATTCTCAACTGCTTAAAATATGTATAAATGCAACATTTAGAAATCTACCTCCTGTTTACATTGAGAGACACAGAAACACTGAATTGTTCAGGTTGGAAAAGCCCTTAAGATCACTGAGCCCAACTTAACCCAGCACTGCCAAGCCCACCACTAACCCCTGTCCTTAAGTGCCACAAAATTCATATTTTCTTATTCTTCCAGAGGGTGATTTATTCTATCTGAGAGGTAGTTCAAGTAATTTTGTTTAAGAAATAGAAATTTCCCTTTTGAAGCATCATGAGATGAACAAACTGCCTTGTAAGTGCATTCTGATCAAAAAGTCTGTTTAGAAAGGCAGTGAGAAGAATGGTCAAAGTGTAATAGAGAAGATTTCAACCGAATTTTACCAGATGTTAACAGAAATCATGTTTGAAATACAATAAATTCTCATTGCTGTTGTGTGCTACTACATAAGCCTGACCTTATTAAAACAGGAATTCTTACCAAAAGTTCCAATCCATGTTCCTGTGATTCCCCTGTTTATTTTGGCTTGACTCACACTCTGTACTCTCTCCAGTCAGTCTTTGACCTTCTGGCCTTTGCCAGTGGCCTTTATGTTTTTTGCAGCAGCCCTTTGCTGGAGAAGCTCATCCCTCCAGCAGCTCTCCAGCTCCTGGTGCTGCCTCCCTTTCCTGCCCAAACACTGCAGTGGCTCGGAGGGAGCTGCTCTCTGGGTGCTCTGCAGGCTCCAAGGAGGCCCTTCCCAAAGGGAATAAATACAGGAAAACAGCAATGAGAGGAATAAAGTCAAACAGTGCTCAGCAAAAGCTCACTCCAGAGGAAAATCTCATTTCTGCCATGAGAAATGTGAGTAAACATTGACTTTTCATTGGTGTCCATGGCTAAAACTCAGCTTAGAGGCACAGGGCAAACGTTCCAAACCTGAGCTCCTAAGGTTTATTCATACAATTCCATTTATTTGTGCTGCAACTGACAATTACAGAGCCACAACATCGTGGGATCATTTGAGTTGGAAAATCCCTTTAGGATCCTCAAGTCCAACCTGTGCCTGATCCCCACCTTGTCCCCATCCCAGAGCTCTGAGAGCCACATCCAGGAATTCCTTGGTCACCTCCAGGGATGGGCACTCCAAACCTCCCTGGGCAGTTCCAATCCTTTATCAATTTATCAATTAAAGCAGCAGGATCAAATCCTCATTCAAAACCAGCCCAGTTTTCATGCTAAAAAAAAAAACAAACTCTGGTAGATAAATAATAAAAATATACCTTATTTTTAGTCAAAATATACCTTATTTTTAGTCCTTAGTTGAACTAATGTTTATGCATCCATATTAATTAATAATTTATAGTCCAACAATCCTCAGCTCATTTAATACATGTTATTAGTGTTGTAGTGTTATTCCAAATTACATTTCACCTGGAAAACAACCCTGTGAGGCAACAGGGAGTCTTTGGGATAAATTCCAGGAGGTGCATCACTGTGGCTCCTGCTTCCCTGAAATCATTAATGTCACCGAGTCTGAAGGTGGATCTTGGCCCAGAGGAGTTTTTTAAAAGGTGAAAAACCTCAGGTGTTTTTCTCAGCTCTGCTTCAGCCCATGCAAGATCACACACAGGGAGTATCTGAGAGATCTAGAAGGGAAAACCTTTAATCAGGATTATTACAGATGACAGAAGAAAGATTTCTTTAATTAATGGTCCTTGCTGGCAACCTGTGCCACTGTAAAATTAGCTCCAAATTTGTTCTGCCATGTTTATGGGCTCCAGTTCAAGAATCCATGGAGTGTGGAGTGTTTTACAAGCTCCTGCAGCAGCACAGAAAAAGCAGGTGGTTGGGCTCAGTGTGAGGAGAAAAATAAATGTAACCATTTATCTAGAACAATTTGCAACCCACCAGGAGAGCTCAGAGACCAAAGCAGGGACGATTTCAGGATATCCAAGGAGCAGCACAGCTCCAGAGGGGCTGGATTTGCACAGGAATCTGCAAAACAATTCTGCTGCCAGGGAGGAGGGAAGGGGCTCTGCACACCCCCAGCTCTGCCAGGGCTGCAGCTCCACCAATTTACCTCTCACAAGCCTCACTTTTCCTGCCAGGTTTTTATCCAGCTCTCTGCTTTTGACATCGTTAATCAACTCTGTCAGGAGCTCTGCAATAGTTAATTAACTAATTAATTGCTCTGCACGCCTGAGTGGAATGGAAAGCATTGCCAAGGCTGACTTTGTTTGTCACAGAATCCCAGAGTGGGTTGGGGGAGACCCTAAAGCTCATCCAGTGCCACCCCTGTCATGGCAGGGACACCTCCCACTGTCCCAGGCTGCTCCAAACCCCATCCTTGGGCATTTCCAGGGATACAGGGGCAGCCCCAGCTTCTCTGGGCACCCTGTTCCCACATCTCAACGGATGCCAAGGTTTCAAGGCAAAAAAAAAAAGATATTTTCCTGGTGACAGGTGCTGACAGTCTTCCCATCACAGCCTGAACTTCTGTGGGTTAAGGTTTTTCTGTTTCCAACATCACAGCCACCTGGAGCTTGTTCTCACGCTTTCCTCCAATATTCCATTTTCCCCCACCAAATGAAGCATTTTTCCTGCTTTGAGTCTGCTTGGAAAAGCTAAATTTAGCCCACAACCCCCTCCCCAGCAGAGGTTCTCACAGCAGCACAGCTCCTTTCCCTGCTGCACAGGTGTCTCCTCAAGGATTCCAGTCACCAGGACGGGCTGCTGGGATCTGCAGCTCCAGGAATCACGGGGTGCAGGTGCAGGTGCAGCTGCAGAAGCATCAGGCAGCACACAGAAGTCCTTCAAGGCTGATAAAACATGCACTGCATCTGTTCCACACAAGGGAGAGGCACAGAGTTCCTTTCTCCAGGCACAAAATCTCCTTTTTGCTGTTTGCTTGGAATCTTTTCTCCACTTTTCCTTGCTAAAGTCCCACTGAACTCAACATCCATCCCCACGGATCTGTTTGATCTCACTGATCTTTGGCTGGACAATTTTGTGTAACTTAGATCTGCTTTGGGGCAGATGGTGCTCAGGCTACTTCAAATTCAGTCCATGAGGTTTGGGGGTTACTCCATGCTTTCTCCAAGGTGAAGCACTGTCACCCTGATCCTTTTCAGCCTTCTGACGTTTGCATTTTTGTAGTGGAGTTTCTCATGGATTGTTATGTAAATAAAGTGATATTTACATTCCTCTATAGAGAAAAAAACAATTAATAAACTTCTAGTTTGACCAGTGTGGTTGGAAAGGTGGCAACCTTCATCCTCCAATCCCTAATCATTGTCCAAAATCTATATAAATCAAAGTCAAAAAAAGTAAACTCTCTCTTTTTGCCCTGACAACTGACTACATGTGTGTCCTTCATTTCGTGTCCTCTGACAACAAAGCACCACATGGAAGTTGTGCTATTGGGTTTCTGTATTTTTTTTTTCCTGGAGCATTGCAGGTGAAATTGAGGCAGAATTTTTATGTATTTCCATCCCCCTTGATAAAATGTCAGCCATGGAGCACCCCTGCTTTGCTCATCTTTTGTGTTTGGTGAGGAAGAGCTGAGGGAATTGGGATAACTCAGCCTGGAGAAGAGAAACTTTGGGGTGACCTAACTGGGGCCTTCCAGAACCTGAAGGAGCAAACAGGAAAAATGGAGAAAAACTCTTTACTAGGGCCTGGAGAGACAGGACACAGGGAATGGCTTCCCACTGCCAGAGGGCAGGGCTGGATGGGAGATTGGGAAGGAATTCCTGGCTGGGATGGAATTCCCAGAGAAGCTGTAGCTGCCCTGGATCCCTGGCAGTGCCCAAGGCCAGGTTGGACAGGGCTTGGAGCAGCCTGGGACAGTGGGAGGTGTCCCTGGGCATGACAGGGTGGCACTGGATGAGCTTTAAGCTCCCCTCCATCCCAAACCATCCTGGGATTTTTATCAGGCTCCTCTTCTTCAGAGCTGTCCCCTTTCTGCTGTATTTTGTTTGTTTTAATTCAAGCAGTTTCTGGGCACAGGATGCGATCAGGGACACACAACAGCACATTTGGACCTCACCATTTATAAATTTCTTCATCTTGGGTGTATCATTTCAGCCCCTATCCTTCATTTTATTCATCTCTGATCACCCAAGGAGCAACTCTCACATTGCATTGCAAACACAGCCAGGCAGCAGCACGTGGGAGATAAAGGTTATTTCTCTGGGATTCTGCCCTAAGCAGAGAACAATATTTCTCTGTCACCAAAACCCCTCCCCAGGCTGCAGGGACAGCAAATTTCTTGTGTTCTGGACCACGTTCCCTGAAGGGTATCAGGGAAAAGTTCAGTGCACACAAACTCCAGCAGGTTCATTAATATTTAGTCAGCTGAATGTCCCCAACACACCAAATGAACAAGTGGGTCATTGATCCAGCCTCCAGTGACTGCCTTGGCATAAAGCAAACAACATTCAGGGCAGCACAATGAAATTTGGGGTGTGCTTGTGGGGACAAAGAGCACACAGCCCATATTTCTGGGCTGGGGGATTCCTAGGAAACAGTGACCCTGGGAACAGCCTGCCACGTCCCCTGGGCACGGAGCTGAATGGGAGCCCCCAGAAAAGACCATCCCTGCTTTGGGAATGCAGGAGGAGAGAAGTGCCTTTGTCAAGCAGGGCTCTTTCCCACCATCAGGTCTGACCTGGCCGTGTCTCCTGCAGGAATTAGACAGAGAAAAAACAATGAGCAGAATAAATGAGTCAGGAACAAGAATTGCATGTGGTTTGGGGAGGGTTTTAAACCACCTTCTGGAGGCTGTTCTTATCACAGTGCTTTCCTAATATATTATAAAATGAGCCTGGCAGACAAAATATCATGGAAAGGAAGTAATGATATGATTTATCTATAATTAGAAAGACTTGGACTCACACTTTTTTCCTGTATCTTGAAGAATAACAGAGATTGGAATCAACAACCTGGGTAAAATGAAGATAGCCCTGTGCTGTCTGTAATTTTTCCTACCCCTGGGATTTGCTTCACTTCTTCCTATTCAAAACTTTGCTACAGGTCTGAGATAAATTCTTTACTTCAATAAACTCAGTTCTTTTTTCACTTCCATATGACCCTTTCTTTTCCTACTACAGGATGAAAAAGCATCTAAATCATAGTTTGTGATTAACAATTACTCAAATCTGAATATATTTTTCCTTTGAGGTGAGGAACAAGGGTTTTTTCTGCATTGGGAAACAGATCAAGACCTCAGTGATTAAAACACAAGAACCCCAGGATTAAATATGTTCCATACACAGATTTATCTGCCAAACCCCTCTGCACACACGTGCACGCACTGACAACATCACTCAGCCTCACACCAGTGTGAACAAGTTTTGCAGCCAAGCCACATTCCATTAAAAGGAGTTAATTTTCTACAGCCCCACTCGGTGTCCCCCCCTTAGGAATTTAGTTTTCAATTAAATCCAAGCACTTTGAGATTAAAAAAAAAAAAAACCAACACTTTTTTTAACCTTACAGCAGCCTCCTTTCCATGGCTTACATGAAATGGCACGTTTGGGGCCCTTGTCATGGTGATCTGAAACAAAATCTGCTGCTCTTTAGGGCCTTGGGTGGGGAAAGCAGGACCTGAGAGGCCAAATAATGTGCTCAGGGAATTTGGCAGGATGTAAAGATGTAGGAAAAGTCCAGCAGATGAAAGTCCAGCAGATGGAGGGGATGCAGAGCAATACTGAACACAGGGTCTGCTGCTTTCAGCTTGATGTTGTTTTCTAACAAAATTTGCCATTGGATGTGAGCAGAGCACTTCTGGGTCCAGCATGGCAGGGAAAGAGCAGAGGAAAAAGGCAAACACAACATCCAGCACACACTAAAGATTAAATATTGCTTCAGTTATTAATTATGTTTAGTATTTAAAGAGGAAAGGCACTTGGATCATTTCCTTAATTCTGGTAATATTACAGTTATTACATTCTTATGTGTTTATGTTTCATTTCAAGAGAGAAAAAAATGTTTTAAAACTGAAGAAATCACTTCAAAGGGTTGCAAAGATCGCTGAGTTGGACCCACATGAGAGCACATCATTTGTCCAGCCCCTTATGAAAAACACTTTAAATACAAAACAAAACAAAAAGAAATTTAAAAATCCCTCAAGGAAACTCATTGTTCAGCTTTCAGAAAATAAAAAAATATATATCCCTGGCATTAAAAACCCAACATCTTTACTTGATGAAGCTCCACTTGCTCTCTGCTGTAAAACCACGCAAATATCGCAGCAGAGATTTCCATTCATCCCCAAATTTCAGAGCTTTTCCTGTGGGTCTCAAACTATTTTCTGTGTGAAATCACCCAGGTGAGAGCTGTCCCTTCCTCCTGGAAAAGCCCGGAAAGTCGGGGAATTCTCTTGCCCCAGCTGCTGTGCAGACACGGGGTGTCTGCTGTCTGCCCTGCACTGAAAACAAATCACAAAATCCCACGTTCCAAGTGGGATTTTGCCATCTGTGCCCGTGTTTGCGGGGCTATTTCCATTCCAGCCCATACCGAACAAATTCCACCTCAGCACCGGGAGCACTTCAAAAGGGATCATGTGGATGGGGGAACGTGCCTGGGAGCCGGAGGGGGGGGACCTGCATCTGTTCCCGGCTTTAAATCTTGTTTGGCAGCGTGGCATTCCAGGCTGCTGGAGTGGGGAGGGATCCGTGGTACCATAAAATTCCCAAATTCCCTGGCTCCACGCTTTTTCCGGGCTATTAGCACCCGGCTCTCGGCTGAGGGGTGTTAAATTGTGACAGACGGGTCACGGCGCTCTCGGTGTGGAGGGAAATACGCTGATCTGAAAGGCCCATTAGTTACAGGAATTTTTTTTTTTAGTTAATTACGGTTGAAAACGGAGAAGCTCCAAACATTTTACCACACATCTGAGTTCTCTAAGGGGGTTTAGTGTGAAACAGGTTTTAAAAGTGGGATTTTTTTTTCCTGTTTTTCCCCTTTCTTAGGGCTCTCTCTGCAGTACTTCATCTCTAACGAGTGAACCTGAGGAAAAATCAGCTTTTTTAATATATATAAAAAGCAAACCAGAGGCCGATTTGACACATATTTAATCTCCCCAACCCTCGCTGAAGGGGGGAACCTCAGCCTTTGGTTGTTCCTC
This sequence comes from Argya squamiceps, assembly GCA_037834095.1. Lineage (NCBI taxonomy): Eukaryota > Metazoa > Chordata > Aves > Passeriformes > Leiothrichidae > Argya > Argya squamiceps. The sequence goes on along the minus strand of JBBMKD010000222.1, from coordinate 2,609,913 downwards.
GTCCTCCTCCCCCAAAAGCAGAGCCTGAGCAGAGCTGCCAACTCTCATTCTTTTGGAATGAGACACTCTCATTTATTGTCTCAATTTCAATCTGCCCCAGGCCCAAAATAAAGGCAGTCACCATTGATTTCAGGAGGATATTTAGAAACATTCCAATTCTTTCTGAGCCAATTAGATGACCATAAATTGGCAACTCAGTAAATTTCCTGCTGGGGATTTGGTTGTTGCACCAACACCTCCTGCTCCCTTCACCCAAACTCTCAGTTTTTGACAAAATAATACATTAAAGGGGGTGACAGATAGTGGAAAATGCAACAAAGGAAGATTCCTGCCCTTCAGCAAACTTAAAAACGTCCCACCATGCAGAGGGAATGATTATATTTTGGAGCTATTTCCCCTTGGTCATGCAACTCGTCAGGGAGAAAGAGCAGAACAAAATAATAAATTCAGCTACACCAGAGACACAACTTCTGACCCTTGGAGCACTTTGATGTGCACACAAACAAGTGCAATGCAGATGCTTGGCTTTTCCACTTGCCAGCTAGCTCGGAGCAGATGGGATGGAAGGAAGGAGGATTCCAAAAAAGGGCTGCACATAAGGACAGAGATCCCCAGAGGTGCTAATAATCCTGATTTTCCTCTGTAAGATGCTGTGCCTCAGCTGTTTGATCAATAACTTCACATCTGAGCAACTTGTAGGATGCAAAGCATCTTCTGCTGCTGGGTTATGTTTTAAAAACGTCACAAAGGAAAGCGCAGCTACAGCAGCACTGAAGAAAGGTCTGTGCTGGAAGACAAAGTGAACTTTGGGAGAAATCACCTTGGCAAAAAAAAGTCCAAAAAAAGTCAGGGAAATGAAAAAAAAGAATTAAAAAGTACAAGAGTTTTGAAAAGCAGCTCCAAATGGCCACGGCAGCACCAGCTGGGCGTGGAAACGTGGACACAAAGCACAAAAAACTCACGTGGCTCCTTCACACACGGCCCATGCAGAAGCAAGGAAATAAAGGAGCTGTTTCAGATGTTGTTCAAGCACTATCAGCATTTTCTCTGCTATTTTAATCATGTTTACTACAGTAATGCCTGAGGAACCAACCATGGAGAGACTCATTTGATTACATCGAGGCATAGTTAAGTCCCCGCTTATTTTCTAAGCAGATGCTGCTCATGATTTTCCTGCTCATATTTGATCATTTCTTCAAATAACAGCTATAACTGAGAAAAGAATTGAGAAAACATTCTGTGACAGATTTTCATGTTCTGGATTAACTGGAAAGCATAATCTGATCCTGGAGTCGTGCTGTCGAGGAGTGATTTGCCACATCACTTCCATCTAAGTGCTTTATTTCCTGCCTGGATGGGGGAGAAAAAAAACCCCACTTTTGACTGGACATAATCACACATGGATGTGAGGCACTGCTGTGCCAGGGCTAAATTGCATTTTGCTGCTTCTGGCACTGAGGCTTCTGTCCCAAGGACTTGCTTAAAATGCAGCACAGCTGAAGAAATGCAATTTCCCACCACATTTTGGAAGCAATGGCACACATGGAAAGGGGTCAGGAGGGTGCTTAGGGCACCAGGTAGGTTCTGCATCAGATCAACCTCTCCTGGATATTTTTGGGCATTTATTCAAACTGAACTCCACTGGTGGCAGTAGCAGAGAAGGTCTGATTTCAACAGATGACAAACCCATAGCAAAAGGGTTGCTACTGTGATTAAAATAGCTTTTAAAATCAACTAATGAATAAAAAAAAAAAATAAAAAGTCAACCCAAAAATGAGCTTAAGATTTATGTTCCATCTTCCTCTGAGCTCTTTTCCTTCAGTGCATTAATCAAGCTAAAAGCAGGACAGGGATGGTTGTTTGCATAAGCCCAGTCAAAGATATTTTAGCTGTTGCCGTTGAAAGCAAAAAGAATTATTTTGCAGGAACTGAAGCTCAAACATTATAATACATGCAAAAAAAAGGCAGCCCAATTAGATTCCTTTATCCCCAGCATATGGCAGAGAGGTACATGCTATGTACTAATGTCTCTGCAGAGCTATTTTGGGATCGTATGAGGCTGCAATCTGAGAGGAGTGGTGACAGATCCGCAGGCACAACTGGGTTACATTCGTCAGGGATGTGCCTGGAGAACTCCTCACAGCCAGGAACTTCACAGCGAGGAGCAGAAACTTTCCCCAAGGCCTGTGGTCCTGAGATTTGCTGGAAAATCAGAGGGCAGGAGGAATGTCCAGTGGACAGCAAGCTTCAGAGTGGGGAAGAGTGACCAGGTCGTTGGCACTTCACAAACTGGGAGGTGACATCGGTGACAAAGAGTGATGAGACCTCCCTTTTATCCCTTCACAGACTTTTTTGCCTCTAAAATCTTTATGTATTTAGGTTTAAATATTCAACTTTTGCATGCATTAATGTCTGTGCTTTAGTCTAAACTTGGTTTAAACTTTAATCAGCAGAGAGAATGGAGCGCTGAGCCCTCTCAGCATCGGTGCTGCTTCCAACACTGGCTGCAGTTTGACAGTGCAGCAGGATAAATATCTGAGGGATGGATATTCCATTTACACAGGGCCTTTCTTTCAGAGAGGCAGCTTCAAAGCCTTGTAAAAACCTGCAAAGAAATCCAAGTTCCTCTGAAAACAACGGCAAAATTACCAATGATTTTGACGAGGACAGGATTTCATCGTGGGGGCTGGAAATTGATGTTTAAGGTCTCTTCCAACCCGAACCATTCCATGATCCCAGGACTCTCAGATCCTGGAAATTCAGCAGACAAGCTCAGAGGCTGACCTACATCATCTGTGGCTGATAATCTGCAGGACAGACCTCATTTTGCTCTGGCAAATTTTTTATGGATGGGGAAGAGAGGTCAGGATCAGTGGTGGCAGGAAGAGAATTGCGGGTAGGAATGGGCTTGATGGTCTTTCCCTTGATGATGGACACACAGAGGGTTTTACCTTGTTCTATATTATCCCTTTTCCTGATTATCTGACACACAGAGTGTTTTACCTTGTTCTATATCATCCCTTTTCCTGATTATCTTGGCAAAGACAGAACTCTCCCTGCTCCTTTGTCACTTTTTTCAGCAGGGGAAGTCATGGCCCATGGCAGGTCTCCACCTCTGCTTAGGAACACGTCAGGGAGCAAAATAACCAGATCCTATTTCATCCTTAAATGAAACAGGTTTAAATACACTGGTGGAATGTCATCCAGCTCGCAGGAGATTACAGGGGAGGAGAGGGGGAATATCTGCAGTTTGGGATGATCAAGTGACAGAGGGCTGAGAACAGAGACCCCAATCCTCCCGTGGCTCTGGACACACCCTCAGCCTCCTGCCTGCAGCAAGGGATGGGGCATGAAATAATGACCTTTCCTCATGGATCCCAAACTCTGGGAGCAGGAATTGTTTATGGAACAGGTTCTCTCCCTCCCAGGACAGCAGCAACCCTCCAGCACATTGCAGTGGGGTTGGACAGTCCAGGGACAAGGTTGTGGAGAGGACAGGGAGGGAAGGTTGGCAGGTACTGAGCACCCCCTGCTCCAGCTGGGTTCAGTGTGAGATCAGAATATGAGATTAATGACAGATCAAACTGCACAACAGTCCAGAAACAGTAAGAAGACATAAACCCTGTTTGCTTCTATTAAATAACTTAATAATTGTTCTGTCTTGAGAACTTCATCCCCAGGAAACAGCCCCCATCAGCCCAGGTGCCCCACACTGCACCACAAGCCTGTCTCGGATTTATAAGCAAACACTAAAAACAGTGAAAACACGAATTGATGCTCCCTGTGCGAGCTCAGAGAAACAGAACTGCTCTTTTCCTTGTAAATGCAAACCCAGCTCTGTCTGTTATTGATGCCAAGGAGTCGCTATCTGCGCATCCGTTTGATAAAAACATCACAACTTTAATTGCTAAATAATCTCCTGCAAGGCAGGGTTATTCCGAGTGCCGAGCTCGCTCGCTCTCACTTCAGCTCCTCAGAGGGGACTTTCTGGAAGGATTTGCATGGCAGTCAAAGCATGCAAAAATTTATAAATACCAACACAGATGCCAACATGTCGGGAGAAATGTAGTTATAACATTTGAAAGCTAGGAAGAAATTAATGTTGATCCTGATTGGAGCAGTCACTGTATTTGCAGTGTCTGGAGATTTTTTTTTCTTTTAAAAAAACAAAAACAACAACAACATAAATTCAGTTTGTAGAAAATCCTGCATGTCCCAAACTCCATTTCTTGGCCACAACGTGACAGTGTTACAGGAAGGGAAGAACAGTTTATTTAAAACAGCTCCAGGATTTAAGGCTGAGCTGACATAACTAATTTTTCCATCCAAACATTGCCGGCTCCAACACAGGCATCAGCTCCAAATCAGCCATCCTGGAAGTTGGGCCCATGCTAAGAGCAGACAGAACTCACGTTCCTGCTGGTGGGATTGCACAAATCACCACAGGCTGAGGAAAAGCAGAGCCTCTTCCCAGCATCCTCTCCCCAAAACCTCGTGCTGTGCCTGTTTCAGACTTTAAATAATTCCCAAAGCACCTGAGGCTGAGGAAACTCCCTGGTGTATCAACAAAACTCTGCCTGAGTGTGCAGGTGGAAGGAAAGGCAAATTTTCTGCACAGCAATGCTCTCAAATGATTTAAAATACTTCATGCCTACTACTTAATTAATTTCCTAACAGAGCACTTCGTGCTGGGGGAGAGGGATGAAGGGATAAGGAATGAAGCCACAGGATTTACTCACAGCCCAAGGCAAACTGTGAAGAGTCTCCTACGTGGTACAACAAAATCCAGCAGCAGGCTAAAACAAACTCTTTAGGTGGGATTTGGGAAGAAATTGTTCCCTGGGAGGGTGGAGTGCCCAGAGAAGCTGTGGCTGCCCCTGGATCCCTGGAAGTGTCCAAGGCCAGGCTGGATGGGGCTTGGAACACCCTGGGATAGTGGCAGGTGTCCCTTCCCATGGCAGGGGGTTGGAAATAAATGACTTTTAAAGTTCCCTTTCAACCTGAACCATTCAAGGATTCTAAGAACTTTTATTTCAGCATTTCTAAACCCTTCCTCGTGTCACTAGAGAACAGTTTACCATGTTAAGAAAACTGCATCTGGGACAAGAAATGGGAATCCTGACCCCCAGTTCCCTTCCCAGACAGGTGAAGTTCTTGTTGGCAGTGGGAATGTCCCCATTAGTGCTTCCACACTGCCAACACTGCTCTGCAAGAAAAGAGTCAATTTTACCCAGATCGGGGTAAAATCAGACAGATCCTGCCTCCCACAGCCACCACAACCACGGGGGGACAAGAGTTTGCCTTTTGTCATTAATTCAGGGCCTCTGCCTTTTTCCTTTAGCCCAGTGCCATGGTCTGCAGGATGCAGAGGGAGAGGGGACAGCTGAGCCAGAGCAGTGTCAGGACACATTAGCCCTCGTCAGGGCTGCTCAGACTAAAGCCTTCAGGACTTTGTGTCGCTGGCAAAGGTGAAAACTTAGTTTAGCTTCTAATGACTTCTCATCCACCCAGTAGAATACCCTGAGCTAAACAGAAAAAAAAAAGCAAAACCAAAAATTTAGGAATTTTTCACTTTATCCACTTCATCTTTGCTGTCAATGCAGTCCCTCAACCATCTTAAACCTAGTTTTCATTGAATGAGCTAAAGGTGACTCTGATGCACTGGATTAAAGAAAAAACATCACAATCTCTCTGTTTTCAGTTTCACATGTGTTGGAAAATCTGTAAGTTTAGGTGTAAATACTTTAAAACTATTCTGGAGGAACAGATTTAGGTGACACATTATTCTGTGTGGCTGAGACAGATCGTCTATTTTCATGTTAGGAAGAATTGTTAAAAAGCTAAATTTAAAGAAAAAAAATGCTGATAAACAGCTTAAATTAGATTTGGTCTTAGCCAAACATGGAGATCAGGCCTTTGAAATGGGAATTATAATTTGCCGTGGGCTTTGGACAGCTCTGTGGGGATGGGGATGGATGGGGACATCGAGCCATGGAATCCAACAGCTTCACCAGGGACAGTCCCAAGGTGGGCTGAAATGGGGTCCTGGGCCATGGGCAGGAGCTGGAGGGAACATGGCCCCTCTAGAAATATTTTCTAATAAAAATCTTTATGAAAACTAAAATGTCTTTCCCTGCCTCCTGCCAGACAGGGGCTCTGGGCAGTCACTCAGCACCGAGCAGTGCCACCAAGAGCTTGTCCAGCAGCTCAGTTTGTCCAAAACCATGACACTCTACAGACCCTTTCTAAATGAAACAAGCAAATAAACCCAGGGATTTGTGATAAATGTGTTCCAAAAGTCATCCATAAAGATCATGGCTTACACATTTTCACCAGTACATCAATTCTGTGTTTAAATTTAAAATGCATGTGAAGTAATGGAGTCTGCATCTCACTTGGAAGATGTGTCCAAACAGAAAAGAACTTTGCTATGCAATAACAAGGGGTTATATATTGATTTTGGAGGCCAAGCTATCCATACTTCTCTACAAACATCACATATTTCACGAAGGGCTTAATGCTATTTACATTGCATTAGAGATGGACAAATGGGTTTGGGCAAAACGTGCCAAAGCTGAAACAAATTCCAGCTCTGAAAAAAGTCTGGTTGCTTCTTACCACACACATTCCTTGCCTGTGTCTGATTCCAGGTGCTAATCCAGAGCAGTGAAATCCTGGGAAGGTCTCTGGTTGGATGACCAGGAGCAGGAAGCAGCAAGTCACAGAGCTCAGCTTGGTCCTGTGCCTGAGCTTCAGAGAGTTTTTGGGTCCAGATCCATTTCTGGGTGACAGCTCTGTAAACATCTTGAGCAAACACATCTTTTAGGAAGTTCTCAACCCCTTCTGGCTGCCCTGGGAAGTTGAGTGACTTTGAAAAGGCAGCCAAAGTTTTGGGATGGTGTCCATGTCACAGAAGTCTGCAGCAGAGATCTGCTGGATGAAGTCCATCCTCATGATCGCACACAGCGCTTCCCTTTAAAGAGCATCATCACACCCCGAAGCCTCTGAGCATTCCCTGGCTGCCAAACAGCCAAAGGCACACGCTCAAACCCTAAAAAGGAATCAGAAAATCTCGCCGCCCCGCTCGCTTCGTTCTCCCAAATGTTATTTTTTGATGGAACTCTTTGAAGTTCCTCAGCTCAGCTTCTCCTGGGAACATCCCCGAGGACGGAGCACGTCAGAGCAGCACATCCACACATCTGACTGTCAGCTCCTGAACCCCAAACCCTGAACCCAGAGCTTTGGTTTAGTGTGGCCATGAAAGCCCTGCTATCCTCTAAATAAAGTTCCCACCTCAATAGTTTTGAAAGCCACGGTGCCATATGCTAAATGACACGAATAGCTCGTTCGTCTTTATAATTAACTTCAACTCTCTTGACTTGTCTGCCTGCTTTGGTGGGGTTTGGCTGCTTCTCCCCAGCTTGGTGTGATCAGAACTGTGCAGATCTATTTGGGAATTTCTCCTTCACCAAGGTCACCCCTGCTCACGATCCTGCAGGAAATAATCCCGTGGCTCTGACCCCACTTGTTTTCCCTCCTCACTCGGAATTCTCTCCTTCCCTGACACCCTGGGGTTCATCTCCATAAGCCAGTCCATAATCCATTTCAATGGCTCTTCTCCTGAGTTATTTTTAATCTTAAAAAGCCCCATCAGTCTGTGGTGTCACAGGCAGGCTCTTGTTCCTTTGAAACAAGGACTGAAACGAAGCAGCTCTTCCCTTCTCATGTTGATAATCGTTCCTATTTTCAAAGACATTTGGGGGGGATTTATTAATTATTTATGGGTTTTTTTCCCTTCTTCCCTTTCACTCCAGTGAAACCACACACAGATATCTGATTTCTGCCTTTTGCTCTTTCAAAGAATCACAGAATCCCAGCATGGTTTGGGTTGAAAGGAACCTCAGAGCCCCTCCAGTGACCCTGCCATAGGCTGTGACATCTTCCACTATCCCAGGCTGATCCAAGCTCTGTCCAGCCTGGCCTTGGACACTGCCAGGGATCCAGGGGCAGCCACAGCAAATCTGGGAATTCCAGCCCAGCCAGGAATTCCCAATTCCCAATCT
>JBBMKD010000222.1:2585720-2597486 GCA_037834095.1 Argya squamiceps | reverse complement strand
GGTGGATCCTGGAGGCCTTTCAATAAATCCCTACTTTATTCTCCAGCTCTGTCCAGTCTCTGTTTCAGGTCAGCCTTACCAAGGCATCACTCCTGCCCATCTTGGTGTCAACAGCAAATTTCCTGAGGGTGCCTCAATCCCTTCATCTGCATCATCAATAAAGGCATTAAACAGGACTGGCCACTGACCCTGGGGACACCACTGGTGATGGGACAGCAGCTGGATGTGGCAGCACTCCCTGGGCCCAGCCAGCAGCCAGTTCTCAAACAAGAGAAGAGTGACCCTGTCCAAGCCTGGGCTGCAGCTTCTCCAGGAGATGCTGTGGGAGATGTGTCCAAGCCATACTGAATTTCCAGGTCACATCCACAGCCTTTCCCTCCTCCAGCAGCCAGGTCACCTGGCCATGGAAGGAGCCCATGAATGCCACTGCTTAATCAGCTGTATTTCCATAAGATATTGGTGATGTTTGCCAATATATTTCCATGAGATAGGAGCCTAAAATAGCACAGTGGGTGTAGGCAAATTCCCGGGATGTTCTTCTCTTGCATCACACTCTGGAAGAGTGGATGAGGCAAGGCCAGGTCCCAGAGTCAGGAATGTGACAGAACGGCCCAAGGCCAACTCTGAATTACACACTAATTTTTTTTTTCTTTTTGTTAATTACAAACGTTTCTGTATTGGGAAAGTGGGACGCAGTAAATGTGTAATTAACTCCTTTGGGCAAGTCACAGCCCTCTGCTGAAAACTCCACCTCCTTTTATCTGATCCATCCACGCCCTTTAATGCCTGCAACGCTGCATGGGGTGCGTGGGATTGCTCTGATGGCAGATTCCCAACTTTACATAATGTAAACAAAACAGCTCCGTGCAGCAACTCCTTACCTCCCCTGTAAAATTGCTTCAAGACCCAGGAGTGCAAGAAAAATCAAGCTGTGGCCTACAAGGCAGAGGAAAAGAATTTAAATCACTTTTAAAAGAAGGTCTCTGGAGTGAGGGCAACACCAAAGCAGAGCAAATTCCAAGAAAGGGATTTTATGCTGTTTGAAAACAACAAACTCAACCAGCTTAACCCAAAGCTCCCCAGTGCCAGGGGCAGTGCTGGGAAGTCTGAACCCACAACTGGTTGACCACCAGTGGAAATAACATTTGTCCCTCGCTCTCCAGCCGAGCAGGAAATTACACTTGGGAATCTGAAAGTTTTTATGATGCTTTAAAAGTGTAATTAGATGTTCAGGATGCCAGCAAGGACCCTCCATGCTCAGAAATGGAGATTTGCAAAGGCAGAAGTCCAGAAATGCTGGGCACAAAGTTAATTTCATGTCTCCGTGGCCACTCGGCAGCTCCAGCATTGGGACAGCAGAGGTAATAACAAAACTCCAGTGAGGATCCATCTGCTGAAGGGCTGAAAATGAGGCCTTTGCAGGGATACTCCCTGTGCTAAGCCAGGCAGGGTTTAATTACTGAGGTGTTAAAGCACCTGAGTAGCAAACACAGTCACATCTCCTGGCTCTTCTCAGAGGGGATTCCAGTCCTTCCCCCCATTCCCAGTTAAAGCAGCTCCTTGCTCATTAAACCAGCCAAGAGCAGATGGCTGGAGCTGGCTGGAGCTGGGTTTGGGGACCCTCGGAGTGACAGCAGGTGGATATATTTGAAGAGCAGGTCCTGGGTGGGTGCAGGAGGACAGGAAGGACCCCGTGCAGCAGCTGGAGATGGTTTGGTGGGAAGGACACGACGTTTCCCTGCGAGCTGGAGCTGACTTGCTGTGCTGAACCTCTCTCAGGCAGAGTGTGCACGCTGCTGCTGCTGCTCTGATCCCTGGAGAAACATCTGCAAATGGATGGAATCTGCAAATGGCAAAAGGAAATGTCCCCAGCTGATCACTCCTCACTCAGGATCGCTCCCTGGTTCCTTTTCCATGTTTTCATGTCACCGCTTTGGCACTCTGAACATTTGTCTTTGGCACTTCAGATATTTCTGACTGCTTTCTCAGCCCCTAGTGCTGGAAGAATTATACCTAAAAAGTGAGGAGAAATTCATTTTTCCTTTCCTTTTTTAACTTTCCATAGTCTTGGCAGCAAACTGTGTCATGATGATGTTGGCAACAACATATTTGTGGCAGAAGGAAGAAAGAGAATCATAAAATATATGAAAGAAAAAGTTGACATTTTAATGAAATACCTTGTAACTTCTTGGAAAAAAGTTATTAAAATGCAGTCAGTTTATAGCTGTTTGTACAGATAGGAGGGGGAGGAGACTTGCTCCTGAAGCCTGTAATAAAAATCGCTCGTTACGCAAAAGTAATAGCAATAGATTTTAAAAAAAACAGGATTTTCAAAATTCATTGCTGGAGAGAATTTCAGATTTGGGACATTCTGGGCTTTTCTGAGTACATGAAGATTGCTGGCACATGCCTGAGGTTTGGGAGAGCAGCCTGACTTGTTCCTCAGAAGAAGGAGCAGAATGATGGAGCATCTCCTGTTCCTTCCCGACGGCGACCGGAGCTGGCACCCGCTGCTCACACAGCTCCAAATGAGAGAGTTTATCTCAGATGCTGCTCTGCCAGAGCATGGAATCACAGAATATCCTGAGCTGGAAGGGACCCACAGCATCAGCAAGCCCAACTCCAATGCTTGCCAATATCCCCAGACCCTGCAAAGGTTTTGCCTGCCTTTGGAGAAGGAAGGATGCAGCTCTGTGGACACTCAAGCCTAGGGATTCCTCCTGTTTGTATTCCTTCCTTGCATCCATTGCATCCAACCTCTGGAGTTACATTTCTCATTCTAATATGTCATAAATCCCAGGAAAACCTCCTATTGCAGTGGCTCTGGCATCAGCTGCAGCATCTGAGGATAACAGAACATCCACACCTGGATGTTCTTCGCTGAAAAAGAACATTCCAAGACACAGATTTATCAGGGGGTGAAAAGAAAGAGTGGAGCACTGGGAGAGCTTTACTCCCATCTTTTTTTGCCCCCCAAACTGGGCTGTATGTAAAAATCAAGTGCAAAGAGTGATCACTGAACTGTCAAATACACGGGACAGTCACTAATTAATGTTCAAAGCAGGAGCTCAGGACCTCCCTGCACCATAAAGGGATTTCCAGGCCCAAACAAACCTGCTTGGTTTGGTGCCTGCTGCCTCACCTTTCCAAAATTAATTACAGGTAAATCTTGGAAAAATTACACTTCCCATCCGTTTCAGCTACAGCTGTGGGAAGGACAGGTGTTGCATTTCTGGATGGATTCTGACATTTTGATTTAATTCCAAACCAAATAAACTCCCTGCTGTGTTTAACCAGACTCCAAGATGAAGAGCTGAGACATTCTCACACTGTTTGATATCATAAAGCAAAAAGGGAGTTTTAAATGGAAGAGTAGTTTCATGATTAGAATAATAAGGACTGCAAAAAAAATTCTGCAGAAATACAGTTTTTAGCACAACTGAAATTTCTGCCTCTCTCCAGAATTAACCTTCAGCCTCTGCCCTTCCTTGCACCAGCACTGACATTTGTGTAACACAGACCAGGAGCTGATGTGCTAAATGCAAAGCTGGCAGAAAACAGAGAGGAACATGCAATCAGAGAGGAGTTTGCAGCAGGATCTGACCTGGCCCATCCCACAGCTCCTGGGCAGGCACGTGAGCCCAACCTGGGCTGCTCCCACTGCCACTTAAGGCCACTCTCATTATGTTTAATGAGCTTTGGTTTCAGCTCTGGCAGAGAGCTGGCAACCTTTGCTGGCTCACACAATTACCTGGCTGTAATTCCTGGGTTCTCTGGGTGTCCCACCAGGGCAGGACACATCCAAACCCCAGGCAGGACAATTGTTGTGACTCAGGGACCAGCACTGCTGGTGGGGCTCCTCCCTGAGAGCTCTGAGGTAGGAGGACACTTCCCTGCTTGAGGAAAGCAGGGGCTGCAGGAGATCTGATTCTGTGGAAAGTTTTCTGCCTCCCCAAACAGGGTCTGGATTTAAAGCTCTGCAAGGCAGTGACTGTCCCTCACTGTGTGTTTGCTCAGGGGTGAGGAGAAAATGTCCCCAACCCCACTTGGGATACCAGAACCCCAGACAGGTCAGCCTCTGCTATGAGACTGTGATGTACAAATTAATCATGGAATGGTTTGGGTTAGAAGAGATTTTGGAGCTTATCTCATTCCAAACCCCCTCCCATGGGCAGGGACACCTCCCACTCTTCCCAGGTTGCTCCAAACCCCATCCAACCTGGCCTTGGACATTTCCAGGGGATTTGCATTTCCACACCTCCTCTGAGCATCCTGTGTTCAGTTTCATTATTAGGAAATAACAGTTCCAAAAACGATCCTTAAAGATTTCCAGGTATAATGCCTCTTCTCCAACCAGAGCAATGGAACACCAGACATACAAAGACTCCACACCAGGATAAAATATCCTGCACACTGGAGCAGCAAAGTGCCCACCCAGCACGGATACACTTACAGGATCCTGGGGATTGTGTTCCTGCCTGGAGCTGTAAAAGCAGAACAGAAATAGAGCACAAAAAGCAGAACTCTGATCAATTATTGGCCCTGCAGAATCCAGACTGCTTTGGCAGATCAGCTGAAAATCTCACAGCCTGGAGAAAAGGCCTCGGTAACCAAATAAATTTCCTTTTATTGGCAGCTGCTGATAAAGATTTCAAGCACTGGGCTGGATGGAGGGAATCTAAACTGACAATTCCAACTCTGGGTCACCACCACGCTGTGCTAATGCCAGTTTGGGAAGGCATATGTTAATTCTGTGCATTTGTGCTCCCTTCAAGAACTTTGTTATTAATTATCGCACAAACTTCAGTTAATAATCAATTCATGCCACAATTATCATATCAGTTCTACTGCCTAATTAAAAGCTGGTGAGTGATTGGAATTCCAATATGGTGATCCAGGCATAGGCTGCAATCCTAAACAAATAGGAGTGTGAAGTTACTGAACAAAAGATTATCTAAGCTTTAATATCAACTGGCAAAACTCTTTCACTCTGGATCATTAACTTCCAGCCCTATTATTACATACAAATGCCCAATTTCTGCTAATTCCCAACGCTAATTCCTTTTAATCATTATTTTGTATACATTGTGTTAAGGCTTTTCACTTGTTTACATTTGCATAATTATAGCAATTGTCTTCTAAGCTTCACTCGGCTGAAATCATTCTAATTTGGGATTTAGCCCATTTTTAAAGATTAGTCGACTTCTGTAGAGCAACATATCTGGGGGTGGTGTTGCCTGGATCTTATGTAAGTCAGACTGAGCACAAGGAGCAGTTGGGAAGGCCCAGGAAAGGGATAAAATGGAATATCCACATGTTTAGCCAAGATGTGAGTACAACACAGCAAACAGAGCTGCTCTGGGATAGCCTTTCCTTTAGGGTTTAGTAACCCTGGGAATATCACTCACTGGACCAGCAGATCTGCTGCCCCTGAGGAACTACTCCTCTGAGGAGCTACTACTTCCTCAGAGTAGTGATGTTGTTGTATACTACAACAACACAAAGACTTTGACTTTACAAGGTTGGAAATGATTTTTTTATTCTTGGGATGTGTCTGTCTTTTTATGCTATTTTACACAGACCAATTTGACTGGTGACAAGACAATCTCCTTTAATTACATTGGTCAGACCAGAGGGACATCAAGAAGTCCCTCCTAGGGAAAGAAACGTAGCAACATGTCTCTTGTTTACAGAAAATTCCCTGGGAAAGGAATTTCAGAAACTAAAACATCTCAGGCACAAACCAGGGCTACAGAGTAGAACATCCACATCTCCAGGAGCAGAACATCTACTCCTGGTCAAAAATCATTTGGTGCTTTGCCCCTCTCTCCTCAGAGGACACCTCGAGCATTAGGTGCAGTTTTGGGCAGGCCAAGATAAGAAAGATGTAAAACTATCAGAGTGTCCAAGGGAGGGCAATGAAGATGGTGAAGGGCCTGTGAGGGGCTGAGGGCTCTGGATCTGTTCAGATGGAGAAGAGGAGCCTGAGGGGAGACCCATCCCAGTTAGAGCTGCCAGATGAGGGGAGGAGGAGGGTGATCAGTGACAGGACCCAGGGAGTGGCTGGAGCTGTGCCAGAGGGGTTTAGGTTGGATTTCAGGGCAAGGTTCTTCCCCCAGAGGGTGCTGGGCACTGCCCAGGCTCCCCAGGGAATGATCACATCCCCAAGGCTGGCAAGGCTCCAGGAGAATTTGGACACCACTCCCAGGGATGCCCAGAGTGGGATTTTGGGGTGTCTGTGCAGGACTGGATGATCCTTTTGGTCTCTTCCAACTCAACATATTCTGATTTTCTTTTTTTTTTCTTTCTCACATTCCCACTAAAGCAGCTCCAGCCCGGAGCCATCCCCAGGCTCCAGCAGGGAACAGCAGTGAGGCCTCATCTCTCTCCTCATCCATGGCCTTATCTCCCTTTCGTGCTCCTGTTATGCCTTGATCATCCATCAGCCTGACTGCTTCCCTGGCAAGCTTCCTGCCTCTGATCTGCTCAAAAAACTTTTTGTTAGCAGCTTTTCCACATCCAGTAAGTGCTCGGAATCTGCTTGGCTTCCCTTCTGCTTTTAAATTGAGAGCCTGCATTTTTTTTTCTTTTTTAAAAAAAAACCAAACCAAACCTAATAACTCCTTTGTATGTCAGTTTATATTTTCTTTTTGGCATATCTTCCTGAAAATAATTATGTTGTGCATATTTGTGTTGAGTAGTAAAATAAGTTGTTGCCCTTAAAGCATCTAAGCCGCCTACAAACATATTCCTCTCTTAGCTGCTCTTTTAATTTCCTTTTAATTATCTTCCTCGTTATTAGGCAGTTCCTCTGTAGGTGCATTGATTTTTAAATGTATTTTTTTTTTCCCCCTCCTACGAGGATCCTCACTGTTGTTGTGACTACTCCAGGCTGGCTTTTTCTCACACTGGTTGAAGTGGATGAAGCACTGAAGGAACTGAGGAGTTCTCCTTCCTTGTGCCAAGTGTTTTATTGTCACAAAGTGTCTGTGGAATGGAGCACCTGGCTGTGGCCCTGTCAGCCTGAGCAGGGATCACCCAACTCACCCTTCCTGGGCTTTTTATCATCCCTGGGGCTGTTTTATCCCCAGGAACTTGAATTTCCCCATTGCTGGGAACTGATGTCTTGAGTTTTGGCCATTACTTTCTCTCTATTATTGATTTCTATTTCTATTATTATATTTCTGTTTTTGGACTTCCATGATCCTTCTAACTCAGGATATTCCCTGATTCTCAGATTGTGTCCCCTGAGCTTTCACCAAATGGTGAAAATGGTGAAATGGTTTTATGCTGGTCACATAAAAGCACTCCCAGAGCTGGGGTTGATCTCATTGTGTGTCCCCAGGTTTGTCACAAACATTTCACAATCTTCATGACGCCCAACCTGGGCTTCACCTGACTTTCTTCCAGAACAAAACTTCCATGGCTTCTCCTTTCCAGGATGCTTCATCCTGACCTCTGTCCATATCTCCTGGCTTCCTTTCACTTCACCCTCTTATCTGTGTAATTATTAGTGCTGGGAGAGCAGAGCTCCTCTCTGCTGTAGGTTATCTATATTTCAAAAGCTTCTCATCCCAATACCTACCAGAGCCTTTTCTCTGATTTCTGCCTCTCTCTCCCTGCCCTTTGAAGCATTTCAGCTCCCTTTCATGTGCTGCCAATCCAACTTTACTCCTTCCATACCTATGCTCTGAAATATGCTGCACTACACAGGCAGATGAGATAATCTGCAGCTTATTAAAAGCAGAGCTATCAAAAGACCATCAGCAGAGCTCAATAACACCAGGCAGGGGCCCTCAAATTTTATGCAAAGGAGATATTAAGAAATTGCTCCTTTGAGAAAAAAGGGATGAGCTGATGTTTGGGTTGTGATTTGCTCTGTGTAGGGTGCAGTTTGGGATAAAAAACACAAAACAGAGCAATAGCTTAATGATGAAACCCCCTCTTGTTGCCTAAAATTTCCTAGACATGTAAATAGGCTCTCCTGGAAATAAGGATCATATTAATAATCATTTAATAATATCATTTTCCCTTCCCGTGCTGTAACAAATTGAAGCATTAAACTGTGTGGTGTTTGTGTCCTGACTGTGCTTTCTTTGCTTTTCCAAAATAAATAAAAAATCATTGCTGCCCATTTCAGCTACCTGATTCCTTGCCCAAATATCTCCTAGATGGTTTAGCCTATCACAGACAGGCCAAAAAATGAGGCTATACCCACTTAAGGTTTATTTTATCTTATTTCAGGAGGAGAAGAGCAAAAAGGGGAATTACCTCTTTGCTGGCTGCCCATGTCTAGAGTGAGTACATCAAAACAAGGCTCTTCACAGCCCAGACAAACCCTGCATGTTCCCTCCATGTGTCACAACACCTTTTCAAGCAGCTTTAAATGTAGGACCTCTGATAAGCATCAGCTCAGTTATCTGGGACTCAGAGGAAGGAAAAAAAAAAAGAGAGACTCAACTCTTTTTGCATACAAAACAGTCCTCAATAATTTTTTTTGCCAAAACAAAACATCAAATGAGTCGGCTCCCTCAGATGTTGCAGATGAATGCAGTTGTCACCCTGCCAGTGTGGGAGGATCTTCTCCCCAGGCCTGTGCACAAGCAGAAGAAGGGGATGGGTCCCTTGCAGCCCCCAGGAGCCAGCCCTGCTGTGTGTGTGGCACCAGGCTGAGCTGAGCCCTCTCTTGTGTCCCTGCAGGCTCAGAGCCTTTCAAAGCCACGCTGTCTGCCACTCAGCCAGCATCCCTCCACTTCAGGCAGGGGTCATTTGTGTAGGTGAGGGGGGGAAGGAACCCTCTAATGGATTTCTGCACAGGGGTAATTTTTATTTTTTTTTTTTAAATCAGGATCTTTGGGAAATGAGTGGCTGGGGGAGATTGATAAGAGGGTGGAGGAGCAGGAGGTTCTCCAGGACAGGCACCAGCCCCAGAGCTGGAGATCCTTTCCATACAAAAAATAAAAAATATGAGACAGATATTTTATTATTTTTGATTTTTTTTTCTATATGAATGAACAATAGCAGAATTCAGTGGCATAGGATGCCCAGAGAAGCTGTGGCTGCTCCATCCTGGATTGTCCAAAGCCAGGTTGGATGGGGCTTGGAGCACCCTGGGATAGGGGAAGCTGTCCCTGCCCATGGGAAAAAAGATGATCTTTCAGGTCCCTTCCAACCCAAACCATCATTCTGTGAAAATTTTCTACTAAATGCTGTCAAAAATTCACACTTCAAAACTGAAAAATAGAAAAAAACCCTCATTACTTTCATTTCTCTTTCAGTCTTCCCCAGCTCTAAGGCTGAGTTGTAGGAATTATCTCAGTGATTCCAGCAGAAGTCTCTTCCTCACCATCAGAAAATGATTTCTGAAAGAAGGATATAATGATGCAAATGAATCAATTTGCAAAAGGTCTGCTCTGATACCGAACATACATCAAATATACATGAGCTACCCTGAATAGCAACTGTGCAGTTAGGGAAGCAATAAGTGTAATTATCATCCTGGATTACTTAAAATACAAATTGGCATCAAATTCCAGTAGCCAATACAAGTGCAATGACAATTCTGGTTACACATAAATACTTTTTTGCCTTTCAATGGGAGATAACAAATAAATGCAAAATGCAAACTGTCGTGGTATGAAGCAAATTCTAATTTAAATATGATCTGTGGGACTGCAGCTCTTGTTGCTTTTACATTTTAGAGAACAGTTCACTGTCCAACTTTTAGTGGAGAAGGGGAAAGGAAATAAATTCAGGGTTAATTTGTATTGGTTTTTGGTTATATCTCAAATTGAAATTTATTTGGATAAAATACCTGAGAACAGTTACAATAATTACCAGGACAAGCAATTAAACAGAAACTCAGAATCCCAGACTGATTTGGGATGGAAAAGACCTTAAAGCCCATCTGGGATCTGTGATTTTTAGGATTAAGAGCAATGCTCACCACAGCTGCTTCATAGCTGCCCCTCCCAACGAGGATTCTCAGCAAATAATGATCTGGCCAACATCAATAATTAACAGGTCGTGGAAAGATGTTAAAATGCCATCATCAAAAAGCAGGATTTGCTCTGCAACACTCCTGTCTCACATTCCAAGTGCAAGGAGCACAAGCTGCATCCTAAGGATGGCTGTTACTGTAATAAATATTATGATCTTTAATTAGTATTTGTTGTACACCTCTGCACTTACAACATCTGCTCAGTTTGTGCCTCCATGGGATCCCTCTGAGCTGGGGTGAAAACATCCCTGTGGTATTAATTACCTGCAAATTGCCCTGAGATAACACTTCACCTTCCAAACAGAAATCCTAGAGAATTCCAGAGCTGCCTGCCCAGGAACAGGTTTGGAACCAGAGCCATGCACAGGTCACAGAAACCAGAGCTGGAGAGTTTCTCTCAACCCAAAAACCCAGAGAGAACTTCCAGCTCTGCAGGACTTTGTCCCCAGTCTCGGTTCAGAAGAGAATCCTTTACAGGGGAACAGTTGCACAGATTTGAAGCCATCAGGCTGCTCTCAATTTAGGCAAGTTCTGCCCCTCCCACCTCAAAGTAAAATATGAGGAATCACAGGCTGTGAAAACGGGAAGGATTTGAGATGGGTAACTGCAAGTCTTGAGTTTCTGAAATGCAGCAGCACAAACTTGGATTAACTGAGGGTTTTTTGGAGACATGGGGAAATCTAATATTATCCCCAGAGTCCCAACTTTCTGGATATTGATGGCCACATTGGGATATTCACTTTGACCACTGCCCTGCTCAAAGGTCACCCAGCAATCCCACACTGGGAACGTGCACAGAGACCTTTCCAGCTGTGCCCCTAAATCCCACCTTCCCACCCAACTTCCCACCTGCACAAAGTTTGTGCAGAAATCCAACCATGGCAGGAAGTTTTGAGAGGATTAAAGGTGGATCCTGCTGTGCTGGGAGGTGATGGGCAGCTCAGCAGGGAATGTTCCTCATAGGGATGGGTTTGTCCTAGAAAGCAAATCCCTCCTTGGCACTGTGGGCTTTAACCAGGCCTGCTCAGATTAGGATTTGAACAATAAAGCAGCAGTTTGGCCCTTCCACACACAAACAGAGTGATTCCAGGATGCAGAGGGATCATTTCTTAGGGAATTCTGCTGTTGTTCTCTCTCCTCGTGCCCGTGTCTCAGCAATGTTGAAACCCCAAAAGGGAAAGGATGAAATTCATTAAATGCCTTGTATAAATCATGGATTGTTTTGCTCCCTGGCTGACTAAGAAGTTAAAAAATAAATGAGTGTACTTTGGCAGCTCTGCACGTGGGTATCACCTAGTTCTGAATAATATTTACATGATTTAAGAACGGGCCAGTCCCTTGAACTGAAAGTGTGAGTTTAGTGTTGAATTAAAGAGGACTAGAAATAATTAATGCAGGCATCTTGAAACAACAGGATGAAGGGCTAATCCTGCCACACTTGGAATTATAAAAAACGAAATCATTTTATGTAGCTGTCAAACCAGTTTACTCGGGGGGGTGAAAGAAATGCTGATATCTTTTATTTTGTCAGCTCTGTACTTTTCATTTGAATATAGGTCAGAGGTTTGAGTGCTGAATAGCAGGTGATCAGAAAACCAGTTGTTTTCTAGGATAAAATTCAGGCAGTCAGAAAGGCTAGAAAAATTCCTTCATTGTCTTCTCTCTGGTCTAACATCTGGAATGCAAAAGCACTCTGTCCTGGGTTGTAGAATAAGATATGCACAAAGTATTCTATCACCCTCTTCATCATCTGTTGAAACCAATTG
>JBBMKD010000222.1:2569979-2585620 GCA_037834095.1 Argya squamiceps | reverse complement strand
ATTTATTTTATTTTACCTTTTTTTTTCTTTTTCTTATTAAATTGTATTTCTGACTTGGAGCCTCTCATTTGTTTTGCCTTCAAACCATTACACACTCAAAGCACAGAATTTGGATAAATTTTTTTGTGGTGCTTCTCTTTTCAACATTAACTCAAACATCATTTGGGTTTCTACTTCTTAGCAGGACTTCCCAGGTGACTATGGGAATATATGGAGCATATTTCCTGCTCTTCTGTCAGCACTTCCCAAATTCCCAATCTCTCTGGGCCCTTGTGCAGCTCCTGTTCATGCTGATATTGCAGGTTCAGGCCTGTGCATGATTGTTGTCATTAGAGGAAGTATTTTCTGCCAGCTACATGATGGGTTGGGTCATGATGCTCCATCCTGGAAGGGTTCCAGGCCAGGCTGGATGGGACTCAGAGCAACCTGGGACAGTGGAAGGTGTCCCTGCCCATGGGAGGGGTGGGATGGGATGAGATTTAAGGTCCCTTCCAACCCAAACCAGTCTGGGATGATGTTATAACTGAGCTGGATGGAATTATTCTGATAAATATATTTTTATTTAAAGAAAATAGAAAAAAAAAACCTATAGAACATTTAAAGAAAAATTTTCACTTTGCATGACATGGAGATTTTTCTGATTGGGCCAATGACTCCAATTCCCAGCTTGTTTTATCTTGGAAAAAAACCCAAACATTTTCAGCCAAAAAAAGAGCCAATGTTTTGTTCTCAGTCCTTTCTCTGCAGGCTGCTGCTTCCCCAAGTCATCCCTGAGACTCCAAACTTGAATTCTCAACCCAAATTCATTTTACTCTGATAAACCTGTGTGAGGTGTGAGCCTGAATGACACTCCAGCTACAAAGCTGAACCTCTGCTTTGCAAAGTCTCATTTGGGATGGGATATCCCATCAAGTGGGACATTTTTCACCCAGGAACAAGAAATGCAAACTCCCTGCACGTGTGTGGAGCCATCTGGCACCAGAGCTGCAGCTGGAACACGCAGAGGGAGCCAATTGTCATCACCTGAGCTGCCAACTTGCAGCAAAAAAACCAAAAAAACACCACCAGCCAGGCTCTTTCCAGCCAGCAGGAATATTTGTGTGCTACAGGGGAAGGGAAAACAGAATGAGAAAGCTCTGAGGAAAGCCTAAAACAGGAAATTAAGAAAGCCCCTTTAACGATGTACACGGATTGGGAAGGAGGGAAGGCAGGACTCAGCACATAAAACTCTTTCGTGGAAATGGGAACAGGCTCGGGATGTAAAGAATAAAAACATGGCTTGTGCTGGGAATGGGAAAATGGAACAGGGAGCTATAACCCAAAGCCTCACCATGCCATAATTCAGGTGTTGCAGCTGCAGTTTGCCTTAAAAAAAAGTGAATTCCTCACTAAAGGAGAGCAAGATTTCAAATCTTCTTGCAAGAGCTGTTGGACCTGTGAGAGGCTGTGGCAGGTTTGTGCTGTGACCACAAAGATAAGCACCTGTTGCCTGGGGAAATACAACCATTTCCTACCACCACCACATTCCACACTCAGGAGCAGCAAAAGGCCAAGAAAAAGTGAGAAATTAATGTGGTGACTCAGGGCTCGTTGAGTGGCTGGTAAAAAAAAATTTGGGAAATACCAGATTGGCTTTGTGTAAATGAGGAAATGAAGACAAACCCAAAAAATGAGGCTGTTTTTACCTCATAAAACCAACCGACAGCAAGAGGAGAGCAGATTGCTAAAAGATACATTTTTTAAAATGCTGTTTATGTTCCTGGCCATCTGAAATGATCCCCCTTGATTTATTGGTGCAGGATATATTGCTGCAGCAGCTGAAGGGATGATAATAGCCCAGGAAAAACGTTGATGCTGTTCTTGGATGACGGATTGAGGCCCCGCGGACCCAGAGCAGGGATTTGTCAATGTGAACTTTGCAAATGATGCTCCTGGAAGTCTGTAAGCAAAGGGAAGTGCAGGAGAACTGCCAGCACCTCCCACTGCTGAGGTGCACAAGGACTCCTTCAGAGGGATGCTTCAATTAGGGATGATTAATTGCACTAACGACCCACACAGTGGCCAATGGAGTAGTTGGTGCAACCATCTCAGCCTGAAATTCGTTGTGATCCCAACACCACCAATCCTCCAGTTCCCAGGGTTTTATTTACCAACCAATTGCCACAATGATGTGATTTTTCCAGTTACTTATTCTCCCAGTTTATTTCATCTATTAAAAATATTTATCACCTTTGCATCCCTCAAAGGGAAATTCCTTGATCAGCACAAACACTTATTTTTATGTCCTAAATGTTGCATAAATAAAGAGCTTCACAAACATTGGTAAAGAAAGACTATTAGTAAAGAAAGATGTTTTGCCATCAGCCCATGGAGTGGGACCTACATTTTTTTCAGCTCATGCAGTTGCAAAGCTTTTTAGTAAAAGTACAGAAAAGAAAAAAACAATGTCAAAACACGGCGTTCACCAAGAGACAAGTGAAGGATTTGCAGCCGTGTGACAATCCTTGAGGACTCAGGAGCCAAGGCACTTGTCAATCTGCATTTCTGGAATTTCTGCCCCTTCTTCTCAATTATGGAGCAGGGCTTTAACACAGGGAGCCCGTGCCACTGCTGGTGGTGATCACTCCACTGAGCACCGTGGCAGCCCCCAGCTCCCACACTCCCGTCACACCACGTGAACCTCAGCTGGGGCTTTTATTGATACTGGCAGACAAAAGGATAAAAATAATCATCACAAGTGCTACAACAAGACAACAAATAAAGGGCTTGATAATTGTGGGTAGAGCTGTCAGATGGATGTTGGAGCTGCCAACAGATGAACGTTGTGCTTTGGTGTGCAGAGACTCTTCATGTGTTGTCAGACTGTGTAACAATGAGGATTCAAACAAATTAATGAGGCAACAGAATGTGAGTTTTTAACTGCTCCTGTGGTGCTTTGGTTTAAAATTCTGTGTCCCAGGAAAAACACTGTGGTATTTCCTGGGTGTCACAGACCTCTAACACCGACCTGTGCAAAGGATTCTACATCACAAGGTAGCAAATTGTTTGGAGGCAAGCTCAAGTCTCAGAAGCAACAAGCAGGAATTGCTCCTTCCTCAGCTGGGGAGTCCTTCTGGACTGTAGGAGCAAAGCTGATCCAGCAGATTTGTGCTGCTGAAGCACAGAGCTGCCAGCCCTCCCCTTCTCTCCCTTCCCTGCAGCCTCCTGGACGTCTCCCATGAACCAGGTCAGCGCACGAGCCAGGGGAGAACTCTGAAGAAAAAGAGTTCTCTGCCAGGTTAAAACCACAAGAGAAGGATCTGACAAGGGCTGGAGCAGGGCAGGTAGAGGGAGGAAGAGAAGGGGAAGAAAGCAGGAGCTTCTCTTCCTGAGGGGACAAGCTGCAGGAGTCACATTCCTTTGGCCTGGGCAGCCCACGGGGCTGACCTGACCTGCTCCAACACATCTCAGCCAAGCCCTGCCTGTTATTGCAGCTCAGGTGTCTCTAAATTGTCTTCAGTGCACAGTAAAGACATCATCTGACGGGGAAAAATTCCACTGACCCATCCTCACCCCCACCTTTGGACACCCCAGGTGTCCCTACCCACAGCAGTGGGTGGACCAAGATGAGCTTTAAGGTCCCCTCTGACCCAGCCAGTCTGGGGTTCTCTGATTCTCTGTTTGTACCTCAGCTTGTGAGAAAGACAAATACATTTCATCTCCTTAAAAGGAGCAATCCTTACACTACCAGGAGTTTCTATGCAGTGACAAATGGATTAGCAGAATGAACAGCAGAAAAGAAACCCAAGACGGATTTTCCAAGATGGGAAGGAGAAGTGGAGCATCAGCAGAAATTATTCCATACCTCAACTAAAACTTGACATTCAGGTAACTAAACCAGAGGAACCAAGTTATGCTATAAAAACTCAGAAAGGCAGAGGAGCTCCTTCTGCCAGGCCCAAGCAGGATGGGACATAACTTGCTCTGTGATTTTGGCTCCCATTAGCTCAGGGAAAAGCATTCCTGGCCACCAAGAGCCCTGTGGGGTCAGCCCTGGGACGTGGCACATGGGACACCACAGGAGAAACACCAGGACTCAGGCAAACAACAGGCAGCACTGGATTCCCAAAGGATTTTCACCCTGGGAAGGCAACAACACCACCTCACCCTGGCAGAAACCCCCTGGTCATTTCCAGCACCTAAAAGTTCCCTGCTTAGAAGGTCAAATTCAGGCTGCTGACCCAAAAAACCCCCTATTTGCAGCTTTAAACTGCTCCAGAGTTCCTCCAATATTTTCCTAGGCACCGATAGGAATCTTTTTGCTTCTATTTTCAAAAAAAAAAAAAAAAAGAAATGAAAATAGCAGTGAATTAATTTGAAAGGAAAAGCAGCCCCCATTTCCATATTACCTGCCATGCAGGAAGTGGCTGGTTTTTTACCTCAGGGAGCCGGGAGCCTGAGGATAAATAAACAAATCGGCACAAGGAAGGAGGAGAGGAGATGAAACACAGAGGGCTCGCTGGATATACACCCAAATTATTTAAAGGAGGCGCCAGGGGAGGCTGGAGAACAATTAGCTGGGGTGAGTGGCACCTCCAGGACTGAGCCAGGGTTACCCAAGGCGGGCACAGGATCCTCCCTGCTCCCGTCTCCTCTCGGAGGCATCTGTGCTCCTGCCCGTGCCAAAATTCCTTGGCATGGCTCTGCAAATCAATGGGAGAGGAAAGGCTCCGAGGAAGGAGCAGAGGGGGCAGGAGGAACCTGAGGTGAACAGCAGGAGATGAAAGGAAAATATGGTTGAGGAATGGCACAGATAAGAAAAAGTCCAAGGAGAAAAAAACCAAAAAACAAAAGAGGCTTTCCAGGTGTTCTTGTGAGGCTTCTCCCCACGGGCAGAAATCTCCCTGCTGGCTTCTCCCTGAGGATTGTTTTGTTGTTTTGGGTTTAGGTTGGGGGATTTTTTTTTCAGTTTTTTGGGGGGGCAGAGCTCATGGGGTAGCAGGGAGCAGAAAGGAAAACAGCACTTTTTAAGTTGTCTGCAAAGAAAAGGGGGATCTGTGGGCTCAGTCTCAAGGGTGGTGGAAATAGGGGTGACCTGAGCTGCTCCTCACACCTGTCACCTATGCAATCATGGAATATCCTGATCTGAAGGGACCCACACGGATCATCAAAGTCCATTACTTTCCTCCTTCATCCCTAACAAATTCCAGGCCTTTTTGTCTTTGGTCCCTTAATGCTGTTCAGGTTCCTTACAGACCACATCATCTGCAAATTAATAAAGGTATTTGGCTCTTTAAATTGGCTTCATCATTGAGAAATGTTACATTTCTGAATGCACTGAATTCTAGATTTTAAACTTTAGATTTTACACCTAGAACTGAAAAGCTCTTTGCCATCTGGAGGTCAAGTGGTAACCCATGTGTTCATACTTTGCTACAGACTTGCCTGAGAAGAATTAAAAAGTTAAACCTTGATATACATGAGGGCAAAGCATCCAGTATTTTTTAAAGATCTGCCCTGGCTCCTTTGGGATGTGGGATTTCAGAGACTACTCAGGCAGAACTTCAACCACAGAATTCCAGACTGCACTGGATTGGAAGGGACATTAAGATTTATCCAATGTCACTCCCTGCCATGGGCAGGGACACCTTCCACTGTCCCAGGCTGATCCAAGCCCTGTCCAACCTGGCCTGGGACACTTCCAGGGATCCAGGAGCAGCCACAGCTTCTCTGGGCACCCTGTGCCAGGGCCTGCCCACCCTCCCAGCCAGGAATTCCTCCCCAATCTCCCAGCCAGCCCTGCCCTCTGTCCATGTGAAGCCATTCCCTGTGTCCTGTCCCTCCAGCCCTTGTCCCCAGTCCCTCTCCAGCTCTCCTGGAGCCTCTTTAGGCACTGGAAGGAGCTCTAAGGTCACCCCAGAGCCTTTTGCTCTCCAGGCTGAACAATCCCAAATCTCTCATCCTTCCTAAATACACAGGAAAATATTTTCCTTCCCTGCTTTGCACCAAAAATACCCCAGAGCACCACGGGCACCACTGCTCCACCTAAAACTGAGGCTCTGCTGCCCTGTGAACCCCCCCAGGATCAGGCAGCTCAGATTTTTCCTGTCCAAACCTCCACTGAGCACCATTAAGGAGCCTTAATTGATCATTTGATCGTGGGCTGATAAATCCCAAAACGCTCCAGTTCCTTCCAAACAATCACACAATTCCCGGGGAAGCCAAGCCTTGACACAACGATTTACTGGCAGTGCCAGTCAGTGTCTGGACATCCTCTCCTCCGGAGTGACTGATACCCCGCAGCACCGACGGCACAACAAACAACTCCTCCAGACGACACAAAAATAACTTGA
This sequence comes from Argya squamiceps, assembly GCA_037834095.1. NCBI lineage: Eukaryota > Metazoa > Chordata > Aves > Passeriformes > Leiothrichidae > Argya > Argya squamiceps. The sequence continues at coordinate 2,579,288 of JBBMKD010000222.1, read as the reverse complement.
CAAGTTCAGTTCCTTTAACCCCCGGAGCCCCAGAATTTCCTGGGAATTTCCTGGGCTTGGCTGCAGAGCACAGGGGAAGGACAGCAGAGCCCCCCAGCCAGCTCGGGAAAAGATGCTCTGGAAGTTGGGAAGTTGGGGAATTCTTTCAGAACACCAAAAAAAACACCAAAAAAACATAAATAATAATAAAAAATCACAACTTTTCAACTCCTGAGTTGCCAGGGAGGGCAAGTGTGGAAGATTTCTGACAATTTTTTTGAGTTTGCACAACGTTTTTAATGTTCTCAAATTGAAATTAGACCAAAAATCTGGGGATTTAAGTATTTATTTAGGTATTTATTTAATTTAATTACTTTGTTCAACAGCGAATATATTTTTCCCAGTGAAATTGTTATTCCAGTTGATAGTATTTTGTTCTGTGTAATATATGGAGGTTTTGTAGTGAAAGGACACAGGGAATGGCTTCCCACTGCCAGAGGGTAGGTTTGGATGGGATATTGAGGGGAAATTCTTCCCTGGGAAGGAACAGACCTCTCTCCTCATTTTCCTGGCCAGAGTTTTCCCTTTTAAACCACCCCAGACATCCATGTACAACCAAAGGCATCAAAGCACAAACACAAACTGGATGAGCTTGCAGAGCATTTGGTCTCTAATTTTTATTTCCCTACCAGTATTGGTAACATTTTTTCATCCTCCCTTGCACTCATTTTTAATTTCCTGCCTCTGGGACTCTAAGATGTGCTGGAACTGCAGGAGAAGTTGTGCTGAGTTGCACAGTGCCTTGATCCCAGGATATCCTTCCTGGGATGATGATTTCCATCTCTCCAGCTTCCCTCTGACATCCCTTGGTGAAGCCAATGGAAGGCACAGAGTGGCTGAGCAGTGCCACTGAAAGAAATGAAATCTTCTCCTAATTAGCTTTAGGCTGCAGCAGGGAAACCTTTCTAGATCTCCCTCTTGGCAAAGAGGGAAAAGGAATCTGAGATCAAAACTGAGCTGAACATGCAGAAGCTGGTGCTGTGGCTGATGCTGGAGGATGGCAGAGGTTCAGGATGTGTCAGGAGAGAGGTCCCAACCCACTTTGAAACCTTTCAGTGGAAGCCTTCAGTCTGAGCCCACAAACACTCCCAGTGACAACCCACAGACAAGCCAGAAGATTAGGAGAACACGAGCAGGATAATTAATTTCACACAGACACCAAAGCTCTGCAAGAATTTAGAAAATTAATGATTTGTTCATGTTGATGTGGCCTCTTTCCCTTGCTCCAGGTTTTCCCCAAAACTTGGGCACAGAACACACTTTTGCAAATCATTTTAACCAACAAGCTGCTGCAAACCAGACTCAGAAAAAGTAAAAGAAAAACCAAGCAGGGGCCACAGAGGTGGATTTGGGAGGAATAATTAGAAGCATTTCAATTAAATACACATAGTGAAGCCAAGCAATACCTATGGGCAATATATCTGTCAACACACACGTGAAGGATGTAAACAGAAAGAATGGAAAGGAAAGATTTAGTGCAGCTCACTGGGCATAGCTGGGAGTGGTGTGATTAAATTAAGAAAGATAATTCAGGTTGAATTTGAAGAACAACTTCCTGACAGTGAAAGGTTTCAGCTTCAAACAAGCTCCCAAGTAAGCAGCTAATCCCCACTCTTTAAAACATGACTGGGCAAGAGCCCCTGTACCTACACAGTGGGGAACAGGGCAGCTCCTGCCAGGAGATGGATTGGGAAATGAAATAAGCCTTTAATTTCTCTAATGGCTGTGGATCTCCCAGTGGGGACAAGAAAACAGAGAGAAAAAGAGCCAGGTGGGAAGCAGAGAGGCAGACCCGTCCTAAAGGCAGAGTTCACTGGATTTCTTGGAGGAAATAGTTTAGTGTTCATGTAAAAGAAATAAAAAGGGATGCCAGGGAGAGGGGGTGAAAGCCCTGGGTTGGAGCTCAGCATAACCCTGGCAATTTATTATCGGAGAAGCATGGAGTGGTTTAGGTTGGAAAAGCCCTCTAAGGTCAGTGAGTCCCACCTTCCCCAGCACTGCCAGGGCCAGCACTGACCCCTGTCCCCAAGGGACACCTGTACATGGGCTCTGACCAGCTGCAGGGATGGTCCCCCACCTCCTCCCTGGGCAGCTGTGACAGTGCCTGACCACCCTTTCAGTGAACAAACAGTTCCCAGCTTTAGATTATTCCAGTCTGAACCTCCCCTGGCACAACCTGGGGCCATTTCCTCTCATCCTGGGGATATTTTTCCCCTCAGGGTTTCCCAGCAGCTCAGTCCATGGCAGCACCTCTCTGGTGTTACAGGGATTTTCCTCCTCAAGCAAGCCTCAAACACTGAGCAGCACAGCTTAGAGAAGACTCAGCCTCACTTTTCCAGAGTCAATCCAGCAGGGATGTGTGGATCCCTCCTTCTGCCCTGCTCTGTTCCCCTCTCCATTCTCCAGCCAGCTTCTCCCCATCCCCTCCACCGTCTCTCCACCATCATCCCAGCAAAAAAAAAATTTAAAAAATTTTAAAAAAGGAATGAGACTTGCTAACTCCTCATTATCCTGCTACACAAATTAAATCAACTAAGGAGAGGCAAACTGAAGAGCTTTGCCCAAGGTTACAATCATATTCAGAGGCAAAGCCAAGACTAGAGCTGGAATCCTGCTTTCTCCTGGAATGTTTAGACTACAGCTCCTGCAGCAAATGCTTTCACACTTTATAGTGTTTACTAACTCCATAATGTCTGCTCACACGCTGCTCTGCCTGCAGGAGCTACAGCAGAGGGGATTTAATCAATGGGAAATAAATGTCATTATTAGGAATTGGGTAAGGCAGCACTTAAGGGACAGTCAGGCAGATTCTGTTGTTTCAGGAGAAGGCCAATGGTTTTGGTATTGCTGTAAGGGTGAAAAAAATCCACAGGGATTATTCAGGCTTCACTTGGAAGGTCCTGGAAGTGCAAATCACCATCCATCATCTTTATGGTGCATCACATCACCTGAGGTATGAAGTAATCATCTAAAAATGCACTGCCTGACACAGCCATGGTTACAATCAATAACCCCTACGATGGGAGAACATAAAGGAAAATCTTTTATTCTACTGATGTCTTGTTTTTATACAAAGGGCTCCATTACCAGCATGGCACAAGTGCAGAACTCACCTGAGGAGGGCTGAAAAGCATCATTTCACAAATAAAAGTGCAGGGCTCAATAAATCTGTAAATCATCACCCCAAAGCTCTGATTGGCTCTGGATTAACTCTTGGAATATTAAAGATGTTTCAGAGCTCAGTGCTCTCCATGCTGCACACAGTGTTTGCCAAGTTGTTATTTACAGATATGCACTCAAAAATATATGGAAAAAGGGAAATTGTTGCCACATTCCTGCACTACCAACCCAGGGATCTCAGGTCTCTCTGCTTGGAGATGATTCCAGCCAGCACAGCCTGGAAAAAAATGGGAATTGCACGGGCTGGAACAACTAATGCTGCCACTTAAACACAGGGATTTGTCCCTGCAATTCAGCTCACACAGGCTGAAGCTGCTCCTCCAAGGGAATGTCAGGAACTGAGTTTGGAAGGGCACAAACACCACTTTAACCACCCATTCCATGCAGGATCCTGGGGACATCGTGGGCAAACATCCAGCATTCCAAAGGTTCCTGACTGAATTGCCACAGGCTGGTTCTTAAGGGTGAAAATGAAGGATTTTGGAACGGAGAAATTGGAAATTAAGAAAGAAATAGAGAATATTAGATAACATAGGATAGGGAAATTAGAAATTAACACAGAAAAATATTCTCCACAAAGGAGTAACACACAGGCACACCAGTCCGTACATGTAAGTTGAAACCACATCCGAGTTATATACTGCATATTTTATGCAGTATTTTATATTATATATATGTATATGTGGGTGATTACATGATGCATGAGTGCTGTTTTTTAGGGAAGGGCCCTCCCCTGCTGCTTTTGGAGAACTGGGGCAGGCAGGAGGGGAGATGAGAAGGGTGGGGATGTGTTACAGAGCATGAAAACATGGATTGGGGCTGGGAGGTGAAGCTCTGGCTCTCCTTTTACCTTTTTTTCTTTTTCTAAGGGTAAGAAGCACTTCATAGAATAACAGAATTATTGAATAATGGATTATTCTGAGTGGGAATGGACCTACAAGGAGGGGACACCTCCTACCATCCCATGTTACTCCAAGCCCCATCCAACCTGGCCTGGAAATCATCATCCCAGGAATCTTCTGTCTCAGGATGGTGTTTCCCTCCTGTAACTTTTCCACACGTGATCAGACTCTCTCTCTCTCTCAGTCTCATTCTTTTTTCACTCTTGTAAAACACTCCCAGCTTCAATTGCAGCGTGTTTGGAGCCAACACGTCTGGCTGGGGCTGCTCTGTCATTCAGAGTCTTATTATGCAAATAAAACATAGACAAGCTGTAAGTTCCAGTTGAATCCAAACACCCCGGAGCATCCAATAAATGGAGACGTCTAAAAAACAGAACTCCATGGATGACACACATTTGTCATCCAGCTGAGAAATCTGAGATAGGAAGATGAATAAGAGCGAATTTACAAATGTCAAGAAGCTTCAGGAGCCTTTCCCCCGTTTCTGTTGCTTCAGGGAAGAGTTGAGACCCAGGAATACAAAAAAAAAATCCCCTCATGGGATGGTAAGCTGTGTTTGCAATTCTTTCTTTCCCTGGAAGTTGATCTGGGGAACAAGGGGCTTCACTTGGGAGTTATTATTTTTGCAAATATTTCTCATGTTCCTATATCAGAGAGGAACAACTTCAACAGACCTGTCCCAAACCACACTTCAGCTGCTTTACAGAAGGAAACAAAAAATGGACCAAAAAATGAGACAGAAGTTAAATATTAAACATTTTCTTAATGTTTTGAAAGCATGATTATCATTAGACCATTAGACCATTAGACAGGGACTGAGGCCTGTGCTAGAATAACCAATATCTTAAACAAAGAACGAAAGCCACAAAATATCAATTAACATTAATGGACAATGGGAGAGATTCTAATTAATATTTATAATTTAGCAACAACCTGTTGTTAATATTGAAAATATTAACAAGGAAATTACTAGTTTCTAATTGGCAATATTAACACGGTCCAAAGGCCTCCAAACAGCAAGAGACACTGATATGCCAACCAATTTAAGGGAAAGCCCTGCTGAATTTCTGGATCTATTTACCCTCTTTGCAGAATTTCTATCATCATAGTAGGGCTGAAATGGGTATTTAGCAGTGAAACGATTTAAAGTTTGACATGTGATGTTTTCATATTGTAACAGGTTTGGAAATGGCTGGGATGTCTCAGCAGCACAGACCAGTCCCAAAATCCCATCGGTTTCCATCAGTCCAGTGTGATCCCAAGGGGTGCTGGGGGTAACCAAGAGGCTCTCACTGGGTGAGGAGTGGTGCTGGGAGGTGCTGGCTGCCATGAAATGAGTGTTCATGGAGGTTTGCAGCTGGTTTTGGATCAAAGTCAGTGGATCCCTGGATGGGGTGGATGGAATATTCGTGCCTCGTCTGGAGGCTGAACAGCAGCAGAGATGAGCAAGGCAGGACCGACCCCAGAGTGCTGAAAGAATTCCTGCAAACCAGGATTTCTTTATCCCGAGGGTTGTATTGACTGTGGGATTGTGAGTGGCCACGCCAAAGGTCTCTCCAGCTGCCCCAATCCCAGGGCTGTGGAGCTGGCAGGGCCCCCCAGGATCCCGGAGCACTGGGGAGGTTCCTCCTCTTCCAGGAGCCTCCCCAGGGATCAAAGCACCTCACTAAAAAAACCCCTCTGTATCAGTTTGTCCCTGCTGGTCAGAATATCATCCTAAATCATTAAAAAACACGAAGAATCCCAAGTTGCATCCCCTCAGCTGCCACGATAAATCAGCAGAGCCCCGAGTGCCTCAGCGGGCTGGGCTCGGTTTACAGCAGATGATGGCAGGGCTTTGTCTCCGCTCCCTTCAGCGCCTGCCAGGCGGCTCCCCCTGGAAAACTCACAGGGCAACAATTAGCTGGGGGAATTTATTTTCACACATTTGTTGTCAGCGCCGTCACGTTTCCCCAGGTCGTCCTTAGCTCCCCACAACTGTAGCACGAGGGTTTATGATATAAATGCCGAGGTGAGATAAAATCAGAGATTATTTACTGTCTCCAGTGGTTTTCCCACTGGAGCAAGGCTGCTGCTATCCCCTCAGCAGGGCTCGTGTCATTTCACTGGCAGCAGTGACCTCAGGAACAGGTGGTGCTTTGGAGCATTACTGAAAACAAGGATCCATAATAATCACTTCAAAACAAGATTTTTTTTTTAATTCTTTTTTTTTTTCCCCGAGCATATTCCAGCCTGCGAAGAGGCAGAAGGGAAGTGTCTTGTATTCACTTTTACTGGAAAAGCGTGCTGGACTGGTCCTGACATCACTTTGTTTTGCAGAGCTCAGCTTTAGATATAATTACAGCGACAAAGAGAGTTCCCCTCCCTCGGACGGGCGCCGGAGCAGTGCCAGGGAATTCAGGGAAGCCAAAAGGGTTTCATGGATTACAGAGCAGCCTCAGCATGCACCAGTGCAAGGGATGAGGAGATCCCAAAAGGTGTCAGCGCTGGGAATGCCTTCACATTGTTGTTTTGGAAGAGACTTAGGGATTTGTACTCATCCATGGAGCAGGATGTCTTACCAATCACTTATTTTCCAAAAAAAAAAAAAAATTAAATTTAAACATTCAGTGGCTGAGTAAAATTCTGTAGTAAAACTCTGCTCGTAGCAGCAAGTGGCATTGAAACAAATATAAATTGCTGCCTTTGATAACAGCAGTTATAAGGGAATTTCATCAATTTGATCACTTTTAAGGAGGGACAGACTGAGACAAAGCATCTCCTGGAGCATCCCAGGGAAAGCCATCCACATCCCCCTCACAAGAGGAGGATTCCCTCCCTTCCTTCTCTTACAGCATTCAGTTTCTTCTCCCAAGTAGAAAGACCAAACAAGTGGCACCAAGAGAAGTTTAGATGGGATATTAGGGAAAATTCCTTCATGGAAAGGGCTGTCCAGCCCTGGCACAGCTGCACAGAGCAGAGGTGGAGTCTCCATCCCTGGGGGGGTTTCAAAACCATGTGGATGTGGCACTTGGGGACATGGTGGCCTTGGCAGTGCTGGGGGAAAGGTTGGACTCGATGGTCTTGGAGGGTTTTTTCCATCCTAAACCATTCCATGAACCCTTCCCCTGCCTCTTCCCAGGAGCCACGTTGTGCCATGATAGGGAACATTTATTACTCTGTGTTTGCACAGTCCCCAGCAAGCAGAGACCTCCTCCTGGACAAGCTGGAGGTTGTTAGAATAAAAGGATCATTAAGGAATTAGGGCAGCATTAGAACTCAGCTGGGGGCTCACTGAGGTGTGGCTTCATGCTGGCAAGCTTTGGTTCAGTATTAGATTGTCCCATTATCTTCACAGAATGTCAAATAAAACCTTTGTGACAAAAATGTACCAAAAAGCTTGAGAAAAAAAAAAAGTGTAAAATGCTGAATAAAACTAATTTAAAATGTGAGGTATAAAATATTCTGATTTCACCACCATCTCATTTAATGAACTCAGAGCATTTCCCAAAGGCCCTGGTGAATTTTATCTCCCTACATCCTCCAGCCACTAAAAACCCTCCCTGGGATTGACAAAACTTGAACTTCAGTGTATCCCAAATGGGCTCCTTGATGGTTTTGCCTATTGTGTAGAGGAGAGCCCTGAGCTTTTAGGCTTTCTCTCTCTTTTATTATATTTTTTTCCCCAAGAATGCTGACTTTCATGAATATTAAATCCCATTTCCCAAAAGCAGCTATTTATTGAGCCTGTTTGCCCTTTATTACCCAAAAAACAGAAAGCTTGTATTTCTCCTCACTGTGTAAAGATGCTTCCTAAGTAATCCAAGACGCTACTTTCATGTTTGTTCAATAAGTATTTCAAGATGTTGCTATTTTGATAATGTGCTGACTGAGACATAATTCACAGCGATGCAAAGTTTAATAATATCTCCAAACTCTGATAGAAAACCAGCTCCAGCTCTGGAGAAAAGAATTTTTTTCTGGAATTATTGGTGAGAGGATCCAGAACCGCTGTTACCCAACACGGTTCCTACCCTGACGCATTAAAAAGAAATAAATCACCCAATTCCTGAGCTCACACACTCACAAACACACCTCCTGCAAGGGAGGAGGGTGGAATGATAATCCCTCATGGAGAAGATCCCTGCCCCTCTCAGCCAATACTGGCTGGAGAAGGAATTGCTCAAGACACCGTTCCACCCACAAATCCCTTCACCAATTAATTCTCCTTTCCTTTAACGAGGAATTCTGACCCGACCTCCACAAGGAAATAAATCAAAGGACAAGAATCATGGGTGACAATGTCATTTCCTGGGTTCCTTGGAGGCTGAGGAATGTTTGCCTTTAACCACCTATTCTGGGATTTAAACCTGCTGGAAGTTTTCACAGAACCACACAAGCCCAGAATGGTTTGGGCTGGAAGGACATTAAAGCTCATCCCAATTATAAAGCTGGTCATCAATTTTACACTGTTTTACCCCCTGCCATGGGCAGGGACACTTTCCACTATCCCAGGGTGCTCCAAGCCCCATCCAACCTGGCCTTGGAAACTTCCAGGAACGAGGAGCCCACAATCTCCTTTTGTCTTCTAATAAAAGATAGAAGGGATTTATCTGCCTTTAAATGCCTGACATTAAGTACACCCTAATAAAATATCCCCTGTTGCTTCAGTTTCTGGGATTTTCAGAGCTTTCATGCATTTTTTCTCCCAGTCTGGTAGGAAGGTATCTCTCTCCACATTTCAAACACAAACAAGCAGAAATTTGGAGAATTCGCCCCTTCCACAAAATCAGAACATTTGACAGACAAGGTCCAATTTTTGCCAAGCACAACCAGAACCCAGGAGGATTTCTGAAGGAAACCTCCCTCATCTCCAACCATCTCTTCCTGGAGACTCCTTAGCCATCAGCAGGATGGCAGAGACTCCTCTACTCTGTGTGAGAACAATCCAGATTTCAGCATCCAATGCTGTTCCACAAGAAGAGCAAAATCCTCAGAGAAAAAAAGGAAAAACCTGTGTGACACTGGACTGTCCTGTGGGCCCACCAGTGTCACACAGTTCCCAGTGGAAATAAAATCAGAGCAGGGCATGACTTCATCCTTCTCTCCTGCCTGAGCTGTGTCCCAGTGATGCCTTAGAAAAGCTGACCTGAAACAGAGACTGGACAGAGCTGGAGAATAAAGTAGGGATTTATTCAAAGGCCTCCAG
>JBBMKD010000222.1:2506163-2516939 GCA_037834095.1 Argya squamiceps | reverse complement strand
GGTTTGGTGTGTGTTGTGTTGGGTTGGGTTGGTTTGGGTTGGGTTGGTTTGGGTTCGTTTGGGTGGGGTTGGTTGGGTTGGGTTGGTTTGGGTTTGTTTGGTTTGGGTTGGGTTGGGTTGGGTTGGGTTGGTTTGGTTTGGTTTGCTTTGGGTTGGGTTGGGTTGGTTTGGTTTGGTTTGGGTTGGGTTGGGTTGGTTTGGGTTGGGTTGGGTTGGTTTGGTTGGTTTCTCTCTGAAAGAGAGTGGATTTGGGTTGGATATTAGGAAGGAATTTAGGTAGGAATTTAGGTTAGATTTAGATTGGATGTTAGGAAGGAATTTCTGACAAGGAGGGTGGGGAGGCCCAGAGAAGCTGGATCCTGGATCCCTGAAGTGTCCAAGGCCAGGCTGGACAGGGCTTGGAGCAGCCTGGGACAGTGGGATGTGTCCCTGCCCATGGCAGGGGTGGCACTGGATGAGTTTTGAGGTCCCTTCCCACCCCAACCACTCCAGGATTCCATGATTCAGCCATTCAGTGGTTTTTGATCCACTGGAGCTCCTCACACCTCACACAGAGCATTAACAGGACACCAACCCTGAGCAAAGACTCCAGGGTGACCCTGCTCTGCTCCCAGACACGTCCTGGAGGAAAGGCTCCACCTGGAAGTCCACACTGGGGCTCCTGACCCAGTCTGAGCTCCCAAATTGAGATCCCAAACCCTCACTGTGCTCAGAGAGCTCCTTTACCCCGACACCACAACGCCTCCTCCTCATTTAACCCTGGACAAAGCAGAATCCTTGAGTCAGAGTGATCTCAGCAATGACACCCAGCTCGTTAGCAGGGCCAGAGCCCACCCTGGCAGCTCAGAGCTCTGTGAGAGTTCTGATTTCTGTGAGAGTTCTGATTTCTGACTCCTTCCCACAGCCTGGGCAGAGATTGGATCTTTTCATTAACTGCTAGTGGCCAGCCCACACTGCATCTGATCCTTTATTACTCCTATTAGAGCCAGCACAACAAGCTGAGGTGACAGACAAGGACTGGGAAAAAATAGCTAAAAGGTATCAAAAAAACATACATATGCTCCAAGCTGCTGAAAAAAAAAAACATGTTATGGGCAGGCAGATATTTTTAGGCTGCCATAAACCAACAGGTGCCTACATTATGCTACAAGTCTTTAATCTATAAAATTGGATTTACAGGCAGTGCTTCCAGGAGAATGAACGTGCCCAACAGCCACAAAGCCCCACATTCTCTGAGCTTTTCACTGGCACAAATGTAGGGCTCCCTCAGAACTCTAAAGGAGTGTGCACGTGCTCTTTTTTTACATTTTCTCCAGGTTTTTAATGGCCCTGGAGTAGAGGGAGTGAAGGGGGAGTGTTGGATTTTTTTATTATTGTTTTGGGTTGAGCTTTCACTCCATCAAAGCTGGAACAGCAGGTAACTTTTTTCCCTTGGAAAGCTGGCCTGGAATCAGGCTCTTTAAATAGCAAACAGTTCACTATTAACAGAATTTCCCACTAATGACTCCAGCCCAGGTTAAAGCCAAGCATTCCCAGTGGCTGCCCCAGCCAGGGCATCTGTTTTGACTGCAAAAACAAAAACCTCACCAGCTGCACAGAAAGGATTTCTGCTCCAGTCTGCAAACAGAGCAGCTTATTTCACCACAAATGCTGTCAAGTCTTTGTCTGGCAGGCAGAAATGTCCCTGGTCGGATCTCTTCACCACTAACAAAGACACTGGGGAGGTTGGACTTGTTACAGAGAGTATTTTGCTGTGTTAAATGACTTTTTAAATAATTATTGAGTTCATGCAACCCTGAACACTCAGTTATTGCATCTGGATGAGCCTCAAAAGTGAGTCTGGAGTGGAACTCAGGGTTTCATACCCAGTTCCCTCTGGATTCCAGACTGCCCAGCATCCTTTATCATATGGATTTCTTTTTCCACTTGTGCATAAATATCCACATACAACCTCCTTCACACCCTAAAACACACTTTAACAGAGTGCTGAGCCTGGTTACTGCCTGGTTCTGTATTTGTAAATATTTCAAAGCCCAAAGAGCAGATTCCTTGTACTGACTGCAAAACAAGAGTTCCTACAAGGACTGAACACCTCTGATAAACCTCAGGAATCCTCATGGGACAAAACACTTTTACCCACGTGGCTGCACTGATTCAGTCCATTGATTTATTTCACACTCCCAAAGAGTTTCTCCCAGCTGGAATGGCCTTTCAACTCCAAGTGATGCTTCAGCACATGGAATGTGCTCCAGGAAAACACCCCCTTTCCCTTTCCCTTTCCCTTTCCCTTTCCCTTTCCCTTTCCCTTTCCCTTTCCCTTTCCCTTTCCCTTTCCCTTCCCTTCCCTTCCCTTCCCAACACTGATCCCTGAGGATCCTGAGGGATCCAGAATGGGCCATTTTTCTCTGTTTCCCCTGGATCAGCACATTCCTCCATCCTTATTTTCTCTAAGCAGCACTTTGTCCTTTATCAATTTGATTTCAGTTGTAACCAAGGCCGTTTTTATGGCCTCACAAGTTACTGGAAGTGAGAAAATTGTGATATTTAAAGCAGGATATGAAGCATTTCTTTTATACCTTCAGCAGTGCAACTTGATTTCCCATTAATAACATCTAGATTTAATGTCTTACTGGTAACCCTGCCTCAAAATAGGGAAGCTGAGTCACTCCAAAGTTGAATAGCTTGCCTGGATAAATTCATTAAATTAGATTCCCAGCCCAGATTCCAACCACTACAATGCCCTGTCCTCCAAATGCTTCTCCAGGAAAATTCTCTCACTGCTATTGATTATTAAACTCTGCAGGTCCTGCTGCTCAAATGCCAATGGGGAACAAAAGGAGAAATTACAAATTCTACAATAAACTTGACAAACTTCTCCATGGATCTGTGTCTCCTGTCTCACCTTACTGTGCCTGAACTTGAAGGACAGCAGGATTTAGGAATTTAAAAAATAAATATTTAAGCTTTAAAGTTAATCCTGCAAAAGCATCCATCCTTTCTGTCCTTTTGGGAGCTGGTTACTTATCCTCCCTGAGGAACTGAGCAATAAATATCAATTGTGCAATTCTAAGCAGTGAAAAAGAAAATGTTGGTTTGGTTTTAGTAGGAGGCAGGAGTTACTGCAAGAACAAATCATTAAGACAAATTAGTTCTTCATTCCATAGCTGTGGGATGAAAGGGATGCATCCTTCAGCAGGTTCACCTGAACACTGAAAAGAGGGAAAATAAAAACCCCACAGAGCCAAGGAGGTCTCAAATCCCAGTGACAGGAAAAGATTCCAGAGAGAGCAGTGAGAACCAAAATCCCAATAAAGGGTGTCCAGCTCACTTTTTAAAATCCTAAAGGACAACAAATGGCAAAGAGAGAAGGGAATTACTGAAATCAAAGAAGTTTCTGCCTGTGTGGCTCCTCCCAGGAGCACAGGGCAGAATTCCCAAAGGCCAGGACAGGGCACTCAGCGAGGTGTCAGAGGTCAGCCCCGAGGGGGAGCAGGAATTCACTCCAGGAACGGGGATGTCAGCCCCAAACACGACAAGGAAAGGATCCAGGAATGTTGTGAGCCCTGCAGCCACTCAGGAACAAACATTTAACTTGGGGATCAGCAAGGAGAGCAGCGTGGAGCAGGCAGGGGATCTCTGAGGGGAGGGAAAAGCAGGGATGGGATAAGGAATTCAGGCTGGAAAATGCAAGGAGCAGGGGATCTCTGAGGAGAGGCAGAGCAGGGATGGGATAAGGAATTCAGGCTGGAAGCTGCCAGGAGCAGGGGATCTCTGTGGAGAGGGAAAAGCAGGGATGGGATAAGGAATTCAGGAAGCTGCAAGGAGCAGGGGATCTCTGAGAAGCAAAGCAGGGATGGGATAAGGAATTCAGGAAGTTGCAAGGGGCAGGAGATCCCTGACAGAGGGAAAAGCAGGGGTGGGATAAGGAATTCAGGCTGGAAAATGCAAGGAGAAGGGGATCTCTGAGAAGCAAAACAGGGATGAGATAAGGAATTCAGGAAGCTGCCAGGAGCAGGAGATCCCTGACAGAGGAAAAACAGGGATGGGATAAGGAATTCAGGCTGGAAAATGCAAGGAGCAGGGGATCTCTGAGAGAGGCAAAGCAGGGATGGGATAAGGAATTCAGGCTGGAAGCTGCCAGGAGCAGGGGATCTCTGAGGAGAGGCAGAAAAGCAAGGATGGGATAAGGAATTCAGGCTGGAAGCTGCCAGGAGCAGGGGATCTCTGAGGAGAGGCAAAGCAGGGATGGGATAAGGAATTGAGGCTGGAAAATGCAAGGAGAAGGGAACCTCTGAGAGAGGCAAAGCAGGGATGGGATAAGGGATTCATGCTGGAAGCTGCCAGGACAAGGGGATCACTGTGGAGAGGCAGGGATGGGATGGCATAAGGAATTCAGGAAGCTGCAAGGGGCAGGGGATCTCTGAGAGAGGCAAAGCAGGGGTGGGATAAAGAATTCAGGAAGTTGCAAGGGGCAGGAGATCCCTGACAGAGGAACAACAGGGATGGGATAAGGAATTGAGGCTGGAAGCTCCCAGGAGCAGGGGATCACTGAGGAGAGGGAAAAGCAGGGGTGGGATAAGGAATTCAGGCTGGAAGCTGCCAGGACAAGGGGATCACTGTGGAGAGGCAGGGATGGGATGGGATAAGGAATTCAGGAAGCTGCAAGGGGCAGGAGATCCCTGACCGAGGAAAAACAGGGATGGGATAAGGAATTCAGGCTGGAAAATGCAAGGAGCAGGGGATCTCTGAGAAGAGGCAGAGCAGGGATGGGATAAGGAATTGAGGCTGGAAGCTGCCAGGAGCAGCTCCTGCCCTGCTCGTTCCTCCAGCTGCTCCACCCAGCCCCAAGCATTTGCACCCATCAGAAATGTGGATTTTCCATCCCCTTTGCAGGCTGGGAGCTTCCACGCTCCCTTACCCAGAGGTGGAGATGCCTTGAGCACACAGAACCCCTGCCTGGTGGGGAAAGAAGGACTTCAGTGGAATTCCTGCTCCCTGGAACACAGAAGTGACCTGGGTTTGAACCTGCCATGGTCTGATGCTCCCCTTGCACCAGTGCCAGGCTGGCAGAACCGGTTTGGGACGTCCACTAATTTCCACCTTCTGCTTTTGGAATTTTTTCTGCCCACAAGAGCAGGGCTGGAGAGCTCTCCTGTGAGCAGGGATCAGCTGATCCTCAGTTCATGACACCACAGCTCCAGCTTCCTTCACACAGTGAAAATTCCAGCTCCCTCAGCCTCTCCTGTGCAATAATTTCACAGCTGCTTTAGCAATTTTTGGTTTTTTTCTGGAATTTCTGCATCAACAACTATAAATCCTTTTTTTTTGCTTGAAATACCTGGATATTTATGAAATAATTCTTCCTTCCCTGCGGTTCAAAGTGAAAAATCTGACATTTTAGAGCCTGCAAGCACTTGTCCACAGCTGGCCCAAGGTGCAGGAGCCATCCCAGGTGGTTTGGAGAGAATGAGCTGAAGTGAATCACAGAATCAGGGAATCACAGGAGGGACTGGGGTGGAAGGGACCTCAAAACTCATCCAGTTCCATGGACAGGGAACTATCCACTGTCCCAGGGTGCTCCAAGCCCTGTCCAGCCTGGCCTGGGACACCTCCAGGGATCCAGGGGCAGCTTCTCTGGGCACCTGTGCCAGGGCCTCCCCACTTTGCACAGCCAAGAATTTTCCATAAGCAATGATCTCCTCTGCAACAGAACTCAGATGGAGAATGAGATCTGAGCCCTGATTTACAGAGCTGAAAACCAGAACAGCAAGGAACCAAACTGGTCTGGGAAGTCCAGAGCTGCTGCTGCTGCCACCACAGGCAGAAAAGCTGGGAACTCACAGGATGCCACCAACTTTCCCTGTACCATTCCCATCTGCTAATCCCTGCCAGCTACTTCCTCTTCCCTCTTCTTTATTCTGTGCACTGCTCTTTGTTCCACTGCCAATCATCTCCAGATTCCCCTGATGTGGGTTCTTCTCCAGCAGATATCTTGATGTCTGTGCAGCCACAAGGTTTTGCTATCCCAGATGGACCTTTCAGATAATTCCCAGTTTCCAGGAGCATTCCCCACTCCCCAGTGCATTCTGTGTGCAGCAAACTGGGAAATTATTGCTGTTGATGTGGTGTTTATACACCTACCCCAAATAAATCCTGCAGCCTGTTCACAGGAGGTGAATGTAACCCAATTCCAGGGACTGGGATGCAGGGATTCACAGAAGGAAGTGCTCTGTTTTTCAGGGATAATGAAGTTTTCTTCCTTGCCCCTCAGAATTTGATAAGTCTGTGTGGCAACACAAGCTTTTTTTGTGTTCAGAAAAACCATTCCTGTATTTTTAGCAGACTGGCCTTCAACAGTGCATTATCTCCATTGCAACGATTTTTCTAAGCAGAAAAACCTTTCCTGAGTCACAATAAAACACATTTATGCAGCACTGGGAGCAAATTGGCCCAAAACTCCCTGAACAATGAGCACCAATCTTGTATTTAAGGAGGGAAAAGGACCTGCTAACAAGTTCCATCCTGCTCAAGAGCAAACTGAATATAAAAACTCATGTCTTGGCAATTTCAGGGGAAGTGTTGCCCTTCTGCAGGGCTGAGAGCTTCACACTGTGCTGAGAATAAACTTGCAGACAGCAATGACAGCTGTGGGAAGGATGCCACGGGAGGAAAATGTTCCAACCTTCCTCACAGCTGACAACAGGAGCAGTCACCCCCCAGAGCATTGCCCTGCTCAGGTACGGGGCCGAGGAGGCAAGAAAAACAAAGCCAAGAGAAACTGCTTAAAAATCAGCTTGAACTGAGAAATTGCCCAAATTCTACACTGAGGGGATTTGTTGAATCCAGAGCAGGCTCAGATCTTGCCAAGGAAAATTGGGGAGGTTCAAAGAGATCTCTAGGAATTGTGGAAAAAATGAAGAGGAAGGGGATAAATGTATTTTAGGTGTCTCATGTCTCCAGTGTTGATAAATGGTAAATATCTGCACTGAGTCACGTCCATTGGGACTAAAAATATAAAAATTAGCTTCTGGGATCTATAATTGTTGGTGCCCCTTCCCTGGAGGTGTTCCAGGCCAGGCTGGATGGGGTTTGGAGCAGCCTGGGACAGTGGAAAGTGTCCCTGCCCCATGGGAAGGGTGGAATGGGATGGGCTTTAAGCTTTAAGTTCCATCCCAAACCATTCTGGGATTCTGTGATAAACTTTTTAGTAATTTCCTTAAAATCATGTTCTAGATACAGCCCCTGGGATTCCCTCTCACCATCCAATCTGGAAATTGCTGGGTTTTGATAAGATCAGAGACAGGAAGGGAAGAAGCCCCAATTTGGAATTGCTGGGTTGTGTAAGAAGTGTTTGGAGTCCCAGGCAGGCACAGAAGGAGGAAACACCCCAGAGGGTGAGGCAGGAAGCTGTGGCCTGGTGCAGGAGAAAGTTCCTTGTCCAAACCTGAGTCTCTGCAGAGATAAAAGCACTGCAATCCAAGCCTCCATCCCTGAGAACAGGAATTCTCTATGGTGGGAAGCACAGCCATGGCTTTTGGAGTGAGAACTTTCCCCTCTCTCCTGGCTCTGGGATCTCCTGGACTCCTGCAGGATCCCATCCTCTGTGAGAAGCAATCCAAGCACAAAAGGAGCTGTTTTATCCCATATCCCACCTCACCCCTGTGCCTGCACTGCCTCATCCAAGGGCAGAACAGGGTTTGCACACAGAGCAAGGAATTCCTTCTCCCATGCTGGATCCCAGCCCCTCCAGGCCTGGAGGCTGCTCCAGAGGCTGATTGAGGATCTGGGGATAAACCCCCCAGACCCACAGCAGGGCAGCTTTGATGGTGCCCTCTGTGCCTTTGTTTACTTCCCATGAGTGATGCCAACTTCCCTGGCACTCTCCCTTCCCTCAGCTCCAGGAGCAGGAGAGTGGTGGGTGAAGGAATGGCTGGAATGTGTTTGGTGGAGCAGAGGGGTTTTTTCCTGCTCTGCAATCAGTTGCTGCTTCCTGTCACACTGCAGGGAGGAAAAAAACCCACAAAACCAACAAAAACCAGGCTTCTTTTAATATCCCCCATTCAAAATCTAGCTCAGGCTCCATTTTCTTGGGATGAAAGAATGTTTTATTAATGGGAATTATGCAAATAAAAATACTCCTAATTCATTTCCCCCATTAATTTGCTCCTCTCTGTGCTCCAGCATGTAGGTCTCCATTATCTCCTGCATTATCTATTCCTGGGTGCAGAACAAAGCCATGGAAATGCTGGAGCCAGTTCTCCAGCCACGTGAGGAGGCAGCAGAACAGGATCCACAAGGAATAACCTCGGGAGGAGGGAGTTTCCCAGCTGTCACTGAGCCAATGGAGCAGCTCTGCAAAGCCTCTCCCTTAAAACCAGAGAGCTCCAAGATATTCCTGCTCTTCCCAGAGGTAGGGACAAACCCTTCTGGCTCCCACAGCTCAGCACCTCTGCCTGAAGGAGATCCAAAACCCAACAGAATCATGGAATGGTTTGGTTTGGAAAGGACCTTCAGAGGTCCAACTCCAATTTCCAGCTTGGAGGCATCTCTTTACTCCTCACTGGATAAGCAAAACAAACCCTGGGCTCTGTTGGTGCCACCAAAACCCTCACCAAAAATCAGAATATTTCAAAGTTTGGGGTTGTTGCTCCTCAGAAAGAAGGAGCACATTTTGTGGGGTAAAAAAATCCTTCTGTTCTGCTACAATTAATACAAGAATTTTTTTTTCCATTGTGGTAGCAGTCAGATCTTTTTATCTGCTACAAGAGCAGCTGCCCTCAGCTGTTTAACTTCAAACTCCAGTTTCTCACTGCAAGTTTCCCAGTTGCTCCATATCCAGCATTTTCCCCCCTTAGCTCTGACATCTGAAATCAGTCCCTGGTTTACAAGGCTCCAGTGGAGGCATTTTTAGATGTATTCCTTAACTGTCATTTACAGAGGTTACTGCCTTGGAATATCTAAAAGCAACTGCAGCTGTATCTCCCTAAAAAAAGAAAACGAGTTCCATTTATATTGTATTCACGACACCAGCACCAAAAGCATCCATGGATTCCAAATTATGGAAGGATGTGCCTATTTTTGCTCCCACTATAATTGTGAGCAAAATAACCATCCCCCCCCAAAAAAAAAGAAAAAAAAAAGTAGTGACATATTTCATAACAAGCTGGAGGGTTTTTAACCCCCCATCCTATTTCCTGATGATATTTCAGCAGGATTTTTCAAAACACAAAGATACTGGAGAATTGTGGAATGATTGAGGTTGGAAAAGACCTCCAGGATCATCCAGTCCAATCCCCACCTTGTCCCCAGCCCAGAGCACTGGGAGCCACATCCAGGAATTCCTGGGACACCTCCAGGGGTCTCTCACAGAGTTTTTACATCCACTCCCTGGGCCTCTGGCTTTATAAATTGGGATTAGTTCGTAAAATTAAGCTCAAAGATAAAACTCCAATTTAAATCTTAACCCGTTGAGGACTCAGTTTCCCTCTAATTCAGGGTAAAGACAAAATAATTCTAATTCTACAGCCACCACTTGGGATTTAGATCAACACTTATCTCTTCTATCTCTTCTATCCTTCAACACTATCTCTTCTAACCTCATCTATTTCAAACCAAGTTGGTCCAAAATATTGGATTTTTCTGTTTTTCTCTACATTCCACAATGATCTGTGGTGATTTTACACTCCAGATTCTAAGGCTGACTTCAACAATATTTATTCTGTTTTATTCATTTTTGCCATGATTATATTCCAAAAAACCATCATTTATAGACGACAGAAAATCAGTTTTTTTCCCAAGATCATGTGTGACTTCTACACTCAAGGATTTTTCTCATGCCAGTATATGTCCACTCAAATGTTGAAATATAATTTTATAATTTATTTTTTAATTTATTTTATAGTTTTTGTAAGTTTATCATTTTAAACCCAGCTCCCATGGTGGTAACAACCACAGTGTTTGGCCCAGGCAAGCAGGAAAAATGGGAAACTTCCCAACTGAAAAGGAGGGAAAGGTCCTGGGAGAGGAGTGGAACAAAAACATTTCCAGTGAAGGAAGAAAAGGCTCTGGAAGCACCCAGCAAAGGCCCCCAGAGACACAGAGAAAAGGAATGGGAATATTAAAGCTCTGCTGGGCTGAGGGAGAGGATTCCAGGATGTTTGGGATGGTCCCAAGGGCAAAGCCTGGCCTTGACATGGGATGTGGCTTTGGGGTGGCTGCTGGATGTTCCTGTTCCACATCCTGGAGGAAACCTGTGGGATGCACTGACCTCCTCATTAATGCTGGATGAATTAACTCTAATTAGAGCTAATTCTGAGACGAGGCAGGAGCTGAAGTCTGATCTCACTGCGAGTTTTACTGCAGATGGGGATGGGAAATAAGGAAAGGAGTGGAGGAGCAGGAGAATCAGGGATTGACAAACCACCCAACGTTGCACCTACAACACACAGGAGGCCTTGGCACCTCCTCAGCACCAGGATCAGGGACAATCCAGGTTGGGAGGAGAATTCCAGCCCAATCTCTCTGTCCAAAATCCAACTCCCTCAGAGCTAAACCCAGTCAGGCCCTGCAAACCTCCAAAGCACCACACAACATTCCTGAGAAACTCTCCACCAGCTTTGGCTGCCTAATGAGGCAAAAGGACATTTTTAAATGCCCATGACAGGAATTTCCTCAGGATCAGGGGACAATCCAGGTTGGAAGGAGAATTCCAGCCCAATCTCCTTCTCCAAAGTCAACCCCAACTCCCTCAGAGCTAAACCCAGTCAGGCCCTGCAA
>JBBMKD010000222.1:2488831-2506063 GCA_037834095.1 Argya squamiceps | reverse complement strand
CAATCTCCTTCTCCAAAGTCAACCCCAACTCCCTCAGAGCTAAACCCAGTCAGGCCCTGCAAACCTCCAACATTTCTGAGAAACTCTCCACCAGCTTTGGCTGTCTAATTAGGCAAAAGGACATTTATAAATGCCCATGACAGGCACCAGGATCAGGGGACAATCCAGGTTGGGAGGAGAATTCCAGCCCAATCTCCCTCTCCAAAATCCACCTCAACTCCCTCAGAGCTAAACCCAGTCAGGCCCTGCAAACCTCCAAGGCACCACACAACATTTCTGAGAAAACTAATGAGGCAAAAGGACATTTTTAAATGCCCATGACAGGCATCTCCTCAGCATCAGGGGACAATCCAGGTTGGGAGGAGAATTCCAGCCCAATCTCCCTCTCCAAAATCCACCTCAACTCCCTCAGAGCTAAACCCAGCCAGGCCCTGCAAACCTCCTAGGCACCACACAACACTTCTGAGCAACTAATGAGGCAAAATGATATTTTTAAATGCCCATGACACCATTAGCCAAGTTTAGCTCATCTTTGGGTAAATAAACAGAGCCAGGCAGATCATTTGCTGTTCAAAGGAGTTAATAGACAGATCCCTGAACGCACGGGAACAGCCACCTACGGATCCCTGCGACATATGGAACGTGTTGGGAGAGGAGCTGCATCTCCATCCTCCACAACAACAGTCAATAAGTGCTATAAATACCGTGTTTAGCACATATTTGGGCTTTGCTTTTTGTCATCGGGGAGGTGGGAGAGCCTAAACAAAGCCTGCCTGCAGCGGGGAAGTCGCTGCTGGCGGGAACGTGCCGGGATTTCGGGTTTTTATGCAGATTTGTTCACACAGCCCCCGAGCCTGCACAGATTCCCGACTGCTGCCCCTGAGCCCAGCTCGGATAATCTAGATTTTAGTGCTGAAAACCAGGCTGGGAGGCTTTTTTTCTTGCTGACTGTGCTGAAGATGCAGCTCCAGGCTGCTCACAAACACCTCTTAATTGCTGTAAAATCCCCCTGACTCTTCCATGAAGATGACATGGAACAAACTCAGTGTTGTGTGAGAAGGAAAAGGCACAAATTTTTACATGGGGCATCCACTGATTCCAAATTATGGAAGGATGGGCCTGGTTTTGCTCCCATTTTTGCTCCCACTATAATTGTGAGGAAAATAAGCACCACATCCCCCCAAAAAATAAAGAAAAAAGCAGTGACATATTTCATAACAAGTTGTAAGGTTTTAACCCCCCCATCCTATTGCTTGTTGATATTCCAGCAGGATTTTTCAAAACACAGAGATATTGGAGAATGGTGCAATGATTGAGGTTGGAAAAGACCTCCAAGATCATCCAGTCCAATCCCCACCTTGTCCTGAGCCCAGCTCGGATAATCCAGATTTTAGTGCTGAAAACCAGGCTGGGAGGGTTTCTTTTCTTGCTGACTGTGCTGAAAATGCAGCTCCAGGCTGCTCACAAACACCTTTTAATTGCTGTAAAATCCCCCCACTCTTCCATAGAGACACCAACCAACAAACTCAGTGTTGTGAGAGAAGGAAAAGGCACAGATTTTTACATGGGGCATCCATGGATTCCAAATTATGCAAGGATGGGCCTGGTTTTGCTCCCATTTTTGCTCCCACTATAATTGTGAGCAAAATAACCACACCCCCCCAAAAAAAAAGAAAAAAAAAAAAAAAGTAGTGACATATTTTATAACAAGTTGTAAGGTTTTAAACCCCCCATCCTATTTCTTCTTGATATTTCAGCAGGACTTTTCAAAACACAGAGATATTGGAGAATGGTGCAATGATTGAGGTTGGAAAAGAACTCCAAGATCATCCAGTCCAATCCCCACCTTGTCCTGAGCCCAGCTCGGATAATCTAGATTTTAGTGCTGAAAACCAGGCTGGGAGGGTTTCTTTTCTTGCTGACTGTGCTGAAAATGCAGCTCCAGGCTGCTCACAAACACCTCTTAATTGCTGTAAAATCCCCCCACTCTTCCATAGAGACACCAACCAACAAACTCAGTGTTGTGTAGAAGGAAAAGGCACAGATTTCCCCACTAGACACTGAAATAGTAAAATAACAATGGCAATAAACTGTCAGGAACTACAAAAAAGATAAATATAGAGGGTTTTTATTTTCCTCTTGCAGCTCCAGCTCCCATCCCAAGGAGGTGGCAGCTCCTTGCACTCATGAGCAGCTACTCAAAGGTCCAGTTCCCCGTGGAATTCTCTTTGTTCTGGCCTTTAATGTCCTTTTTGTGCTTTCACTCACCCCCACTGCACACTCAACACCTCATTGCTCCTTCTGATATTCATATTTCAATATATTTTCTCCCACATTTTTTCCATTTTTTCCCTTCTCCATTCCACAGAGCAGAACCCACACTCGGTTTATTAGGAGAAAGGTTTACAAACAAATATTTTTGCCACAAACAAAGAGAAAAAGGGGGAAATCAGGTAGATTTGGTGGGGATATTTTCCTCAATGCTTCTGCAGCCATCACATTGCACAACACACCAACCCAGCCCCAAAGTCCTGCAGGGTATTTCCCTCCAGAAATCCAATTAGTATTAATTGGAGCCACATCCACGTTTTGAAAGAGAAACACGAGCTCAGAAGTGACTTATCAGGGTGGGATTAGTTACCTACATCAGCCACCACAAGGTGACACAACCAGGCACAATTCCATGCTGAGATTATTCCCTGCTCAGTTCCCTGTGCTCCAGGATGAGAGCCAGCACAAGTTGCTCTTGCCCTTGAAATGATCTCTTTATAGAAAAAAAAAACAACTTTCTTCAGTCATCATCAGATTTTCTTGTCATTTCTCTAATCAGCACATGCTGCTGGAAAACTAATTTGGGGGAAAATACATATATATATCCACAGACATTAAAATCCACCTGCTGACTATATATAGATATACTTAACATTTCAAAGTAAATGATCCAGCCACACAGAAGAATCTCTTCATGCCTTTCAGACCCTTTTTTTGCTAATAAATCACTAATTCTGAAAGTTTATTCATGAAAAACAGAAGGGGAGAGAAAATGAGTCTGGTTTATTTTGGGAAATATAAAGGGAAGGATGGAACAATGGCTCTGGGATGTCTCCCTGTCTTCCCAGAAGGATTTATTTCAGGATTTGTTGGGAAACATATCAGTAGAGATTGAAACTGGGCTTTGTGGCACTGTCTGCTGGGAACTAATATTCATTTTGGATTTTTTTAAGTTGATTGCTGTTAGAAAATTCTCCATAGGGCAGGTAAAGCAGGCACCCAAAACATTGGCTGCTTATTTTTAAACAATGAGAGGACAAAACAATACGAAAAAAATGAAATTAAATTAAATGAAATGAAGTGAAATGAAATTAAATGAAATGAAGTGAAATGAAATGAAATGAAATGAAGTGAAATGAAATAAAATGAAATGAAATAAAATAAAATAAAATAAAATAAAATAAAATAAAATAAAATAAAATAAAATAAAATACATTGATGTCCCTTCTTAATAATGAGATTCAGAAATTAGTCCAGAGACCTTAAGTGAAGTTAAAATTTAAAGGAAATAACAGAAACTGGGAGTGGGACATAACATCACTTAATTGTGATTGTATTTTATATATATATATATATATATATAAAATAAACATGGAGAACCATGTTTATCATTTTTTATATTTTAAATTTTTCACAAACCATAAAACAAGAACAGAAAATCTGTGAAAAAAACCCCAAAACTGGAATAATCAATTCCAGCTCCAACCCACTGATGGGAAATTCCTGAGCAGCAGAAAGCTAAAGATGGCAAACACTGATTTTTAAGGAATTTCTTGCTCAGCCTTCACAGAGAAAACCCAAAAAGGCCCTAAATGTAAGTGCTAAAACATCACCCTGAGATTGTCAAGGGCTGCAATAAATAAGATTTTCACACCTGTTTTGAACCCCACATGCAAATAATAAAACCCCATAAAATTCCCCTTCCTTCCAAGTGGTGCCACAAACAAAAGGGAGACAGAATTTTGAGAAGAAGCATTGCAGCATTTTTATTTCTCATGAGGAAGAGGAAAACTGATCCAAACTCATTTTAACTGGATTTTTCAAGGCACTGGACTCTTCCCAAAACTTTCTGTCCAGGTGGAATCAGTAATTCCTCCCAGCAAAGAATTGCCTGAGGAGAAATCCTTCCTCAAGAAATGTTTAAGGGGGGTAGGAACAGAGACAGATATTTATTTTTTAAACTAAAACATGCTCCTAAACACAGGGAGTGTTTTAGACCCACATTTTACAGCAGAGTTGAAGTGAAAATTCTGGAAGTTTAGAATGGAAATGCTGACAGACCCTAAAATACAGCAACACCAGTGTGTGTCACTGTGATAAAGTGGCATTTAGGACTTTTTTTTTTTTTGCTACACTTTGATTCCTGCAAAGGTCACATTTGAATAAAACTATCAGTAAACCTCATTAAAAGCATCAGCTCTGCCAGAAAGGCCCCTTTTTATTTTATTTATTTTATTTTATTTTATTTTATTTTATTTTGTTTTGTTTTGTTTTATTTTATTTTATTTTATATTTTATTTTATTTTGTTTTAATTTTTTTGTTTGTTTTATTTTATTTTATTTTAATTTTATTTTATTTTATTTATTATTTTATTTTATTTTGTTTTGGTTTATTTTATTCTGTTTTATTTTATTTTATTTTATTTTTATTTTTTATTTTATTTTAGTTTAGTTTATTTTTAGCTTAACTTGCATCGTTTTAAAGAACAAATTATTGGTTTATTTTATTTTATTTTATTTTAATTTATTATTTTTATTTTATTTTTATTTTATTTTATTTTATTTTATTTATGTTTTATTTTATTTTATTTTATTTTATTTTATTTTATTTTTAGCTTAACTTGCATCATTTTAAAGAACAAATTATTGGTTTATTTTATTTTATTTTATTTTATTTTATTTTATTTTTAGCCTAACTCGCATCGTTTTAAAGAACAAATTATTGATTTATTTTATTTTATTTTATTTTTTATTTTATTTTATTTTATTTTGTTTTGTTTTGTTTTGTTTTGTTTTGTTTTATTATTTTATTTTATTTTATTTTATTTTATTTTATTTTATTTTATTTTATTTTATTTTTAGCCTAACTCGCATCATTTTAAAGAACAAATTCTTGTTTTTTCTCCATTTTTTCCCCTCCTGCATCACTGTGGATGGAAAGGGCAGAGGAGGATGCAGGATTTCCCCGGAGCTGAACTCCCAGAGGACGGGGGTGGGACAGAGCCAGGCAAACCCTCCTGGCTCAGTCCCAAGCCTCTTTTCTCCCTGATCAGATCCCCCCAGGGCGCTCAGGGAGCTCAAACACCACACGGGATTCTCCAGCAAAAGACAGGAGCACCAGAGAGGTCCCACAACCAAAATTCACCATCAGCTTTGCACTGGAAGAAAGCAGATTTCAGAGCACACCTCCCTCTCTTTGCTTTGCTGCCTTCCCACCAGAATCTGCTCATTTATCATGGAAAAATTATTAAGAGTTTGTTTTAACTATTGGGAGGACTGGAAGTTCTGCCTAAAATTCACTTTGATGAGTGCTCTCAGCTGGAAAATTCAGCAGAATTTAGAATTTAAAATTTGGAATTGAAATTTAACATTTAGAATATAAAATTTGGAATTCAGAATTCCAAATCCAGGCATTAGGACACCAGCAGGGTTCCTTTTCCTTTTTCCTTTTCCTGTTCCCTTTCAACACTTTGGAGATTTAACACAGAGAGATTTAAACGTGGGGACTGCTCAATGAACACCTATTTTGGGATGCCTCACTCCAGGGATAAATCCAGCCCTCAGCTCCCTCTCCAGCTAAAGGAGGAGACAAATATCAGGGAGTGATTCCCAGGAGCTGGTGGGCTGGATGGAATATCCCAGGGCTTCAGGGGAGTTCAAACCAAAGCAAACAAAATAAAAAATCACACATGTGCTACACATGTCTTGGTGACTGTTTGGTTTCTTCTCCTTCTTCTTCTTCTCCTTTTTCTTCTCCTTCTCCTTTTTCTTCTTTTTCTCCTCTTTTTTCTTCTTCTTTTTCTTCTTTTTCTTCTTTTTCTTCTTCTTCTTTTTCTTCTTCTTCTTCTTTTTCTTCTTCTTTTTCTTCTTCTTTTTCTTCTTCTTCTTCTTTTTCTTCTTCTTCTTTTTCTTCTTCTTTTTCTTCTTTTTTTTCTTCTTTTTCTTCTTTTTCTTCTTCTTTTTCTTCTTCTTTTTCTTCTTCTTCTTTTTCTTCTTTTTCTTCTTCTTTTTCTTCTCTTTCTTCTTCTCCTTTTTCTTCTTCTTTTTCTTTTTCTTCTTCTTCTTTTTCTTCTTCTTCTTCTTCTTCTCCTTCTCCTCCTTCTCCTTCTTCTTTTTCTTCTTCTTCTTTTTCTTCTTCTTCTCCTTCTTTCTCCTTCTTCTTTCTCCTTCTCCTTCCTCAGATTTAATATCTATACCATTTAAAATATCCCATTTTCACGTGGAAATTACAGGAACTGCAGGAGGAAAGGCACAAAATGCATCTCCTCTTATCACTGCTCCACATGCCACTGCCACACTGCATTGTCCCAAGTGGGAATGCTGCAGCAGGAAAAGGATTCAGAAATGCAAAAATGGAGTATTTATGTCTCAGGGGTGGGAAAAAATCCTACCTATTGAACTCAAATTTGCTGTGTACAACATTCTTAGAGCGTTTTAAATTTTGTATCAATCACCTGAATCTAAAAGCAAGTGTCTGTCCTTACTGGCTTTATCCCAGTGCAGAGTTACCTGCAATTCCCAGCCCTGGGAGTGTCCAAGGCCAGGCTGGATGGGGCTTGGAGCCCCCTGGGATAGGGAATGCTGCCCCTGCCCATGGCAGGAGGTGGAGCTGGGTGGTCTTTATGGTCCCTTCCAACCCAAACCACTCCAGGGTCCTGGGATTCCACCTTCCCACGGTTCTGTCCCTCCCAGAAGTGTCACAAAAGCTCATTTTGGACTTTGCACAGGGAAGCTCAGGCTGAGCCCCACTCCCTGTGCAAACCCTTGGCCATGTGAGCTGTGATGGGCTCAGAAAAGGCTCCCAAGAGGAGAAATCAGAAATCACAAGTCTCCAGGACAAACCCAAAGTCATGGGATGATCCATTTGATTAATTAAGGAACACATGGAAGCTCTGCCTCCCAAATTAGTGGCTGCTGCTGGTTTTGCAGATTTTGCACAGTCCTTTCATCCTTTTTCTGCTGTCCCCAGGCAGGGCTTGCTCTGTGCTGGAGCCACACAGCAGAGCTGGGCTCTCACCCACTTCCTCTGCCACAGGGAGCTGCTTTTGCCACACTCCCCAAGGGAATCCTGCTGACCAAATCAAAGGGACAAAACTTCCTCCCTCCTCAGCCCTGTGCCATCCCACACAGAGATGGGAGGTGGAGCTCAGGACCTTGATGGTATCAGAACAGCCCAGACAGCCCAGTGGTCAGAGACAGGAGACTCCTGTGCTCACTGGGAAATCAGGATCCCACTGGGAGAGACTCAGAGTGATAAAATGAGGGTCAGAAATCACCAACCAGCCCCACATGGAAAACTCTCCCCCACTGTGGGTACAGCTGTGAAAAGAGGTGGGTGCTCCACCCCTGGCAGTGCCCAAGGCCAGGCTGGACAGGGCTTGGAGCAGCCTGGGACAGTGGGAGGTGTCTCTGCCCATGGAATGGGATGGGCTTTAAGGTCCCTGCCAACACAAACCAGGCTGGGATTTTGGGATTTTTATCTCATTCCCTTCAGTAGCTACAGTCAGCTTAGTATTGGTGGGGTTTTCTATTATTTATGTTTAAGTTCAGCATTATTTCTAAATTCCACCTGCAGGATCTGTAAGTCATTTCAAGATAAAGATAATTAACAGTGTTCCCAGAACATGTATCCTTTGCTTCACATAAACTTTCTCCACATATTTTTTCCTCTAATATCTCTCTTAAAGGTTCTCTTTCACAGGTAGGTTCCATCTGCATTAGGCTATTTTTAATTTAATATTTTAAATTAATAAACACTTGTCCACAAGCTGAGTGCCCTCATTTTGTTATTTCTTGCTTTTCTTTTAATCTGGACCATTTCCTGCTCACTTTCTGCCTCTCCTGTGCTAATTACTGAGAGCTGGTAATCAACTCTGGGATTGGCTCTGGTCAGGACAGAGGGAGCAGAGTCAGCATTGCAGAGCTGGAGCCATCAATAAGTCTGGAAGAGGAGGCAGCTGATACCAGCCCAGGGCTCTCAGATAAAGATGAGCCATGATGTGGGGAGAGGAGAAATCCCACAAGGACACATCCCAGACAGAAATCAGGATAGTGCTGCACAGAGCTCCACACTTGCCATGGCAGGAGAGATTGCTCCTCACAGGGAGAGGAACACTGAGAGAAGCAGGGAATTCTGCAAAGGTTTGGGTTGGAAAGTGCCTCAAAGACTTTATTGTCCCCCATGGGCAGGGACACCTCCCACCACCCCAGGCTGCTCCATCCAGCCTGGCCTTGGACACTTCCAGGGATCCAGGGGCAGCCACAGCTTCCCTGGGAGTTCCATTCCAGGGCCTCCCCACCCTCCCAGGCAGGAATTCCTTCCCAGTCTCCCATCCAAACCTCCTCTCTCAGTTTGCCTCCCTTCCCCATGTCCTGTCCCTCCATATTGCACATTTGCTCTGGATTTCCCTGGGTTTTTTCCCCAACTGCAGATGATGACTGACATTCCACAGTCCCTCCCACTCTCCCCAAGTGAAACTCAGCTCTTCCATTAAAAGTGCACATCCCTGTAAATGTTTCCGGCTTGCTGCTGCAAGGGAGCTTTTAATAAATCCACTCCCAATAGCTGTGAATGCTAATAGAAATAATCAATTCAGCACTTAACACTTCAATCACAGCACGTATTTTTAGCCTATTACTGATAGCCATGTTATAAAAACAGAAGTCTGTTCTGCTCCCTGCTTTTCTGGTGGAAACAGCGCCAGAAACAAGCAAAGAATTTAAAAAGAATTTTAAAGAATTGAAGGTTTTTCCCCTTATTTATTTGCTGTATCTCAGACTGAAATAGTAACACAGAATCTCCACTTTGGCTCCAGTGTTGTCCTGGTGAGTGTTTAGAACACCAGGCTGGCAACAAGGTAAATATTTAGTGATTACTTGGATTCTCTTCAGCAGTGATATCCTCTGAATTTAATTTTTTGGGTGATATTTGAAACTATTTCAAATCCAGATTGAAGCTTTATTCCATCGTGTCTCACCATTATTTTTTTGTTTTGTTTTCCTTCTTGGAAACTGATAGGAAAAAGCTTTGTTTTCTGGAAGTTTCACCACTTACTTTTCCCCACACATAAATACATATGTGAACACGTCATTTTAATTAGGAGAGCTTAATATTCAGGGCAGCTCAATCTGCCTTGTGCAAGGAAATGACTCTGGCAGCAATCATTGATTCTCTCTGCAGCCCCATCTACATCTTGATTCCAACCAGGAATTAATTAATTACAAACATGTGACCTGTTGCACTGGAGTCAGGGAGATCTGGCCAACACACAGTTTGTCCAAGCAGAGATCAAGGCACTGGGAGGTGTTCAAGTTTCATGTAAGGATTTAAAATATATTTGGAATGAATTCCCACTGATTTGGGATGTCTTGAAGCCAAAGTAATGCACAGGTCCAGCTGGACAAGGCACACCCAGCCCTCGAGCAGAGGGGAAACTCAGAAGATCAAGGAGGAAAACTTCCTCAGGAAGGAGCAAATTGTGCAGTCAGAGCTACAATTCCAGCAAAACCCAATTGTCCAGGTAAGAAAAGCCTTTGGATGAAAGTCAATTCACACTTTTGGTCTGAAATTTGTCAGGAGAAAAACACAAACCATCACATTTGTTAAATTTGGCTTCTCAGTACTTGAAGGGGACTTAAAAGGAGATGGAGAAGGGTTTTTTCCATGGGCAGATAGTGACAGGACAAGGGGGAACGGATTCAAACTGAGAGGAAGTTTACCTTGGACATTGGGAAGGAATTTTTGGCTGTGAGGGTGGTGAGGGGCTGGAATGGATTTCCCAGAGAAGCTGTGGCTGCCCCTGAAGTGTCCAAGGCCAGGCTGGAGCAGCCTGGGATAATGGAAGGGGTGGAAGGTGTGGAATGGGATGAGCTTTAAGGTCCCTGTAAACCCAAATTTGTCTGTGGCTCCATGAATAGATCAGAAGTTTCATGGCATTAATTTTATCATCTTCCCTTTGCACAACAAACCCAGCCCCTCCTAAAGCAGGGACACACAGGGATCAAGGCCAAAATCCAGAGCCTCTGGAGAAAGAAACAAGATCAATTATCCCAGGGATGCTGCCTTCCTCATCTCTGCCCCATTTTTATTGATTAACTGCAAGTGAACAGCCACAAACAATTGATACTGAGATTTGAACCACCAATAAATAAAACTGCAGGGGGAAATAAATTTAAACAACCTCCAACTAGAAAAGCCCCTTTTTTTTTTTTTTCTTTTTTTTTCTTTTCCCTGTTAAATTTGTGCTGAAGCAATGCCTGAAATAACTCTTAGTGCACCAGAAGGCTTGTGAGGCTGAATTACACCCAAGGCATAAATGCAGCCCCACTCTCCCTGTGCCTGGTGGCGTCAGGAGTCTGACTCAGAGCCCTTAAGTGCAGCGAGGTCAATGCCAGCCCTCACCAGAACGTTCAGCCACTCTCCCAGACATTTTAATGTATCTGTTCAATTTCTGCTTTATTAACCTTAGCTCAAAACCTACACTAATAACCCCTGCATCAATTAAAGCGGTTCCACAATTCCTAGACAAAGTTAAGGAGGAGGAAAGAAAGGAAAAAAAAAAAAAAGAAAGAAAAAAAAAGGGATTCATTTGCTTATTTTCCAATCTGAGCAAGGAATGAATCTGACTGAGGAGACTGGGGTTGACACCTTTTCCATGGGATTTCCAAGCTTTAGGAATGCAGGGATTCAGGCTGCAGGGTGATATCTGCCCTGCAAACACCACGTGAGGGAACAGGCCCTCAGATAAAATCCTTTATTTCTGTCACAGCCAGCCACACTCCAGAGTGTGGCAATAAACCCCCTTGGCCCACACACAAATATTCCTGAGCAAATTATGAGTGAGGGACATTTCCTGTGAGTTAAACCCTGAAAATCTCTCCCTGGCCCGTGGGTTGGCCCATCCTGGCTCCTTTTGGGCTCACAGGAGGGGTTGTTGCACTGTTGCCTTTTTCCCAAGCTGGAAATGAAACTGGAGATAATTTTAGAGAGGAGGTAAAAGGAAAGGGGATCTTTGTTTGAAGGCTTTCAGGGGCTTTGGTGGACATCTTTCCATAACTGGCCCTGAAGGCTGTGACAACCTGGGCCTGGACAGGAAGGCCAGGCCTGGAGAGGAAGGCCGGGTGTCACCACAGGATTTTGGGTGCCAAAAGTCCCTTTGGCAGAGAAATAAATGAGAGATGGGCACGAGCTGGTGACCCAAAAAAGAACCACTTTAATAAGAAGCAAAACAACGAAGAGAAAACCCAGCTCAGGGTGCACCAAAAAGGGCCAGGGCCAGGGGGTTACAGTAATTTATACAGGGTAGGATAAAGGCAGAGTCTGAGGGCAGGGAAAATCAGGAGAGAGGATTAGGAATATTCAAATTATTGCAGCAAAAAGTAACCAATGGTAACAAGAGGAATAAAGAAATTTCTAGTCTAATCTGCATAAGGAGCTGCCATGAGGCCTTGAGGGTGAGAGAAATCTCACCCTGACCAGGAGGATTTTTCCCCACAGCCTCAGCTCGAGGCTTTCTTCAACCTCAACAAAGGCCTTCAAATAAAAATCCCCTTTTCTAATAAAGATCACCTTTTCTATTATTACCTCCTTATTAAAATTATCTCCAGTTTCATTTGCAGGATGGGAAAAAAGGCAACAGCATGAGCCAGGTATTGATCACTGGGCCCTGGGTATTGATTGATCAGCAGCTCTGATCTGGGCCCTGGATTTCATTGGAGTTTTCCCCTTCCCTGTCCCCACACAATGAGGAGCTCCAGCCTAACTCTAAGTAGACTAAAAGGAGTAAAAACTAAGTAGATTTTTATCCACTGAAGTCATTCCCAGGTCCTAATTCCACACTTTTGCTGCTGGTTGGAGTTAAAGGCCCAGCTCAGGATGTGAAGCTCTGCCCCATGGCATTCCCAGCTTTTCCCAGATAAACAGAGCTGCTGGAGGATCTCAGCCTGCTAAAGCCCCTTTACCTGCACTGAGGAAAACCTTTCACAGAGGGCAAAAAGTCAGGAAAATTAATATTTTCTTCTTTGCTTGGGCTAAAATACCACCCCAAATTTAAAAATACCAGGAATGGGGAATTGAGGAGGATCAAACTCCCATTTGACACAAGATGTTTCTTCTCCTCTTCACCTTCTTCCATGGAAATATCACCTTCTGCAATTGCTGAAGGAGAATTTGGACCTGAAATCTGTTTATCAAAGGATTATAAAGAATTTATCCTGTCAAATTATTATAATTATCCTTTGAGCATGAGATTTACTCCAGAGAACACTGAAAACAATCACTCTGCTCCTGAATATTTTCTTCCTGGAATCAAAGAACCAGAGAATTCTTGAGTAATTTGGGTTGGAAGGGATCTTAAAGCTCAGCTCATTCCAACCCCTGCCATGAAGCATATGAAGGGAAAAGGGGATTAAAGGACAAGAGTTTGATATTGAGGACATTATTCTATCCATAAACTCACAGAGAGGCCCTGAGATGTTGAAATGTTGCCCTTTCCAATAGAATTGCAGTTTAATATCTGGGCCATCTGGAATTATTTATTTAGGCATCATATTTGTTGCTGTTGCTATTTAAAGAACCTCTCTGTAAATTCAGGAAATGCTGTACATATGCAAAGGTCCCCTAAAAAATAGAAGGAAATCACTTTCTAAGCTCCTGGGAAGCTTTCCTGCTGATTTCCCAGTCCCAGAGGAGCACTGCATTTCTGCTTTGCCCAATTCCTTTGCCAACAGTCAATATTCCATTCTCTGTCACTTGTCCAATAATTCCAGCATGGTTTCAAAAGTGATTTCCAAACTGCAAGAGGCAGTGCAAGGAAGATTTGGGTTTACTCAGAATTCTTGCATAACCAAGTCTGAAAAATCAAGAGCTTTTCATTAATTTCATGTGAAGAAGCTACTTCCAAGAATAAACATGAAAAATCAGAAATGTGGTAGGTGATGGTTAACTCTGGGGATCTCTTTCAGCTCTGGAAAGGACTTTATGGATCATTTAAATGCATCTGTTTGCTGGGCAAGTACTCAAAGAAAGAGTAAAAAAGATTAAAACCAGAAAATTCCTGAAGTAAATGCAAAAATAAATTATGCCTTGTATGACACAAAAACTCAGCTAAAACATTTCTTAATACTCCTCTGGTCAAACTACTTCTCCCTCTCACACACTGGATTTAATCATGAATTAAAAATAAGAGATGGAGATTCTCAAGCTACAATATTAATTTTTCCTTAAAATCATTGGGACAAACACTGATTTAAGAGGCAACAGAGTTCTTGTGTTCCACTTCATGGTCAGCAGGAACTCGGGCTCTGGGAAAGAGAAAACAATTCCTGACCTTAGAGAGATGCATTAAAATCAGAATCTCCTCCAGATAATGCTCAGACAAAGACCAAACCTTAATTTAAGGAGCTATCAAAAATTAAATCAAATAAAGAAATCCTAGTGCTATCACTACACACCTGAGCCAAAAGTACAGATGACAAAAAAACCCCACCACTCCTTTTTTTTTAAATTAACAAATGAATCAGAAACCGTCAGACTCAGCACTCTAATTTCCTCATTTCCTATAATTAACTGAGCTTTCAACACCTCTTCTAATTTACTGATGATTATCTTTTTATTCACCAATCTAGATTAGAACACAACTGACATTCTTTGCTACCCACTGGCTCAGTTGTTCTCATCTTTCTGCCTGGAAAGGTAACAAGGGGTTGGTTGTTCCTTGGTGGATTTATTTTCCTTCCCTTCTCCCATTCCAGATGTCCACACATGTCCTGGAAACCAGAGATCCTTCAAAACCCCCAAAGTTGCTTTTCTCTGATCACCACACATTGATTTTTTCCCCAAGAATCAGCTCTTTCCTCATCTTCATCTAAATCAGATTTAATTTTGCAGAGGGGTTTGATCAACCTGTTGCTCCTCTCTCCAGCACTAACGGAGCAGATTTTTCATGCTTTGACACAGCAATGTATATATCTGCTAAAAAAATTAATTGTGGCACCAGGACTGGAGTTATCCAGGCAATTCCCAGTGATGAGAAGAATGGGGAAAAGAATAACAACATAAGAAATTCATATTAAAGGCAGAAAACAAAACATTTCTTAGAATTAGTGAGATGTTCTGCTTTGTTTCTCCAGCATAACAGATATTATCTGATTTTTTTTTTCTCTCTGTTTGAAAAACCCCACAGGACTTTTTTTTATCTCCATTTTTCCAGTGCCAGGATCCCAACACCCCCCCAGAGTGGGAATGTTTTCCCTGCCTGCCCAGGCAGCATTTCTGACCTGCAGCATCAGCTCCCTCAACTGCTGCTGATCTCCCAGGATAATCAATTGCAAACCAAGAAAATCTCGTCTGGTAAGATCCCAGCCCACTCCAAAAGGAGCATTCCCACCTCTGCTTTTCCAGCTTCCCTCTGCTATTTTTAGACTGCTGTTCCTCCAGGATGACTTGCAAGCATTGTTCCCCCCAAATATATATTTTTAGGCAACAGAAAAGGCCTCAGAATATTGCATGAGATCCCCAGTTTTGTGTAATATAGGATGGAATTCTGAGGAATTACAAGCAGCTTCAATCAGGAATTTCTGGGAGTAAAAGCAGGTAATTCTCCAAGTTTTAGGAACAATCTTCCAAGCAACCATCAAGCACTTCCAGTCAAAAGTGCAAGGTGGAAAGGTGAGCACGTGTGACATTCCCAGAGAACAGATATCCAGTTTTTTGACATTCCCAGAGAACAGATATCCAGTTTTTTGACATTCCTAGAGAACACATATTCAGTTTTACATTCCCAGAGAACACATATCCAGTTTTTTGACATTCCTAGAGAACACATATTCAGTTTTACATTCCCAGAGAACACATATCCAGTTTTTAGACATTCCTAGAGAACACATATCCAGTTTTTTGACACTCCTAGAGAACAGATACCCAGTTTTTTGAACATTCCTAGAAGAGAAATTCAGTTTTTTGACATTCCCAGAGAACACATATCCAGTTTTTTGACACTCCTAGAGAACAGAAATCCAGTTTTCTGACGTTCCTAGAGAACACATATCCAGTTTTTTGACATTCCCAGAGAACAGATAACCAGTTTTTTAGACATTCCTAGAGAACACATATTCAGTTTTACATTCCCAGAGAACAGATATCCAGTTTTTTGACATTAGGGTAGAGAACATATATTCAGTTCTCTGACACTCCTAGAGAACAGACATCCAGTTTTTTGAACACTCCCAGAGAACAGATATCCAGTTTTTTGAACATTCCTAGAGAACACATATCCAGTTTTACATTCCCAGAGAACACATATCCAGTTTTTTGAACACTCCTAGAGAACACATATCCAGTTTTTTGACACTCCTAGAGAACAGATATCCTTTAGACATTCCCAGAGAACACATATTCAGTTTTTTGACACTCCCAGAGAACACATATCCAGTTTTCTGACGAGGATCAGGTTTCCCCTCTCCATCCCCACAGCAGGGACCATCCGGACTCTGCAGTGGGAGCCTCCCCAGCTCTTTGTTTCACCCAGGGAACGTGGAAATGTGATCTCAGCCGTATCTCCAAGCCCATCTGCAGGCACTCACCTGACTCCTCATGAATCAGATCATTTCCCGGGCGTTTCTCACCTGATTTCACCTATTCTGTCCTCCAGGCTGGAATTGCTGCGTTATTTCCACACGAATTCCCTGAAGGATTCGTGTTTTGTAGGAATTCCTGACAGTCAGGGGAGGTGGGCTGGGAGCCCTCTGTCCCCTCCCCACAGCGCTGATGTGTCCCCACACAGAAGTTTGAATGTATTAATGTATTAATGACTCACAGGTTGATTTATTTCCCAGCTCTCCAACCCCAGATTTCAGCCTCTCTTCTCCCCTAGATCTCCTTGGGAACAGAGAGGAACAAATTTTGGGTGCTTTAGGTGAGAGATGAAGGCTTCACAGGCTCTGCACTCTCTGCCACAGACAATACCAACTCTTTTCACTTTTCATTAATATTAATCACTTTTAAAGCCCTCACTGTGTCTATGTTGAGAAGCTCTTTCTGTATAAAATCCCTGCATTTCCCTGGGGCTTTGCTCACCTCCCTCCCTGTGGCCATCCTCACCCATCGCCTCCTCTGCCAGGTCCTGGCCACACATTCCTCCTAAATGGAACCAAAATTGTTCTGAGAGGTGCTCAGCATCTCCCTCTGTCCCCAGATCTGCCTCTTGCCGTCTCCAAGACTGATTTCCACCTCAGCACAGCCCATAAGCCAGGCTCTGTCTGCCTTTCCCATTGTTCAAATATATCTTTTATATTTCCTCTGCTGCTGTTGCTCACACGTGGAAATTATTTCCTGCTCAAGGTACCCAGTTGCTCTCTTTCAAATCCTACCTGGAGATTTTCCTTTGGGTGTTACCTGGTCCAAAAATGATGTTTTCTTTCAGGCCCTGCCTGCACAGTGGATCCATTTCACCCCAGTGCTGCCAGGGGCTTCCTTTCTTAGTGGCTTCCTGCTTAAATCATCTCTTAAAACTCAATTGCCATGTCTAGGGGACACTTTTAATTCAAAATGTGAACACAACACTGCAGAGCAGCCCATGTTCTGTAACTTCACTCCCCAGGCACTGCAGTTACAGAAACAGTAACAGGGAACAATAAAAAATGTGTTTGGGGATGGGGGTGGAGGGGGGGTGTTGGCAGTTTTCTAAGCAGAAACTCAAATTTAACAAGAAGTTAAAATGATTTCCAGTACCAGAAACAGATTAAAACTAAAGCCATGCAATGTGCCAGAGAATTCAATTTATACTTCTTGATATTCATGGAATGGTTTGGGTTGGAAGGGAGCTCAAAGCCCATCCAGTGCCACCCCTGCCACAGGCAGGGACACCTCCCACTGTCCCAGGGTGCCCCAACCTGGCCTTGGACACTTCCAGGGATCCAGGGGCAGCCACAGCAAATCTGGGAATTCCAGCCCAGCCAGGAATT
>JBBMKD010000222.1:2469178-2483985 GCA_037834095.1 Argya squamiceps | reverse complement strand
TTCCCAGCTCTGCCTGGAGCCTTCCCTTCTCCAGGGGAACATTCCCAGCCCTGCCTGGAGCCTTCCCTTCTCCAGGGAACATTCCCAGCTCTGCCTGGAGCCTTCCCTTCTCCAGGGAACATTCCCAGCCCTCCCTGGAGCCTTCCCTTCTCCAGGGAACATTCCCAGCCCTCCCTGGAGCCTTCCCTTCTCCAGGGGAACATTTCCAGCTCTCCTGGAGCCTTCCCTTCTCCAGGGGAACATTCCCAGCCTGTCTCCAGAGGGGCTCCAGCCCTGGAGCAGCTCCATGGATTCCTCTGGACTCTCTCCAGCAGCTCCAGGTGCTGCTGCTGTTGCAGCCCAGGGCTGGGCTCTCACCTGAGTGGGGCAGAGGGGCAGAATTCCCCCCTTTCCTGCAGCCCAAGCCGTGGGATCAGCCCAGGGCACTGGAGGTTTCTGGGTGCCAGAGGACACAGCTGGGACAAATCCAACTTCTCCTCAGCCAACATTCCCCATTTCTCCTCCCCAGGATTGTTCTCCAGGCAGCCTGGATTGTGCTGGGACTCCTGAGCAGCACTTGGCCCTGTAGAACATCACAAGGATCACTGCTCCCTCCTCCCTGGGCTTGGAGGGGCTCCAGGAGAGCTGGGGAGGGACGGGGACAAGGCTGCAGGGACAGGACACAGGGAGTGCCTTCCCAGCCCACCCAGGTCCCTCTGGCTCTGAGCTCACACAGGGCAGGGTTTGGCTCTGCGGCCACCATCTCTCCCTCACTCTCACAAGGTTTTTATGCATCAGGTCCCTCACCTGGGCACACCTTTACCCCAGGAACATAAAAAATGTCCTTCCAAAAGGCACAGAGCTCCCAGCTGCAGATCTAAAATGGGAGATGCTGCTCAAAGTTCAGAGCTGCCCTCCTGCCCTTTCCCTGCTCCCGTGCAGCCAGGACCTCTCACTGTGTTCATGGTTTCTCTCCACAATCATTACCATGAACAACCTTTATAAATAATACATTTCCTCTGCTTCCTTTTGTTCTGTGGGGACAATTCCTCCTCATAAAACATCACGGGTGACAGAGGAGAATCAGGGTTTGAAAAGATTTAGAAACGTTCAAGATTCAGACACAAATTTTTTCATCTCATAATGTAATTTTTTTTGTATTTAATTCAAATACTTGGTATAATGCTGTTTTGTTATCAAACACCCATGCTGTACATATTAAAAAAACTACTGGTCTCGAGCTCATCTCTTGTGTTCTCTCTGTCAACAACCAGACACATTTTGCCTCTTCTTTCACAAAGCCATCTCAAGAAATGTCATTATTCTCCAGTCAAAGCCCACAACTTCATTATCCCTGTCAGCCTCCTCCTTGAATATTTATCTCTGGAATTTCCTTTCACTTCAGAGGTACAGAGGGACTTGGAGGGGTGAAGATGAAATACAGACTTTTCTGTCACCTTTTTTGATATTGTGAGGGGTTCATTTACAGACACGCCAATGCACAAATAGTCTTTGAAAGGTTTAAAATTGTTTAAGTCCATTTTTACTGACGTTTGTGAATTATTATTTCTGCCCCAGTTACTTGAAAGGACGCCGTGCCTGTTTACAACTTGTTTGAAACACACTGATCTATATCCAAGACTTTTTTTTCCCCTCACAACAAAACCCCCATAAATTCCAGCAGCAGGGATTGAGCTGGTTTTATTGGGAATAAATACACAGACACAGGGAGAGGGACAGGATGTCACTGTCACCATCACAAACAGGGACAGCACCAGAAACTGAGACAAGAAGCATTTCCATATGCAAATTCCAGTAGGGAAAAATATTTGAAAAATTGAGATTCTTGGTCAATAGAATGAAGTGGGGCCTGCTACAAATTACTGGTGAATATTTAAGTTACAGAACACCAAACATCTACTTTCAGCCATTCACTGGTTGTGTCTGGTATCTCTAAACCATGTCTGTGTTCCCACTTGGATTTTGACAGAATTAAGGAAAATAAAAGTGCAAAAAATCATTAAAAATGGAAGTGATGACCAGGGAAGCTGTGGCTGCCCCTGGCAGTGTCCCAGGTCAGGCTGGACAGGGCTTGGAGCAGCCTGGGACAGTGGAAAGTGTCCCTGTCCATGGCAGGGGTGGGATGGGATGAGATTTAAGGTCCCTTCCATCCCAAACATTCTGGGATTCTCTGTTCCCATGAACTGCAATAAATACAGATGTTCCCATTCCAGCTTCACCACACTCAGGTTAACAACCACAAACCAGGCTGCAACAGAGTGACTTCATAACGTATTTAGTAATTGGTAAGAAATAAAAATTATTCCTAAATAGAGTTATGTGTATGTTTCCAGAGCCATCTGCCATATATGAAGAGCTGGGTGTGTGTTTGGAGCATTTTCCCAGAGCATTTTCATCTGTCTTGTTGTCTGCAGCCTTAAAGAGTTGGATGACTAAAACCCAAATCTATAAATAAAGATTTTTTGTACAGTTTTTAAATTTATACTCCGGAGCTTTTCATATAATACAGCTTCTCTGTATTCTGCAGCTTCCTACATTCTGCTTTCATACTCCACACGGATTCCATCACACAGCTTCTCTGCAATCTGAATCCCTTTCAGGCAGAAATGAGAGTAAAAGGAGAATCATGGAAACACAGAATAGGTTGGAGGGGACTGAAAACTCATCAGTTCCACCCCTGCCATGGGACACCTTCCCCTCTCCCAGTGCATGGAAAATCCCGCTGGGAAAGGCCGGTGTCCATAAAGGGGACAGAGGAGTCCTGCAATTTTATAAAATAAAAGAATAAAAAGAGAGTCCACGGGACACAGCCCGAGGGGTTTTCTCTCTCTCTCGGTTTTGGAGGATGCAGCCGTGGAGAAACCCCCGTAAATGCCGAGTAACAAGCGGACAAACCCCAAATAAATCCTCCGCCCTGGCTCGGTCGTGGCCCGGGGAGGGGAGGGGTGGGGAACAATGCTTCTTCCCTGGTTTCCCTCTCCTGGACGCCGGGAATAGAAAAGATTTGCAGCCAGCCCTGAATTAGGCTGCAGATTTTGAAGATAAGGCGGAGAACTTCGCAGTCCCCCCCTGTTGGTCTTTTTTTTCCTTATTGCATAAGCCTCCCGCTGATCTTTGCCTCAACCGTATTTCTCCACACTCCCCTCAGACCAATCCTTTCCCAAACCAACACCGAATTGTCCCCTCGGGCCGTGGATTGCCGAGACCCTTTCTCAGCTCTTCTCATCGCCCCCTCCGGGCGTCCACGTCCTTAATGACCTCCAGGAGAATGTACAAACCATCCCCACATTTCCCTTCAACCAACCCTTTCCCCTTCTTGTCCCCTCTGGCCATGATGTCCTTAACTACCTGTGAGAATGTGCAAACCATCTCAACATTGTCCTCAAGGATCCTTCCAAGGTATTTCGGGACCGCCATCCCTGTAGTCGTGACCCTTTTCTGACCTTCCTTTGTCGCCCACCCTGAGCCTCCTGCCATGTTTTACTCCCCAAAGTTTCACTCACCGGTGGGATTTGATGAAATCCTTCTCGATTTTCCCTTCCTGCTCTCTCTGGGTGTCCATGTTCTGTGGTTCTTTCCTTCATTTTCTCCTGGACAGTCTCGGTCCAGCACCGAAGGGTTTTAGGGACACCCAAAACCTGTGTGTGGCACCTCCAGCTCCTCGTGCCACGGGCAGGACCCCGCTGGTGGAAGAATCCTGGAAAAATCCCCTCATTTGCACGGAAAATGCCGCTGGGAAAAGCCAGTGTCCACAAAGGAGACTGAGGAGTCCTGCAACGAGGACAAACACCTGGGAGGATTTCTATATCTCTCAAATTTTGGGATGGCGCAGGTTCCTTTTTTCCCAAACTCCCGGCCGCACTTCGCCTCTTCCTTTCCCCAGAGCTGAGGTATGGGGCAGGTACAGCCTTCCCAAACTGCCTGTCACATATTTTTCCGCTTTAAACCTGGAATTTTACCCCAAAGTTCCTTCACGAGCCGAAGTGTCTGGGCCCTGTAACGATCCTGAAGCTGGCAGAGACATCGGGCGCCATTTCAGAGCCCTTCCCACATCCATGGAATTGTTTGTAAGGATATCAGCACAAAACTTCTCCCTCACCGGGCTGCTCCAAGGGATCCAGGGGCAGCCACAGCAAATCTGGGAATTCCATCCCAACCCCTCCTCACCCTCCCAGGCAGGAATTCTGTCCCAAAATTCCATCCATCCATCCCTGCTCTCTGGCACCGTGAGGCCATTCCCGGTGTCCTCAGGGAGCTCCTCTGGAATTCCCAGTGTCCCTCACAAATTCGGATGGATTCCTCTCCTCACACATTCCCAAGGAGCCCTGTCTGGATTGTTTCTTTAAACCCTCTCTAATATATAAATATGATAATATATAATATAAATGAGGGTTGTTTTTTTTATTCAACAACGCTAAATTAAGGTTTCTATTCAAACGCTGGCATTAGGGATGATTGCAGAAAAACTAATCGAAATTATTGATCAAGAGTATATTGATATTATTAATTACAGGCAATGGATTGTGCAGAATCCGTGTGTGGAATCACTCCAGAAAAACTCAGATTAATCATCCTCAGCAAAGCTGGAGTGGCTGCAGTTTTCTCTGTTTATTTATTCCTTCTTTGAATAGCTGGTATTTTGGGAGCACCTCTGGAGTTAATGCATCCTGTAATGAAATGAAGGAGTTTTGCTCTCAAATTTCACACACAGGCTCAACCATAGAACTCCAGGAGTTTGTCTGCTCACTTTGTGGTAGATCAAAGCAGAAAGGCAGGATTCAAACACAGGATATTGTTTCATTTTTTCCAGGAGTTCCATTAAAACTGCCAAAGAAACAACACCCGGTAACAAATAACAAAATGCCAAAGAAACAACACAGATAGCATCCCTTTTTTCCTCTCAAAATCTGAAATTAATCCATAATTAGAGAAATATGTGAGAATAAACACTCAATATTTTTATTTTTACTTTATATTTACAGTGTATTTGCATTCTGTCCCTTTGGCTACAACTGAAACTCATGCACAGCTCTACTTTTTGGAATGGTGGGCAAACTTATCACTGTTTTAGTGATAAAGCACCAATATATCAATATAATGTTATGATTATTACTAAGTTCCTATAACTTCCTCTGCATACAACCTGCTGGTACAGAGCAATTGAAATATAATATTTGATTTTAAAAAGGCAACTCCCAGGAGAACAAACAAGACCAACCTTGCACTGTTTAGAAAGGTCATGGGTGAGAGCATTAAAATTGCCAGGAGTAATTCTGGGGCTTGGAAGGAGGAAAAATTATTCTCCTCTCCTTGCATATGAATAATAATGGTTTATTTTTTTACATAAAACACAAGAGTAAAGACACCACAACAATCTCTTGAAGCTGTTCTGGAATTCCACAGCAGCACCACTTCTCACCACTCTGCGGTGGCTTTACTGAGCTTAAAAATCATTTATAATTTTGTTTATTGCAATGTAACACAAAACTTTCTATCTCAGCAATGTGAGGCTGAGTTAAAAAAAAACAAACCTCAGTCACATCTTGTAGGTATTTTTTGATACAGCAAAATTCTACTAATCCTGACACCACCTCCACCAGCATATCCCATTGTCTATCCCTGTTTTGTAAGACCTTTCCCAGATGCAGCAACAAAAATTTTGTGCATAATTCCATGAGTGAATTTTCCAACACTGAAGTTTAAAGCTTATATCACATAAAAATGTTTTAAAAAGGAATTATCATTGATTACTTTCCCAAAAATCGATCTCTGATGTTTTGAAAACTTTCTCATGAATTTTAGTCTTTAATGATGACTTCCCCTGGCAGTGAAACTCTGCTACAGAAATATTAAAAGTTTTTCCTACTAAAAGGGACATGAGCAAAAAACAGCAACAAGTTTTAGCTTGAACAAATTTTTATGTTTCCTATGAGGAAAATATAACTAAAGCCTGACTCTGGAGCAGCTGTCCAGGAAAAGTATCCAGCCTGTGAACTGAATCCGATTTAAAACCACCTCCTATCCAGCATCAGTAAAATATTCAGAAATACTATTATTTAACAAATAAAAATTCTTCTTTTCCAACTGCAAACCAAATATCACAAACAATTCCACACCAACTTTCTGAAACAGCCTTTAGGAATAAAATCATGACTGAGATTTTTTAATCAGTAAATTGTATTAGGGATGGGAATTTATAACTTTAGTCCAAGACCAAAGAATAGGAAGTTCATCAATCTGGGTTTAGCTAAAATGAGAAAATATTCCAGGTGTTGATGGGATACTCATGAGCAACTTCCTGAATGCAGCTTTAAATTACTGTGTTTCATTTGGGTGGGTTTATTATTATTACCATTATTAATATTATTATCAATATATTGATTCAATCCAAAACCATTTAAAAAAAAAAGGAAAATCCTTCATGTGTTCAACTCTGGCTGCTCAATAAATAATTCCTGGGAAAACTGAAAAACAGCCCTGAATTTGTTGCTGCTTCTGTGACTACTCAGCAATGATAAATATGCTGCAATTAAAGCTACACAAATGTCCTGAGACCCCCTCTGATATTTTTAACTGTAGCCACCAAAAAAAGGCAGTTTTAGTGCT
This sequence comes from Argya squamiceps, assembly GCA_037834095.1. Lineage (NCBI taxonomy): Eukaryota > Metazoa > Chordata > Aves > Passeriformes > Leiothrichidae > Argya > Argya squamiceps. The sequence continues at coordinate 2,477,379 of JBBMKD010000222.1, read as the reverse complement.
TGATTCTCATCAACAGGACACAGTGACCTCTCAAATGTCACTGACAGCTTGTGCTGGTTTTATTTGGGCTCCCTGGGGAAAGCACCAGGCTGAAATAATAATAAAATATAATAAAATATAAGTATTTAACCCTACTAAACAAACAAGGGGTTTCATTTTTTTCTTCCATTTTTTATTAGGTCATTAAATGGTGAGGAACTTGTGGGTAGGGGTGGACTTTAATGTCCAAGTTACGAGTTCAGGTGAAACAAATAAAGAACAAACTTGCACAGCTGCTGAAGTTTCTGCCACGTTTGACCAAGAAAATGAACTTGGCCCAAAATGAAAAGTGCTCAGAGAGTTATGAGGGAAAAAAATGTGGGAAACAAACTTCATCCATCCCCCAGGTGATTTCCTTTTGAAACTCAGGCTGAAACACTTCTCAGTTTGAAACCAAAACCAGCAACAATGCCTTTATTTGATGTTTCTAAGGTTTAAATGTGTTTATTTCCCCAAAACCATTTGCTGTAATTTCATAAGTGAAGTGCTATTGAGCCCAATTCTTCTTTTTCAAGTTCCAGTACAATTGCACGCCCAGGTTTGTATCTTTTTAATGAGTTTATAGGATTTTATGAGGAGTCTTTGAGCCTCCTTCTTAGTTCAGGGACAAAACTTTAGCTGAGTTAAGTGAAAGCAAATCAATCCAGGGGCAGGAAAACTTCTCCTTCTCCTGCTTTTTCTGGGGTTATTGGGAGAAACAGAAACAAGGCTGAGAAAAAATGATTCTTCTCACTGCCAATAACTCAGTGCTTTGTTTATAACTATTCAAAACTACTTTTTGAGTGTGGTTTTCCTCCTCTGTCACCTTCCTTGGGAGGCTCCCAGCCCTGGATCCCAGCAGTGGGAGCCGGGCTTGCTCTTTAATCCCGGCCGGCCACGCTTTAGGCTAAACCCCCCCTGGAGAACTGCTGTGCCCGACTTAGAGCCCAGACAAACTGTTTGAACGGGGCCTAAGAGGATTCTGCTTTAATGCTCAGGGGGGAATAAGGCTCTTTAATGCAGAAAAAAGCCTCCTGGTGGAGTCTGGGGGTCACTCCTCACTCCCCTGCAGCTACCTGGGCACGTTCACGCCGCTCCAACCTGCACCTGCTGCCCTGTAAATGCTGATTAACCACGTTAATTATTCTCTCTCTTGGTCGCTAATGCCTTCTCACCACACCAAGTGCCAGACAAGCAAGATCCAAGTTGGAAGCGTTCCTTTCCAGCTTCCCAGTTTTTCCCCAGAAGCGTTGCCTCCCGAAATTCGGGTTTCGAGGGAGAGGTTCGAAGGCGCCGCTGTTTGATCACCCGGAGGCTCCTGTGCTGCAGCTTCCCAAAATTCACACATTTTATTTAACGCCTGACTATTTGGTAATTGCTGCTATTCAGTCTCACAGCGGCTTGAATGATTTCAGCTTTTTAATGTGCCTCATCTCATTCTGAGGCACATCAATCCAGGAGGAGATCGCAGCACCTTGAAATACTAATGCTTGTCACACATTTTAATCTCCTCTAAAAGGTCTTGTTCCTTGTGTGCTTAAATCTCTTAATAGCTTTTCCCCTCCTTAGGTTTTTACTTTTGTGCAACCCATTCTGGTTAGGCTGAAGTTTGTTTAATTTTCACTTCAGCGAAGAGCAGGAGCAATAATCTAAAAGCCTGGATTATTACTGTATTAGTAAAAAAAGGCAAAATTGCTTTTTCTAAAAAAATGACTTTTTTTTCTCCCCAAGCATGAAACTCTCTTAAAAATACATCTGTGGGAATAAAATAAACTTTTTAGAATGTGAAAAAACCTGCAAGAATTTACACTTGGTCGTGTCTGAGGATCACTTGGAGCACAGTTGGATACCACAGCTGAATTTCTGATATTATGGAATGATTGACACCGTGCTGCTGAACACCTCTTACAATAATGAGATTATTCTTTTATTCCAGACTCGTTTTTATTCTATTGCCCACTCAGCAGTGGTTACCTGGTGCTGTTTTTTCTCCTTGCACCATTCCTGCTCTGGCCACGCTGCTGAGGGACTCACAGTGGGAGGGGATCCTTACAAATTCAACTACAGCAGAACTGATTTTTACCATTTCCCTTCCAATATTCCAGCAGAAATCTAATTCCAAAGGATTGCTCCATGGAGTAAACCTGCAGTAAACCCCTTGGAGATCAGCCACACTCCTTGGTACAATATTTTAAGGCTAAATTAACATCTGCACAAGAGCAACAGTTGTTCAAATTCTGTTTCTCTGGAAAGCTGCTGCTGTCACACACAGAATTTTTAAATCCTTTACTCACTGCTCAGTCCACTGATGTGGTTCACACTCACCAGTGTTCACTCAGACCTTCAGCTATCTCCAGGATACACTGAAAAAACTATGCCAAGTCAGTATTAGACACTTGTGTGTGATACAGAAAAAAACCCCAAAAATTACATTAAAAAATGCATTGTATCCCCAATGTGAAAATCTTTAATGTTTAGGGTTTTTTTCTCCCTCATTGTTATCCAAAATGCTTAATGACAGTTGTCCCCAGCTTTGGAGACATCAGCCTTTATTTGAAGTGAGGGATGCTCGATGCCTTGAAGAACTCTCAGAGTGTTTTAGCAGCAACCAGGGATGGGCAGGGCTAAAATATTGTCTTGTTTTAACCTGTCAGAACATTCCTGCAAAGGAACACATCTGATCTATGAAAATATTGCTGTGAGATGTGTGTGAGATAAAGGCAGGCAGCTCTGCAGGGTGTCAGTCAGCTCCGGGGTGAATGGAGCCATTCAGTCTCAGAGCAGCCAGCCAGGAGAATTCCCACTCTGCTGTCCAGGAAAAGCTGCTCCTTTTTCCCTCCAAAACTCAGCACGGGGCTGTCCCTGCACTTCCCCACAGTTCTTCCTGGTTTCTTTCAAAGCTCTGAGGCAAAGGAGGTGAAAATCAATACCTGGGGTGTTTGTGAAATGTCACCCGGGCAGTGCAGGAATCCCACTCTGTTCATCAAAGGTGACACTTAATTTCTCTGTCAAAATATTTACCCAAAAAGGGTCCTCTGTCAAGGTGTTGCTATCCCATTTTGTGAGGATTTCCAAGCAGTTTTTCAGTTGGGATAGAGGTTTTTTTCAAATAATTCCAGACTGGTTTGGATTGGATTATTTGGATTCAAATAATTCCAGACTGGTTTTGGATTTGGATTAAATCCCATCCAGTCACGTCCCCTGGAAGGGCAGGGACACCTCCCACTGTCCCAGGTTATTCCAGCCTGGCCTGGGACATTCCAGGGATCCAGGGGCAGCCACAGCTTCTCTGGGAATTTCATCCCAGCCAGGAATTCCTTCCCAATCTCCCATCCAGCCCTGTCCCCTGGCAGTGGGAAGGCATTCCCTGTGTCCTGTCACTGCCTGCCTGTGTAAAAAATCACTCTCCACTTTTCTACAAGCCCCTTTAAGTCCTGAAAGACAAAAGCAGGATCTCCCAGAGCCTTTTCTGCCTGTTTGACCTCTACACACAACTTAATTACAATTAAGACCTCACCAAACAGTCAAGTTCAGCTCAAACAACCACCTCGATGCTGAGGCTGAGCTCAGGTAACACCTGAACTCCCACATTCTTCTGCCCAAACACAAAGATATTCAGTTCTGGAGCAAAACCTCTATTTTCTATCAACATTTCCAAGATTTTTTTGGAAGTTAAGGAGGTTCTGAGTGTCTGTTCCACCACCCTGATTAACTTTGGGTTTCTCTTCTCCTCTCACTGTTCCAACAGGATTCCAGAGCCTCAGGAAGTAGCTGCCCACCCCTGACAGGGGATAAAACCATTTATCCCCCCCGAGTGTGTGGGATTTGAGCAGAGCCACACTCAGGGGACCAGAGCAGTGTCACGAGTGTCCCCAAGCAGGGCTGGCTGCCAGGACCTGAACCTGTGGTTCCAGAGAGTCTACACATCCGTCTGGGAAACCCAACCTGCTGCCTGCAGCATGAAACCATCCCCAGTTTAAAGCTCCCAGCCTTATTCCTCTGGAATGTCCCTTTGGATGGATGGAATAGCCAACCCTGCTGGATCAGCACATTAACTGCATGCTTTGCCTAGAAGGATCAGAAGTAAAATAACTCTGGTGGCATTTAAATCACCACAATTCCCTGCACAGGCAGCACTGTGGGGATGCACAGGACCATGGAGGTGTTCCATGTGTTCCCACATCCAAGCCTATCCCAGTTTGAACCTCTGGCAGCTCAATGGAAGAGTTGAAGTTGTTTTGTCACTTGGTCACCTGGCCATGAGACACGTGGATGTGATTCCTCATATTCTGGAACAATTAATTAGGAATGTTGCAGCCACAGTGGCTGCCTGAGCAGAGAAGGAACAATCTCAAACGTTTTTTAACTATTGCCAAGTGTTGATTTTTATGAAGGCCAAGCCTGTCCTCAGCACAGACTTGGCTTTTATTTTCCTGTTAAGTGCCAAATGTTATCACAGGGACCTGTCAGAAATCATCCCTTAATTCCATGAACTTCCCAAGTCACTTTATGCCTTGATGATGCCATGATGAATTGTCAATGACAATATTTTATTCACTTTCCCCACTGCCTTCAAATACCTTTAAATCACTGGTGATAAACAGCTGCAATAACTATAATTGGGTCACTGCAGCTTTAATCCCCCCTTTCACACCTCACCCTAAACAGCTGAAAATCAAATCAGAAACAAAGCAGCAAAACACACCTTAAATCTCTGCAGCAGCAGCAGCACTGCTCTAACCCTCCAGAGGTAATTATCATCCTTAATGACTCCAGATATGATTGAGGCTTTTAACAAAAGGAATGCTGCCTTGGAAGCCTCTGCCACGACTCAGAATGTGAAAAATTGTCAGCTGAGGAATAAATGTGCTTTATTAATGAGGGGTACGTGAGGGGATGTGCAAACCCTGCCCAGAAAGAGCTGGGAAAGGTGAAATTCCTTGACTCTGACAGGGAGGAGGTTGCACAAGAGGCCCCAGCCAAGGCTGAAGGGAAGGACTTGGAACCTCAAAATCAACAGGTTTGGCAGAGGAAGGTTTGGATCTGGATTGTTTGTGGGTAGAAATGGATTTCATAAATATCGAGCACCAATTTTTAAATTATTACTATTATTATTATTATTATTATTATTATTATTGAGAAATATTATCTTTCCACATCCAGTGTTGTTGGATGCTGCAACCAACAATGAAATTATTAACCTCCAGTTCTGAGATTGAAATGAGTCCAGTCAGGCCCAGTTCATCAGGGAAGATAACTCCATTTTTTGTACACTATCAATTCTCACATTTCCTGTTGAATAACTCATGAAACCATTTTTATTTCAGCACTGGGAGGGGCACTGCTGCTGTTGAGTTTGAAGAAATCATAAATGCCTGAAATAACAGAGGCATTTTCTTTGTTCTTTGTGAGTTTTTCCCGAAGGATTTTGTGTAACTCAACTCTTCTGTGTTTAAGACACGGAGCAAACCAAAATCACCCATTCAGAAGTGAAACAATCTTGCAAAAATGACTCCAAATGATGTTATTTCCGGTAGCACAGTACACCTGTAAGGCTGTGATCAAAGATTAGGAACATCCACATATCCAAGTAACAGCCCCAAAAAGAAAATTCACCTGATCCTGAGAGATGCTCTGCAGATTGCTTTGTATTTTGAATTTCTAAAGCAAATACCAAAGCAGTGATTAAGATCTGCTAATGACTTTTCCACCTACTCCCTGAAACTGTTTAAAAACCTGGAGGTAAAAGTTTGAACAGAAACCATTCGTTTGCCTGGGATTCTTTCACTGGAATTTTTAAAATCACTTTTTTTGGATTTTTTAGGAGGAAGATTATAGCGAATAATTAAGGCTCTGAAAATTAACTTCGCAAAAAAAAAAATTTCTGCTGAAAACTCCTCCCGTTAGGAGAGGCTGTGCCAAGCCCTGGGGTGGGGAGTGCTCCCAGGGGAGCCCCCAGCTGCAGGGCTGGGGCTGGACGAGCTGCCCTGGCCCTGCAATGGGGTTCAGATGTGTGGAACGAGCAGGGAAAACACAGATGGATTTCTGGAGGATGAAGGAATATTGTGATGTGCAGTTATTTATGCTGCTGCAAAGCTTTTCACTTTTCTTGTGATGTTCCTGCCCCGTGCTGTTCACTGGAATGAAAGATGAGCCATGGATTCTACCCATCCTGCCTTCCTGACTTTTACTTATTTGCAGTAATTATTCCTAAATACTACAACAGGTACCATTAAAAAATCCTTTCTGTTTCTCTCTGTTCTGTAGTGAAAGCCATAAAGTCTTTTTTTGAATTATAAAGGAAGTCTGGGACAAACTGGGAAGGGAACAGGTATTTCCTGAATCTGTCAAGCACTGATGGCTTCCAGAAATTGTCCCAAATTCACTTTTTCCATGAGAAGAAAGGAAAGCTGACACACAAAATGGCAGGATCACAGTATCCTGGAATTATTTGGTTTGGAAAGGACCTTAAAGCCCATCCAGTGTCACCTCTGCCATGTGCAGGGACAATTTCCACTGTCCCAGGCCGCTCCAAGCCCCATCCAGGGACATTCCAGGGATGGGACAAATCTCAGAAATATCAATGGATCAATATCAGAAGTCACCATCCACCAGAAAAAGGGATTGTAAGATTGTGAGGACAGAAGAAAATTCAATATTATGGGGCAGAACATGCAGAAATAGCAGCAAAGTTGTGCAAGAAGTGAAAACAAAGGACCTCAGTGAAGCATTGATTGAGGGGAGAACTCCTCTGGGAATGATCATCACATTATTAAGGAAAGGAAATCCCAACAGAGCTGATTGAATCCATATTCCAGGCAATTTGTATCCTACCTACACCAGGTATAACAGCACAGCTCACAATTATGTTGCTCACCAACAGAATGGGGGTAAAACTCTATTAAACAAAATTTAATTTTTATATGTTAAATCCACAAACCTCAGTGGTTGTTGTGCCTTGAACAAGTGAATTCTCAGTAATTCTCCCATTCTCACTCTTGCAGTATTTTCTGCTCCACTACAAATTGTGTGACAATAAAAAATGAGCTCAGAAGTTTTTCTGTCGAGGGGGTTTCTCTTCCAGCAGGAAAACACCAGCAATCACCAAGATTCTTTTCCCACAAAGAATTCAGCTCAAATCAAGAGAGATCTCAACTCTGACACTAAAAAAGTGCAGGGAAACAGATTAGCTGGCAGCTTTTGAAGCAGCTGGCAGGGAAGAACTATAAATTCCCTTTTCCCACTGGCTCCCAAGGAAATTTGCTTTCCTGATTACTGGAAAGAGACTCGTAGGGGGAGGTCGGTGCAATCAGAACATTCCGTGGTGCAGCAGCACTTCAGAACTTCAGAAATCGGAGATTTAAACCACGCAGACACAACTTTATTGTCTAATTGTCCCTTTGAGAATTCACACGGAGTTGTTTCAATAGAAATAAACTCAGGTCTCCACGCCTGTTTGGCCTCACTTTTGTGTGTGTGTTTTTTAGTAAAATATTTCCCCCCATTGTGTGTGGCGGCCGCACAGGTGGGAGGTTCGCAGTTCCTGGCAGCGAGACACGACGGCGAATTGTTTTCATTTTAACCCGCGGCTCAATCATTTGAAATTTTGTTTCGTTTTTGGTTTTACCACCCCGGCTATTTCCAAGGGAATAAACAAGGCGGGGAGACGCTCCCTAAGCCCCGTGCCGGTGCCAAGGTCAGCGGGGGAACGCGGGGTCAGTGCATTAAGCCCCCAGTGCCAGTAATAGCTGCTCTTGCTCGGAGATGTCACTTTGCATTTGTCTGGAGAGGCCAGCAGAGGAGTCCAAGGCGCCCCGATGGAGGTGATGAGCAGAGTGTGCCGGTTTTAATCAGTAAATTGGTTTACAGGAGCAAACTTTCTGTTTAATTGGCCCCCAGCAGCAGGGCGGTGTGCAAGAAACATCATTTTAGGTCAGAATTACTCTGTTCACAAAGAACTCGCCTCGTGCAGGTTCTTTTTGGGTGTTCCTAATTCAGATCCAGGTTCTGGGCTTGATCTCAGATCTGAGGTGATGAGAAAACACCACAAGTGCAGTTATGAGGGGAGGATTTTAGCTCAGAATTACTCTGTTCACAAAGAACTCACCTCGTGCAGGTTCTTTTTGGGTGTTCCTAATTCAGATCCAGGTTCTGGGCTTGATCTCAGATCTGAGGTGATGAGA
>JBBMKD010000222.1:2449649-2469078 GCA_037834095.1 Argya squamiceps | reverse complement strand
AAACACCACAAGTGCAGTTAAGGAGGGGAGGTGAGAGCCAGGCTAACCCACACTCATCCCTTCTCCAGTTTTCCAAGGAGGGAAGTGCTTATATCTGTTTTTCCTATGAATATCCAATAAAATCCAGACATTTGAATGTCTTGGGCTTCTTTAAATCCCAGCATTATCAGAAAGTTTCATAATGTGTCTTAATAAAGTAAATTTTTTGGTCTGTTTGGGTTTGTTGGGGATTTTTTTAATCATCCTTGTTGTGCAATGTGGTGAAAGGTCTGAATTCCCAGCATTTCTTCTGGAGCATTTTCTTCCAGGGCATGGACATAAGAGGTGAAGGAATGGGAAGAGCTGCAGGATCTCTGCTCACTCTGTGCTCTAAAGGCCTCGAGTGGACATGTTGACTGTAACCAGATGGCTCCAGGCTGCTGAAATATTCCCAATCTCCATCATGAGCAATATTCCAGTGATTGCTGCTTTTCTCAGTGTCATGAACTGCTCTGTGCCCCTGCTTTGTCAAATGTCTCTTACAAAGTGACTTCCAGCCTTTCCAAACCTTTCTGCCCCTCACACCTCATCCCCACACCCCCAGCTCTGCAGCAATTCCAAATTTCCCCACATTTGGCTACAAACCTTGCAATGGGCACAGTTTTGCTGCTAGGAAAGGGTTTAATTAATTCCTCCTCTTAATGAGCAAACCCAGCAGGGCAATGTCAGGGCTCAAAAATGATCTGCACAGCTTTAAACACAGAATCTTTGACAGCTCAGAGCACAGCCAGGGATGGCAGGAGAGTTCTAACAGATTTAATTTCTTTAATAAATCAACTAACAGATGGATTTAACAAATAAGGTGTGAAAAGGTTGTGAGGTATGAAAAGATTGTGATGTCCAACATGCAAGGGCAGACCTACAAAGAAACCCCAATGTCCCAGTGCCCCAAACTGCTGCTTCCCACAGCCCCCAGCACCCTGCAGCCAGCCCCACTCCTGAGCACTCCTGCTTCTCAGATCCCTCTCCCATTTCCCCTCCTCATTTCCCACACACTTCAAATTCTTCCCATGTTTGCAGGACCTACACTGGGCAGAGGTTTCCTGTGAGTTTGGTCACTCCTGGAGTACAATCACGGTGAAAAATAGAAGTTTGCCAGGTCACCTCAGTTTGTCATGTCCTGGCTGATGGAATTATTCATTGTAGGGGACAAATTCTGTGTGAGAGCCTTGATTATCCAACAGCAATTCCATGGGACAGGTCTCAGCCTCCTCTGGAAAGTGGAAATCATCCCATTCCAGCCAGTTAAAAGGGCCTGAATGATTTCTCTGATTGCCCACATCTCCCACAGAAAATCCTGGGCAGAAAAGGTGATTAGCATTCCAGTTAATGGAGCTCAAAGCTATTAGTAATAAATCCATTAGAACTTTTAATTAAAACCCCCAAACTCGTCAGGCAAAATCCACCCCATACAATAAAAGAAATTTATAATATCAGTAATAATTAGCAATGCATCCTGTAGGATTAAAAATCATTAAAATAATTACATTTTGAAGTATTTTTAAATAGGTAATAGACTGCTTCAAAGACACTAATAAAATTATATTCAGAACCTGTAGGCTACTGTCCAGGCAGGATATACCCTGAGCATAGTCTAAAATAATGAACTTACAAGTAATTAACAAGTAGCAGGCACTGGATAATTACTTTTAATGATCTTGCCTTCCTTCTTGAAGATAACAAAGATTTGGGGCCCCTTTGAGCAAAATTTTGGTGGCAGTCACAGTTTGTGTGTTGCTCACTGTTCCCAACATCCAAAAAGAAACAGGTTTGAAGTATTCCAAGATTACAGGGGCACACAAATAGTCTGGAGCCCAAAATTCCCACTAAGGAAAGCCAAAAATAAATTCAAATGTTGGTTGTCCAGGGTGATAAGAACTGGTTTTGCCACAATTGCCAAAATTCAGGTTGTGTTATGTGAAGGCTCAATGGACTTGGTCAATATTAGTCTAAAACAGGGAAAATGAGTCTGCAGGATGAATTCCTGAGCTGGTTGGAAGTTTAGGGGATTTTCCTTGTTCTCTGCTTCCACAATTTTTGCAGAAAATATGCAAAAGCCTGAAGAGAAGGAAGAGAATGATGGAGCTTCCATGAAATGAAAGATTATGGACAGAATTCCACATTTCCAAGGCAGCTCCACTCCACTCTCCACTCTGGCTCCTTCCCAGCCTGGAGCTGAGCAGGATTTGTGGAAATTCCTGGGATCCCAACTGCTCCAGTCAGCCCCAAAGTGCCAAAACATAAACTTCACAAACAAGGCCAGGCAGAGATGGATGGAGCTGCAGGACAGAGGAAAGGAAACCTCCAGCCTGCTCCCAGGAGGAAACAACTTCCTGGGGAAGTGATCAGGTGCAGAGGAGTGGAAGTAGCTTATCAAAATTAAAGCTTAATTAAAATATGAGGAACAGATCAACATTAAATGGACGAGTTGGACCTTTAGTACAAACTCAGATGAAATGACACCACTTTAAAAACCTCTTTGTACAGCACTAAATCTCCCAAACTCAAAGCCCAGAAGCAATGCATTACTTTGCCCAAAAGAAAGATTTGTCTTCAAAATTCACTTTGGGGTTGAAAGAGAACCACTGATTTCTGAATTTCCATTGAAAATTCCAGAATAACACCACAGCACTGCCAAAGCTGATGGTGGAGAAGCATTCTCAGGTGTTTATCAGCATCCCCTTATCGTTTAGATTATCTGCAAGCAGAACTCCAGGTGAGATTGGCAGATGTTGGGGGCTGAGGTGCTGACAAAGCTCAAAAATGCACAGCCAGAACTGTCCTCAGCAAGGAGAATTTGCATCATAAAGCACCTGAAAAACATCAGCAGGTGGCTCCTCCTCACCAGTGTGATGTGATCAGTGGGAATTCTTGTTCCTGAGGACATTTGTCTGATTTAATCATTTTTTTTTCAGAATCATGGAATGGTTTGGGACAATTTCTGCTATCCAACCTGCTCCAACCTGGCCTTGGGCACTTGCAGGGATCCAGGGGCAGCCACAGCAAATCTGGGAACCTGTGTATCACCACCCTTCCAGCCAGGAATTCCTTCCCAAGAGCTAAACTTTACTCCAATCAACAACAGGGCCAAAAATTAAAATTTTTCCATGCCATCCACTGGTGTTTCCTGGATATCCATCCAATCCCAAGGCTGCACATCCACAAAGAAACTGAAAATAAACAGGCAGTGCTAATAAGCAGAATGTAAAACAGCCATTAAAGGCAAATGTAATGAACTGTTAAGTCTAGACTATTCCACAAAGACTGGCAATAGGCTGGATTTTGAGCTCTTTTATGATGTGTTCTGGAAGAAAAAGTTACCAACGTGAAAATGAAGTCTAAGGGAAAAAAATCCCTCAGAAGATGTGGAAGTTTTAAGGAAGAATGATAAAAAAATGTTTTAAAGAGAAATAAGAGAGAAAATAAACTGATAGAACAGGTTGGAAAAAAAAAGAATCCTAAAAAGAAATTTATCTGAAATGTTTCTTAGTAAGAAAAGTAAAATAAATAAAACCTGATCATCAAGGTAGTGGTGAAGAGCAGCTCTGTGAGTGAGAAATAAAACTGAAGTGATACAAATTTGCAGATGCTGAAACTCCAACTGAGGATTGTCATTACCACAAAGACTTAAATTAATGACAGGAGATCCGTGGAAGAATAATAAAAATTTAAGTGAGCAGGGACAAATGAAAAATCATTAAAACCTTGAGAAAAAACCTCAGATGTAGACAGCCTAGCTTAACACAACTCTGAAAAATGGGGGGAAATGAGTCCTGCCTGTTCATTTTTCAGTGGGATAAATGTTAGTGCTGCAGTTGTATTTCACCCCCTGGAGTTCTGTCCTTGGCTTTAGGGGGCAATGACTTGACTCAGAAGCAGGGAGGGAGAAATTTAAGGTACAATGAGAAAGCAGCTTGGAGTTTGACTTGTTGAATCAGTTGGCAGTGGGGTGTTTTGAGCTGAAAATGTCACATAAAGGGAATTTTGTGTGGAGTTCTGCACGTGGTGCTTCCAAGAGCCTGGAAAACAGCCTGGCAAAGCCATGGCAGGGGCAGTCCCACCCTGGACTCAGGGCTCTCAGCAAACTCTGGGGCTGGAAAGTTCTCCAGTTCTCTGCAATAATTTCAAAGTTCAGTAGATTGTGCTGGTATCCAGCAGCACTAACTCTAACAATGATCTAATAAAACTCTAATAATGATCCCAGCCCCATCACAGGCTCTGTGCCCTTGTCCATCCCTTCCCTGAATTCCTCTCTGCATCACAACCAGGCTCAGCTTCCATTTCCTCCTGCCTGGCTGCATGGGATGGAGCTGGAATGTGACAGCAACACCTGGGACAAAGTGATGGAAGCTTGGGGGTTCTGCACAGAGTTCTGGAAGAGTTTTTGGGGATATTTTGTTGGGATGTGTCCTCACATCACAGCAGAGAATCTCAGAATAGCTGGAAAAGAACTCCAAGATCATCGAGTGCAATGTGTGACAATCCCCACCTTGTCACCCAGCCCAGAGTGCCAAATCCAGTCATTCCATGAAAATTCATGGTGCACAGGCCTGCAAGGGAATATTGACCAAATTCCTGTCCCTAATTATTCTTTTTCAACAGAGAAGCTCATTCAGAATCTGATATCTATCCTTGTAGGACACGAAAGAAAGATGAGAGACTCCAAATATTTCAGAAGGCAAAGAGCACAGAAAAAAGCTTTTATTGTCTAATTTTTACTACTTTTATAAGGTGTTCTGATATAGACTTAACATGACTGGTGAATAAAAACAACACCTCTCTAATGCCATTGGTTAAACAGCAGAACACCACCTGGAGAGAGATTGTTTTGAGAGAGTTGTTTGCCAAGATTGTTTTGAGAAGAAACTTTTCTTGAGAATTTTTTCCTTGGGGAAAAGTCAGCAGCTGCCAGCAGGGTAAAATGTCCCAGACCCAGAAATACCAGGCCCACAGGTATCTGTGATGCTGTTGGGTATGGATGTGCTGCCACCCCAAAATGAGCAGCAGTCCCTGATGGTGGTGGGAAGTCTCCCCTGGCTCCCAGAGGGTGTGAGCAGAGGGAAAGCAGCACTGCAGAGGCCAAGTGGGCACAAGTGGGAGCTTTGGAGGAGCCTCAAGCACTTCTCAAGACTCACACCCAAAGCTGGAAGAGCTCCCCTGACAAACAGAGCCAGAGCTGAGCCCTGCAGAGCTCATTGTTTGTGGAGCTGGAGCACAATAATTCCTGTTTGCAGCCATTGGATCCAGTCTGGCCAGTGCAGGGCTGGAGACAAACAGGCAGTAATCGAGCTCAGTGTGGGATTTTTGCACTTAAAGCAGAATTATATGGACTTAGATCACCTCTCCACCTGAAGCAGGCTCATATTTACCAGGGTGGTGTGAAAGAGCCTGGGCCATCTGGGATTTTTATTGAAAGAAAAGACCAAGCCTAAGAAGCAGCTAATACTCACTGCAGCAGCTGTGCACTGTCTCCAAGGAGAATTATGGGACAGGCATTGCAGGCATTGCTTTGGCAGGATCTGATTAGATACACTTTGGTCAGGGGAAAAAAACAATGTTCTCCATCAAATAAACAGTTGGAGAAGGGAATTCTGATTTTTTTTCTGTTGTAAATGCAGGGTGATTCCAGAAACTGCTTTGTTGAAGTAATTAATTCTGGCTATAGAATAGGCACTGCAGCTAATTACAGATAGGAAGTATCTATAAAATGAATTAAAATTCACAAGCAAATGCTGCTGAAGGAGTTGACCATTTATTTTTAATGCTTTGAGGAGCATCTGCACTGGGAATGAGGAGAATAACAGCGTCCAGCAGAAACTTCTCTTTTGAAGAATATAAATTTTAAAAGTGTGAGTGCATTTAGGATGTTATCTTACACATTCTCCAGCTACCTCTGACACATATGGTACAAATTCTGTTGTCTTTGAAGTCATAAGCTGACTGTGACACTGGAAATATACTGAGGGTTTAGTTAAATTCTACCTCTACCTACATGAAGTTGTAGAAAATATCAATTACTCCTGAATTTTGTTAATTATTTATATCTATCTCAGGTGTCTGAACTGAAAAGAAATAACTTGTGTCGCTGGAGTACAATCCTCAATCCCTGCAGGCAGCACAATTAACTCCTGCACAAATATTGCAGCTGTAAAATGGTGTTACACCCCTTGTGATACAGCTGAAAACCTCAATTATTTAATGTCTGACACAATCTCCACAACCTGAATTTCTCCAATGCACAAAACCTTGTTCTGATGTAATATTTTAAATACCTGGAAAATTTAATGAATGGACCCAATTTGTTGTGCATAAATCCTTGTTACTTTCTGTTAATAGAAGGGAAAGATTTTCCTGTGGGATTGATTCTCCAAGTTTTTGAGAACTGCTCAAACAGATCCCAGCGTGGAACAATCAGGGTTTGTTGTTTTGTTTAATCCCAATAGAAATGAGAAAAACCACAGCAATTCTCATTTATATCATTTTTTTTCATACATGAGGGTTCCTGGTGCTTACAAATGATCTTGGATGGCAATTTCTGTTCACGTGGCACTTTGCTAAAATAGCAGAATGAACAAATGGGAACAAACAACCTGCAATAAACAAGTGGCCCCTCTTTTCTTCCAAAGATTTTATACATCAGTGCCTTGAAATAATATGGATGCTATTTCCAGCCACTTAAAAATAACTCCTAGTGCAGTATTTTCTTGTTACTATTGAGGGTGGGAGCAAGAATAGCTTTCCAAAAGAATATTTGGCATAGGAACAGTGTGCTATATAATTTTTTTTTAATAAAAGATCTCATGACACAAAGGCATCTGCAACTCAAGGACATGGGAATTCAGCTGGAACCCTCACATGAAAAATCCACCTGATATCCCCCAGAATCCTTGATTTGCAAAGAATCACTACAGTGATGTGGGATTGGAAATATGAAATGGACTGCAACAAGTTGATTTACGGCAGCAAATAAAAACATACTCACAGGCTGTTAACACGTACTCAGTGCAGTGTTTACTACACAAGTGTAAATAAATTTCTTCCAGTAGATCTTTATTGGGACCTGCCAGTCTATTTCTACTTGAGGCTCAGCTGGTGAGATCCTGACCTGCTGCAAAAGAAAATAATTCACAGGATTTCTTTCTAGTGAACTTAGAGAATTAAAAATAAAACAAACTGCAGTGGCATTAATTCCTTTGTTGATGATTAATTAAGAAGTGCTTTCTGCCACTCTTCATTCTTAGCCCAGCACTGGATTCTTCCCAAGAACCTTCTGATCCCCCACAAGGCTAAAAATGTTGTGCAGGGTTATCAGGATGCCTGCAGGGACCCTGGGCACACACAGTGACTCTGTGAGGACAGTCCAGCTTAAAAAAAGCCCCCAAAGAAATAGGAAACTGCAGCAAACCCCAAAAGGCTGCAATGATCTCACCCTGCATTGCAAGAGTCTCTGGAGGAGCAGGAAACAGAATATTGGGACTATTTTGGCCCCAGCTATGCACAGGGGGTTGGTTTGCTGTCTGCAGGGAAATCTGGGCTGTGGGAATGGCTTTGGAGTGACCCAGAGCCTCAAGGAGCAGCTACAGAGCTCAGAGGGCTCAGAGAGGTGAGACAGGAGCAGGAGAACCCCCAAAATGTGTCCTAGAGATCTCTGAAATGGTTCAGAGACTTCACAGGAGAACCTCCCAAAATCCAACCTGGAGATCACTGCAATGGTTACAGGAACAGCTCCCAAAATCTGACCTGGAGATCTCTGCAATGGTTACAGGAACAGGCCCCAAAATCTGACCTGGAGATCTCTGCAATGGTTCAGAGACTTCACAGGAGAACCTCCCAAAATCCAACCTGGAGATCACTGCAATGGTTACAGGAACAGCTCCCAAAATCTGACCTGGAGATCTCTGCAATGGTTCAGAGACTTCACAGGAGAACCTCCCAAAATCTGACCTGGAGATCTCTGCAATGGTTCAGAGATCTCACAGGAATACCCCCCAAAATCTCACCTGGAGATCATTGCAATGGTTCAGGGATCCCACAGGAGAACCTCCCAAAATCTGACCTGGAGATCTCTGCAATGGTTACAGGAACAGCTCCCAAAATCTCACCTGGAGATCTCTGCAATGGCTCAGAGATCTCACAGGAACAGCCCCAAAATCTGACCTGGAGATCTCTGCAATGGTTCAGAGATCTCACAGGAATACCCCCCAAAATCCGACCTGGAGATCTCTGCAATGGTTACAGGAACAGGCCCCAAAATCTGACCTGGAGATCTCTGCAATGGTTCAGAGATCTCACAGGAATACCCTCCAAAATCTGACCTGGAGATCTCTGCAATGGTTCAGAGATCTCACAGGAACCCCTCCAAAATCTGACCTGGAGATCACTGCAATGGTTACAGGAACAGCCCCAAAATCCAACCTGTAGATCACTGCAATGGTTCAGAGACATCACAGAAGGACCTCCCAAAATCTGACCTGGAAATGATTGTATGAAACCACTGAAAAGTTTAAAAACTGCACCACAGCAGCTCTGGCTGCAGTTCAGTCTGCCTGCAGTCCCCACACTGGCCCAAACACACCCATTTGCCATTTCAATACATCACCAGGTAACATTTCTCACTGAACTCCTACATTCTCCAGCTACATTTCAGTCCAGAACTGTGAAAGGTTTAATTTGTACCCGTGCTGGGAGCTGTTTGAGTGGGATTGGTGGGGCTGAGCAGGATGGAGGCAGGAAAAAGCACTCCCATTACTCTGTCAAGGTGAATCCCCCTGGAATTCTGACTCTCTGGGCTCTGAGGTGGAACCATGGAATTGTTGAGGTTGGGGAACACCAGTGAGATCAAATCCAACCATCACCAGTGTCCACCACAATCCTTGTCCTCTGAACACTTCCAGGGCTGGGGACTTCACCACTTCCCTGAGCTGTTCCCATGTTTTACAATCCTTTCCTTGAAGAAATTTTTCCTAATATCCAATTTAAACCTTCCCTGACAGAACCTGAGGCCATTTCCTCAATTGTTACCTTTGGAAAAAATTGACTTTGGAAAAAAAAATTGCTTTAGAAACACAAAACTGATGCTGTGGACTTTGATTTTCTTATTTCAAAAGACAACTCTTGACTTCATAATCTATTCTTAACCCTTGTTTAATAATCCAGAATATTTATATTATTAAATAATAATCCATAACACTCATGCTGACTCTCAATGATTCAAAGACATTTTCCTATTTAACTATTTGTGTTCTGCATGTAATAATTACCATTTTAGTGATCCTAAATACCTAATTTTAAAAAAGTGGACAGAAATTTCATGGAAGAGAACACAAGTTACATCAACTGATAAAATTCAAACAGAAGAAAAACAGATTTTGGGGCCTCAGGAGCAAAAGTGCCATAGAACTTCTTACACTGCTACAAGTGTGTTTTTCTGATTTATCCTATTTAAGATGAGATTTTGAAGTGTGAATTTTGATAATTCACTTGTCAGGTATGACAATATCTGCTGTAAAGTGATAAAAGGGGAGGGCAAGCCTGGGCTGTCACTCTGATTAGTAAAGTACTACAGGGAGCAAACCCTGAGGAATGTGCACTGCCAGCAGATGTAAAAGCTCCTGGGCTAAGATGTTTGGAAGTAACAAAAAACAGGCAGGAAAATTGAAATTCAGATCTCCCACCTCTGAATTCAAAATTGTATCAATGGGCCCAGGTTGATTAGTCAGACACAGCAGCCAAAAGTCACTTAGCAGGGAATAGGATCTGCTGCAACATTCCTGCAGCAGCCTTTGGAATCTTCTCTCCATGGGCCACAAAAACTTCCCAGTTCAAGAGATCATGAGAAAGACACTGGGTCACTATTCTATCTTCTTTAGTTTTAGAATAATGAAGCTTAATTTCTTGCCTAGAAGCAAAGAAAGGGCATTTTTATGGCAGATAATTTGATGTAATTCTATATGAAAAAAGCAGGTTTTTCACTGAGTTCAGATTGGCAGCAAAAGCTGCAGCATAAGCCCAGGGATATATCAAAACCTCTTTCTCAAAAGCAGGATTTTAATCCTGATTTATAGGATTTCTCAAGGCACAAAGCCTTGATCATTTTTTTTAATATCTAAAAAAAATAGATCTTGTAAAATACTTGTGATAGAGAAATAAATGTGTGTGGACACAGCAAACACGAGTTTGTTCAGCCACCACCCTTAAGTTACAAGACTCAGACACAAGAAAGAAATCAAGACATGAAGCAAATGTTTCTGTCAATCCACCCCCAGAATGGATCCTGAAGGATGTTGGTGTCAGCAACAGAAGTGCATAAACCAACAGAAAAATACTAAATTCACCACAGACTTTAAGCAAACACTGGAAATTTTTGTGTAATTATTAATAATCAGGGCTTGTAGAGAGCTGGTGGATTACTAAACTCTCACCAGCCAAGCAGTGATTTCAGATTTCAGCATTAATGGGTGCAGAGAATGGATTCCCCAGCAATTTCAAAGGCAGCAGATCCTCAGCTTGAACTGTTACCCAACCTCTGCTCCCAGGGCCAAAGGTGGAGAACTTCAGCATCCCCAGGGTGAGTCAGAGTTTGCACAAGCAGGAAAACTCTGGGCATGAAAAGCACTGGCCAAGTCATCCCCAGCACCACGAGTGTTCCAGGGCTGGAATTGCATGGAAAAAACTCCCTCTTAGTGAAAAAACAAAGGATGCCTGTGGAACACTTGGCTGCACATCCCAGCTCTCCCTCCACCTGTTATCTCTGTTATTTTTGGCAGCAGTGCTGGGGGAGCCCAGTTGAAGTGTGGATTTCACTGCTCAACCTGTTGGCAAATTCCATCAAGGGGGGTTTTCTCCCTGCCTGGTGTCATGGACAGGGGAGTGCAATCCATAAGGAAACAGGAAAATCAGAGCTGTGAGCCCCTGTAGGGACATTCCCTCCCAGGATAGTGTGGAATTCATCACAGGATGAATTCTGCAGTGCTGTTTGTGCCTCTGAGCTCTCCCAGTCCTGCTGCTGCTGCTGCTCTGGGGTCATTTCCCTTTGGACACTGTTAAGTAGGCAAAGAATGGCTTAAAATGGGAATAAAACCCCAGAGCTGAAGACCAAGGTAAGTTTTTTTTTGCTCTGTGGACTGACATCAGTGAAATTCAATTTGTAAATGGGTTTAGTGATGGCAGCAAAGGGAAACCACGGAGTGAATATGGCCCTGACAAAATCCCTAATTGGGGCTGACTCACGTTCATCACCTCATTCTCCTGGCTCGGGGTGTCACCGAGGCCTGTAACACCTCCAGCTCCTGCAATCAGCCCTTTAGGATCTTCCTGAACAGGAGTCTGTACCCTGAGCAGTGGCTTTGTGTGTGTTTTTAGGGTTTTTGTTTCACTTCAATAGCCCCTGATGGTGATTTAAAAATCTATTCATGCTTTTGGCCTCGGCAATCTCCTGCATTCCAAAATCTCATTCCCTGCTATTTAGGAACACTCCACGTTTGCATACTGCCTGTTTCTTGTGGATGAAAAAGGAGGGAAAATGATGTTCTGTGCACCTTTCCCACACTATTCATGAATTCTGAGGCTCCCTCCACAACTCTGCATTTCGTGTTCTCGGCGCAGAGCGGAAAAATCCTAAAGAATTCAATCTCTCCTCACAGAGCAGTTGCTCCATAATTTTGATCACTGTGACATCTCAAGTTACTGTCTAAGCTTTGCAAAAAGCAAAATACATGAGCCTGGTTCAAATAAACCACAGCTTTGCTGAAAATCAGAGTTACAGTTAAAAAACAAATTATAATCACAGCTAAAAACACAATTAAAATTGTCTTTTTTATAAATACAGGGGAAAAGCAACACTCACAAGTGACTAACAGCACTGTCCTGTGATATGTTGGTCCAAAGGGCTCTCATAGCAAAGTCTAAGTTATAAAAGGACTTTTTATGGTATAGAAAGTTATAAAAAGAAGATGAGAAGGATGCTGCCCTTATCTGGAACTAGGGAAAAGCAGCAGCTCCAGACAGGTAAACTCAGTACAAATCCCCAGTGGAGAAATATCACAGGGAGCACACAGGGCAGTAAATGGGCCCCTGGGCCTGAGGAGATCTCAGAGAGGCAAAAAGCAGCAAGCTGGAGCAGCTGTGCCCCAGGAAAAGCAGAACCAATGGATTTGCCACCTCCTGACTCCAGGGATCCCAGCACCTCTGCAGAGAACAGCATGGCCAGGCAGGGAAATTGGGAATCATAAACTGATTTGTTAAACAAGTTCTCAACATCCAAAATGCTGCTTCATTTCAGTGCCAGATGTGTTTTGCTGAGAAAGCAGAGTAAAGGTGACTGGAACTCACAGGAGAACTTTGAACTGGGCTGTGTTTCCCACATTTTTCCCAGAGCTGGCACTGACCATTGGATCTGCCTTTCCATATTTCATCTACCCCAAGCCACAGAGTGCAGCCCAGAGGGACAGCCCAGACTCTGATGGTTCTGTGTGACACAGAGAGCAGGGCAGGTCCTCAATGCTCAGGGGAACCCAAAGCAGCCCCAGAGAAACACCAGGATCCCAGAGCAGCCATGGAAAAGGAGCTCAGGCACTGGAAGGGACTGGGAAGGGACTGGGAAGGGACTGGAAGTGGGGGAGTCACCTTCTCTGGATGAGCAAGGAATGACAGGACGTGGCACTTGCTGAGAATGGGATTGATCCCAGGTTGGACTCGATGCTCTGGGAGGTTTTTCCAAGCTGGATCATTCTGGATCTGAGTGGATCTGGGCAGCTGAGCCTGGCACTGCAGTGCTGCCATGAGACATCCTCTGTTTCCAGGGGTTTCTGCAAAATAAAATAGAGGTAGGGTGGGACTTTGGCGTGGAGATGGGAGGTGAGAGGGGCAGAGCAGGACAATTCCTACAGGAATGATGAGTGACCATGGCCAGAGCACATCCTGCAGCACTCAGGGCAAATCCTGGGAGCACAGCTGGGGTGAGAATTCAGATTGCACAAATACAGCCCATAATAAGTTAAATTTTGGGTTCAGCTGACTGGGTGGTTTAAAAGATCACTGCCTGGCTGGCGGTGTCTGCATTGCCACATTTATTCTCCCTAAAACCTGTCACAACCTCTCTGGCACATCACTTCCCAGGTCAATGGTCTCTGATCCATCCCTACTGCAAAGATCCAGTTCCCATTTAATCAATACACTTCCAATCTGTCAATAATTCACTTTAACCTCAGCCATTTGACAGAACTGAATCAATAAACTCTATGTGAAAATTTGTCATGAGTTTTTCAGTTGTTAATGTCTCCTTCTATAACTCAAGGCCAAAATTGGCAAATTTTTTTGTTAAATGAGAACTTCTTTTCATTCCAAAGAAGATTTTCCTTGAGAAAGAAAAGCTTTCTTACAGTTGGAAAAAAAATAAAATAAAATGGTATTTTTAAATCAAGACATGAAAGACTCAAAAATCCCCTGAACAGTTCAAATTCATAAACTGAAGTAAACTTGGGAAAGGCACAGAGGGGTTTATTCCAGATTGGCATGATATGATATGAACATATTCCAGATATGTTAGAGGAAATAAGGATTTACTTATGATAATGAAATCAGTAAAAAAATAAGCAAGAAAAAACGAGAAGTGACTCTGTACTAAATTTACTGACATTTGACTAAGATCTATTTAAAGTTTTCTCACAGAAACCATCAAGTTTCAATCAATGCTACTGGAACTGGTCTCGTGGAGGAGGTTTGATGAGTGTAAATACATTTGGACACCAAAATTACTTATTTTCATGTTTATCAAAACCAATATTCAGGATTTAACAAGTCTCCAAGATAGTGGAGTCAGTTAAGTAATAAAATTGATCATAAAAGTTTATTAATTTGCAGTTGTGATCCGGAAATGGGATTCAAATGAACCAGCTTAAATTAATTTCAAAATCTTCTCTTGCCCAACCATTAAATAAATTTTTAATGTGTCTAAAAGACTGTAAGTATTAAGATATGGCAAAAAAAAATCAAGCTGAGCATTTCTGCCTACCAGCAGTACGTGTTTCAGAATTGAAATTTTCCTTTCCTCTCCTATTCACCCACTTTGAGCAGAAATCACAGCTGAAAACAGCTGAGTCAGATATATTTTATTTGCTCTGTAATGAGCGTTTTTAAATGCTTCCCTGACTGCTCCCAATAAATCACTTTGTAATTAGCCCACTGAATTTGGAGCTGATTTGGCAATATCTGTGTGGATCAGGGGGGATTGTGGTTTTTATCAAAATTGCCTGAGATAAGGAGCACAGCAGGTTTCTGTGGCTGTGTCTTGTGAATTCAGGTGAGGTGCAATCCTCAGACGTTATCAAAGCACTCCCAGTTTGCTTTGAAATCTAAACAACCTAAAAATAGGCTGAAAGGGTTCTGGAAAAAGGAGAAGTGTGGAGTAAACTTATTTCAAAACAGTTTTCCCAGTAGAACAAATCATCTCTAAGGCAGGGGATGAGTGATGTGAAAAAGGATGATGTGCCATTAAAAAAATCTTTATTTTATACTAAACAAGGTGTCTGGTAAAAGCATCATTTTCCTTTTATACAAGACACAGGCATTAAAAATAATCAGTTCTGCCAAAGATAACCTATCCTTAAATTGTATTTACTTGCTGTGTATGCCATCATTGTTTACTTGAAGTGGCTTATAAAGATGCCTAACAAAAAATAGCATTATAATATTAAATTAGTAATTGATCAGCAGATACAGTGGATTTTCTTCTCCTCAAATTACCATTGATCTGGAACCAGATCCAGTTGTTCTGGATTTATTACAGGAAAGGTTGTGGGAACTCTGAGCTTCCAAAAGCCTCCCAAAATGGGAAGTTCTGTGTCCCCATGTCCCAGAACCTGCTGTGTGCAGCAATTTTGTGCTCCCAAAGGATCCATTCCCCTCCATGTCAGCTCAGTGGGGTACTGAGATGTCCCATCCCATTCATTCCACTTGCTGCTCCTCATTTTTGGGCTGAGGATGATTGCTGGGCTTCCCAGGCAGTGCTAATAGTCCCTTCCTGAATAATCCCACGGAGGCAGACGAGGAGAAGAGAAGCAGCATTCATCAGAGGGAGCAGAAATGAGTAGAATTAGCACAAAATAGTCCAAAATAGAAAAGCTCTAGACCACAAGATGAGACTTGTTTCATTAGCTATAAGTAGCACCATGTGTAGGAGCATATAAAGTGTGGCTACATTTCAAATATAAAAATATTACCATGAGGCTTCTCCCTCCCACTCTATTATACTCTCCAAGAGAAAAGAGAGTAGGTAGACAATGAAATTCTTAGTTCACTGCCAAGAATTCCAGTGCAAACAAATTATCAAGAGAATCAGGTAAGAATAATGATGTGATATTGATAGAGAAAGCAGGAGCTCGGTATAAATTAAAGTTTAAAATAAACTGGAGGAGTGACAGAAGGAAAAGGTAAAGAGGCAGGCAGAGGAAAAGCTCAGTGTTTTGGGAGAGGAAAGGGATGGACACAGCAGGAATACACTCTCCTTGGATAACAGGAGCAGCACAAGCCTCTCCTTATGGAAAAAAACCCAGGAATTTCAGCAGAAAGTAGTTCCTGATTGCCAAAATGAGCCCCTTGGAAAATCACTACTATTCACTGAACAGGGGAGAGCAGAGAGGGTGACTGTGCTGTTCCGGGGCGGGTTTGGGGTTGGAGCAGCTCAGTCCATCTCCCGTGACTCCTGGGAATGCTCCCGTCGGCTCCGGGGCTGAGCACAGCAGCGGAGGTATTTATTTTTACCCTGCCTGCCTTACTTTCCTTCCCAAGGTTATCCAGAGAGAAGTGATCAGGGCTGAAATCCCAATTCTCCTCCTGAGCAGTCTCAGGGATCGTCTCCACTGACCTACTTTTCCTCCTCCAGGATGCTCCTGGTGCCTTTCCTGGGCTGCTTCGGCTCCAACTCCGCAGGGAATTCCCGGCAAATGCAGCCCCTCTCACCCACAAACATCGGCTCCTTCTGCTGGAAACACACCTAGGGAGAAATTCCATCCTTCCCACAAAGAGGTCAAGGGATAGTCCAGGGAAATGTGCCAAAATATAAATTATGGGATGATTTTGTTTGGTCATAAATTCGAATTTCATCAGTTCCCTGAATTGGTAAAAGCATCGGGCAGATTCACATTAAATCCATTTAATGCCAATTGGATCAAGAGACCCAAGGAATTCCAAAGAATCGTTGTTGAAAGTGAAAATAATTACAAGAAAATGAAAAAAAATTAATACACATTCCTGTTGGTCAGATTCTTCTTGCTAATGATTGGCTCTTTCCTTTTTACTTTTCTATGGAGCATTTTTAGATAAATATCTATTTTTTCTCTGAATAACCTCCCCCAAGCTGTGCTGTTAGAATTGCATTTTATGGTTTCTCTCTCACAATCCATCACTGAAATCAATAATTCCTACCCTGATACAATCACAGAAGTGATAATATTGTCCTTAAAATTAGGACAATAAGGATAAAAAATTAAGGAAGAATATGTTTACCAACACACTGAATGTGCTTCCACCTAAAGATTCTCCCAGTTGAAAAGTCAAGCACTTGAATTGAAAAATTTCACTCAAACTCCAGAAGATGTGAACAAAATTGATGCAAATATTTTATATTATTTTGCCACACAAAAGAAAATTCTCCCTGTAGAAACGTTCTGCTTTGCAGCTTTACAGATGGTTTTTCATACAGAGAAAAGGAAAATTGGATTTAGCACTGGCCTTCATTCCTACCAAGAGGAATGATTCAAGTGGAGCCATTAATGTGGATAATTCTTAAAGGAAAAAAAGGGAAAATTAAAAAAAATTACTTTGTGTATGTGTAATGTATGGGTCTATAGGTACATGAAATGAATCACATGTAAATTAAAGAAAAAACTCCCACACATTATAAGCAGAGGAAAAAAATGTTCTAAAATTCTGATGACTTCCACATTTTACCCACCTTAACGTGATTATGTAGAAATTGGTAGGTCACAAAACCAAAATTTCTGTAGCTCACAAAACCAAAATTTCTGTGATTCAAGGAAGACCTGAACTAGTTTTCATAAAATCAGGAGTGGTTTTATAAAGATTTCTTCCCTCTGTTTCATTTTGTATATGTTATTTTATTGTCTATTGGGGCAGCATGACTGTTTCCCAAATAAAACAAACAACTGAAGGTTCAAATGTCTTAATCTCATGTCAGCAGTCAAAGACATCAATAATTTTGATACAAATGTCTTAGAACTCGTGTAAATTAATGCTGTAAAGAGTTTTCCCAAGAATAAAGTTACACAGATTTGTCAAAATGGATTCTGGAGCATGTAGAGTATAATTACCCTTTTCCAAATAAAAATGCACCATGTCATTAATGGTTTACACCTCTGTGCTGCCATGCAATTAGAGAGCACCACAAGATTTATGTAACAGCCCCAGAAATTGGTTTTTGGGAGTGTCCTGATCCCACTGAGGGATGTTCAGGTGAGGTTTTCCCCCTCCCCGTGCCCGTGGAATGGTTTGTTTTGGAGGAGTTACACTTTTGTGATTCTTTAAGCTCTTTACAACTCCCTCATCTCATTTGCACTGCTGGAGATCTTTAAACCCACTCTCTTCATAGTCCAAAACAACATAACGAGATTAGGCTGGGAGCCAAGGAAATCAACCCTGTGCCAACCAGGCTGGGAATTCTAATTAGAGCATCTTTTGTGTTAACCCCCATTTGCCACCATCAGGACAATATTGTCACTTCTGTGATTGTATCAGGGCAGGAATTATTGATTCCAGCAGTGGGCTGGGAGAGAAACCATAAAATGTGATCCTAACAGCACAGCTTGGGGGAGGTTATTGGGAGAAAAAATGGATATTAATCTAAAAATGCTTCATAGGAAAGTAAAAAGGAAAGAGCCATTCATTAGCAAGAAGAATTTGATCAACAGGAAGGTGCACAAGGGGAATTGTGTCCTAATCTAGTCAAAAGTCTTTCAATGGGTTTGGAGTTTGGGTAAATTTTCAGGTTGAAATTTCACACCATCATGTGAGCCATAAGGGTGAGATGTTAAATAAAGGAATTTTTAGGAAAAGGGAATTTTGTAGGAGGATGTTATTTGGTGAGGGATCTCTCCAAAATCCAACAAGATACCAGCCAGGACGCTTCTTCATATAAAAGAATAAATTTTAAACCCAAAACATACATTTTAATGAGAATTCAAATACCCTAATGAATTTAAAAGACAACTTGAATCACAGGTATTGCACCACTTGTGTTGGAGAGTTTGAAAAGCATGCACTGAAATAAATATTAAAAATACACTTACACCACTAATTCAACCAACTAGAACCAGTGAAATTAAAATAACATTCATATTTCAAGCAACAAATTGCCTAAATATCAGTGTCATCAATGCCTGGGTGTCCTCACTGAAACCTTTGTCATTCTTTGCAAAAATAAATTTAATATAAACTCAACCAAAGTGGGGATGTGTGGAATGAATGTGTTTATCCCAATCTATTTATCACAGCACAATCATATCTGAACATGAACCCCCAAGTGTGAAAGCACTCACACTGCATGTTCCAGCAGTTGTTTTGCAGTTTTTGAGATGCTATTTTTGTTTCCATACAGAGACAAACACGAAAAATGAAATTAGAAGAACGCTTTGAAGTTCACTATTGTAGGAAAAAAATCAGCCAAGCTTCAAAACTTCCATGAGATTGTTAATTGTGCTCTGAGTGATGGGTGTAGAGTTAAAATCATATTTCTGTGTGACAAAAGCTGCCTGAAAAAACAATTCAGTTTTTCATGGGATAGCTCAAAATTATTTCTCATCTGTGAGAATTGAAGAACTTTTCTTCTCTGTGACAGAGCAGGTTAATAAATTTTGTGTAAGGAAAAAACTTCCTGTAAAAACAGCCATGAAAATATCATGGAATATTTTATGAACTTGTTTCTGTCCTGTGTCCCAGGCAGGGCTGGATGGGGTTTGGAGCACCCTGGTCTATGGAAAATGTGGGATATGGGGTGGGAGATGTGAGATGGGATGGGATGGGAGATGGGATGGGATGGGAGATGGGATGGGAGATGGGATATGGGGTATGGGAGATGGGATATGGGATGGGATATGGGATATGGGATATGGGATGGGATGGGATATGGGATGGGATATGGGATATGGGATGGGATATGGGATATGGGATATAGGACATGGGATATGGGATGGGATATGGGATGGGATATGGGATAGGGTATGGGATGGGATATGGGATGGGATATGGGATAGGGGATATAGGACATGGGATATGGGATGGGATATGGGATATGGGATATAGGACATGGGATAGGGGATGGGATATGGGATGGGATATGGGATAGGGTATGGGATGGGATATGGGATGGGATATGGGA
>JBBMKD010000222.1:2437725-2449549 GCA_037834095.1 Argya squamiceps | reverse complement strand
TGGTATGGGATATGGGATGGGATATGGGATATGGTATATGGGATGTGATATGGGATATAGGACAGGGTATAGGATATGGGATGGGATATGGGATGGGATATGGGATATGGGATATGGGATGGGATATGGGATATGGGATGGGATATGGATATGGGATGGGATATGGGATGGGATATGGGATGGGATATGGGATGGGATGGGATATGGGAGATGGGATATGGGATATGGGATGGGATATGGGATATGGAATATAGGATGTGGGATATGGGATGGGATATGGGGTGGGGAGGTGGGGTGGGATATGGGATGGGAAATGAGATGGGATATGAGATATGGGATATGGGATATGGATATGGGATATGGGATATGGGATGGGATATGGGAGATGGGATATGGGATATAGGATGGGATATGGGATATGGGATGGGATGGGATGGGATATGGGATGGGATATGGGATGGGATATGGGATATGAGATATGGGATATGGAAATGGGATGGGAGATGAGATGGGATGGCACAGCATGGCATGGGATGAGCTTTTAGGTCTCTTTTTTCTCAGGTCCTGTGCAGAACTTCCCAGGTTCTGGCAGCCAAGTGGGAAGTGCAGATGGGAACTTGTTGCTTTAGGCTTAAATCAATCTCAGCTGTAACAAAACCTTTCTCAAATATTTTTCAAGCCTTTCAGGATTTATAAAGCTCTGCCTGGTGTTTTACAAGTCACTGGGCTCAGTTTCATTTAAGAAGTTAATTTCTATTTTGGAATACTCTGGAAGAAAACCATCTGAGAGGAACTTGATTCTCCCCAGAAGTTTCTTGCCTCTGCAGCTCTCGTGAACACTGAGCAGAGCAATCTCACATTTTAATGCCTTCAGAAGTAGGAAAGTTCCTTCCCCAGGAAAATATGATTGATTGTTACAATGACAGTAATTGCATTTTAGTAAAAGTAACCATTATGGTAATTTTCCTCCAGAAAGAGACATTTAACTAACTTAAGTAACTTGTTACTTTTCAACACATTAACTTTGACAAATTTAACATTACAAACGTACAGAGTTCACAGCCACAACAACGTGCATCACTTAGGCAGTGTGCACACTTTTTCATTCCTAGAGATCAAGCAGTGTTTCCAAATAGGAGATGCTGAAAAAACTGTGCACACATAACACAGCATTAATTAAACTGTTAAGAGCAGCTCTAGCACATGCAGTGCCAAGTCTCCTGTGGAAAAATCCTGCTTTCCAAGCAGCAAAACTTCTCTCAGCGTTTCAGTGCACGGATGGATCCCAGCCTCACCCCCTGAACTCTCTGTGCTGTGACAGAGCTCCTGCATTTCCCCCAAACTGTTATTTAGAGACATTTTGTGCCACTCAGATTGTAGGAACTTTTTGAAAGTGTGGTTTCTGAGGATTAGGAATGCCAGCCTAAAATAATTTAATCACCCCGAGTTTGTTTTGTATGAATTCACAGGAGTTAAAATAAAAATGCTCTGCCTTTGCTTGAAAGATAATCATTCCTGGAGCTTTAAAGGGATTCTAAACTGGAGCTCAGAGAATTTCCATACTACTGAACAGTTTTACACTAGAAAAGAACTGAAATTAGTCTGGATTCAAATTTTGTTTTTAAGAAACTTCCTCTAAATGAAAATATCGAAAATTTGAATTTCAATCCAACAGATTTAAAAATTTCACTTCACTTTCCTAACTTCTTTGAAGGAGCAGATTAAGTATTTCACTGGGGCAGCCAATGGGTTTACCTTCCTCTTATTTAAAGGAAGGTAAACATTTTTAAGGGAAATTTTTAAGGGAAAATTTTAAGTCACATTTTTAAGGGAAATAACACAGGTGGTATAAGATGGAGGAGAGACCAGAGAAAATTACAGAGAGCTAAGAAATAAAAACAATATTAATCTATATTATCTCAAAGCCTGCTGGATTGCTTTTTCAGCACCAGCCTTCCAGATCATTTAAAAAAAAAGCCTTAATTTTTCTATTGTATTCTTTTAAACTTTATTTTTAACTTTTAAGAACTTAAACCTGTGAATTGGTCAATGTTTTTTCTTGGCTTTTACAACCAAAGGCAACTCTTAGGTTGCAAACTCTTCCTGACAGAAAAGGCAGAACCCTTGAGTAGTCAGGATGGATTGGAAATTCTCACAGTTCAAGGAACC
This sequence comes from Argya squamiceps, assembly GCA_037834095.1. Taxonomy (NCBI): domain Eukaryota; kingdom Metazoa; phylum Chordata; class Aves; order Passeriformes; family Leiothrichidae; genus Argya; species Argya squamiceps. Next base: position 2,447,380 of record JBBMKD010000222.1, on the reverse strand, counting down.
TTTAATTGCAGAGTTTTCAGGATGTGGTGGAATCCTCATCCTTGGAGGGAGTTAAGAGCTGTGTGGATGTGGCACTTGGGGACACGGGGCACTGGTGGCCTTGGCAGAGCTGCACTCCATGGCCTTGAGGATCATTCCAGCTCCAACAATTCTGTGATTTTTTAAGATTAAAATCTTTCCACTCCTGCTCATCATCTACTCCATGACAGTGAGAAAACCTCAAGATTGGTTTGGTTGTTGAAAGCTGAAGTGAAATCAGGGATAATAAATCAGTGGCTGCCACACAAAGCCAGGACACAGGTCAGGAGCTGACTCCCATCCCACCATGGAATTTTGGAGATTATTTTTGTAACACTGTGTCCTAGTTACTGTTGAGAAGAGGAGGAAACTTCCAGTTTAGACAGAATTGGCAGTCGACCTCTATAATTAGTCCTTCATCTTTGCCACGTCTCCTGAATGACACGAGGTAAACTGCACACCTGGATTTTGCCTGGCAGGGTGCAGAGTTAATTCTGCAATATCAGCCAGGAAATGGAGGCTTTGGTGGTGTCCTTGCAGGTGCAGAGGTGATGTTTTACTCTCAATAATGTCTCCATCTTTGATCTAATGTTTAAAAACCCCACAAACCAACCCATCAGCCAGGGGTGTAGTGTCACTTTTCCTGCCCATGCCCACAAACTTCCTGTAAAGAAAGTTCTGTGCTTCTGTGGTTACCAACAAAATAAATGTGATTTGGGATGAGCAAACTCCTATAAATCCTTGTAATCCAAGGATAAACCACTTGTGAATCTCACAGATTATTTTAGCAGAGTTTTGGAGAAAATGAACTGCTCCAAGTGTCAGATTTTAACACTGACAAAGTCACCCCAGTCCTGCATTTTCCTTCCTTTGTTTTGTTGCATAAATACTGAAACTACCTAACACAGAAAGTATCTGCTGTGAGAGGACAGAAAAATATTTCAGAGGGTGTGGGAACGTGTTTTGCTTAGAGACAGTTTGGCTCACAGAAGATACAACTTGAGTTTTTAAGAGAAAATTGGTTAAGGGCAGGCAGGTGATGGAGACAAAATGAGTTCAGGGTCACACCCTGGGTTCTCTCCAAGGTGTGCCTTGGGAGTCAGGGCAGAAAAACATGACCATTAATCCTCTTGTAGAAGATCTGGCTGTTTAACAAGGAGCCAGAGTTGAAACTGCAGTTCCTCCAGCCCTTTAAAAACCAGCCCTTGCATAAAAAAAGCAGCTGCTGGTTTTCTTCACACACTTGTTGTGGTCTCAGCCCTGGGAAGGTGCAGACCCTCAAGGCAGCAGAAATATTGGAGAGGCTGGGGAGGAGGTGAGGTCAGAAAGGAATAAAAAAGTTTATAAAGTTGATGTTTTTGGCTCCTTGGCTGGGCTGGTTTGAGCCCAAATCAGTTCCCCAATCAATCCAATGTGCAGCTGCAGGAACATTTGTGCAGGGCAGGGCAGCATCTCTGGCTTACTGTGGCTTAAAGTGTTTGTGGAAGTGCAGCAGGAGTGTAACTGAAGAGCTGCTATTGCCAATAATCCACAGATGCCATTCCACAGCACAGGAATAGTTAAAGCACAGAAATGGCCTGGCCATGTGCTTGCCAGTGGGGCCTGACACAGGAGAGCTTAGAAACTGCTGCAACAGCTTGAAAAACCTCTGAGTTTTGAGGGAAGTGCTTGTTCCAAGAGCAAGGACACAACTCTGCCTCCCAGGCTGGCTGGATCACAGGGGATGGATGAGAAATGTGCTCAGCAGGATGAGCAGGGCAGCTCCTGGCAGGGCCTGGGGCATTGTCCCTTGTCCCCACCTCCCTCAGCCCAGCCTGAGCTGCCAGCACAGGACCCTCTCAGGGCCTGACCCCTCAGCAGCCACTCTGAAACCTCTCTGCTTCCAGGTCCCAGCAATGCTCCAAGAGAGAATCCAGCTGAGGGAATCCATCTGCAAATGACACTGCCATTTTTCCATCACTACTTTGTTATAATGTCAACACAAGCCATGGACACTCTGATTGCTGGTTTTTGTATAATTTCACAAAAGGATGGGCTGGACATTTGATGTCCTAACCTGGAAACCCAAGCTCAGTGCCTCAGCATATCCTACATTTTCTCCTCTGTCTGAATCCTTGATCTGCATTTCTCTATTGACATAGAATTCCCACCATAAGTATTATTCCAAATATTTGAAGCTATTTATAATGAAAAATAATGTAATCACCTTCTAGTTAAATTTTTAAAAAAGCTTCATCAGAAAAGCACATTTTTAGCTGTACAAATCTCAAGTAAAATCTAACTAAACCAATAATGCTGAAAAAAACCCCCACCTATTAACATGTGACAGGCATATGTTATATACTGTGCTCATCCCACTGATAATAGCTTTTATACAGAACAGCATGCTATGATTTTAAAATAATAGTTTTTTAAAAAGGTAATATCAATATTTTGAAGCTTGTTTGTCAAACATTTGGCAATAAATCTTCAGTGCAGACAGGACTTTTCCAGGTAATTCCAGGTAATATGGATGGAACCTCCAGCCACATCTTAGTCCTCCCCTCCAGCAGCACAAAACACACATGAATTGCCTCATATTTTAATAATAAAACCAATATAGATTGACTCTATTAGCTGTAACAGGTCATTAAAATAGAAATATAATCAAAAAGGAAAAGCCTGCCTGTTTCCTTTCACTTCCTTTCACTCAGAACTCCCCTGGCAATGTCCATTAAACTTGGGGAGGGATGTTTGTCTGAGCTTTCCCAAACCTGGAAACTCAGCAGGACCTGAGCACTCAAACTTGGGGCATCCCTCACAACAACAAAAATAAAAAAGTCAAACTAAGCAGTGCCATGCACAACTGCAGAAGAAAACCTGATCTTTCCACCCAAATTGCAGCCAAGCAACTGTTGCAGAGGAATAAGCCTTCAAACCCACGGGAATGTCTCTCCTGGGTGCTGTTTAAGCTTCCTTAATGCTCTTAATCCACCTTGATATTGAACTGGCAGACACTGTGGCACCCACCTTCCCACTTCCAAATAGCTGCTGGAGTGTTTCTTTTCCCTCTGTGTGGGTCCTGACAGCTCTAGGACACAAAATAACCAAGTTTTTCACGACTTCTTGTGGTCTTCCACCTCACTGGGAAAGAAAAAAACTCTGAGAAAAAACAAACCATGTTTTGGGGCAGGTTAAAAACTCGTGTGTGTGTCCTTCAGCTTCCCTAACTCCCCACATGAAACAAAAATACTTTTCCCCTTTCATGGGAGTTAATTAGGTGATATTACTAAAACTGGTAATGCATGCACTATGGATCACTACAAAATTAGAAGTACAATTTCATTGCCTAAAGAATTTCAAGGAAAAAAAAAAAGAGCCTTTATATCAGACAGGCTGTGAACAAATTTTCAAAATAAATGTAAAAAAAAAAGGTTAAATTTTGTTCATTTTAAAGCAGCCTGAACTGAAAAAACTTCTCACTCCAGGGAGTAAACAGAATTTTGCCATCTGAGACATTATCTGCTCAATGTCTGAATGGGAATTATTATAAAATGAATTATAAGATGAATTAACTCCAGAAGTATTCAACAGTAGAAGCTGGAGCAGGATTTAGCTCCCCAGTGGCCTGAACAATGGGAAAGAGCACCAGGCTGGGATGTTCTGCTGGCTGCAGGAGAAAGATTCTGGGTTTGAATTTCCAGGATTTCAAATCCGTGGAGTGGCTCAGCCCATCCATGTTGTCAGAGCACAATCAGCAGAGAGAAATGTTCCTGCTGGATTGAACTCATGAAAAAAGAAGTGGGCAGCAATGATGGGTTCCCTGAGAGATTCCCAAGCCTAGAAACTTGTCCTTAAAATCTGAAATAGGTGAAATTTGGGAATCTTCCATCCTTTTTCCTATGAAACCTGCAAGGTGCCAGATTTTCAGGAGTTACAGCAGTTGGGGAGAGGTTTTATTTCTGTCCCAGTGAGCAGGAACAAAGGGGTGCCTGAGCTGCTGTTGGCAGGATTGTTTTAATGCCACTCAAATTGTGGGCAGAAATGATAAAATCCCTAAATCAGGAATTAAACACATTGACTTAGACCAACTCCCAGAGTCACACCCGTGGCTTCACCAGGATTCCTGCTCCATTCCCCCATCACAGAGGGCTCAGATAACAGCAGGAACAGCAGCACAGACATTTCTCTGAAGGAAATGGGCCTCAAATAATATTTCAACCATTTTCCTTGGCAGAAAGGCTTTATCAGCCTAAACCTGCTGCCTCTGGAAGCAGGGCAGCTGCTTGTGCCATGTCATGTGTTTGTAAGGGTTATTGCTACACTCTGCAATATAAATTATAATAATTATTATCAGCAGTATAAATTATAAAATCATTACCAGCTTCTTCATCACCATGGATCTTCACCTTCCTTTTGTTAAACTCCAAATGGCAAATTTTCAACTGCAACACACAATGGATGATTTGATAAATACTTGACAAGCATTTGATAAATACTGCATTTACTTGATAATGACTTGATTTGATAAATATTTGACTCTTCCCATCCCTTTCTGAAGCCAACTGGTCACGTTCTGAAACCTCAACTTGTTGGCATTTTAGCCAAACCACTAACCAATATCTGAGTATCCTCCAATCATCTGAACCTTCCACAATTCCACTTCCCATTATTATTATCCCATAACAATACTGCAGGAAACTTTATTATTATCTGTTGAAATCAAAACTGGCATTCATTTGTCTTCCCCAGCACTCAGCTCCTCTCTGACATCGATCTGAACCAAAAAATATTTCCAGGAATGTTCTCCTTGCTGAGGTTTTAAACCCCCAAAGTACCAGGCAGCTCTCCTGCTCCCACCCCTCAGAAAGCTCCAGGAGATTTTGAGTGACACCAGAAATAATTACAGCTGTTCATGTGTTTGTGTTTCAAAACAAGCACGAGTCATATTGACACAATAATTCTAAAGAGCAGACAATTGAACACTCTTAAGATCTGACAATCTCCCCACACTTGGCCACTTCACACTCCTACTCCTTATGACTATTTAATTACAAATTTGTTGGGCTAAAATATTGAAATCTTCAGCAACAAATATCTGTATAAAGTCTTTCAAAGGCAGTGCAAAAGATCTTTAAAATCTGCTATCACTGTCAGGACGCTGCAGCAAAAAAAAAAAACAACAAACACTTGTCACATATTTTAAGAATCCTTCAAAAATAACGTTGAAAACATGACAATGTTGCAGAACTTTTGCATTCTGTGATGAACACAGAGTCAGTTTCTAACTGAGGATATAAATGATGGTGTATTCTGAGGAGGAAAATCTCTATATAGACCTGGAGAACCTGGTTTTCATAGCACAGACTGGGATTTTAGGAATTCAGCTTGGACTCTTCACGACCCTCACAAAAAAAAGGATTCTACAGAACAAATGAGGGCTAGAGACAAATATCCAGAAAATTCAATTTTGCTGTGAAATATGGATGAAAGCACAGCTGATAAATGCCACCCTGTGACACAACAAAGTGCCCCCACGAGGCAAGGGAGTGTGTGAAACAACCACAAGCTCCAGTGGGATGATCTCTTCTGACAAGACTCTGCAAATCCTAAAAAGAACCATCCCTGCCTCCTCCAGGGAAATAGGTTAGGTGGTTTGGAATCCCTCCTTTAAGGGAGCAAAAGTCTAACAGGTCAAAAAGGAAAAATAATCCTTGGTTTAAATGTAGCCTTCATGGACAGAACTGGAGGAAGTTTGTATCAAAGTTGATTTCTGTGATATTTTGTATCTTTCTATTTAAACTCGAGGCAGGGGGAAATCCCTGGTGGGGTGGGATACAGGCTCCAGGTGTTTAATTGAAGGGGGAATTTGTTACACCCCAAAAAAGGGAATTTGTTACACCCCAAAAAAGCTTCACAGGACATGATCCAGCCAAATCCTGTCACTGCTCCTGTGAATAAAATGATCCCCCTTTAGCCCAGCACCAAGAGAGGGCTGTGATTTCAGCCTGTGTTTGGATTTGTGGATCCAACAACTGCATCTAAAACCTGTAAGTTTGATTTAAAACATTCAAGGGGAACACTTTGATGGTCACCTGTGCTGCCCCAACCCAAGAGCATTGCAGAGGGAAGTTTTGGATCTCATTTCAGTTCATCAGCAGCATTTAAAAGGTGAATTAATTCCACATTTCCTCATGTTTTCAAGTTGTGCTACTCACATAACTGTAAAGCATCTCAATAGTTTTGGAACAGAGTAAAGAGTGCAAAATAATGAATAATTTGTAGGAATTTTATTATCTGTCCACAGCAGCAGAACTGAAAATTTGTATTAAAACTCTTTTAAAATATGATGAGTTTCACTTAAGCCATGCATATGAAAGTAAAAATACTTTAAGGCAGTTATTTACCTTCTCTAAAATCAAATCATTTAGGCTGTCATCCAGCACTTTTTCCCAAAGGAAAGTGAAGCTGGCTGGTAAAGAGGACAACCCTGGGAGAGATTAATTTCTTGCCATTTTGGTCCTTTATTTTTTTTTTTCCTTTGGTTATGTAAGGACAGTGCCTGAATGGGGTCTTCTCTTCCTGCAGAGTTTCAAAGGGGGAATGACTTAGACCACAAGGAAAGATGAAAGAGATAATGACAAGGATTCTCTCTGTTGGTGTCACTCCTGATTTTACAAACCCCACAGTTCCCATTTTGCATTTAGAAATGCTCCTCTGGGTGTTCTGAATGAGTTCTGCACAAAAAACTCCTTTCCCACCACGTTGGGCTTTGTGTTGATTCACTGCTAAGAGTGGGAACAGCAAAGGCACAGCAGAAATCCTCAATTCTTGCTCCAGAGAGAAAAAACGAGGCATTGCTGGGTTTTAACTCTCCTCATTACTCCCTAGAAGGAAAAGTTCTATTTGTGCTGCCTCGAGGCAAAGCCCCATCCCACATGAACAAAAGGCTGGAGCTAAGATCACATCCATTTCAGCTCCTCCTGCTCTCCACAGATGCTTAAGTCCCTGACACTGTGTCTTCAGTGCTCATATGTCACAGTAAATGATTCATTAAAAATGCAGAGACAGATTGATCTGGGAAGGGGAGAAAGAAAAAAAAAAGGATCTGGAGTTTGAGGCAAAAGGCAAATAGAAATGAGGAGCCACAAGGTGAAAAAGGGAAACATCCCCAAATTCACATGAGAAAGGCATTTAAAAACAAAGAGGAGACAGCAACTGTGTCTGCTTGGGATAAAGCTCATCCTTTTACCAACAATAAAACAAGAGCCTTGCCCAAAAGCCCTTGAAGCAGTTTTGCATCAAGTACCTCATACAAATGGCTGGCAATTTCTCCTAAGGTCTGTGCAGTATCTACACCAAACTACCTTTTGTTTATTTATTTGTTAGTGTAATTAAATTGGAGCAAATCCCCAGTGCAGGTAGGGAGAGCTCCCTGATCCCAGCCACCAACACTCATCCTAATTCCCATGCTGAAAAATGAGAGGGAAAAGGCAGGAATAAGCTCTCCTTGTGATTGCTGTGGTGCTGATAAACAGGTGATTGACAGGAGTAACCCTCCAGAAATGACTGTGTGTGTAATATTTCCTGGATGGCCACAAGGATTTGCTCTGCCAGAGGAATCCTGCAAGCAAAAAACCAACCCCTGCCTAAGGATAAAAAGCTCCTTGAGCAAGACACTCCTCCCTGCTGTGACATCCATGCAAATTCTCTCATATGGGTGACACATTTATTCTATTTTTATCATAAACAATTGGTAAAATATAAGTATGGACTGTAATTTTCATTCTTTCAGCCAAAAAAAACCCAAAAAACAACCCACCAACTAAGGCAAATCCCTGCAATGGGAAGTACATATATAAATATATATTCACACACACACAGAGCAGCAATATTTTTAGCTGTGATTTCCTCCTCGTGTGGCAACATGACCAGCGTTGTGAAGAAGCTGAGCCAAGTGAAAACACAACCTGCAGAACAGGTCACGTTTAAATATTCTGCTATTGAAGAATATTAAAAACTCCAGATTAAGGAGGAGTGTTGTAACACTTAACATTAATTAAGGCTTGTAAATCATTCTGAAAGACCTGGATAAAGGATGGCATAAAAGGTGTTGCCACATGTCTTGATGCTTCTAGATGTGCACAAGCCCTGACATCTTATTTTGTGCTTGGGATGTTTCAAATCATTAAAAAAAAAAAAAATTATGGTCACTGGATGGATTTAATGTTGGGCAGTGTCAGGACACGACAGAGAAACACCAAGGGTGTTTGATTAAGAACTCAACAGAAAACTCAATGTAAAAAAAACTAAAATAGATCCATTTTTTGGATTCTGGTGGATCACCAGCTCTAGTTACTGATCTGTGAGTTTCAGTTTGGCAGTGTTGCTAATCCTTGGCTTGCTGTATATTGATATATGTGAAATATAGATAATTTTCCTTCCAGGCTAGTACCATCAACTATTCATATTCCTCCCCCAAAAAAAACTTTAGTCCATGCCACCAAACAGTTTGAAAAGGAATCTGAAATCACCTTAATACCTATCTGGGGCTGGTGAACAAGTTCTCAGAGAACTTGGTACTTCTTGTTGCTTGTGCAATTACAGCTCTTTACAGAATACAGAAATTAAAGGCTCTCGTGCTTTCCCACATGGATCTCCAGATCTAAGAGCCGTGTCTTCCTTTTTATCCAGAGACAAGAGATGTATTTTATGGCATCTAAAAAAAAAAAAAAAAAGAAAAAATGTGTAAGAAGTGACACCAAACTCATGAAGGAGCAGAGCAAATTAATTCCCTGGACACACAGGCTGGGGATGTACTGGCTGTTAATGGTGGATCTCACCTGGAGCCATAAACACCTTCCAGCACCTCGGGGGAGCCTACCAGAAACACGGAGAGAACAGTACAGAGTTTGGGGAATGGATTCAAACATAAAAGAGGACAGGTTTCACTTAGATGGGATATTGGGTAGGAATTGTGTGGGTGGTGAGGCCCTGGCACAGGGTGCCCAGAGAAGCTGTGGCTGCTCCAGGTTCCCTGGAATTGTCCAAGGCCAGGTTGGACAGGGCTTGGAGCAGCCTGGGACAGTGGAAGGTGTGGAAGGACAGGAATAGATGAGCTTTCAGGGCCCTTCCAAGCCACACCATCCTGTGACTCTGACTGTGCTGTAGCAGCAGCGATGCTCCTGAGCAAGGTGCCCACAGCAGAGACCACCACAGCCGTAGCTCTCACCTGGACTACCTGTAGGACATTTTCAGGGACGTTTTCAGGCTGGGCTGGGGACGAGGCGGAAGACCAGGCCAACATTTGACCCCAGAGGCAGCGCCCTCAGCCTCACACCGTTCTGTACACGTTACACCATCGTGACCCCTCCCAGCCAGGTCCCACCGCGTGGCTGCCGGTAGTGTTTTCCCTCCATCACTTGAGCCTGGGAGCACAACATAGCCCCTCAACACCTCGGAGGAGGCCCGCGAAGGTGAATCACCGACACCGGGGGGTCGGGGCGGAGCGGGGCGAGGGGAGGGACGGGGCGAGGCGGAGAAGTGCGGCGGCAGCAAATCAGAGCGGCGAGCTCCGAAAGTTTCCTTTTATGGCGAGGCGGCGGCGGAGGAGGCCCTAGAAAAAGCGAAGCGCGCGGCGGGCGCGTTTAGTGAAACG
>JBBMKD010000222.1:2389006-2437625 GCA_037834095.1 Argya squamiceps | reverse complement strand
AGGCGGCGCGCGCGGGCCGCGGGGGGCGGGGCCAGCGTGGGGGAGCGCGCTCCGCCCCGCCGCCGATAGGAGGGGCGAGCGGGATGGGCGGGGCTAAACGGCAAACCCCGCGTTGTGATTGGGTAGCGCGGCTGTCAATCCGGGGCGGCCGCCGCGGCCGTGGGGAAGGAGGGGGAGGCGGAGAGGAAACAAAAACAATCGCCCGGGCGCCGCCATCTTGGGCCGGTTCTCCACACGCCACACGGGTGAATGGGTAGATATGAGATTACCACGGGGGAGCAGCGGCAGCAGGGCACGGAGGGCTGTTCCGCGCTGCCAGCGACACTCGGCGGGCTCTAGGCACGGCCGCCGCCGCTCGGAGAGAATCCCCCGGCTCGGCCTTTTCGCCTCGCCAACCCTTAAGCTGCACTGCTGGAGGGACAAAGTTGGGCTGAGCCGCGCTGCCTCCGCCGCCCGGGAGACCGGAGAGTTGAGCCGGGGTCAGAGTTAGGGGAGAGGGTGACGAGGGGATCGCTTCCCGCTCCGCCGTGTGGGAGGCGCGGGGACAAGGCTCTGCCTCCCCGCCCCTGCCGTCTCCTGCTGCTCGCTCCTGGGAGGAAAAGAAAAAAGAGGAGGAAAAAAAAAAAAAAAAAAGAAAGAAAGAAAGAAGGCAAGAACTGGATCGAGCTCGGAGGGGTGGATTTTGTGGAGTCTCCGCTGCGGGGCGGCGAGGAGGACATGTGCCCGTGAGGAGGGAGAGGAGCCGTGAGGAGCCGGGATCCATCCAGCCTCAGCCCGCCGTGAGGCACGGCCGCCTCCCTTCCAAAGAAAACCCTCTTCTCCTGGAAGCACGGCACTCAGCAAGGATTTGCCACAAAGAATATTCCACCCTCCTCCTCCCCCAGCGCCTGGATACTGCATTTTTAAAATTTTTTTTAAATTTTTTTTTTTTTTGGTACCCCCTCCTCATCCACTCTTGTGTGTTTAAATACCAAATATAGCCTCTTGCGGGGGGAGGGGATGGAAATCTCCTAGAAGAATTGGAAATCTTGCTGGGATTGGGGAGTGCTGGTGCTGGAGAAGGGCGGCGAAGACGGGGGGGATGCACTGCTCTCGCTGCCTGGCCAAGGACTAGAGATTTGCCACTTCCCAGGAAGCCCGAAGGTTTGTTTGTTCCCAGACTGTTGTTTTTCCCCCTTTTTCCCTCTCCTGGGCTACGCTAAACCCCTCAGCATTTATTAAAGAAAACCCACGTGTAGCTGGTGGCTGATTTTTGAAGGTATTTTTTTTTTCATCGACAAACTGACAAAAAAAAAAAAAAAACCAACAAAAAACCAACAAACTTCCTCTCTTCGCCCCGAGGTTTGGAACTGGAAATGGAGCTGCTTTTCTCCCAAACACTACACGGGGTGTGAAGGGGAGGGAGGCAGGACGAAAACACCGCCTTGGACTGATCCCGATCCGACCCCCCGGCACTCGCAGCCACGAGGGATGATCCTTCCCGGCGCCTGATGTGGAAAACACTTGGAGACTCAGAGACTTCGTCGTGCTCAGCAGCTTAATCCTTGACTTGTTTTGTTTTGGTTTTAATTTTTATTATTATTTTTTTAAAGTGGATTCGTAGCATTACTTTTATGAATTGAATTTTGCCACCGTTTGTACAGAAGCCAAATGACACGTGTGTTTTGAAACACGGTTCCAAATATATTTATCCCTCCCTCAACCCGGATTCTCTCTAGAAAGAGCCGCGGGGAGGTCGTCAGTGTCTAAACAAACCTGATTTTTAGTGTTTTATGAACGCTACCTGCTGCAGAAATGTTGCTATAAATTGCTTTATAACGGTTCAGCAAGAAGGGAGATTTTTTTTTTCCAGCTTGCAGGACCCAGAAAACTGGATACTTAAAACTCACTTAAATGTTTTAACAGCGTTGGAAAATGGGAGCTGCTACTAAGTTGGCGTTCGCTGTTTTTCTTATCTCTTGTTCATCAGGTAAGTGCATGTTCCTGGATTTGTCACTTTAAACGGAGGGCTTTGGGGTCAACACTTGAAAACTTGCGTTGGCTCTGTATGAATGAAAAGAAATCATTTATTTTCCAGGTGGCTGATGTTTGTGGATGGCAGCGACTGTAAAGGCAGAAGCTGCTTTGGTGTTTAGTCTTAAAAATACATAACGTGAGCACTTGAAACCCTGACAGCGCGTGGATTTCGGCTCAATTGTGTGGAATAAATGTGGAGAACATGACCACCTAGTGTCATAGCAGTAACCTGGCAGCGCAGCTATCGGTGTGGGACGCTGCTTTTAAATCAGAATTACCCAGCCGAAATGCTCTTTCCTTGGGTTTGATCTCTCTGTTCGCCGGTGAATGTTCATGTTTCATTCCACCTTCGTTAATGTTTCATTAATTTAGAATTGGTGCCGCTCTGGAAGGCTGAGCTCAGCCCTTTGGTGATAGCGAGGGGTGTGTGCCTGTAGAGATGAACCAACAGAACTGGGGTGAAAAACCAGCCTTTCGGTTCCTAAAGAATAATTAGTAACCCTTTGCATTTTGCCATTCGTTGTGTCGCTGCCTTGGAGCGCAGAATATTAAAAAAATCCTCTATTTTTCTCTTTAAACCAGCAGGGTTTGAGGTTGAAACGGGCAGCGAGGGGGGTGTGAGGACTTCCCCACGCTGCTCCAGCAGGGAAATTGTTATGGCAGCAACCAGTGGTTGGGTAACTGTTGGTCCATTTGTGCTCGGAGCTCCATCAGTCTCACAAAAACCCTCTTACGAGCCGTGTGAGGATCTCCGGCGGGTTTACAAGCCAGCCTGGCACTCTGTGCTCGCATTTGGATCGCGTTTTTAGTGCTCTTGTGTAGGTTTCAGCATCCTTGCAAGGGTGTGCGAAGCTACACTTGTTTATCAGGCTGGAAGCTCGCAGACAAGTGCTCAGCCTCCCCGTGTGAGCGGGGAGAAGGGAAGTAATGAGATCCCTGTAGCGATGCCTTTCACATTTGCAGCGTTAGGAGGCGGAGGATTTTGCTGAAGAGGCCGTTTCGCTGTGGTTAGTAAATGGATAAGTCTCGTCTTGTGTCTGTAGCGCGATCGATCCGCACGGTGTGCGCTCAATGTGCTGTGAAATGGCGGGGGACAAACCCAAAAACCCTGCCCGTGCTGAGCCCAGGAACGCCCCAGCGGGTTAAGGACAGCCAGGAGGGTTAATTTTTATTCTTCCTTTGGAACAAAACGTGATTTCTGACGGTTTTTTCTGCCTCGCACTAAAGACGTGCGTGTCGTCTTCTCCTAACGCCTGATTTTTCATCTCGGCAGCGTTACTCTTCATTCAGCAATATGTTTTGTAGGGAAACTTTTTTCCCCCTCTCGCTGACAGTTTCTGAAAGATTTGCTGCCATCTGCTCTCCGTGCCTGCCTCTCCTCCACGTCCACCCCTAAGATCCTTTCGCCTGGAGCACAGAATAGTGGGTTTTGTTGACATTACCTATCAGACTTAAAAAAAAGAACAGCCAAGCAATAAAGAACGTCTTTTCTTTAGTGTTTCTCGCTCGGGTTGTCCTTGGTAAGGTGAAAAGAATGTTTCCCTTGCCTGTGAAGAATTAATCTTGGCTAAATGAGCAGGAAACTGCCTGCAATCCAGGCTGCTTCTCATGTTAATGACATTGTTTTGGTGGTTATTCCAGTATTACACATTAAGTGTTCCGGTACTTAAGAATTATTATACTATTTTCTACTCACACCAGGACTGCAGACGCTCTAACATTTTAGGCAAGCCTAAAAATAAAGAAATTCAACAGGAAACCGTTGGGTTTATGATCAGAACTACACGATTATATAAGATTTTAAGCTTGAAGTACAGGCGTTTTTTATGGGTAGTGTTTCTTAACTGACTTATTTCAGTTAAGAAATAAGTCAGTTAAGTATAATAAGTAATAACTGACTTAAAACCCTACCTGATGAATTGGTCCTTCTTCATCCTCATCACCAGAACTTTCTTTTCCAGTCTTTAGCGTGCCAATCACTCTGCCCTGGTTCTGTATTTCAGAATCTTGGCATTGGTTGGGAAAATCCTGGAGTTCAGGTGTGGAGATGCCTCTCTCTGGTGTGCAGGTTGTTTCAGCCATTGGGGATTTGGTTTTCTCTATTTGTTCATTTATTTTTAAGTCCAGCTGTTTTCTGCAGGTGTTTACATGGCCAATTAATACCGGGGTTCTTTTAATAGGTGAAAAGAAAATGTTGTGGTTTTTTTCCTGCTTGGTGGGTGTGGAAATGCTCTTCAGGTTCAAAGCGATTTATTTTATTATCTGTAAACTGCTCTATGAAACCCTGTGAATGTACTGCAAAGGGACAGGAATTTCCAGTGAGTTTAATCATCTTTGTTAAGAGAGCGAAAATATTTCCCCCTTCTGACTAAGATACTTGAAAAAGAGCATCTGTGTTGTTATCAGGCTTTAAAATATTTGCAGATGCTTGGATAAAAGTGGCTGGGTGTAGGTTTGCACCCATCTGCAGGAGCTCCAGAGGCTGAGAGTGAATGCAGTTAACTAAACAAGAAAACAAAGTGCCCGGGTCAAGGTTCTCCGTGTGCCCTCTAATAGACTCCTTGGATAAACCCGTGTGCGGTTTTGATTCCAGGAGGAGCAGAAGATCCTGGAGCAGCAATAAAACACTTCAGAAGGAGCTTCCTGTGCTCTGGTGTAGGTGAGGCAGGGTTGTAGGGGAGCTTCACGAGAAAACTTGTGACTAAAGCAGCTCGTTCATCAAAGGCGGCTCTTTTCAGATGTAATCTGTGTGCTCCCCTCCCCCGGGGAAGTGTGGTTGTGTTTCTGAGCGCCGGGCTGCCCTTCAGGACGTTCCAGGAGCACGGAATGGGCACTTGCATCATTTTCTGACATTTTTGGAACATTTGCCCCGTGCAGCTCCAATGTGGGAGATGCTGAGGTAGTGGATTTTCCTCACCCGTAATCTGAGTTTAAAATCTCATTTTTCCTTTTGTTACTCATAAACTCCTCATTTCCCAGCCCTTCATCTCTTCTGAGATCCCTGCCCTGCCTTTGGTGCCTGGGTGGTCCCTCACCAAAGTGGTTCTGCAGTTTCCTACAGGGAGCAAGAGCTGGATTTTTCAGAACTGAAGCTAAAATCAAGTTAAAAATCACCTAAGCAAAAGGAACTGTATCAGAGAAGTGTTGGTCCTCTCTGTTTCTCCTAATGCCAGATCATTCCCAAGCCACTCAGAAGGTCCTGAGTCATTTAGCTGAAGGTATTGGCATGTCAAAAACACCTTTGTGGTTGAAGTAGATTTTCACTGCATGGAGCATGTTTTATTCTCTGATTTTTAATTCATTATTCTGCTGTCTCACAGCGATTATTATCAGAGAAATTAGTTTTTAAATTATATGTTTTTTTCCCCCCTAAAAAAACCAAAATCTATTGAGAACTGTAAAAGCTGCTTTCCATGGTATGACTTCAGAAACTGAGTGGTTGGGTGTCCTGAAGGAGCTGAGGGGGAACATGAGACTTTTTTCTTTCATTTTACTTGTGTAATGTCTTTTTTTTTCCCTATCCTTTCATTATTGACTTGGTAACCCTTGAAAATCCTGCCCCAGGGTTGGGGAATGTTTGTGAAACAGTTTCTGCTGCTGTGTTCCCTGTGAGCTGTCCATGATTGTGCTGGACTCTAATCACTTTATTCACTTTATTGTGGGGCAATAAACCACTTCAGAATCATAACTGCTTTTAAAGTAAAGAGTCCTTTATTTTATCACAGTGTACAAGTTTTTATATTAAATATATTACCAATGGTGCTGTTGTTGGACTTGTTTCATTAAATAACCTATTTTCAAGCACAGACTGAATTATGGAGGAGTTGATGTTATAAATGATTACAGCTCCAAAATCTGTTAACTATTTCTGAGTGATCTGTTAATACTTAACAACTACAAACCCCTAAATCCTGTGGGCTCTGAAAAGAGCTGTAATTGTGCTCATGCAGCACCAGGACATGTGAGCCTGGTTCTGGTGGAGCTCTGCTTTCCCAACATTTCTGGGAGATGCTGCTGCCATGGCTTTATTTGCATCCCCACACTTCACACACGAGGTTTTGCTGAGGAAATAAAAGCTTCAGTAGGTTTGTTTGCATCTGCTGGGTGTGAGTTTGAGGGGCAGGAGTTCTGTGTGAGGGAAAAGCTCTTTTCTGCAGGAACAGAGTTACTGGTAGCAGAATAGTAGTTTTCAGCTGGGTTTAATGGAGACTATTTGAATGGTTTGTTTTTTTATTTTTCCCATTGCCAGCTTTCTGGAATTTAGGGCTAAAAATCTCTTAGGTGATGAGTTTGGCTGATTAACAAATGAGGACAGATAAATACTTTTTTTTTTCTTTGTTTAACCATAGACATTCATTTTTGTCATGTCATTAGTCCTAGGGAAGGGAAAAAATAACAGCACCAATATTTTTCATCCCTATTCATTCTCCCTTTTCTCCCAACCTTCTCCACTTGTAGTTTGTGCAGGCTGTAAAAAGAGAGAGGTTGACAAGGAACCTGATTGTGGAAGAGGTTCCTTGCTATAGGAGAGATGCATTTCCAGCACTTCATTAACTGAAAGCAGCTTAATGCAAATGCCTGCTTGAGCTGCCTGGTAGCATCCATGAGCTGTTAGCTCTGTGATGTTCCTGAAAAGGAAAACTCCCTAAAAAGATCAAGAAAATTACGGATTTTACAGCCAAGTTCTCGTGTGATGAAATCTTAATGTGTTTTTGTTGCCTTGGTGCTTTAAAATTGGGCACATCTTATTTCCTGTTGTTTCCATATGGAATTGAAGGGATGATATTGATGCCAGTGACTTCATGTGGCATCTCTTGTCTTCTCTCCCTGTGCTGTCTGGGTGGTGCTGGTGGAGGGGTTTTTTCTTAGAAACACTTTGTGACTACGGTGCCAAACAGCAGAGCATATTTAGGCTTAATCCCACAGAAAATGAATATTTACTGCTGGCTTGTTTACATTGCATCTCTCTGTGGCCAGGAATCCCAAATGTACATTGGATACATCAGCTCCTTCCCTTGCTGGTGCAAAGGGAGCAGGGGAAGGGTTTTTCCATTGCATAATTGTCGTCATGGTTTCACAAGAATTGAATTCTTGATGAGGAAAGTCAACACTGATGGTTTTCTTCAGAATTTCCTAGTTAAAGCTGTAACTGGAAACAAGAAAAACAGACAATTCACTCACTAACTGGAGACATAAATCTTTGGTTGTGTGGTTGGAGGTATTAGAAAAACCCTTGGGGAGGAGGGAAGCTTTTGTGGGATCACTGTTTATTCCTGCAGCTGGAGGCAGTGCTGGTGGGGTTGGGGTGGGATCAGATGGGTGACAGCACCTCCCCACAGCTGCCTGCACAAAACTGGGTTTTTTCTCAGGGAATTCAGTGAAAGGATGTGCCTCTCCTGTTCCCCAGTCCTCCCAGATTAATTCATCTCAGTCAGAGGAGGATGAGCAGGATGGGGACATTTGTCACTAAAGGACGTGAAAAAACCACACTCACCCGTCAGGTGGAGAAGTGGAGAGAGAAAGAGCAAGTTTATTGTGATTTGGGGTTTATATAAGATTTGGAATTTGTTCAAGGATTGGGGGATGAGAGTAACACCTCTCTGACCCCAGTGGTCAACTTGGAAGTCCATCAATTTGTCCTTCCCCCTGGAAAGGACAAATATTATTTACTGATATTTACAAAACATCAGTCCTTGTTTTTGTCACAAGTGTAAGAAAACTCCAGGAAAAACGTGAAACAATCAGAAGGCTGAAAAATCAGGGTGACAGACCTTCCCCTGGGTGCTCTTGGGGCTTTCTGTGTGAGTTCCTCCTCAGGAACCCTGCCAGGATTCCTTCATGGAGCAACTTTGTTCTGGAGAGAAGGAGCAGGGGACAGTTTGTGTCGTGTTGGTGCCAGCAGGGGTCTGAGGGGTGCCTGTGTCACCCCAAATCCTGGTGGCTTCTCAGCAGCAGCAACACTTGTGGGGTTACCAACTCCCTGTTTCCTTGGGTTTGGAAGGGAAATTAAATATTCCCAAATTCTAAAAGCACCTTGTGAAAGGCTTGGTAATTTTGTGTTGTGCTGGTGTCTCTGGTGAAGGTGGTGCAGGATAAAGTTGTTTCACTCAGGATGCAGTCAGTGCAGACTTGTCATTAATTCTGGTGGTGTTTTCACCAGGGTGGCTGGTTGGGAACTCTCAAACATGCCCTTGGGATGTTGGGGACTGTTAGTTGGCAAGAGGGCTACAGTTAATTAATTAATTTAAATGGTTACATATCACCTTTAGAGATTCCTTCCTTTGTTCCAGCATAACTTGGTTTTTTAAGGATTTACATGGATCAGTAATTAGGTGGTGATTCCATACAAAATGCTGAAATGACAACGTAATTAAAAGCAAACCCCTCTGTACTCTTAACTGTGATGGGCAAGATGCATTTCTCTGCTTTTAGAACTCTTTAATTCCATGAGGGAAACATTGTCTAGAGTTAGTGAATAGATGATGAAGGAGAATGCTACATCTTGGCCAGAAAGAATACTTCTCAAATTCTTCTGCTTTGTGAACTTTGAGATATTCATCTGCCTCATTAAAAGCAACAGAATTAAGATTGTATTTTGCATTTCCAGCGAAATTGTACATTGTAATTACAAAGCAATTCAGGCACTGCTGTCTGATCTGGGTGTGGGTTTTGCCTGAATGAGGCTGTGTCACACTGGGGAAGATTTCCACTTTCTCTAATGATGGCAGCAAATGGGTTAAGTTTTGCTGGTTAATTCTGAGCATTGAGACCCTTAAAGCTGATACCTGAGAAGTTACTGAGGATGTTTAATCTGCAGGTTCTGTTGGAAAGGAGCTGTATAATTATTTTGGAAATGCTAAGAATCTGTATAGCTCAGAATTGTGTTCCTTTTTAAATAGCTTTAACTCTTTGTGTGCTTTTATCCTTAAATGGGATGTACATAAGGAAAACAATTCACTTTTCTAACAAATTGCAGAGGTTCTTGTGGCAGGTTGACTTTTAAAGTTGGATGCCACATCCATCCTTTTTAGGAATGCGGGAGGGAGACAGTGCTCAAAAACATTCAGGATAAGATTTGTGGATTTTCTTAAAGACACCAAACTTTTTATGAGGGCAAAACATGGGCAGTTTTTGTTTTGTTTCTGCTTGTTTGGTTTGGGATTTTCTTCTTTGTTTGTTTTTTTCTGGAAAAAGAAAAATGGAAGCTGGTAAAGCACCTCAGAGATTGTTTTTAATTTTTTTTTGTGTGAAGAATGTTTTAGAGCCGATCTGTGGCTGGTCTGTTCTGCTTGTTTCTGGAATTCCCAGTGAAAGGAGGCTGCAGAGGGAACACAAACCCTGCCCAGCTCCCAGTGCAGTCCTGACTGTTGGATTTTGTGCCAAGTGGTGTCTGATGAGATGACACAAGGCTCGGTCTGAGGGCCAGTGCCAGGAGGCAGCACAGGCAGGGCTCAGCCACAATTCCTGCAGCTTCAGCACTGGAGCATTCCCTGCTCTCCTGCCCCAGAGCTGGAGTGTGCCTGTGGTGTGCTGTGAAAACATTGGCAGTGTTTGCTGCCTTCCAGCTCAGGCCTGTGTTACCCTGGGAGCTGTTCCACCTAGGGGACAGCCAACCCCACACCCCTCACCCCATCCCTGAGCAGGATCTGTGCTCAGGGCTGTGCTGGAGTGGCCTCAGGGCCAGGACACTCCTCAGGCCACTTCTGATCTCAGATGTAGATAGAATTTTTTCTTCTTCAGATGATCTCTTTCATATTTGAAGGTGATTCCTGTTTGAGATGAGCAGTGGCAGTTTGGATGCAGGCTCCATGCAGCTCATTTCTGTAACCTGCTGCCTGCCTGGTTTTAATGTCACTTTTTAAATGTCACTTCATAACAGCTCTGAGCAGAAGTGGTCATTTCCTCTCTGAAGTGGCTTTGCAGTGTGGTGTCCCCCAAACCTGCAGGTTGTTTCCAGCAGAGCTGGCTCCCATTCTCACAGCCCCCACTTGGGAGCCCTGAGCAGGATCTGTGCTCAGGGCTGTGCTGGAGTGGCCTCAGTGCCAGGACACTCCTCAGGCCACTTCTGATCTCAGGTGTAGATGGATTTTTTTTCTTCAGATGATCTATTTCATATTTGAAGGTGATTCCTGTTTGAGATGAGCATTGGCAGTTTGGATGCAGGCTCCATGCAGCTCATTTCTGTAACCTGCCTGGTTTTAATGTCACTTTTTAAATGTCACTTCATCCTAACAGCTCTGAGCAGAAGTGGTCATTTCCTCTCTGAAGTGGCTTTGCAGTGTGGTGTCCCCCAAACCTGCAGGTTGTTTCCAGCAGAGCTGGCTCCATTCTGCCAGCCCCCAGAGGGTGCTGTGCCTGAGGCTCAGGACACCACATGTTATTCCATGGAATCCCCATGTGCCCACCCTGGGGTGTGCCTGGAGTGCCAGCCCTGCCCCTGGCACTGCCTGCACACCCCTGAGCTGTTCCACTGTCAGATTTTCCCCTTTTCTGACCCAGAGATGGGACAACTGAGAGGTGTTTTAAAAACTTTTATTCCATTTTCAGTCTCATGTGAAGGGTGAGACAATACAGATGTTACAATTCACACTATCACAACCAGAAGCCAAACTATCTCCTCATTACAATCCCTTATAAGCATTTCTTGGCCCATCAGCTTTTGCCACACAATGCTGGGAATGCCTTAAAGCCAAATAATCTAAAATTACCCCTCGTGGGTCTTACTGCAATACACCTTTCAAAGTTCTGTTTCTCTAAAGTGTCCAGTCTTTAAAACTTGTTTCCAGTTCCATTTCTCTCTCAGCAATGTCCATCCCATTCCATGGCATTTCTAAACCAGCATTTCTTGTCCCAAGGTTTGCATACAGCTGCATTCCTGTGTGAGCCTTCTGTCAGGCCTTGAAAATTCCCTACAAATCCATTTCCCACTTTCCAGCACCCCCAGACCCCTGATGTGTTCCAGCACCTGAACCAGGAGAGGTCCCAGGGGAGCCCTTGGGGGACCCTGTGGAGCTCCTCCTCCTTCCCTGGATTGTTCCCTGCAGGAGCAGCCCTGTCCCATCCCGGGCTGGCTCTGTCTCCAGATCTCTCTGCCTGATTTTAGAGCTGATTTTAGCTGGGTTTCAGCACCTTCCTGCCTTTTGGTGCCTCACCAAACTTGTCATTTCGAGGTGGGTTCTATTTGTAACTGAAGCCTGACCTTACTTTTTCAGGTTGAGAGCTCTTATCTCACCTAGATAACACTGATCTCCATTCCTTAAATGCTGCCTAAAGATTGGAGTGGTCTTCTTTGAATCCTTGCATTTCAATATCAGCACAGAAATTGAAATTGGATCTGTTTTTAAAGGCTATTTTTAAATGTGACCAATCTTTTTATCAAGGCTTCTAGCACGAAAAACTGTTTCCTTCTAGGAATTTCCACATAAACAGGGAAGTGGTTTCATTTTGTTGTCGAGTTACAGTGTTGAGTGTATGAGACAAAATTAAACTTTGCAGTGAGTGTTAATTTTAGAAATTTTTTGCTAGTGTTTGTCAGTTGAGGGTACAGATAGTTCTCTGTAGCTCACAGCAATTACATGATGGGAGAGTTTTCTTTAAATATTTCCATGTTTCGGGGTTGAAAAACATTCAGGCTGTGAAAGTTGCAAAATGGCACACGATTGTTGGAGTTATTGTACTTTTTATAAAGAATTAGGTTATTTATTTTTTGTGATTTGTTTATAAAGCTGCTTTAAAAGTAGCAGAGACCACTGGTTAAATATTTCCATTTTAACTCTCTGATCTTAAATTTTGGAAAGGGTCTGTTTTTGCAAGTTGTCCCTGGGGATAATTGAACTTTTTGAAATTTAACACAAAGCCCCTCGAAAACATTATCTGCAATGGCTTTGAAAAATTGTACCAGCTTGGTTACATTTTATTTAAATACCTTTTATCACTGAGACAAACCCCAACAAATGAAAGCTCCTCTGACCTGGCCCATTTGGGGTGATAGAGACCAGAAATGAGCTCCTGATGGGTTTCTCTGTGCTGTGCTGGTGCTAAAACCGAGCTGTGAAACTGTGATTAATTTGTGAGAAGGTGATTTCAAACCACAGGATGGTTTTGTTTCCATTCCTGCCCCAAAGTCAGCATTTACCTCCTCTCTGGGAACCACCCATGCAAACAGCCCCTTCAGGTGGAAGTTTTCCTGTTCAGCTGCAAAAGTTCTGAATCCATCACATCCTTTGGGGTCAGAGGCTTCCAGGGGTGCCAGGAGAGCACAAATCCCACTTTTTATTCTAGTGGAAGTGGGGTGGATCCCTCGTGAAAAATCCATGTGCAGCTGGACTTTTCCAGTGGTTTAAAAGTATCCAAGTGGATGGCAAATCAAGCAAAATTAATTTCCTAGAACCTTGTTTGCAGAAATATTTCTCTGAAATAATAATAATTTAATAATCTCAGCAATTTTCCTCTCCATGTCACAAATACTTTGGTGTTGGAAGCTCTTTCATTCAAAGTGAAGATGGGAGAGAGGAGGGAAATGATGAGTTCCCATTTCTTCATGTGTAAAATGTGCTGGAATTTGGTTTTGATGAATTTGGGATATTTACATGCTGACAAAGTGTGTTCTGGGGGAACTTTTGTTGCCTATCTGAGCTGCTCTCCCCACAGTCTTCCTTCACTCTGAAACAGAGGTTCAGCAATGCAAACATTTTCGAAGCAAGCCCACAACATCCACAATTTTTAGTCGTTCAGCCAGCTTCAAAAACCTGCTAATCACCTTGTACTCGTCCTAAAATGTTGTTTTAATTGTAGGGTATTTAAGAAAAACTGATGGGAGAGCAGCGAGGCCGAGAGTTCCTCTTTGTCTCTGATCCCTCACCCACATCCCCATTTTGTGCTGAGGTCGCTCCTCACTCCGGGCTCAGCCCTCAGCTTTGGGCTGGGCTGCTCCAATCTGCTCAAGCAGCAGAAATGCCTGGGAAAAACAGCACGGAGGGAACTTCTGCACTCAGCAGGAGCTGGGGGAGGGATGATGGAGCAAGGAGAGGGCTGGATGGGAGGCTGCAGTGTCCTGGGAAGTGAATTACCGGGGGAAATGCCACCTCAGTGCTGGTGGATGGAGCTGTTCTGTGCCTGTGTGGGGTGAGAAAGTGAAAACAGCACGGTTCATTGTCATTTTTAATAAGCTCCATCTTCAGAAAGAATTTGCTTCTCTTTTTCTGTGTTTTTTCTGAAGATCTCAGTGCAGGCCTGTTCTCACAGGTTTTTTTTTCCCTCTTCACTTGCTTATTTAAATATCTTTATCATTTTTTTTACTCTTGGGGCTCTAGACTCAAGATTTCCAGGCAGAACAGCAGAGGGGCCTGACACAGGCTCCCAGAAAAGCTGTGGCTGCTCCTGAATCCCTGGAAGTTTCCAAGGCCAGGTTGGAGCAATCTGGAATAGTGGGAGGTGTCCCTGCCCGTGGCATTGGCATGGAATGAGATGAGCTTTTAAGTCCCTTCCAACTCAAACTGTTCTGTGATTCTGTTATTCCAAGGAATAAGTGATAAAATTCACTCCTATCTCACAGGTTCTCTGGTGACAATGAGGTGGGAACTAAATAAAAGATTCAGACTGACACAATCACAGAATGGCTGATACAGTGGTCAGTAAAGTCCAGTTACATCCCAGGTTAGAGAAAACTGTTGGGAAAGACTATTTGTGGCATAATGTTAGCAATATCTAATTTATGTTAACTCGAATTTTAGCTGCAGTTTATTCTGAGCAGGTGGGCATAAAACTTCGTGCTAAAATCTGATCCAGGAAGAGAACAGGCAGCACTAACAGGTGGGGAAATGCTGAGGGGAGAATGTAGGGGATGTCCTTTAAATCTAGAACTCTGTAATACCTGAGTGTAGTGAATCAAAACACTTAACACAGCATCAGGAATCCCATTTACAAACAAGGGCTGACCTGGTGGGTTTTGTTTATCAGCTGAATCCTGTCCAGGATCTGCTCAATCCCAGGAGCATCTTCCCGTTACCAGGGGAGTGTGTAAGAACCAGGACACCTGAACTGACCAAAGCCACAAACCGGGAGTATTTTCCAGTCAACAGGACACGCTTGTGGGGAGAAAAGCTGTGGATGAGTTCGTGGTGCTGATCTGTGGGACAACACCTAAACTCATCAGGCTTTTGTCACCCTGCGGTGTGAACTCGGCCTCGGGCTGTTGTCGGGCTTTGTTCAGACATCGTGTTGCTGTTAATCTTCCCTGAAATTCTACATGAGGACAACTTCTGTGCTGAAACCCGAGCATGGGCACTGAAATGGAGATAAATTGGCCTCCAGCAGCAGTCTTCTGAAATGCTGCACAGAGCGTGACTGGAAGTCAAATCAGTGCAAAAACACAGAGGAGTCTTACCTGAGGTATTATCCCAGTCGGGGTCTCTCCCAGCTCAGCCTCCCTTGTGGGGAAGAGAGAAACCAATATTCCAAGGCCCAGGCTGCTATTTCCATCATCCTTTTCCAGTGAACTGTGATATTCAAGTTGTTTTTTTACCTAAAGCAGAATTTTTAAACCTTTCTTTGAGGTGTTGGCTTGTGCTAAGGGACAGTGCAGTGACCTCCCACCCCTGGAGAGCAGAGCCCTAAATGTACATTGGTTTCTTTTGTCAGCAAGGCTGATGATCCTTATGCTGGGAGTGTAGTGTTCAGTGTTTTCTGTGGAATTTCCAGTGGTGGAGAGTATGTGATTCCTTAAAGTTATTGGTGATGTGAGGAGATGGCCTCAATCCTTTTCCAGTGAACTGTGATATTTAAATTGCTTTTTTACTTAAAGCAGATTTTTTAAACCCTTCTTTGAGGTGGTGGCTTGTGCTGAGGGGACAGTGCAGTGACCTCCCACCCCTGGAGAGCAGAGCCCTAAATGTACATTGGTTTCTTTTGTCAGCAAGGCTGATGATCCTTATGCTGGGAGTGTAGTGTTCAAGGTTTTCTGTGGAATTTCCAGTGATGGAGAGCACGTATGTGATTCCTTAAAGTTATGGGTGATGTGAGGAGATGGCCTCAATCCTTTTCCAGTGAACTGTGATATTCAAGTTGCTTTTTTACCTAAAGCAGAATTTTTAAACATTTCTTTTGAGTTGTTGGCTTCTGCTGGGGGACAGTGCAGTGACCTCCCACCACTGGAGAGCAGAGCCCTAAATGTACATTGGTTTCTTTTGTGCCCACCTTCCCTCCAGCAAGGCTGATGATCCTTATGCTGGAAGTGTAATGTTCAAGGTTTTCTGTGGAATTTCCAGTCGTGGAGAACATGTATGTGATTCCCTGAAGTTATTGTAGTGTGAGGAGATGGCTCAGTCCTGGGGCAGGTGACAGGATGGAGGCACAGAAATGTGTTTGCTGTGGGCAGAACTGGTGTGTGTGTTCTGGGCTCCCTCCTGAGGTGCTCAGGGCACTCTGGTCAGGAGTCCTGCATTTCTCCTGTGGCTTACAGGGAAGTGGGACCCAGAGTTAATTCAGGGCATGACTGACATCTCGGCATAAATAACACCGTGCTTAAATAAACATTGTCACAGGGGAGACTAAGGCCGCTGGAATGTTACATCCAGTGAGCTGTGGGACGGGTCAGGCTCTGGGTTTGCAAGGGAGGGAGCGCAGGAAAACCTGGGATTCCTCCCTCCCTTCCTGCTAGCACAGAATAAACCACTCCTGAGGGCGCTTCACGGAAAGTTGAGTCATTGTTGCTGTTTGGCCAGTGATTTACTGAATGTCTGTCACGGAGGTAATCATTGTCCTGGGGGAAAAAAAACAAACAACAAAAGCCAGCCAACCAAACAACAAAAAACTCCAAATGTAAAAACAACCAGACAGTTTTTCTTCTCCTTTTCAAAGGCAAATTCTCCTTATTGATTTTACTGATAGAACTGTTTGTGTTCATTCAAACAGTCATTGACTACCACAGGAGAAACACCTGGAGCAGGCAAGACACGAGAATTCTCCCATAATTTTTTTTGTTGCGTTTGTGAAGCTTTGGCGTTCTGCTGGCCTGCCAGGAGGATTTACTGCTGAGTGAATTCCTCAGCTGTGACAGGAGGAGCACCTGTTTCTGTGGGAGCACAAGCACTTCTCCATCAAACACAACATCTGGCAGTGGAAGCCCTTAAACTTGTGTTTGTGATTACTCTGGGTAAGAGACTCCAAACACAACTTGGGGATTTCTCTGGAGAGAGTCAGCAATCCCTGTGACATTGATGCTTCCTATTTTAGGGAAAATAAAGCCAGATAAATATATCATCATTCTGTCCCTTCATACCTGAAAAGTCTTTATTTTCTTCCTGATGAAATGCATTCTTTTGGATGTTGATATTTCTTTATCCCCAATATCTAGAAATGAAGGTTCCATATGAGCACACATATAACTTAATATAAACAACTTGAAATCTGCTGAGTTATTTTCTGTTCTAAAAATTCCCAGCATCAAACTGGAAGGATTTCCTTTTGAGCATCATTCTGATTTAAATCAGGTTGGGAATTGGAAGAGAATAACCCAGATATTGCTAAATACCTGGAATTTCTCCATCCTAACCCATGCCAATAATAATCCACGTGTGATAACCACTGAAATGCATTTCAGGGTGCTTTTGGGGCTCAGTACCTTGCTGACTTGTGTTTTCTTCCTGCTCAGCCTGCTGGCCAGCTGCTTCACATCAAACCCACCCAAATGATTGATGAAGGTACTTTCAAACAGAAAAAGTACAGCCACTAATGCTGGGTAATTAAAGTGTAGAACTCAGTGTTTCAGAACATGTGGAAATAAAAAATGATCTCGCAGCTGGACAAATTCAGGGAGGAATGGTTTGTTCAGAGGTGATGAAACTTGGGTCTGGATGGAACTTCCAGATCAAATAATTCCTGATTATTAAAGGCTATTAATTCCTGATGATTAAAGGCTGCCAAAAGCCTTTAGTTCACCCTACAGTTCACATTGTCTGATGCTTTGGAAATTCTCCTCAAAAGGAGAATTCAGATTAAAAATCTGCCAGCCTTCTATTTGGTGTGTTTGGACACATTTATTTCCTCATCTCTCCCAAACTGGACACCAGTTGCAGCCTCAGAGTTTGCACTGAGGGACTTTGCAGAGATAACACTGAAGCAGTGGCCCTTGTCCTGGACATTCCCTGCTCCCTGGGGCTGGATTTCTCTGGGAGGGAGCAATCCTTGCCCTCCCCAGGCTGGTTTTCCTCGGGCTGGACCCGGTGTGGCAGAAGGGAGGGGAGGGGAGGGGGTGGAACCAGCCCTTGTGAGCAAAGTTCACTCAGCTCCGGTCACCGTCTGGGTTTGTGGAGTTAAATTGTAGCTGTGCTTGTGATTCCCTGGCCCTTCC
Organism: Argya squamiceps; assembly: GCA_037834095.1. Taxonomy (NCBI): domain Eukaryota; kingdom Metazoa; phylum Chordata; class Aves; order Passeriformes; family Leiothrichidae; genus Argya; species Argya squamiceps. Next base: position 2,420,260 of record JBBMKD010000222.1, on the reverse strand, counting down.
CTTTGTGTTCTCCTCGGGGAGGATCCATGAAGGGCAGGGGGGAGGATCCATGAAGGGCAGGGGGGAGCAGTGGGGTCTGTGTGGGGCTGGGGAGTGGATCTGTCCCTCTGGGTTTGTGAGATCCATCCCAGGATCAGTCTGAGTTCTGTTCACACTCAGCCAGCCCCAAACACCCCCTGGCAGCAGGTTCAGGGCAGGCTCTCAGGGGACTTTGGGCACAGGGAGACATGGCAGTGATGGGGCTGATCCAAACTGAGTGTCCTGGGCTCTTCCCACTTGCTTTCATGTCTGGAGTCCTTTTCTTCTGCTGCAGCTTTATCAGCTGTGCTGCTTGAGCCAAACACATCACAATTGTGTCATTTGTGCTCCTGTGCTCAAGTACAGATTTTTGTTTTAATTTCCCCTGGTATTAAGGCTCATGCATTGAGAACTTGGACGTTAAAATTCTGAATTTCTAGTTCCCACACCCTGCAAAGTTTCTTCTTTTTTTTTTTATTGTGTATTGGTAAAAGAACTCCTTGAAAAGCTGCTTTCTCAACACCAGGCTGCTCTGATTTTCCAAAACGCTGTGAAATCCAAAATTCATGATATTTAGTAAGTGTTATTAGCCTATGGTGGATTCCATGCAGAAATCCTTTGCCTCTTACTCACCTGCCTCCACGTGCAGTGGGTGGAATGCTATTTCTAGGGAATCCTGCATATTGTAGAGCAGCCACTTCACTTCTGGGGAACTTGTGCTTATCAGAGAGTGGCATTAACAGACACAATTGTAGCTTAAATGTCTTCCTTGTAATCCTTCATGCAGCACAGCTTAAAAATTGTCATTTTCCCCTCTCACTGATGTTCTGGTAATTTCCTAGGAGTGTTTTTGGGGGCTGTGCTAGCAGATCACCTGTCTGGCAGATAAACTAATGTGACATATCCACAGTCATCTTTGTCCTCTTATCTCTGAGAGGCAGGAGAGGTTCACCCCTTTGCCCCTGGGCACGGGCAGTACCTGTGGAAAAGATGTTTAGGGAACCCTCCTGAGCCTTTTATTGCCATTGGAGTTTTAATCATCAAATTTAAGGCTGTTCCTTTGTCAGTGTCAAGAGGCTTTTAAATGGAGTAACAGCATTCGTGTTCTGGCTTTAAATGTGTTCTTGAATAACAGGAAGGTCAAAATCACCTCCTAAAGTGCCTTCCAGATTTCAGGTCACTAGATAACATTTTTCTTAATTGTTAATCTAAATTTAGCAGACAAATGATCTTGTAGTAGCAAGTGCAGTGCCTTTGGCCTGAAGCTTTTGTTTGTGGTGTTGTTTTCTTGTGTCACGTCCTCAGGATTCCCTGATTCACCCCTGGACTTTGGAATTCTGGTTTTTACACTCAGTGAGAGCTGTCAGAACCTGCTCTCTAAATAGCCACAGTGTTATTTCTCCTGGGCCACGTGCTTCATTCCAGGAGATGAGATAATAAAAATTGAAGTTCATGTAGCTGGAGTTAAGATTGAAAGGGAATTTTATTTGCTGTTTTAAAAGCAGCTGTCTAGTTCTAGTTATTCTCTCAAATTTAGCTCATTAAAGTTGTGCAGCCCAAACCAATCCCAGGGTTTTGAAGATAAAAAGCCAAGCTCTGAGAAAGCCTCAGCACTTTAAATTTCCTGCTCTCTACCTAAATACTTGTCATTTGTTTTAACCTAAAGAATCCTGGTGGAACAGATCAGATCAGCAAACTGAAAATTGGCCAGAAAATAGATTGCCTTGGTGTGGCTCTATTACCCAGTTAAACACCAAAATAACCTCAAGAAATGAACTGAAATCATAGTACATGAGGGTATTTCTCCAAGCATTCCAATTCCCACAGGTGTAGGAGTCTCAGAAGGTGTGCACAGCCTCCCTTTGTTAAACTGCTTTTTGTGGGAGGTTAAAGTTACATTTAAAAAATAAAAAAAAAGTGTTGTCAGTAGGCCTAAAGATAGGAAATTCTTTAAATAGCTCAGGCAGATGAACTCCAGCACTCCAGGAATGCTGCAGAGCTTCAGGAGGAATAAAGCAGGTGCTTTCCCACAGAAATTCAGTGAAATCTCCACTCTTCAGTGTGGGATGAGCTGCTGGGGCTTTGCTGCTGGAAAACCTCTGTGCTGCAGCTGAGAGTTGGAACAGCAAAGTCGACAGATTGGGGAGGATTTGGGAGAAAAAAAAAACATTCAGAAATCATCTTTTTGTCCATAAATTTATGGAGAGGCTGAGGAATCTCAGCCCTTGTGGAGCCAGGAGCAGCAGGATGGCCCAGCAGTGAGGGGATCTCCAGTGAAAGGTATCAGTAAAAACCCCAAAACCCCTAAAAAATCCATATTTTCAGTGACTCCTGGTGCAGGGGAGGCTGCGCACTCTGTTCTCAGCTGAGGAATTTAACACTGACATGTTTGAATAAGACTCATCCATTTTGGATTTGCTGCTGCTGTTTCTCCTGTGGGATGTGGGGCTGCTGCAGGAGCTGAGTTTAGTGCTCAAATTCCCACTTTTGTTCTCTGCCTCTGTGGGTTTGTAACGTTGTGAGTTTTCACAGCTGTTGCTTCAGGCCTTGTAAGATGATGGGGTTTTTTTTTTTGGGTTTGTCAGGCTCTTGTTGAAGGGCAGATTGTCTGAAAACCTTGGCAGAAGGGAAGACTTTTAATGCAAGACACTTTTAATAAAGTAAATGAAATGATTGCTGGTGAGTAGGCAAAATCATAAGGGAGAATGGGACCAGAATATCAGCAAAATAAACCAAGGTAAACAAGGAATAAATTGCTTTTGTATCAAAAGATATGTATTATCACATAACTACTCTGTATGAAGGTCTGCACCATCTCTCCAATTCTTAATTCCCTTCTAAAATATAGGAGCCAGCTAATTCTTTTTTATAGAAAGAGAATTGAAAGGAAGCTGATTATTTATATTCTCAAGTCATTTCCCAAAGCTAAAGGAAAACTGTCCAGAAAATCTTTGATTTTATTACTGCCTGTTGAGTGATGGCCTGAAATGCAGAGGAGCAAATCAGAATTTAATTCAATATTTTGAGCATTCCTGCTCTGTACCAGAGGTGTAAAATAATTGTTGCTGTTCACCAATAACAATTTATTCCATCCTTTGTCCAGGCAGCTCTGCAAGTGGATTTCAAAGTGAGCAGAACAGCTTTGTAATCAGTGATAAATATCTAATTTAGAGATAATTAAAAATGCTTGTCACATAGAAGCATATGACTTTTAAGTAAAAGTTGTTTCTGCTTGCTGGGGAGGTGATAAGATTGTGGACTAAATGTGATTAATGTTCTTTGCAGATGTTGCTTTATATGCTTAGGCTTTCAAAGTAAAGCAGTCTAGACTGTCTGTCTGCATTCTCCTGCAGCTTTGATCTTGATTAAAACTGGTTCTGTTACATTTATCATCTTCCTTTCTGCAATGCCAGAAAGTCTCTTCACTGGGTTTTTTTGTATCTGTATTTGTGTGTAGAGAAAGAGACCCAGTATCATCTCTAAATGCTGGAAAGATTGTGTTCAGCAAGTGGCAAAAAAATGACTGTTTTGTCTCTTGAAAGACTTTAAAGAGTTTTTTAGCCTGTTTCAGGTGCAGAAATGTGATTCCAAAGGTGGGGCTGGCAGGAGTGAGGCAGGTGAGCCCTGAGTGGGTTTTCCCTGCAGTTGGATGCAGATCTGAGCGAGGGTGGGGATGCTTTGATCCTGTGCTGCTCCCAGCTGGATCTGTGGCAGCTCTGATCTGGGGAGCTGCTCACATCCCCTCATTCTGCTCCAGCCAGATCTTCCTTCCTGCTTTTCCACCCCCCAGCTCTGGGGGATGGAGCTTCAGGCTCTGGAAAAGGGTCAAACACAGCAAAGTGCCCAAATAAAGCAATTTTATCAGGGTATAATTTCAATTCTGCATGGCTGCAGAGGAGCTGAAGGATGTGAGTTCCTCAAATCTTGTTTAGGTGTTAAATCTGTGCCTGCTTAGCTCCTCCTTTGTGTGCACCAACAACAACTGAAGTGACTTCTCCAGGATCTGAAATACTCAGATTTGCTGTTTATTTGCCTCATTTATTCCTTAAGATTGTTTAGGGCTGATTTCAGGACTTGGTGGATTTTATCAAGTTTGAAATGAAGGTAAACCTTTTAATACTAAAACATTTTGGGTAGTTCTATTAAATATTAAAGTTTTATGGGGTTTGTTTTCTCTTTCAATTTTTGTTTCTGCCTCCACTGAGTGCTTTATTCCAGTCTGTTGGTTGCAGTTTAGAAAATATTTGTAGCTTCTAGACCACAGTGGTGTCTTAAATCCAAGTTTGGGAACTCCATGAGCTCATCCAATGCACAAAATGATGGAGGAGTAACCAGACAATAAATTAAATAATATTTAGCTGTCAAAAACCACTTGGAAATCCATTACAGGAGGCAGTGAGTTGTGCATTGCTCTGTGTTTGGTCATTACTTAATTTTTTTTCTCCTGATCTTTATGAAATGCTAAAACTGTTCTGGCTTTGTTGTGACTTGGCAGCGATGTGTGAATTTTTAAAGTGTATTTTTCTCTAGTTCTGTAGCAGAAAAATAAGATTTTTATGTTACAACACAGTTATCATTCTGCAGATCTGTAATCTTGCCTGAATTTGGTGCAGCACTGGGGGGGAAATGAATTAAAAGGAAATATTTTAATGCAGGTCTGCATTGCCCCAGTACAGAAGGGATGGACTGGTTGAACTGGAGTTGCTGCTCCAAATATAGATCCTGGTGTGGTTGGGATCTGTGCAGAACCTCCTGAGAGTCAGCTCCTCACAGAATTCCTGTCAGTTATCTTCATGTTCCAAATCAGCACCCTGGAAAGTTAACCCTCCAGGTTTTTGTGACAAATGGGCTTTTTAGGCTTTTCTTGCCAAGTGGAATGAAGCAAACCTGGCTCAGTTGCAGATTGAAGGCAGATTTTTCACTGATGTGCAAGTGAGAAACTGAAATAATTTGGGGTTGTTGTCTGTGGCAGGTGTGGGCTGGAGAATCAGGGGGTGTTTGACCAAAATTCAGTATCCAGCAGCACTTTTAGGGTGATTTTGATACTTTTCCTAACAAACAGGGATGCTCCTGTTGGCTTGGCATTGCCCTAAGCTGGTGTGAATGCTTCCTAAATGAGATTGAATTTGATCTATTAATTTTTAAATCTTTAGATGCTTAAAAACCTTTAAAATTGCCTTAATTTTTTCATACTTAGAGATAATTGCAGCAATAACCTTGAATTTCTAGAAGGAGTTTTTGTGCTGTTAAATGAGGTGGTGTAGATTGACATCACATTTGTTGTTATTCATACAGAAGCAGAAATAACAATATTTGGGGTTTTTTTTTCCTAGAAGTTGGACTTTTTCCTGAATTATTTGATGTTGGTAGGTTATACATGTATATAATTTTATTAGTTAGTTTATTTATTTATTTTTTATTTAGTTAGTTATTTATTTATTAATTATTTAAATTCTCCAAGTTTTTATTTTCAGGAGTAGGGAGATCATTTACATGTTGCTAGAATTGAACTGCAATTCTTTCTAATAAGAAAGAATTTTCTGAAGAAAAGCACCAAATATGGAAAGATAAACCATTTGTAAGTGCTCATAGGCAGGTAAGAGGAATAAAACCCACTGTCCTGGATTATTTTATATTGATTTGATTCTCCTGTTAGATCAGAGCTGATTTATTTAAAGCAGCTGTTGCAGGAGTGGCAGCATTTCATGTTTTAATGACAATAAATGTGCTGGCTGGCCAGTATTTAGCATCTTTTTAAAGTCCCTTTGACAGAGTTATGCTCTGAAAAGAGTTTTAAAATTATGATTTTAAATTGCTCCCCTTCCCAGTTAGTTGTTCTTAAAGCTCTGATAAGAAATACAAAAAGAGTGAAGTTTTAATATGTGTTATGCTGACTTTAATTTTACCTCTTTTTGATCTTGAAATGTTTCTTTTTTGGATTTGTTCTTTTGGGTGTTGATCTTGCTTTTCTGGATACAATCAGTAATAATATTTTTAAAAAGTGGAGAGCAAAATCAGCTTCATGAGAATCCAGAAAGATCAGAAAAATTGAACAGAAAAGAAGTTTTTTATTGAGGTGCATGCGGAAGTTGTTTTGTTGTTCCATTGCTGTTTTCTTCTTCTGAATCTTCAATAAATGATTTTTTTTATGGTTTACCAGTCACTTTTATCCAAATTCCTTCTCTGTGAAAACAGCCCTGATAGTGATTTTCAGTGAAATCTGTCAGCTCTCACCTCCTGGGGGAAAACTCACCTGGAGTGGCTTTGGAGCATGGAAAGGTGATGATGAGGGTTCAGAATGAGTATTTAAATGAGGAATGAAAACATTTATTAATGAGGACTCCATAAGGAAATCCACTCTGGATTTCCCTGATCCTTAGAAAACAAATCCAGAATAAGAAATTTGAGACCAAAAAATGTCTTTGTCCTCTTTTCTTCTGCTCCTTGGGGCTGGCAGGGCTGAGCCCTGGGGTTGTGTTTGGAGGTGGGGCCTGGCAGGGTTGATTTTGGCTGCCCATGTCATGGCTCTGTCTGTAAACATGGTTCTTTTCCAGCTCCAGAAATGGGATTTTTCACTTAATCTTCAGATTACAGTCTGGCACGGGGAGCAAAATGAGAGGGGACAAAGGGAAAATCCATTTCAAGTCCCAGCCACTTTAGCTGGAGGTAAAGAGGCAGCTGTGCTGGATTCTTCAGTATAATCAACACTGATTTCAGAGCATGAGGACACAAACTGTAAAACTCTTTCAGTGCAGACAAGGTTTGGGGTTTGATCTCAACAGCTCTGGACAGTAGAAATGGAATTACACAGAGGTTGGAGGTTATGTGGGTGTTGTGCTCCAGGAGGAGAGTTCAGCAGTCACAAACATATTAGCATTTTTGTGCTGATAGGTATTTACTCAGATGTGCCATGCTGCAGCCTGACATTTATTCAACTTTAGTGGCTGAAGGAAGGAATTACTTCCACTGGTTTGTGCCACTTCAGCTGTTTGGGGCTGCACTGCTCAGTGGGATTTTGGGGTTGTGCTACAGCTCCAAAATGCTTTTCAAACTGGGCTCTTGCATCAGTTTGAAAAGTTTGCATCAGGGCAGACACCACGAGCTGCCAGTGTCATCCTTTGGATCCCAGAATGCTTCTGCAGGGATATTTCCTAACAAACAGAGCCAAAATCCATCCCAGAGAAATCCTGGGGAATGGCTGAAGTCCTGACTGGGTTCTGGCCAAAAGTGTGAGCAGGACTTGGGGAGTCCTGGTGGGATGAGGAGGGGAAAGGAAAATGAAAATACAAAACCCCAGGATCATGGGCTGTGTGGAATCAAGACTTGGAGCTCTCCATAAATAAGTTGGAGAGTTGAAAGAGGGAAGGATGAGGAAAGTTTCCAGCTCAGTGGAGTAGGAACATTCAAAGGTTTGAATTTTTGTGCCTTTTCCCCTCTCCATGTTATCCTGTTTGCCTGCAGCTCCCAGGTAATCCCTGTGTGTGTGTTTACACAAATGTGGGACCTGTCTCTCCTCCTGGGAGCTGCCATCTGGAGCTTGTCTGGATGGGCCCTGAGCATCCAGCCCAGCACTTGGGAATTTGCCTAGGCCAGCTTGAAGGAAAAAGATCCAGCTGATGCTTTACAATTTAAAAAAACCCACAAAAAACCCCCAAAACAGAACAACAAAACTGGCTGTAAGTATGTTTAGGCTGAGCTTTTGGTTGTAACCACAGCAAAAAATAGAGAAGTATAGGCATGGCTAAAGAATTGGAATGTAAATAAGAAGCTTGATCAGCACATGGAGGAGAACTGGGTGGTGTTTTTGCTTGCAATAGCACCGAGTGGGACACGACTCCCACAGAGAGATTTGCTGGAGAGCTGAGTTTGAAGGCACAATCACACTGGGCCTGTTGTCTTTTAAATAGTTACATAAGGTCCTGTAAGACAGAAAAAGGAGTGGGGGTTGGATATATCATGTGCAGGAAACATCAAAAGTGGAGCTGGATGCTTGCCTCTTCGATGTCTTGACTGTGTTTTTGTTTGGCTTGCTGTGTGGTTCTGTTTGCCTCGCAGTCAAACTGGTACAGTTTTGCATTGTGCTTGGCTGATTTGGGAGGCAAAAGGTAGAATTTCCTGTAATTAGCCTGGATTCACTTTTCTGTGTGTGTTTGTGAGGGGTCAGGAGGGAGTCTGTGAAGAGGAGACTCCTTATTTGTCTTTATAAATGCAGGTGAAATATTGACAGTGGTCATGTTCAGCAGAATCCTGGGAAATGTGTGAATCAAACAGTGCAGGGGGAGGGTTGGGGAAATGCCATTTCCTCATCTCCTCTTCCAGCCTAACCAGAGAAGAAAACTTGAAGACAGCTAAAATTGACAGCTAAAATGAAGCTTTCCCAATGCTTTTTAATGAAGTGATTAATAAGTTCCAATTTCCCATCTCCATTAGGCTGCAGGAATTTCAGCCCTCCATTGAGGAAAATTCTAAACATTTCCTAGCTCACCATTGGGAAGTTCTCAGGAAGTTTTGTTGGTTCTCAGGGAAGAACCAACCCCAAAAGGATCATTTAGATCCAAAATCCCCTGGGATTCACAGCTGGATGTTCTGAGAGGAGCTGGGTTGGGATTCTCAGCTCAGAGGAGCAGCTCTGACAGGTCTCTGAGATCATCCAGGGAAACTCCCTGGCAGCTCCCAAAATAGAAACTGCTGGTTGTCACCACCAGCATGAGACTCATCCCTGAGCACATTCATAACTCCTGGTGCAGCCTCTGTGTCCTGAGGTGCTTTATTTGGGTGCTTAATTGGTGCCTTCAATGCTGAAGGGCTTTTTTTTTAGTTTAATTAACAGCATTCCAAGGCTCCATGTGGAAATGGTGTCACTGCCATGTGCAGTGACAGAGAATCCCTGGCTCCTTCCTGGGCACTGCTTCCCCCAGCTTCATCCAGAGGCAGGAGGAGGTGATTCCTCCTGGATAATATTGACAAACCCAGTTTGCAAGTTTTCATGTCAAAAAATGAATTGAGGTTTCTCCTTGATGTTGTTTGTGTTTGGGGTTTTGCACTGGGGAGAGCAGGATAATCCAAATTGGCAACTGGATATTTCCAGCATTAGTGCCTCTTTGGCCCTGTTCTACTTTCCCAATATCTGAATTTAATGTAGAATTTAAACTTTTTTGCAGTTTTGAGCCCCTTGTTACCAATATTGGATATTTTACCTGTACCAGGAGGGGGACATTTGACAAAAAACCTGAAGGTGAGTGCAGCCCCAAGGCTGTGCCTCAAACCAAACAATTTCTGGGATTTTTTTGAGCTTTTTTTTTCCCCCTAGAGAAAATCATCAGGCAGTGGCTGGGAGGTGTTTGTGCTGTGTGCTGCTCACACCTCCCAGTGACAGCAGTGGCATGTTTGAACTTGAAAACATCAGCCTGTGTTTGCCTGTGTTCCCTTGAAGTCAGGGAGTGTGAAAAATAACACTTAACTCTCTGGAGATTCCCAAAGGATGACAATCTTTAGCTCTTGGTGCCACTTGGGTTTCCACCTGAAGAGCAGAGATGGCCACTGAGCCTTTAGCAACATTTTCTGCCACGTGCTTTGCTCTGGAAAGATTCTGGAAAACTTGGCCACCAGAGCTCTGGGGGTTTTCCCACTTCCTGAAAAATCTGAAATAAGAGATTTGGAATTATGAGGCAGAAAATGGAAGTTCTCTCCAAAATCCCATTACAGCATTATTAATTTCTGCTATCCAATGGCACTGGGAAGGACTGAGGGAACACATTGGAAAAATAATTCCAGCTTTTTTTTTTTCCTTCAGCAAGAGCACCATGCAAATAAACCCAAGATGTGCCTATAGATGTAAAATAACATCATCAAGTGCTTAGAGCAGCTGATTGATTTTCCATACTGTAAGTCCAGAAGACTCAGAGTAAAAAAAAATGTTGGTTTTTTTTTTGCTACTGTCCACCAAGCAAAGCAGGGGCTGTGAGGGGTTTTTTAACAGTACAGATATTATTCCTCTCACCTTCCCCCTCTTCACTCTCAGCTCTGTTCCCTGTTTTTAGGTGACATCATCCTCCATAATTTCCACTCTGCTGTAGTGCCTTTGGGTGGATCATCCTTCAGTTTTCCAGCACTGGATTCTTGTCTCCTTCTTTTTCAGAAGTGTTATCTCAGCTACAGAATTTCATATTTCCATGGCAGGCTCATCCCTACAAATTTTCCATTTTGAAAAGGTGTGAACTGCAAAAAACAACAAAAAAAATTGAAATATTTTCCAAGTATATGATGAGCTATCTTAGCAAATACAGATTTCCTGTTGTTCCCCCCACTCTAATCCTGGAGAAAAATTGCAGCTCTTGCTGTACAAAACTGCACTCAAACTTAGCAAGTTTTACCCCCTGTTCAAGTTGCAAACTCATTTCTTTTTAAAGCCTAGTTTAGAAAAAGAAAGCAGCTTTGTGGCCCATCAGGTTAATCTTTAAATTTGGAATATTCACAGGGCAGGGTGGTAGCAGTGCAGGTGATTTGTTACTTCACTGCCTTGTTTATCTTTTCTTTTTGCAGTTCTTGCCTTGCCTGAGTTAATTGCTGCTGTGTTTGGATTTAATGAATGTACTTTGGCTCAGCTCATCTGAAGTACAGTCCTTGTTTGACCTGGGAGCCTTGAGAACAGTGATAATAGCACTAATATTAGTCCAAAAAATCAACAAAATAAGTTTGGGGACATGGTGGCATGGAAAAGGAGGACAGGATCCTTTCTCTTGGAACTCAGTTTGCTTTATTAGGTTGGAAATAACTTCTTTCTTCTTCCTTTGAGAAACATTCCCCTGGGTGTTATCAGAAAAAAGCCAGAGAATGATAAAATCCTGCTTCCTGCTTGCAGGAACATCAAAGCTGGGCTTTTTTAGGCTGTATTTGTACTCTGTTCTTAGATATATTTGTAGGGCTGGAAAGTGTTTGAGATCACTGTGGAAACAAATAGAATAACACATATGGGCAAGCACTTGAGAAAGGTACCTGTGCAGCAGCTGAGGGTTTTTTCCCAAGGTGTTATTTCTATTTATGCTGCATTTTCTGTTCTTTTCTGCTCCCCTAGAACAGCGTGTTACAATTCTGGTCTTTTGGTGAGTGGGCCATTCTATCTGTAAGTTACTCAGTCCCTGTGGTGCTTCTTTTCTCTGCTGCTTTATTCTAATAAACTGCTCCATTCCTTGGATTTCAGTGCTTCAAGAGTTCAAATTCACCTCAAATATAATTCAATTTAAGTAACCTTTCAGTTAGAGGCAGAGGTATCTGCCAGACTCAACCTCACCCTCTGGTTCTTTTATAGATTGTAAGTTTTCTAGGGAGTAGCAAAAAAAAAAAAGTAGGAAAAAAAATGTCCTTGGCACCATCAAACTAATCTTTGTAGGCTTTTCATCAATTTTCATGACTTCAGCTTGAAAAATGTTGTTACATTCCATAAAGCAGTGAGAGATCACAGATTGAGCTCCCTTTGCCCTGGGTGTGTTTGCAGGGTGTCACCAAGTCATCAGGCAGAGTTTGGGAATGAGGGTAGCACGTGGGAAGTGTTGGAGCCTTCCCTGGGAAAGGAGGGAGAGCATCATTATCACAGCTCAGATCAGCTATCAGGAGCCCTTCCTGCATTACAGACCCAGGGGCTGCTCAGTTTTAGGCTTTAGGAGAAAGTTGGAGGATGAACTCCCAGGAGTTTCTGTCCTTTTTCTTGTGGTGATCCCTGGAAGAGACAATTCCTGTTCCATCCAGCACCTTTTCCCAGTGATCCCTGACTGAATTCAGGCCATGTTAGTCCTTGGGAGCTGTGCACTGTTTTTCATTGAAAATCTGGTGGATTTTAAGAGACAATTCCTGTTCCATCCAGCACCTTTTCCCAGTGATCCCTGACTGAATTCAGGCCATGTTAGTCCTTGGGAGCTGTGCACTGTTTTTCATTAAAAATCTGGTGGATTTTTTTCAGTCATTCAGTTTTTCTAATAGAAAAATGGGGCTCAGTGCTTGCAGCTCCTCCTGAGGTGAGGCTTTCCAGGCTGCTCTCTCTAAAGGAATTACTCCCAGTTCTGCTGTTTCCTGTATTTAAATTGGTTCAGAAGTTCAAACATTGCTTTTGTTCCCTCAGTGCAGCTGAGGATGGACACAAGTGTGAGTGATAGAGCAGCACTGGGATGGGGATACACAGATATCCAGTGGGGTCTAAACTAAACTCTGTTCTGTGCTTAGTGCCCTTTGCTTTCCCAATGTGTTTCCCCCCAGGCTGTCAGACCTCCTGCTCCATCCCTGGGACACTGCTGGGGTTTGGCTCATGGCTCCTTTCAGCAGCACCATTTTGCTTGTGGAGATCAGGGTTTGCTTTCTGAGGACCTGGCAGTTCCTTGTGCTCTCACAGTGGGAACAGGAGCTCCATCAGAGCCTCTCTGCCTGATCAATTCTCTCTATTGTAACTGCCAGCTGCCCTTCTCCCCTGGGAGCTCCATCCCTGTGCAGTGGGGCAGAGCTGGTTGGGAGCAGATGAGCTCAGGGCTGCCTTCTTGGTGTGCTTCCCCTTCTCCTCCTGCCTTTCTCCCACCATGTTCCTGCTTTGGAGGATGAATCCAGGCTTGTCCTGCTCTGTCCAAGCCTGGCTTAGTGTGGCCACACCTATTGCAGGCTCCTGTTCAGGTGAGAAAGCCCAGCCAGATCCAAGGTCATTAAACCAACAGTGACTGCTGCCAGTCACTGATTGGAGCTTTAATGGATCAAAAAATAGATGGATAAGGAAAACATGACTATAAAGAAGCCAGGAACAAGGAGAATATTTATGCAAAGTTAGTTTTACTGCAGCTCCTGAATTTTATCAAATTCAGCTTGTCTGTGGTCCTTCAAATCCGAGCTTGGCAGGGGGAGAAAAGCAATGGCACGTGTGAGAGAAATCCAGGACTTCTGCTTTATTGCACTGACAGAACCAAATTGTTCAATCTGTTGCCTCATCTGTTTCTTGCCATAGCTGAGAGTTGTAAAGGTCAGGCTGTGGCAGCACAGGGAATATAAAAGTTCCCAGGCTGCCCCTGACAGTGCTCCCAGCTGCCTCCTGCCCCCTCCCATTGATCCACCAGCTCCTGCCTATTTTGGGAATGCTCAGGGTGGGCTCAGCTCCAGCCTCTGGTGCTGCTCTCCCTGCAAGGCTCAGGTGGGAATAATCCTCATTCTGCTCAGGAATGTGCAGGAATTGCTGCTGGGTCACGTTTATTGTGGATGGATGTGGGTAAAGGAGGGAGTGATGGAAATAAATACCTCAAAATCTGCTGTGGGGAAATCTGCCTCCAGTCGGGTCTTCATTGTGCTGTGCAGTGTAATGTCTTAAAAATATTACAGATAATCAGGCAAAGTGCTTTGGGATCCTCCTGACCCTCAGTGGATCCTCTGATTCTGCAGCTCCTCGATTTCCCTCTCTGTTTTCCCATGGTTTTAATGTATGTTAAATGGAGATTAATGGCACGCTCAGGGCAGTGTCTGACAAGAGAAAAAACAGAAATCAAAGGCAGTTCTTCTTCCCTTGCTGTCTTTTGTTAACAGCCTTGCTTCCCAACAGCCCTTCACCTTTGCAGGAGCCACACTGGTGCTTTCTATCCCATTAATGTGAAATTTTCTCCCCCAGAATCCCAGAAAGGTTTCCTAGATAGGCACTAAATGGTCCTTTCCAACCCACACCATTCTGGGATTCTCTAACACTCTTGCCCCTAAACACTTCTTGGCTTTTTTGGGGGTTTCTGAGATGAACTCCCTGCCCTTTTGGCTCCTTTAACAAGATAAGAAGCACAAAAACCTTTTGGTGAATTTTCCTGGCTAAACCTCGTGGTTTGGCGAATATTTTAATTAATTAAATCTTCCCTGCTCAGCATTCTAAATTCTCTCTGCTATTGCTATTCATGGAGAAGTATTGCCATGACTTGTTCCTCATTTCTGCAAATCTTGCTAAGTTATGCAAGTCACTGTTTGACTTCACAGAAGATCGTTGTTTTATGTTTCAACGCTTGGAATGCTGCTGAACTTTACGTGTTTTCTCCCTTTATTACAAAGAGGGGACAAAGGGCACATTGGTCCCAGCAGTAAATGATATTTTTATACAGCCTGCATTCATTCACATGCCTGACCTTGCAGAATTCCATTGAATTGTGTTTCCCCTCCCTGCCAGGTGCCATCCTGGGCAGGTCAGAGACACAGGAGTGCATCTACTACAACGCCAACTGGGAGAAGGATAAAACCAACCGCAGCGGGATCGAGCCCTGCTATGGTGACAAAGATAAAAGGAGACACTGCTTTGCTACATGGAAGAACATTTCTGGATCAATTGAGATAGTGAAGCAAGGCTGCTGGCTGGATGACATCAATTGTTATGACAGGTGAGTTTTCCTAGGGGTTTGTTGAAAATTGATTTGTCATTGTAAACTTCTTTTTGCCTCTCCGTAATTTCTACGTCATCCCCTCCACGAGCACGGCTTGAGACGAGTGAGTGTGTGAACAATTATCTTATTTTTAGATGCTCCACGTGTCTTGTTTGCAGAATAACGTGTTTCACCTTCTTAAAGAACCCCAAAAATTAATTTATTCATTTTTAATCCATTAATAATAGATTCTGTAGTGCCTTGTTCTCACCAAACTATGTAAATATAATTGTTGCAACCAGGATGCAAAATTCTCTCGTTGATTTTTCCAAAGTCTTCAGAGTTGGGAAGTCAGCACTTTGTGTCTGCAATTTACCAGATCATGGAAGTGTTTTGGCACTTTATTAATAAAGCTCAATGGCAGCTCTAAGAATATTCTAAATTTCCAGTTATTTTGTTGATAACAGATGGTCCAGAAAGAACCCACGAGCAGTAACAGCAGGACTTGGGGTTTGGTAGATGCTGACTGAATAAAGGTCATGACTCTCTGAAGCAAAATGGTGTTGCAGTTTTTTAAATACTCTACTGGGTTTTATTGGCCCAAAACATCTATTATTTGGGAAGGCAGAGAATTAAGAAATAGATCCAATTAGAAAGCATTGTGGAATTATTTCAGCAATATTTTACAAAAGTTTTCCTTCGTGTTTCTTAAAAGTTGAATTTTTAGAAGAAAACTTTGCAGTCTTTTCTCCCAAATCAAGTTGCCCCCCAGCCCAGGCTGTTTGCTGCTTTAATGACAGTTTAAAGCTCAGTCCCACAATCTAAAAAAAAAAATCCTAAAATCATGAGATAAAATTCTCCCTTGAGCAAAGGAAAAAAATTGGGAAGAAGAAATCAAATGCAGGAAGGAGCTGGAAGCTGAGTAAGACCTCATTAAGTAACTTGTGCTAATCACAGCCAGGGCTGTGTTTGTCCAGAACAGCCCAAACCTTATCTCTGCAGCGTGGGGTGGTTTGGCTGCACTGGGAGCTCTGGGGGAGCAGCAGATTCAGGACATCAAAGGGAAAATGTTCCCTGGAAGTCACAGGACAGGGTGACAGCAAGAGCTGGCTCTAGGGAATAACCCCAAGTTTTGAAAGGAGCCCAAAAACCTCCTTGACAATCTTCAGCTGTGTTTAAAATCCTTCAGTATTTCTGCAGCCTTTTCCAGTTCTGCTCTCGGGTTGGCTCCTGCTTGCTGCTTTTTCTTTAGTGATGGGAATAGTTTCAGCTTATTTGTTACAGAATATTAGTAAAAAACCCATTCCTGCAGTGAATTCAGGGAATGAAATAAGCCCTGTCCCTGAGCATAATGTAGACAGAGGAGATTGTAGAAATTGTAGAGATTTTAAAATTCTCCTTGTGACTTATCTGCAGCCTTGTTTGATCACTTGCTTGTCCTGTTGAAATCTGGCTTGTGAACTGTTCCTCAGTATCCTGCTGGTGATTTTCTTTAACTTTGTCTTAGCAATGACAGAAATGTGTTTCTGTTTTAATAGAATTTAATTTCTTTCATTAGGTTTAGCTGTTGTGTTGGTCGTGTGTTAGTTTACACGGTCGATTTAACCAAGCCCGCTTTGGAAACGTGAAAGATGGGCACATATTTTCCTCTTGAATCTGGAGATTAATGAACCCAGCTCGAGATGAATGAACTTTTTGCTCTCCTCTCTGACAGGAATGATTGCATAGAGAAGAAGGACAGCCCTGAGGTGTTTTTCTGTTGCTGTGAGGGCAACATGTGCAACGAGCGCTTCTTCTACTTCCCGGAGATGGAGGTGACGCAGCGTAAGTTCCTCCTGACAGGGATGTTCCACATGCTGCTTGTCCAGGAGAGCAGACTTCTCCAAAGTCTGCCAGAGCTCTGTGCATCCCCACACACTTCATTTCTTCCACTTGGAAAGGTGCTTTCCTGTAAAATCAATAGAAGGCACTTCAGCTCTTTCCAAGGGTGAGGAGGAAGGATAATCTGGAGTGATTGCCTGGTTTGAGACACAGAAGTTACTGTCAGATTTTACCTTAATTATATGGTTAAGCTGCTGTAAGGGTGTAAATTGTTGGGCTAAAAGCCTTCTCATCCCTGTGCCAGCCTGGGGATGCTCCTTTTCTTCAAAAAATCCTCTTCATCCCACCTGGAGCTTTTGAATTTCTCTGTAAATGGACACAGTAACCTCTAAAAAGGGGGAAAGAATTTCCTCCCAGGTCACAGGATCCTTATGGGTTCTTCCATCTCAGCCTATTCAGTGACTCTGAAAGACAACCAAAGTAGCCAGACTTAACAAATAATTCTTTTAAAAAATAACAGCTAAAAGATTATATGATTTTTCTTGCCTATCTTCCTCCAGTCAGGAATCTGCTGGAAAACTGAGTGATGTTAATAACTGAGCTGCAAACAGCAAATGTCTCATGTACCAAATAGCCAGAGGAAGTTGTTTATGAAATGAAAGAACATTTTCTGCCAGATTAAAATAGCCTTTGTTGACCCAGGAGATATTGTTGTCATTTCTGTCAGTGATGCTGCTAAGGCAATAATTGACATTCTTCCCTCTCCTGAGCCCTCTCTTTGCCCCAGGGGGCTGTGGCTGCCTTGGAAGCAGCTCCTCCTTCTGCAGAGCCTTTTTTGAGGTCATGTGGAAGTGTCTTCACCTGGAGATCTCCTCCTTCCAGCCAGGCACACCAGGTTGTTGCTGGATCTCTGCATTGCTTGTTTTTCATTCATGAAGTGATGAATTCCTGCCATCTCCTGGGAATACAAACACCCCTTGCCCCCCTTAGGCTGGTGGGGGTTCAAGGCCCAGAGTTGCAGCGTGCTGAGGTGTGAATGTGGGGTCTGAGCTGTTCCCCTGCTTCCCAAAGTGCTGCCTTTTAACCAGCTCTCAGTTTGTGCTGCCTCATCAGCTCCTGGGAGCAGGAGCTGTTAGAAAATCAGGCTGCTGCACATTTCAAACCCTGCCTGCTTTTGTTCCTTAAAAGCTGTGTCCTATTTATTTATTTATTTATTTATTTATTTATTTATTTATTTATTTATTTTATTTTTATTTTCCCTTCAGCAACTTCCAATCCCGTCACACCGAAGCCACCTCTGTTCAACACCTTGCTCTACTCCTTGGTGCCTATCATGGGAATTGCAGTCATTGTGCTCTTCTCCTTCTGGATGTACAGACATCACAAGCTGGCCTATCCTCCCGTGCTTGTTCCCACCCAGGTGAGCCCCTGCTGCAGGATTTGGGGTTTTTTTTTTAAGAGCCAAACCATTCCTGAAGGGAATCTCTCTCCTGGCTGGTCTATTATTCCCCTCCTGATTTTGAGGTCCTAATGCTTGCTTTCCCCTAAAGCAGAGAATTAAGCTTTACTTATTAAACAGCTTTATTAATTATTCTTTGATGAATATATGAGCAACTGCTTCATGTTTTTATGCATCTCTTTGTTTGGGAGGAGAAAAACTGAACACAGAGGGCAAAGGCAACAGTGAAGGGGTGCTGAGGGCTGAGCTGTAATGCTCAGCTGGAAACAAAAAATGAGTTTCCAATTCATCTTGGCCATTTGAGGTGTTCAGAAAATAGCAGCTAAGAGAGGATGATGTTTTTAGGGAAGACTGGAATTGGGGTACAGGTGCAGTTATAGGGAATGTTAAGAAAATCTTTAAGCACAAGCTCAGCTCATGGACTGTGATTTATGTCATCTTTTTCCTCTTGTTTATGTATTTTGTCTTGAAATGTTTCAGTTTTAGGGGTGTTGGTGTTTTGTTTCAAAAGGATGAGGTTGTGGCCCCCACACCTGAGTGTAACCTGCATCCAACCAAACTTCTGGGGCTCTGGTATGTGGAATTGCTGCTGTTGGGAGGCTCCAGCTGATCCTGGGGCTGTAATTTGTGCTAATACTGGAATTCCTCTTCCTTCAGTTATGTCTGTTGATCCAACTGAGATCAGGAGGCTTTTATGGAAATAGTTAAATCAGGAAATTCTAGAGACCAAAGCAGAAAAGATGAAGAGAAGGTGGTTGTGAAAATGAAGAGAGAAATAATTTTGATTTTTGCAACAGGAATTAACTTGAGCTTTTAACTCAGTGCAGTGACCAGAACACAGGACCTGTCCTAGAGTGATGTTATTTATGATGAAAATTCAAACTCTTGTTGTTTTGGGTAGGATTGCCAAGGATTGATCCCTGTGTGCTCCCTGGGATGTTTCCAGTGCTGCTGCAGGGAGCAGGATTGCCTGGGGTTGATAACTCAAGTGTTTTGGTTTCAGTTTCACAGTAATAGATAAGAGGAATTTGGGGAGAGGCAGTGGCCATATGTTGTTGCCAAATGAAAAGAACATAATTTAGAGGAAAAAAGTCTGTTTGCTGTCCTTGCAGAGAGGATTGCAGCTCCTCAGACTCCCTGCAATCTGTCAGCATAATTAGTTCATCC
Source organism: Argya squamiceps (assembly GCA_037834095.1). Lineage (NCBI taxonomy): Eukaryota > Metazoa > Chordata > Aves > Passeriformes > Leiothrichidae > Argya > Argya squamiceps. The sequence goes on along the minus strand of JBBMKD010000222.1, from coordinate 2,401,438 downwards.
AGCTCCCATTTTATGGGTTTGGGGCTTTACAGCAACCCAGGGGTCTTTGCTGGGAGATCAAATTCAGAACTGCCAATTGTGGGGAGAAGTCCAGCCTGGAATTGTCTTCCTAAAGAAATTAAGTCATGGATTAAGCCCTGGAAAAGCAAGTGTGGTGTATCAAGAACTGGAATTCTGGTTCTCCCTCCTTTTGCTGCAGCTTTTTGCTTGCATGGGTTGTGTTTGAGGGACACTTCAACTTTTAATAAACAGGGTAATCAGCTGTTGTGTTCATGCCCAGATTGTATCTGTGGGATAAGTGCACCTTGGTGCTTTTGGGCAACAGCATTTTCCTATCTTGTGGTGAACAGGCACCAAGGCTGGTGTGGAAAGTCTGGAAAAGCCACTCCTGCCTGCAGAACTCCCCAGAATTGTTATGTAAATCCCATGGATAAACACTCTCCCTCATGCAGCAGAGCAGTGGTTCCCACTTGAAATTTGATTACAGCTGCTTGGAACAGGAGGTGGGGGAAGCAGGAAGGGAGGGAGAGTGTTGGGAACTTTGTAACCACGAGTAAACTCTGAAATATTTGTGCAGTTAATGTGGTAACAGTGTATTTAATAATTGGGGCATGAGTGGAGTTTGGAGGCAGATGGATTTGGTTTAAATCTTTGTGCAGCAGTGGTAGAATGGATGTACAGCAGGAAAACCAGGGATTGCTCCATGGGAGATCCAGATAAGGGTTATCTCTTTTTCCTTGGCTTATTCCCAGAAACAATGGGAGTACAGAGCTGCTGCCCTGGTACAAAACTTCCAGGAAAAAATGGAAGGGTGGGTGAGGAATAAACAGGAGATAAAAATGAGGAAAGGCTGAAGAATGAGAAATGGTGAAAGAATTAGAACAAGTGGTGATAAGCAAAAGATAAGAGAGCAAAGGGGAAATAGTTTGGAAGATTTACAAAGGAAAGAAAGCAAGAAATGCACTGTAAGAAATGTTTGAACCTGTGAGGAGACATAAAGGACAATTAGTCTTGGCTCGTTGGTGCTGCTCACTGTGCCTCAGTGCTGTGTGGGGAAGTATCCAGTGAAAACTGTCAGATCCCATCAAATCTGTCACTGCTGTGTTCTCCAACGAGTTATTAACAAACCCATGTTTGCTGAATGCATCTGTGTGTGTGCTAAACACTTAAGAACTCTTCTGTCTCCTTATTTCTGTTTGATTTAGCAAACATAAATTCATCAGCTGATAAAATTCAGGGTGTTTTAAACACTTGAATGTGGAGTTTTCTGCACAAAGAGATGCTGGGACCTGGCTCATTTTCACTGAGGGTCGCTGGGATGAGATGAAATTCAGGTTTCTTCCCAAATATTCCCAATCAAACTGGAGTGAGGATGGCAGGGAGCTGCTCCCTTGCTGCTGACAAGCCTTGAGCTGGGGCCAGAGCTGTCAGTGCACATTCCAAGGGGCTGATGGTGCCACTGTCACCCTTCCCACAGAGCTGCCACCAGCCCCAGCCCCCATGAGCAGGGAATCACTCCCCTCTTGTACTTCCCTGGCTGCCCAACTTGGCAGGATTTTACTGCAGAACAGGGTTTTTTTGGTTTTGCTTTGACTTTTTTTTTTTTAGAAATGATGTGTTGAGATGCTTTGCAGATTCACTTCTCATCTTTGTGACCTAATTTTGGGGGATTTCTTCTGAAATGGTCAAACTCTCTGGGGTCAAAGATGAGTCAGGGTTTTAATTTCTGAGCACAGGAATTCCTAAATCTACCTGATGCACTTGAAATTTTTGGATGAATTAAACCAGGTGTTCAGTTTGGTTTTTTTTCCATTTTGGTCTTCCAAAAACCATATATTATTTTTTTCTTCTTGTTGTTACAGATATTTTAATAGAAACATTTCAACACTGGAAAAATGCAAGGGAGAGGTGGGTTTTTTTCAAGGATTGAATCCAAACCTGGAAGATTAATGACTACTTGTAAAAGACACACAGGGAGAAGCCAGGTGCTTATAGGAAATGGGAGAAGAGATTGGAAAGTTTCTGCAAATCAGGACCCCTGAATGTGCAGTGGCTCAGGAGCCTGAAACTGGATCCTTTTTTTTATCTTAAAATAGAATCCATGGGCTGGTACAAGTTAAAATCTATAACAGAGGGAAGAATTTGTGTGAGAACACCCAAAAGCCAAGTGCAGCTTTTACAGGTCAGAAAATGGTTGTGGGTAGCCCAAATTTTTTGGGAAGAACCCACACTGCTTAGGGTTTTATTGGTCTAATTGGTTACAAATATTGTAACAGGCCTATTAGAGTTGGTTTTCAGGCAGCATAAACAGCAGTGAGTGTGTTTGTGTACATTTGTGTGGGTGACAGGGCTTTTGAGGGGGGTTAACTGCTCCCAGTTTTTATTTATCAGAGTTAATTCCTGACATAAATATCAATTTGCATTTCTTTTGTAGCCTGATACCCTTAAAGTGGTGCCTCTTGGATTTCTGCTCTGTGGGCTGAAGGGGAGGACACTGGTTTATAACCCAGAGGTGTTAATGAGCACAAAAACATCTCTGTAAACTTTCCCTGTGTGTGGAATTCATCAGTGTTTGGGGGAAGCTGATCCCTCCAGGGAGGACTGAGAGGTTTGGGAGAGGGCTCATTGCTCACAGCTTCATTTTTGCAGTTTCACGTTCTGGTCAGAGCACAAAGGTTGAATTCACACATATTTCTGCTTCTTGCTGAGGAATTTCCATAATTCACCCGAGCTGGAGAACTTTAATAATGAATAGACCTGGAAAAAAAAAGAGTTTCAGCCCCTTGGGGTGACTTCTGCTCTGCTCTGGAGCTGCCCTGAGCAATGGTGGAGGAGATCCTGGTGGATCCCAGTGCTCCAGGTTCTGTTACAGGTTTATAGCTCTGTTCTCCAATGAATCCTGCTGGGTTAATTATTGGTGTTAATTATTTGGAGACAGGGAAGTGTTGCTCAGCACTCCCCCAGGCAGAGAAAGGCTCCTGTTGGCCCCGTGCTCTGGAGCACCCTGAGGGTGTGAGGGGAGAAGGGGATGGCAGCTGGGGACAGGGGCTTGAATTCCCTCCTTTCCAACATCCATCCCATCCTGGTGTGAAGGACAAAGGAGATGGCTCGGGTGGGAGAGTCACAAAATCCTGGAATGGTTTCTTGGATGGAGACTCAAAACTCATCCCATCCACCCCTGCCATGGGCAGGGACACCTCCCACTGTCCCAGCCTGCTCCAAACCCTGTCCAGCCTGGCCTGGGACACTTCAGGGATCCAGGGACATCCCAGCTTCTCTGGGAATGCTGTGCCAGGGCCTCCCAGTCCAAAGTGCAGGAGGAGGAACGGAGGTGACACCAAGGATGTTCAGCAGAAGGGCTGAAAGCAGCACAAACAAGGCAGTCATTGAAATCCTGGTTCATCCTGGGTTTCCTTCCACAGTCTGTAAACTCCTGCCGGGATTGTTTGAAGGAATCTTCAATATTGTGATTGATCTGCTGGGTGCAGAGTGTTGGAGTGTCCCCTGTGGTTCTGGATTCACTGCTCAGGTTCGGTGCTGGAGCCCAAATCCAGTTCCTGGCCCCGGTTCGGTGCCGGAGCCCGGGTCCGTTCCCGGCCCCGGTTCGGTGCCGGAGCCTGGGTCCGTTCCTGGCCCCGGTTCGGTGCCGGCGGCGCCGTTGGAAGTTTCCCGTCCGAACGGGCATTTCCCTGGGCGGCGCTGCCCCCTGGCGGCCAGCGCGGAGCACTGCAGGGAATGATTCCTTTGGAATTTCACCTTTGCAAAGTCCCACGTGTTTCTGTGCTCTGTGCACCTGTAATGGACGTTTCTCGATGCAATTATAAAATAATTCAGTTAATTTTCTGTCTAATAATCCTGTTTTTCCCATTTTCCTTTACTAACAACGCTGGATTACTTTGTCGTTTTAAATGATGTGTTTCTGGTATGAGAAAGTTTTGCTGTCCCAGTGAATATTCCTGTCATTAACTCACAAAATAATTGACTTTGTCTCCTCTAAGCTGTTTTTGCATCCCATTCTTGGTGTAAATAGTAATTTCTCTTGCCTGTGTTTTTTCCCTCTCTGCAAGCACGCCTTTCATATAATGATTGAGGTAAGAGGATGTTTGTTCCTGGCTCTGGGGCTTTCTGGGGATGTGGGAGACACTGTTTGCTCTAAACTGTGATTTCTCAGTATTTTGGCCAAGCCATCTGTCAGCATGTGTGGTTTAAAAATGCAGCTTTAGCCTGTGTTCCATGGATCTCCTAAAACTCCCTGGAGTTCCTGAGAGTGGTGGGGTCAGGATGTGGAATGTGGGGTTGATCCTGGAAAACAGGGATGGGTGCAGGGGGATCCATCACCCCAGCCCAGGGATCTCCCTGGAATCAGAGGGACACCCACCCCCTGGGCCCTGCCCTTGGCTCTCTGTTCCCATTTCCCACCTGGAAACACCAGTTGGAGCTGTGGGGTCTCCACGGGCTGATCCTGGGATTTTGTGGGGGGCAGGAACTCACAAAACTGGATCATCTGGAGCAAAATAAAAATACTCCTTCACCACTTAGTATCTCCATTTTCCCACTGACCAGGAGTTATTTTTATTTGTGTTAAACTCCAAGTCACTGGGACCCCTTAATTCACAAATTGGGTCATTCCTGCTCAGCTTTTCAATGGAATATTGAAAACATTGAGATCTGAGGTGGGATAAAAATGCTCCATTCCTGTCATCATTCAAGTTCTCTAATGAATACCTGAAATACCTTGGAAATGCAGTTTAGAAGAAAATCTAATGCTTTAAATGTATTAAAAATTTAAATATTTTCTTGACTGTGCCTCTGTAAAAAGTTTTCAGAGTTTCTTGGATTTCTATTCCATGTTTGGGTTCCTTCTCCCAGTCAGTCCTGCCTCCAAGGAGCTGCTTTTAATGGATTTGAGTTCCACAATTGCTGAGCTGCTCTCTGATCTGGAGACCAATTTTTGAGCATTCCTGGAAGTCACCCTTCCTTAAGGAATATTTTCCCCCTATGGCTCAGTCTAAGGGAAGGGGCAGCAAAAGGGAATTGGGCTCTGGATTTTTGAATATCTGGGAGCCCAATTTATCCCCCTGCCAATCCCTGCTGGCCTTGGCACCACAGAGATCAGCCCCAAAACCATATGGGAATAAGGGGGCCTCTGGAATGTTAAATATTTCTCTTTGGAGGAGAGTGAGTTGGAAATATTGTCTGTGTAAAAATAATCCCTGGAGCTGCAGAGTTTGGAGTTAGATTTTAACCAAGGTGTTCAGAAAAAAACAGAGGGAAAACAAAAAAAGAAAACTTTTTTTTCCAGTTGTGTTAACAGCAGGAATTCTGCTTCCCACTTGGAAAGGGAGTGTGGTGTGGAGAGCCAGGGGGTTGTAGGAAATGGGGAATTTGGTGTTTGGGAAGTGTTGTGCTCTAATGGGGAATTAGGAAAGCACCAGGATTTCACTTCCAGCTCTTGGCAGAGATGCTGGAACTGGGTTCAGCAAATCTTGGAGGGTTTTGGTTTTCCTGATGGTTGGGGAAGAATTCAGGCACCAAGTGCTTCCAGATCCCAGCAGTTTATTGGGAGGAGGCTGTGGGAAGGGAGGGGAATCCAAACCATCAGAGCCAAGGGGGATTTGGGGTTATTTCCCACAGATTTCTCTGCTTTAGACAAGGCAGGAGGTTCTGAATTTGAACAGTTCATTAAATCAGGGTTGGCTTTGGGGGATACATTTCAGCATCTTGTTCCCACTTCCTCTTCTAACAACAACAAACTGGATTTACAAATATTCATTTAGTACAGTTTGTATTTTACAAATTGAGGGCACTGCTTTTCCCTGGTGCCTGGAATATTCCGAGAGGGCTCTGGCAAGGAATGAAAGGCACCAAGGGAGGGAAATCTTTGCTCTCAGATTTGGTTTTCTGTGCTGCAAATGTTGATGTCAAAACTTGGAGCTCTGTTGCTGTCACACTGACAAAAGGATTTCCTCCTTTTTGGGGACAGCGTTGCAGTGTGTCTCTAATTTGAATTTCAAATGCTATTTATTCTTTTTTCCAGTTATTAATTTGTGCAATGAGGTTACTCTGCTCTGAATCTTTCTCTGAAACTTGTTCTTTTTAAGTTTATTTGTTGTTGTATAAGAAAGCAGAGAGGGGGTGTTTATTCCTGCACTGAAACTACTCATGACTTGCATTCTCAGCACTTGTCTCCACTCTCCCCACAGTAAAGGGTTCTTAACCCCAGAGTTTGTCACAAAATGTGTCTTTAACCTGCACAGGATTTATGGTTTTGATGGAAGTGCTCAAATATTTAACTCTTTATTGAGTGCTCTCCTCTCTCCTGTAGAAGCAACTCCTCTGGTGGTTTTCATTCTCTTAGAACTGGCTTTACAGGGGCTCTTTGGGGGAAATAGAGGGAAAGGGGATGTTTTGGAGGTTTTGAAAGCTTTGGGGTCAGTTGTTGGGGTTTTTATAGAGGGACAAGCTAAGCCCACCTGGAGGGAAAGGGCCAGCCCAGAAGGCAGCAGAGCTTTGGCAAACTGAGAATGTGCCTGTTGTGTTCAGGTGATGTGACACAGCAAAACAGAAACTCCGGGGTGGGCAACAGAGTGTCCCCTCCCCTTTGCCAGGAGGGGAATGGTGCCAGGCTGTGGTGTGGGGTATGGGAATGGGGTATGGGAATGGGACACGGGGTATGGGAATGGGGACACAGATATGGGGACATGGGAATGGGGTATGGGAATGGGGATATGGGAATGGGGACACAGATATGGGGACATGGGAATGGGACACAGATATGGGGATACAGATATAGGTTTATGGGAATGGGGATATGGGAATGGGGACATGGGAATGGGGACACGGGAATGGGAATGGGGATATGGGAATGGGACACAGATATGGGGACACGGGAATGGGACACGGGAATGGGAATGGGGATATGGGAATGGGACACAGATATGGGGACATGGGAATGGGGACATGGGAATGGGGCACAGATATGGGGACATGGGAATGGGGCACAGATATGGGGACATGGGAATGGGGATATGGGAATGGGGACACAGATATGGGGACATGGGAACGGGGATACAGATATGGGGATATGGGAACAGGGACACAGATATGGGAATGGGGACATGGGAAGGGGACACAGATATGGGGATACAGATATGGGGATACAGATATGGGGACATGGGAATGGGGACACGGGAATGGGGATATGGGAATGGGGATATGGGAATGGGGACACAGATATGGGCTATGGGTCCATGCATTGCCCTGTGGGAGCTCTGTCTCACCCCCAGTTGTACAAATCCTGCAGGACAGGACCAGGTCACCTCTGCAATGTGATTCCAGCTCGTTTCTGGGTGCTGGGATTTCAGGAGCTCACTGGCAGAGTTGGGGGCAGTGGGAATGGGGCAGGAGGGGCTGATCCCCAGCTGTGGATCTGCAGGGTTCAAAGGTGCCACACTTCAGATAAACACAGAAACCCTCAGTGCCTCCAAGGGGCTCAATGCAATTCCAGCTCTTAAAAATGTAACAAGTAAAGCTTGATTATCTTGGTTCCTTAATTTCTGCTGTGCTTTCCCACCTGGTTACAATATTCTTTAATTTCTGCTGAGCTTTCTTCCCACCTGGTTACACTAATCCTTAATTTCTGCTGTGCTGTTCCACCTGATCACATTATTCCTTAACTTCTGCTGTGCTTTCCCATCTGATTTCATTATTCCTTAATTTCTGCTGTGCTTTCCCACCTGGTTCCATTATTCCTTAATTTCTGCTGTGCTTTCCCACCTGATTAAACTATTCTTTAATTTCTCCTGTGCTTTCCCACTTGGTTCCATTATTCCCTACTTTCTGCTGTGCTTTCCCACCTGATTAAACTATTCCTTAATTTTTCCTGTGCCTTCCCACCTGGTTACACTAATCCTTAATTTCTGCTGTGCTGTTCCACCTGATCACATTATTCTTTAACTTCTGCTGTGCTTTCCCATCTGATTCCATCATTCCCTAATTTCTGCTGTGCTTTCCCACTTGATTTCATTATTCCCTAATTTCTGCTGTGCCTTCCCACCTGGTTCCATCATTCCCTAATTTCTGCTGTGCTCTCCCAGCTGCTCCCACCCTCCCTTGGTTCCTGCTGTGCTGTCCCCAGCAGTATCTGGGTGTGTCCCATCCCTGTGGAGATTCTTCCCCCTGAGCACGTTTCCCAATCCCATTTCCCATCCTGTGGACAAGGGCTGGGCTTTGTGCCTGGATTTGGGAATTGCTGCACTGGGATCCCAGGCTCTCCCCATTTTCAATCCTTTATCTGTGGTGCTGTCAGGAATGATGTGAATGAATGCCATTAGTAACAGCAGCATTAATTAATGTTCTCTCCTGATTGCAGGACCCTGGGCCTCCCCCACCATCTCCCCTGATGGGTCTGAAGCCTCTGCAGCTCCTGGAGATCAAGGCCAGGGGCAGATTTGGGTGTGTGTGGAAAGCTCAGCTGCTCAATGAATATGTTGCAGTCAAAATATTCCCCATCCAGGTGAGCAGAGCTCTTGGGCTCCTGGGTTGTTCCTCACATTAAGGCAGCTTTTCTTGGCCCAATAATTCTGTAAATCCAAGTGGAAATGGCCTTGAGGTCTAAAAGATACAGGAGGAGTTTTAGTGATTTAAAACAAGTGTTTTCCTGCAGTAAACACCTTACTGAAGCATAAACCCTGTGAAATGTGGGTTTCTGGCCATAAAAGTATTCAGCATCCATAGTTTTAAGCAGCTCTCACCCACCTCTTGACCAGTTAATCATCAAATTAAATTGTCCTTGGAGGGAATGTCTGAAATGCAAACCCTGAAGTGGTTGTTCCAATTAACCACGCCTCAGTTAAGTGCCATTGCCCAGCAAGTGCCGTGGCTGGTGTTCCATGGATTGCAGAGTTTTGAGAACACAGAGTGGTGCTGGATGGTGATACTGGGGTGGGTTTTACATTGATTAAAGCACCCCCTGCTACTCGAGGTGCAGGAATTTGTTCCCTCACAGAGATCCAGGTGCTGCCTGGCAGAACAACCACTGCAGCCTCTCCTTATTTCACAAAAAACCCCACATATTTTCTGTCAGACCATTCCCAAACACTGACAAACAAACTCCCCTCAAGGCCAACCCCTGATACCCCATTTTTTTTGCTGGCTAACTGTGACTGTGCTGCTGTTCCTGCAGGACAAGCAGTCGTGGCAGAACGAGTATGAGATCTACAGCCTGCCCGGGATGAAGCACGACAACATCCTGCAGTTCATCGGCGCCGAGAAACGCGGCTCCAGCATCGACGTCGACCTCTGGCTCATCACTGCCTTCCACGAGAAGGTGGGGCTGCCCCTCCCTGGGGCTGCCTGAGACACCCCCAGAAAAGTGTCACAGACCTGGAATTAAAGCAGTAGAGGGAGAAAATTAAAAGCAGCTTTCACTTAGCTGCTCCATTTTTATTGTTGCGAGTGCGTTGCGGTTCGTTTTCAGGCAGCCGAGAAAGTTGTCAGCAGGTTTTACTGATGGAGGAGTTGTTTTAGGAAACAAACAGAAATTAATTCTACCTTTTTTTATTTTTGGCTTTTTTAGAATGTGTCTTTTTTTATTATCCCTGATCTAAACCTGCCTAAAATACATAACCTCCCATCTTGCAGAGATTTTTTGGGGGGGTTATTTTTGGTTCACTCGTTGGTTGATAAGAATAAAAATGGAGTGATACAGATCAATTCTATTGTGACAGCAAAATTAAGAAACACAAATACAGTTATTAAGAATACGTTCAGTTTTATGCTGAATAATTTTGATCTCTTTAGATTTGTTCAGAGTGTGTGTTTCACTCTGAAACTGTGGTGTTAAATGATTTCATCTGTTTATTGAGAGTATTTCACTCTGAAACTGCTATTGGTCCATAAGGAAGGACAGCCAGAGGTCCAAAAGCTGTGAATTGCAGGTTTTCTCTGGAGGAACAAATACAATCATTAAGAATATGTTTAATTTTATGTTAAAAATTTTTGATTTCTTTAGAATTGTTCAGAGTGTGTGTTTCACTCTGAAACTGTGGTATTGAATGATTTAATCCCTGTTTATTTGGAGTATTTCACTCTGAAACTGCTGTTGGTCCATAAGGAAGGACACTCAGAGGTCCTAGAGATGGGAATTGCAGGACTTGCAGGTTTTCCCTGGAGGAGTGAGGCTGAGCTGGGTGTTTTTCCCTGCAGGGGTCCCTGACAGATTTCCTGAAGGCCAACGTGGTGTCGTGGAACGAGCTGTGCCACATTGCCCAGACCATGGCGCGGGGCCTGGCCTACCTGCACGAGGACATCCCGGGCCTCAAGGATGGCCACAAGCCTGCCATCTCCCACAGGTACTGCCCTGGGAGGGCCTGGGACCCCCATCCCCTCTGGCTCCTGCAGGAATTCCTGCAGCTCCCTGGTAGGAGCCTCCAGGGTGCATTTTTCCAAGTGTTTTGTTTCCTGCCGTTTAAACGAAGTTGCAGTGGCTGCACACTTGGATTGCAGCATTTTCATTCCATCTCTGTGTCCCACATACATCATCCATATCCCTATATTTCTATATCCCTGTATTTCTGTGTCCCTGTGTTTCTATATTCCTGTATCCCTATATTTCTATATTCCAATATTTGTATATTTTTATATTCCAATATTCCTATATCCCTATATTTCTATATCCCTCTATCTCTATATTTCTATACCCCTATATGCCTATATTTCTGTATCCCTTTATTTCTATATCCCTGTATCTCTACATCCCTTTATTTCTATATCCCTATATCTCTACATCCCTATATTTCTATACCCCTATACCCCTATATCCCTATATTTTTGTATCCCTATATCTCTATATTTCTATGTCCCTATATCTCTATATTTCTATATTCCTATATCCCTATATCCCTATATCCCTATATCCCTATATCCCTATATTTTTATATCCCTTTATTTCTATATCTCTACATCCCTATATTTGTATACCCCTATATCCCTATATCCCAATATTTCTATATCCCTATATTTTTGGATCTCTATATTTCTATATTCCTGTATCTCTGTATTTCTATATTCCTATATCCCTATATTTCTATATTCCTATATCTCTGTATTTCTCTATTCCTATATCCCTATATTTCTATATTCCTCTATCTCTATATCCCTATATTTCTATATCCCTATATCCATCATACATTTCTGTTTATTTTAAAAACAAACACAAAATTACAGTTCCAATTTACTGTCTCATTCATTCTCATAAAGGTCTGCAAGGGCACTCCAAGGATTTATGGTTATTATTTTGTTGTTTAACTTAATCTATTTCTTTATCATCTTCTTGCCTTTCATACCATGATGTTCCTTGTTTTATCCTTTTTTCTTAGGGTTTTATGTGGATTTCATGTTCTAGATCTCTAATTTGTGGTTTTTTTCTTGAACTTGAAAGGGACATCAAAAGCAAGAACGTGCTGCTGAAAAACAACCTCACGGCTTGTATTGCTGATTTCGGTCTAGCTTTAAAGTTTGAGGCTGGAAAGTCTGCAGGAGACACCCATGGACAGGTAAATCCTCAGTTGTTTCCAGGGATGATCCAGCTGGATGTGAATGGGAATTTCCCCTCAGGCTCATTGCATGGCCTTTTATCCTGACTGCACAATTTGGACAAGAACTAATAACATTTTGTTAATTACTGTTCAGAAACTGAGGGGTGAAACTTCCAAGAGTTAATCCTAAGGCAGGAACAACCCTGGCTGTGTTTAATCTGGGGCAAAGCAGGGATTTGATTTGGCAGCAGGCACAGAGTGGTGTGTTGCTAGAGGACACGAAATGAAGGAAATGTACACAGTTAGCTGTCAGGGCAAAGAGAGAGAAGTTTATTTCTTGACTTGGATTTGTACAGACTTTGGACAATGACCAGGGATTGGAGGATGAGGTTGCCACCTCTCTGATCCCACTGGTTAAACTAGAAGTCCATCAATTGCTTTTCTTTAAAAGAGGTGTGTACACATTACTTTGTTTACCCAAAAAACTGTGAGAAACTCTACTACAAAAACACAAACATCAGAAGGCTGAAAAACATCGGGGTGCTGGTGGTGGGGTGGATTCTGGGCACAGACAGGGGTGTTTTGGTGCCCTTGGCCATGGTGGGGTGGACTCTGGGCACAAACAGGGATGGTTTGGTACCCTGCTCATGGTGGGGTGGACTCTGGGCACAAACGGGCGTTTTGGTGCCCTTGCTCATGGTGGGGTGGATTTGGGCACAGACAGGGGTGTTTTGGTGCCCTTGCTCATGGTGGGGTGGATTTGGGCACAAACAGGGATGGTTTGGTGCCCTTGGCCATGGTGGGGTGGACTCTGGGCACAAACAGGGGCGTTTTGGTGCCCTTGCTCATGGTGGGGTGGATTTGGGCACAAACAGGGATGGTTTGGTGCCCTTGC
>JBBMKD010000222.1:2331751-2343465 GCA_037834095.1 Argya squamiceps | reverse complement strand
AGTTAAGAATTTTAGTGCAATCTCAAAGGATTTTAGTGCTATATTTAAGGATTTTAGTGCAATCTTGAAGAATTTTAGTGCTATATTTAAGGATTTTAGTGTTATATTTAGGGATTTTAATGTTTTATTGAAGGATTTTAATGTTTTATTGAAGGATTTTAATGTTATAGTTAAGAATTTTAGTGCAATCTCAAAGGATTTTAGTGCTATATTTAAGGATTTTAGTGCAATCTTGAAGAATTTTAATGCTATATTTAAGGATTTCAGTGCCATATTTAGGGATTTTAATGTTTTATTGAAGGATTTTAATGTTATATTGAAGAATTTTAATGTTATATTGAAGGATTTTAACACCATATTGAAGGATTTGAATGCCATATCCAAGGTTTTCCAGCATTCAGGACTTTGGCTAAGATTCATTCTTGTTGTGTGTTATGTTTTTAGGGAATAGTTGTGGGTTTAAAAAAGGAAAAAATAAGAATATCCTGAACTTCCATGTGTTTATATTCAGCAAGTTGAATTGATTAAAAAAACCCATTTATTTTCTGATTTAAGAAACCCAACTATTCCAGGTAAAATACGTAGTAGAAAATGTAACACAATCAAGTGTAAAAATATGTAGATGTAACACAATTAAGCCCAAACAGTAATTTTTGTAGTTCTGTCTATCACTGATAAATCATCACTAAAAATGGCTTTTTTTCCCCTTCCATTTTGAGGCCACTCATCTTTCTCTGCAGCTTGAATTGGGCAGCTCTAAAAGGATGTGGGGATTTTATATGGGAAATTGAAACAGGATCATGTAGGGTTGGAGCAGCCCTCAGAATTCAGGAAGCTTTTTTTTCCCTCTAATTAAGGGATAGATGTGTAAATCAACATTTCCTAAAAAAAAAAACCCCATGAATTTGTCATGGAGGCAGCAATTGTGGGACCAATATCAGTTTAAGGGACCTGCTCAAGTCTGAAACCAGCAAAGTTTTTTTCTATTATTTAAATTCTCAACCAGTAGGATGGAGTAACAGAAAAATGAAAGGGAGCAAAACACAACCCAGTGGCCTCCAGATTGTTTTTATTGTCATTTTTGGCTGTGGTAAATGCAGAGATCCCTCCCATTTCTGTGATGTGACAGTTGTGGAGCACAAGTTGAGTGGAGGGTGTTGAATTTTCACCTCCTCATTGTCCAGCCCAGGGTCATTGCTGGGAAAGTCAACTGCAGAGACAGCAGCAAAAATAATGTGCAAAAAACGATGTGCAAGTCACTAGCCCTGCTTGTCTTGGATTTTTCTCCCAGCTCAGCTTGGGCAGATCAAAATGGGGCATTTTCCAGGAGTCCTGGATGATTTAACCCAAATTGTTGGGGTGTACCTTCACAGAGTGAGGATCCATCCCAGCTCAGGGCAGGCAGCCCTCAGCAGGCCAGGGGAGGTTCAGCCTGCAGGGATCACCTCAGCTCTGCTGTGTGCTCAGAGTCATTAAAACACTCAGTGATAAAAGAAAAATCTTTGATTAAAAGATTAAAATCCTGGGGCTTCATCCAGCCATCTCCAAGGCAGAACTTGTGGCCTTCCATTGCCTCCTATAAAACCAGTTAATTTGGGAGCAGAGAGTTCTGGACAGTGCTTGAGTTTTAACCCATAGGACTGTGATGAGATATTTTATTTTTATCCTTTCCTAGATAAAAAATAAACTTTGGAGATTTTGATGGAGGCTGCTGTGCTTCATGGAGTCGAATGATTTTAATTGTGGTTTGATATCAAAATAAACAGTACATGATGCATCTGCATGAACATTTGTATAGATAGGGATCAGTGTTTGGTGTCTAAAATCAGTGTGCATTTCATTCCTCACATAAAATGACATTTGGAAAGTGGCAACGTGGAAGAATGTTGGAGCAATCTCATAAAAGGTGGATGTTGGTCTCTGTTCCAAGGAACAAGAGGGAATGGCCTCAAGTTGTTGAGTTTAGGTTGGATATTGAGGGAAATTTTTTCATGGAAAGAAGAAAATTTTCCAGCCCTGGCACAGGTTATCCAGGAGTCCCCATCCCTGGATTTAAAACCATGTGGATGTGACACTTGGGGACAAGGGGCACTGGTGGCAATGGTTGGACTCAGTGATCTTAAAGCTCTTTTCCATCCTGAATGATTCTTATAAAGAAATATTTGGTATCTAAATATGTTCTGATGGGTCTGTCCATACTTTAAAAAATGATGTCAACTCACAAAGCAAACAAACCAACCCAACCTTTTCACTGGCAACTTTTGTGTTCCAAACATTTGTATTTGGAAGTTGAACTGAATTCTCTGTTCATGCAACTGGGGGTGTGAGAATGTCCAGGGCAGCATCCTGAAAACTGCCACAGTTTGGAAAGGATTCTTTGAAAAGAATTCCTGCAGAATGGCAGGAAGGTTCTGCCAATCACAAATGGATTGCCCAATTTCAAATATTTGCTTAGACAAAATCTAAATTAATTCATTAAATTTTTCGTTGGCAAAAGTCAAGAATTGTTGTGCAGCTAAAGCATTTTTAGATGAATTTTTGAATTCTGGAATTGAATAAGCTTTAGACACAAGGTAATTCTGTATATTATGTTATTTTAGCTGTTGGGTTACAATGTGCAGATATAAATGAGTATATTCTGATGTTTGCAGATGTGAAAGTTACATTTAAATCAAGTACAATTTAAATCAAGTCCATCTGCACTGGCTGTAGGTTGGCTTTCTCTCTCCCTTTATTTTCCCCTCCACAAGTAAATGATGCCATGGGAGATTCCTGACAGATCCTTCCCAACTCCTTATAAACTCTCCAAAAAAAAAAATTGCTGAATATTGTTATTATTAGTATTGATTAAATCAGAATTTATTAAATTTATGTGATTGTATATATTACTAATTGATTAAATAATTGATAAAATAAATACTGATTTTTTTTTTTAATTAAAATCTTCATCTTTTTCTAAACAACTGCAGACTCTTGAGCTCTGCCCCATCATTTTGGGTGTCTCCTGTTGTCATTTCCATGGAGTGTAACTCCAGGGGTTTGACTCCTTGGGAATGATGGTGGAAAGGCATTTTATCATCTCTTGAAGTTCTCCTTAAAAAAATTCCCATTCCTTCATGAGTGGATTGTTTTTTCCATGTCAGTTTGTCCCTGCAGCTCATGGTTTGGGATTCCCTCAGTTCTTCTGAAGAACAATTCTGAATTTTCAGCAGTTTTTTAGCAGCTGATGAAGGGCTGTTCCCATGCTCTGCATTTAGGGAATGTTTGCCTTTTTCCTGGTGTTTCCTTCCCTGTGTTCTTGCAGCCTTTTATGGAACTGCTTTGGTCACTTTGCTACAGTTTCTTCTTATTAAAAGTCCATTTTTAAGATACCTGATGGCTGTAGAGAATCTGCCTTTGGTCTCTGAAGCTTTTCTAAATACTGTAAATAGTTACTTTGTCTGGACTTGTAACTCATGTGTTTCCACACTCAATTCCATCTCACTGTTAATCTTTTTTGTTGCCTCTTTGTAACTTTTTTCTTCATTATTTCAATATTCTGTGCTCACTTTGTGCCCAAAGCCTCGACATTGAACACACAAATAGCAATTTTTTCAACATTCAGTTATTTTTTATCTATTTTTTATAAACAAGATAATACCAATAAGTGTTGTCTTTATTTCCATTAATTTGCTTTCTTATTTGTAAGTTCAAGCACAGATTTACAAGCTGCATATTCATGTATTTTAAACAACTCTAAGGTATATCATCACTCAAAATAATAAACAATGCAATTATCAGTCCCAATAATTGCCCTAAAAGTAGCAAATAATTTCTTTGTCATCCTTAGACTTTGTGGACTCTAATTTATGTGTATCTTAGTGTTTATCTAAAATCAGGTTGATGTTAAATGCTCATGGAAAGGGAGTTTCTTCTCCCAAAGGCAGCAGCAGTTTGTGACTTCTTCAGCAAAAAAAAAAAATCCAAAAAAGGAATCTTGGAAATGTTAAATGACAAATAATCCCTGTGGGATCTAAGCTTTGTGTGAACTTTCCTCTGTTGTGTTTTTGGGGGAGTTTTTTGTCTTCCTTAAAGGCTGCTGGAGTTTATCTGAGGACATTGTCCAGGATTTAAAATTGAGCAGTTCAAATGCACAGAGGTTAAAGGCTGTGACTCCATCTCAAATGATGCTTTGGGTAAAGCTCTGCACAGGAATGCTTGAATACTTTCAACACTTTACAATTGTAAAATTTAGATTGAAAATTGTCTCCTGTTTGTTCCTCATTTTTAGTGAGAGCCCAGATTGATCCAAGCTTGCCCACAACTCCATGGAAGGAAATAAATTCTGTGCAGGGGTCGGGCTGGGGCACATTTCAGCTTCCCCACCTGTGGCACAGCTGGGGCAGTGAGGGGAGATGAAAGGCAGGAGAGAAAATCAGTTTGGACAGGAGGACTGGAGGTGCAGGAGGCTCCTCATGGGAGGAATTATCATTGATAAGAGATAGAGAGTTGTAGTTTCAGTTTATAAGGTTCTTATTGACATCAAATAAGAAAATAAGGGATGATGAGGAGAACTCACATCAATGGAATATGATTTAATTTGGGGGATGAAGAAATTCCAGGAGCCCAAACCCTGCTCAGAGGGAGGAGATGGATTTGGGGCTGCAGAGCAAAGCTTGAAGGGGGAGGTGAGGGGGAGAAAAGTCATAAATTAATAAGGCTTTGAATATTTAAGATCAAAATCTGTTTTATGTTGTTGGGCTTTGTGTCTGGCACCTTCCAGTACCACAGATTGCTCCAGGGGTTGGGAATCCACAATCACTGTGGGCAAGGCACTGCCCTTGAGACACTGAGGAAGTACCTGATGGGAATGTATAAAATACCTGTGGAAATATAGAAAATCCCTGATGGAAATATAGACAATCCCTGATGGAAATACAGAAAATACCTGATGGAAATATAGAAAATACCTGATGGAAATATAGAAAATACCTGGTGGAAATATAGAAAATACCTGGTGGAAATATAGAAAATACCTGATGGAAATGTATAAAATACCTGATGGAAATGTATAAAATACCTGATGGAAATATAGAAAATATGTGATGGAGATATAGGAAATACCTGATGGAAATATAGAAAATATGTGATGGAAATATAGGAATACCTGATGGAAATATAGAAAATACCTGGTGGAGATATAGAAAATCCCTGATGGAAATACAGAAAATACCTGATGGAAATGTATAAAATCCCTGATGGAAATATAGAAAATCCCTGATGGAAATATAGAAAATCCCTGATGGAAATACAGAAAATACCTGATGGAAATGTATAAAATACCTGATGGAGATACAGAAAATACCTGATGGAAATATAGGAAATACCTGGTGGAAATATAGAAAATACCTGGTGGAAATATAGAAAATACCTGGTGGAAATATAGGAAATTCCTGATGGAAATGTATAAAATACCTGATGGAAATGTATAAAATACCTGATGGAAATATAGAAAATATGTGATGGAGATATAGGAAATACCTGATGGAAATATAGAAAATATGTGATGGAAATATAGGAATACCTGATGGAAATATAGAAAATACCTGGTGGAGATATAGAAAATCCCTGATGGAAATACAGAAAATACCTGATGGAAATGTATAAAATCCCTGATGGAAATATAGAAAATCCCTGATGGAAATATAGAAAATCCCTGATGGAAATACAGAAAATACCTGATGGAAATGTATAAAATACCTGATGGAGATACAGAAAATACCTGATGGAAATATAGGAAATACCTGGTGGAAATATAGAAAATACCTGGTGGAAATATAGAAAATACCTGGTGGAAATATAGAAAATACCTGGTGGAAATGTATAAAATACCTAATGGAGGTGTATAAAATCCCTGATGGAAATATAGAAAATCCCTGATGGAAATATAGAAAATCCCTGATGGAAATACAGGAAATACCTGATGGAAATACAGAAAATCCCTGATGGAAAAGCATGGGCAAGCAGCCTGGGGGAGGGATTCAGGGAGCCTGGAGTGGGTTCAGTGTGTGCTGGGGATGTGGAAGGAGGGAGGGGAGAGCACCCAGGGAGACAGAGCAGAGATTTCCATCTCGGAGCTATTTTAGACTCAGTTGTTTTCCCTGGGGATTTCCCATTCAGCAAAGAGTTCTGTGCCATTGTGGTGGAGTAATTCAGAGAATCTTTGTGATAGAATCTTGTATTAGGAACTTGTTAAACTGGAGAAAATATTCCAGGAATTATCCATCTCATCAAAGCTTTTAAAAATGAGTGAGTGTTGCAGAAAAAGGGAATTGTCCAAAGTTAACCCAGGAAGCAGCTTTACCTTCTAACCACATTAAACCCCAAGGTTGTGATGATTAAATGACAGCATTATTTATACTAAGTGATAGAATTCCTAAGGAATCCATGGAATCTGTGCCTTTTTCCTAGCAGAAAGCAGTGACTCAACAACAAACTGACACTGTGACCCTCAGCTGCCTAAAAGGACCCAACTCACTTTGCAAAACATTTCCTTCTGTTCCAAAAAAATAGAAAGAAAATCTTGCTGAGGTATTAAGATCTGTTGGCAGTATCTCTTGCTCCTACAGCAGGCAGAATTCAGAATATCTCAGGCCTTGACAACCCAAGAAATGAAAAGTTATGGGACAAGAAAATCCGGATTTAAATCTTCCCCTGCTGAGCTGGCAGTTGGGCTGAAAATTGTTTGCATGCAAAGGTGGAGTTGCTGTGAGGAGTGGAAGGAGCAGTTGAAATGTCTAAATGGAGCTGTTGGATTGGATTGAAGGAGATTTATTCAACTTTTCCCTGCTCACCTCATGGACAGTCTTTTCTCTGCATGTTTATGTTTCATTTCCAGGGTAAATGGGGCCCCTTTTCTCTCAGAAATGTGAAATGGAGATGTGGGGTTAGTGATGCTCAGGGTACAGAGCTGCTTCTCATCCAGGGAGGGGCAATCACAAAGGTCCTTTTCTTCCTGCTGGCTGTGGAAAAGGCAGACAGAGGTGTCCTGGAGGTGCACAGGGCCACAGCTTGGGGAAAAGGAGATTCCAGGCAGGTACAAGGGGAATCAAAACTCTGCAGGAGTTGTAAAATCTGTGTCTCTGTAGGAATGGGAGACTCCATTGATGGAGTTGGATTTCCCTGGGACAGCAGGTTGGGTTGGAGGCCCCCAGAGCTCCTTTCCAGCATTCTGTGATCCCATCCCACCGGAATCTGTGATCCCAACCCCAAGGAAGGGTAGATTTTTCATGGAGTGTAGGAATTATGAGGTTGTAGGGCAGGAGTCCTGCCCTAGGTCAGCACAGTGGGGTCACTCTGGCCTGGGACCACTCCAGGGTTTACAGACCCCTCTGTCCTGCCTTTTGGCCTTGGTCTGTTAGCAAAAGTTAATTCAGATTGTAATTAGTACAGCAAGAAATGAGGTGTCAGGCTCAGCTCCTGGTTGTGTGGGTGCTGGGGAGGAGTGGATGTGAAAATGCAGAAATCTGGGATCTGATCAATCAATCATAAAGTTACATTTACTCCGTGCCAATTATTTTTTTCTTCATCTAACCATTGGATTTCTTGCCATCACACTGGTTTGGAATGGCAGGATTATCTGCAAACACATAACCATTTATCTAGGCTGATTTCCTATAAAACCATACCATTCTATATTAACTCTACACAACAAAAAAC
This sequence comes from Argya squamiceps, assembly GCA_037834095.1. Lineage (NCBI taxonomy): Eukaryota > Metazoa > Chordata > Aves > Passeriformes > Leiothrichidae > Argya > Argya squamiceps. The sequence goes on along the minus strand of JBBMKD010000222.1, from coordinate 2,335,767 downwards.
ATTTAAGTTTTTCTGTGAAGAGGATTTTGGTATGAGATTTTTGTGCTGCTGATACCCAGTGTATATTCTCATATTTAATTATTTCATGTGTATCCCTGCTTGCATTATTTGCTGTACACAGGTTACCAAAATCAGAGATTTCAGGAAATACCTGGCTTTGGTTATTTTTTACAGTTTCAATAGCAGAGGCTCATAGATCACAGAGTGAGTGCAGGACACAAATATCCCATTTTAGGAGCTGGCTGCAGTGCCCTGGAAGGGCTGTGACTGCTTTATGACTTCTGGCCATGTCTGCATGGACACTCACTGCAAGGGATTCCAGCCACATGATTCAGGATTCCCCCTGCAGGCCTGAAATGCTGCTTTGCTTTATTTATCAAAGACACCTGAACGTGCCTTTGTCTGGTCTGTAAGGGAATAATGGCATGGAAAGGGGAGGAGAGGGGGATTGCAGACAGGGTTTAACAGCCTCCATGGATTGGAAACAAGGAATTGGAATTGGAATTGGAATTGGAATTGGAAACAAGAGGAGATGACAGGGAAATGCTCAGGGAAATGGAGCTGGAAGTAAAGAGTGAGATGGAGAAAGAGAAGATGGAGACTCAATGTCATGGAAGAGCACTCAGCAACACTCGGGGCTTTTTAGATGGTTCTTCCAAAGAAAACAAGGGAAAAACTGTGTTGGGATAAAGGCCCTTCTTTTCTTTTTTTTTGGTGTTTTGTTTTGTTTTGTTTTGGTTGGTTGGTTGGGTGGTTTTTTTGGGGTTTTTTCTGGGTGGTTTGTTGTGGTTTGTTTTGGTTTTGGTTTTGGTTTGGTTGCTTTTTCATTTTTTTCCTGTTTCTTTCCTTCAGCTTAACCACTCCATGTAGAATAATCTCATCTGGGTAGACAAAAGGATCCATTGGGTCCTGGAAGGGATCTCCATAGGGAGGGATCTCCATTGGGTCCTGGAAGGGATCTCCATTGGGTCCTGGATGGGATCTCCATAGGATCTGGAAGGGATCTCCATAGGGTCCTGGAAGGCATCTCCATAGGGTCCTGGAAGGGATCTCCATAGGGTCCTGGAAGGGATCTCCGTTGGGTCCTGGAAGGGACCTCCATAGGGTCCTGGAAGGGACCTCCATTGGGTCCTGGAAGGGATCTCCATAGGGTCCTGGAAGGGATCTCCATTGGGTCCTGGAAGGGATCTCCACTGGGTCCTGGAAGGGATCTCCCTAGGGAGGGATCTCCACTGGGTCCTGGAATGGGCCTCCATAGGGTCCTGGAAGGGGTCACAATAGGAAGGGATCTCCATTGGATCCTGGAAGGGGTCACCATAGGGTCCTGGAAGGGATCTCCATAGAGTCCTGGATGGCAACCTCCATTGGGTCCTGGAAGGGATCTCTGTAGGGTCCTGGAAGGGATCTCCATAGGGTCCCGGAAGGGATCTCCACTGGGTCCTGGAAGGGATCTCCATAGGGAGGGATCTCCATTGGTCCTGGAAGGGATCACCATTGGGTCCTGGAAAGGATCTCCATTGGATCTTGGAAGGGATCTCCATAGGGTCCTGGAAGGGATCTCCATAGGGTCCTGGAAGGGGTCTCCATAGGGAGGGATCTCCATTGGGTCCTGGAAGGATCTCCATAGGGAGGGATCTCCATTGGTCCTGGAAGGGATCACCATTGGGTCCTGGAAGGATCCTTTAAGCCCTCCCCGTTCCATGGACACCTTCCCCCATCCCAGGCTGCTCCAAGCCCTGCCCAACCTGCCCTTGGACACTCCCAGGGATGAGCAGCCACAGCTCCTCTGGGCACTCTGTGCCAGGGAAGGATTTATTTTCCATAGTAAAGAATTTTACTGTTTAATTCTCTGTGGTAAAGAATTCTATTTATAGTGAAGAATTCTTCTTTGTAGTAAAGAATTTCCTTCATTGATCTCAGTAGGGCTTTGGAGGAACTGAGAGATTGGGGTAGTTCAGGATTTAGTTTTAGATAAACTGAAAAACAAAAGGAATAAAAAGTGGGCTGAAGTGGGATGAGATGGAGAGAGGAAGGTGAGAAGAAATTAAACTTAAGTTTAATAAGTGTTTATAAGTGTTTTGCTTTTTTGGATTGTTTTTAATGCCTGTAAGTGCTGTTGTTTATTTACCATGAGAAGGACCTGGATGACAATTGCAGCAGTGGTGTGGACTGTTTAATTTGAGATTAGAATCATTCTGTGGGAGCTAAAAAGGAGGGGTGGCAAAGAAAACACCCAAATTGAAACTTTAAAATGGGTCAAATAGATGACAGTTTTGAACAATATCATTATTTTCACATGGAAACTCCTTAACTAAGCTTTTAAAGGCTTTTGATGTCTTTCCTTGAAAACTTTCAATATTATCTCCAGTGGCATAAAATTCTTGCAGATCAAAATCTCTTTGGTGGTTTAAACTGATGAGTTCAACTGGCAGCACCTCCCTGAAAAGGATAATTTGCCTTTTTCTCCAGCAGCCAAACTGTTGGACAGAGTTTTCCCACTTCCTCTTGCCTGTTCATCCCCTCTCCACATGAAGGTTTTCTCCTCTTTTTGTGGTAAAGAAGCAGAGCAGATAAACCAGATTTTGGTGTGTTTTTATTGGGAGGGATGATTGAGATGGGTTGTACAAAATCTCCTCCAGTAGGTTCAGATTTTTTTGGTGGGGGGAGTTGTTTGTTTTACTTGGACTTTTGCATTTTTCTTTTTCCCACATGTACATTCCCAGTGTTTTTGGGCAAAAACCTCTCCTAAATAACCATTAGAAACTAAGGGATCTTGAAGAACTTTGAGGAAACTTTTAAATTTCAACCACAATTTTATCTTTGGTCTCCTACTCCTCCTTGCTGTCCTGTGAGGTTTTATGGCAATGCAGACACTCCAAATTCCCTTTTCTTGGGAGAGCAGCCTGTACATTCCCAGTGTTTTTGGGCAAAAACCTATCCTAAATAACCATTAGAAACTAAAGGATCTTGAAGAACTTCAAGGAAACTTTTAAATTTCAGCCACAATTTTTTATCTGGGCTCCCACTCCTCCTTGCTATCCTGTGAGGTTTTATGGCAATGCAGACACTCCAAATTTCCTTTTCTTGAAGAGGAGCCTGTTTTATCCATTAATTCCATAACCCAGCACTTATCCAAGCAGCTTTTCCACAGTTAATCTGGGAAGGGACAAACTTCACCCCTGATCCATGAGGATCCTGAAGCCAGCACAGCCCTGGTGGTTCCTCCTTGGATGTGCAAATTATGGCTTTCCAGGAAAACAACTGGAAAAATTAATGAAATAATTTTCTCTCCCCCCCAAAAAATATTCCAAAGCTCATTTCAGCCAGGCAGGAAGGGAATTGTGCAGTGATCTTCTGTTGGTTTAATTGTCCATGTGGCTGTTGTGGAGATGTTTCAGGTGATGGTGGTGTGGTTTTCCTGGAAGGGTTTTTTTAGTAAAGATAAGATGGAAAGAGTAATGATGGAGACAAAACTGATCAGGGCAGGAATATCAGGATGAATGACAGAGCTTTGAATGTGCCTTAACCAGGGATTTGTGCCAGTGGGAATCCTTGTGGATTCCTGAGCTTTGGAAAGCACAGGTTGCTGAGAAAAAAAAAATGAAAAAGAAATGGAAAAAAAATGAAGTCCACCCAGAAAAATCATGTTTTTTCTTATTTTAAATAAAAAATAAAGAGGGGCAAAAAGCTATTAAGATTTTTTCTTTAATGTGCCCAAAGCCTTTGCTTTTTCTTTAATGTGCCTAAACCCAGTGACAGAGCTTTGAATGTGCCTTAAACAGGGATTTGGGCCAGAGTGGGAATCCTTGTGGATTTATGAGCTTTGGAAAACACAGGTTACTGGAAAAAAAAAAGAAAAAAACAAAAATGAAGTCCACCCAGAATGATGTTTTTCCTTATTTTAATAAAAAAATAAAGAGGGGTAAAAAGCTATTAAGACTTTTTCTTTAATGTGCCTAAACCCAGTGACAGAGCTTTGAATGTGCCATAAACAGGGATTTGTGCCAGTGGGAATC
>JBBMKD010000222.1:2320794-2331651 GCA_037834095.1 Argya squamiceps | reverse complement strand
CTTTTTCTTTAATGTGCCTAAACCCAGTGACAGAGCTTTGAATGTGCCATAAACAGGGATTTGTGCCAGTGGGAATCCTTGTGGATTCCTGAGCTTTGGAAAGCACAGGTTACTGAGGAAAAAAAAAAAAGAAAAAAAAAATTAAGTCCACCCAGAATGATGGTATTTTCCTTATTTTAATAAAAAATAAAGAGGGACAAAAAGCTATTAAGATTTTTTCTTTAATGTGCCCAAACCCTCTGCTTTTTCTTTAATGTGCCTAAACCCAGTGACAGAGCTTTGACTGAATGTGCCTTAAACAGGGATTTGTGCCAGTGGGAATCTTTGTGGATTTATGAACTTTGGAAAGCACAGGTTGCTGAGAAAAAAAATAAAATAAAAAATGAACTCCACCCAGAAAAATCATGTTTTTCCTTATTTTAATAAAAAAAACTATTAAGACTTTATCTTTAACGTGCCCAAAGCCTCTGCTTTTCCAGCAGGCAGCACAGTGAGCTGTGAGGAAAGAGGATTTTATCTTCTGTTTCACAAGAAAGGAACACAGGCACGGCTTCCAAATAAATTTGCTATTAAGAAAAAAGTCCATTATTACATTTCAGGAGGGTTCTGAAGTTTCCAGGAGTGATTTGCAGGGGCTGATCTGTATGAGCTGCACACAGCAGCTGAAAAGGGAGATAAATTCCTTTCTGTTGGTAACACAATCATCTCTCAAGGTATTTTTTATTAAATTAGAGGGGGGTAACTAAAGTGCTCCTGATGTCATTTGTGGAGGCTCCTAAATCATCAGCTAAAAGAGCAGCTGGGCTAAGTTTGGCCAAAGGAAAGGATGAAGTTTTGGAAGATAATAAAGATTATATTCCTTGTTCCTGATTCTAAATCAATCAGAATTTGATATTTGTGCACGGGGTTGTTTTAAAAGCATTGTAATTATGGCAGTGCTATAAATCTTATGTTAATGGAGAAGGAAAAAAGAAAATTATTAAATGTGAGCCATACTTTAAACCTGAATATTCAGTGGATGTTCCTGCTGGAATGAGGATGAAGGGAAAGCAGGTGGAGTAATAGGCCTGGAAAAGTGGGATACATGGATTAAAAACATTTTAATTTTACATCAGGTCTTTTCCTAGATTTCAGTTTGGTGCTGAACATGCCCTGCTATATAAAGAAGAATTCCTCTGTTAAATCTTGGGGGATTTGGAGGCACTTATGAATTAATTTGTTTCCAGGAGTTCCATCAAAGGAGGAATCCTTTGTAAAACTGCAGGTGTTAAAATACAGACCAAAAAAACATTTCTTGGTCTGGGAAATCAGACACAGTTCTGAGCTGAATATTGGAATTCAAATGCAGAAAAGACCCCTGAAACCTGCTAATTATTGCTCTCAGATGTCAGAAAAATACTTTTCTAGATTTACTTTCAGGTTTCTTTCCTTCAAAATAAAAAAGACATTTGTGATTTCATAGAAATCCTTCCAATGGCACCGAAATTTATTGTTTGAAAACAAACAAGATATTTGTAATTCCAGTGGCACCGAAATTTATTGTTTGAAAATAAACAAGATATCTGTGATTTCATAGAAATCCTTCCAATGGCACAGAAATTTATAGTTTGAAAATAAACAAGATATTTGTAATTTCATAGAAATCCTCCCAATGGCACCGAAATTTATTGCTTGAAAATAAACAAGATATTTGTGATTTCATGGAAATCCTTCCAGTGGCACTGAAATTTATTGTTTGAAAATAAACAAGATATTTATGATTTCATAGAAATCCTTCCAGTGGCACCAAAATTTATAATTTGAAAATAAACAAGATATCTGTGATTTCATGGAAATCCTTCCAGTGGCACTGAAATTTATAGTTTGAAAATAAACAAGATATTTATGATTTCATGGAAATCCTTCCAGTTGCACTGAAATTTATTGTTTGAAAATAAACAAGATATTTGTGATTTCATGGAAATCCTTCCAGTGGCACCAAAATTTATAGTTTGAACATTGATAGCAGTTAAATAAATTAAAATATCCAGGAGAGGAGGGACCAGGGCAGTGCCCAAAACCAGGCAGAAACTGCTCAAAACGTGGTACAAAACTCTGCATTTTTGTGCTGGATAATTATAATTCAGTGAAAAGAACAGGAAAACACTGTTGAATGGGAATTGTCCTAAGATCAGCCAATTAATACAATTTTTCTGTTGCATTTGATTGCCTTTTCTGTCCTTGGGAGAAGCCAGAAAATAAACCAAGAGATGTATCTGAAGAGATGCTTTTTTTTAAAATTCCTTTTGGCTGCTTAACCACAGATTGATACATTCATAAATTTACAACATTTGGGGCTTCTGAATGTTTCTAATTTCATTTTGGAGGAGAAGAATATTTCTTCAAACAACTGAGCCTCAACACTGTGCCTTTTTTTTTATTTTTTTTTCCTTTCTAAAAGGAAGTCTCTGAAGAGATGTCAGTGTTTTATCTGCAGTGAAGTGTCCTCTTTTCAGGTTTTGATTCCGTGTCATCATTTCTGATACCCAGTGTTTGAAAGCACAGGAGCATTAATTATTTTCTAAGAGTGAAATGTCAGCGTGCAGTTGTCTCCAAACCCACCAAAAATAGAACTTTTAACCCAACTTGCACCACCTTTGCAGGTTTTAAACCATCCAGGAATGAAAGCTTTGCATCCACACTTGTCTAATTCAGTTTTTTTAGCTTTAAGTTTAGAAAAAAATGAGAGTGTGGCATCAGTTTTCTGTGCAGATTTGTTACAGACACAGCCTGCCCTGCCGGCAGCAAAGGCTGTCAGGGTGACAGCCACTGCCACAAACCAGAGGGGGAATATTTTTGGAACCATCCAAACAGCAGAGGAAGAACATCCTGTGATAAACACACTGAGACTTGCATGGCTGGAAAAATATTATTCTCTTTTCTTCCTCAAAAAAACACACACACACACAGAAAAAAAATAAATAAACAAGGGAGTGTTTTCAGCCTTCCATTCATTTTTCTGGGGTTTACATTTTTTTTAGGAGAGCCCTGGATTTTCACAGGGTTGGAATTTTGTGTTTCCCTTCCAAGTGTGTCAGCAGGGCTGTGAGGAGGTCACTGAAAGTCCCCGTGCCACCACGGATTTGTGAGAGCAGAGTAAAACTCTGTCACCTCCACGTGACCTGGGAAGAGAATGACTCTCAGGATATTTTTGGAGATGTTTGGGCGAGTGGCAGTGGAGATGCAAAATGTTTTCTTTTATTTTTATTTAGGAAATATAAAAGGTGAAAATCTTTATTTTAATTGTTTTGAGGTGGTTGAATTTGCTGCTGAGTCACCTGAGGGGTGAGGGAGGGACGTGTGAGTGGTCACGGGGTTGTTTAATGAGTCTGAAGGCAGAGAGCACTGGGGTGAAATGTGAGTAAATCTCATTACTCTGACAGTGGTTGCCTGACTACAAAGAAAGTTTATATTTAGTAAACTACTCCTGTGACCCAGTTTGCCAGGGATGATCATTTCCTTCAGTGTTTCACTGAGCTTTCTTTTTCCCTGCTCAATTTCCATGAATGAGGGGCTCTTCCCATCTCTGCATTTCTGGGCTACTCAGAGCAAGGAAATCTCTTGGGAATTAACTCAATCCATGGAATTCCTTCCTAAAATCCCATCCATTCCTGTCCTCTGTCCACCCCTGTGTCCTGTCCCTGCAGCCCTTGTCCCCAGTCCCTCTCCAGCTCTCCTGGAGCCCCTCCAGGCTCTGGCTTCTCCCTGGATCCTTCCCTTCTCCAGCTGAACATTCCCAACTTTCCCCCTCCATGACCTCTTCTGTTTTCCTTTATTCAGCTTTAAAGAGAGATTAGCTGCTAAAAAAGTAATGCAGAAAGGAAGAAAATGGAGATGTTTGTGTTTGGAAGATAAATGGGATTTCTTTCTAATGGAGTTTGTCTTGTTGAGGGCTGGGGAATTTATTTCTTTCAGAAATATTTTGGTTCTCAGGAATTTTTATAGTGCTGGGATTTTGCCTGGAGTGAAAAACAACTTATCTGTTGTCTATAGACAAAGAGAAAATACATTTTTTATTCTATATACTTATGTACATATAGTAGTTATGTAGAATGTGTGGGTTAGGCTGAAATATGAATATACAGAGACAATTATCTGGTGCAGAATACAGCACAGCATCCCAGAACTGCCCTTCCCCAGAACACCATTACATTTGTGAAATTACTGAGACTCTCCTATTTTATTTAAAATAATCTTCCTGTTTTCTGATGGCAGTTAGAAAATTCTGTTCTGCTGGTGTCAATAAAATGGTAAATAACAGTTAAAAGGGGCTGGAATTCTTCCTTAGGACAATCCTGGAGTAGATTCATCTGTCATGTGATCTCATTAGTCCCTGCTCGCTCATCTCTGACAAAAACAGCCTGACCTGCTTTATTTATTCCTCACTGCAAACTATTCATTTCAAAGAAAGATTGAGGCAGCCTTTGCAGCATTATTGTGGAATAAAAAGGGAAAACACTCATGTTTTCCTCCTCCTCCTCCTTCTCCAGAGGTAGAATTTGGATCATGCTGGGGGTTCTGACCTTGGGGAGGATCCAGCCCTGCTCATTCCTGTGCATTCCTGATCCTGTCCTGCTCCTGCTCTGACCCCTCAGGTGTGAAAACACAAAGATCCCTTCAGTGTTTTCCAGTCTGCTGCTCCTTTACATTTGCCATTAAATTTAAAAAAAAATCAGGAAATATTTTCCTGACTCTGTGCAGATCTTGTGTTCTGCATCAAAAATTTCTGCTCTTTCCTACGTGCATTTATCTTGCTGTGGAATAATTTTCATGTTACTGGAAGGATTTTTATTTTTTTTTTCTCACAAACAAGCGAAACACCTCCCAGAGGCAACAACTGCTGGAAACTGCAGAGGTTTTGGAGTGTTCCTGTGGTGGTGCCTCCCAAATACTCCCTTATCTACCAGAAAATGATGGGAGATTTTTGTGCCTGTCTGAGCTGATGGGTTTCTTTTCATTCCTGAACATCTCTGGGAAGCTCAGGCATGTTTGTCACCCGTGGGATTGAAGAGTTATCATGGAATCCTGGAGTGGGTTGGGTTTAAAGGACTTTAAAGGACTTTAAAGGACTTTAAAGGACTTTAAAGCCCATCCAGTGCCAGCCCTGCCATGGGCAGAGACACCTTCCACTGTCCCAGGCTGCTCCAAGCCCCATCCAGCCTGGCCTTGGACACTTCCAGGGATCCAGGGACAGCCACAGCTTCTCTGGAAAATCCATTCCAGCTCCTCCCCACCCTCGCAACCAGGAATTTCTAAGTAAATTTTGATTTAGAGATGAATTTTTGAACATTTAATAATTCTCGTCCTGTGTTCAGACAGTTCAGCTTCGTCAAAGTTGATGCATGGGAATAAATTAACAAAAATTTATAGGAAGTTTGGTATGTCAGAAGATTCTAAATGTTGAGTTGTATCTAAAGAAATGTTTTGTCCCCAGTCCAGGAAGAAATTTCAAAAAAAAAAAGAGAAATCAAAACAGATTCTTCCATTTGAGCAGAGACATATGTTTGGTGGGTTGGCACCAGACTAGGATGCAGAATCCTGTAGAACCAACTCTTCATACTCTGGGATATTTAGAGGAACAACATTCAAAATAAGGTGCTGGAGAAGAAAAGAAAAAGAGAAAAAAAAATTAAAAAAGATGAGCAGGGAGCACCTGAAGAGCAGCACAAAGGAGTTCCAGGCACTGCTGGGCTGTGGTGAGCAGGAAAGGATCCACAGGGATCTGTTGGATGGGGCTTGGAGCACCCTGGGGTGGTGGGAGTTGTCCCTGCCCATGGCAAGGGGAGGATTGAGATGGTTTTGGGGTTTTCTTCCAACCCAAACCATTCTGGGGTTCTGTGAGAACTGAGTCAGGTCAGCCTGAGCTCCCAGCCCTCTCTGCAGCCCTGCAGTGTTTGTGTGACTCAGGAATTTCATTTCCCTCACCACAGCACTGCCCTCTTGGAACCCACAAGTTCAAAATTGAGAGGGGCTGAAAAATAACCAACTTCATTAGACTTCAATGATTTTGTTTCAAAGGAATTCACTTTAACAATTTTGTTTCAGAGGAATTCCAGGCACTCCTGGGCTGTGGTGAGCAGGAAAGGATCCACAGGGATCTGTTGGATGGGGCTTGGAGCAGCCTGGGATGGTGGGAGTTGTCCCTGCCCATGGCAAGGGGAGGATTGAGACGGTTTTGGGGTTTTCTTCTAACCCAACCCATTCTGGGGTTCTGTGAGAACGGAGTCAGATCAGCCTGAGCTACTGGAAGATGTTTCTTCCCATGGCAGGGGTGGGACTGGATGGGCTTTGAGCTCCCTCCCAACCCAAACCATCCTGGAATTCTGTCAATTCTGTCTTTATTTGTGCATCAAATGTCTTCGAGAACCAACACTGGAAATAACATCACATGTTCTTCAACATAAATCATTTCATTTCATCAATAAATCCCCATTGATGGGAGGTGAGGTCACAGTGACTCCTCCTGGTCTTTGGGTGATGATGATAAAATCATATCAAATAAAAATGAAACACTGGGGTGCCATTCAGCAAAATTAACAGGTCCCATGAAATTCAGCAGATTCCCTTGAAAGATGTGGTTAAACACAGAAGAAATTTCTTCCCAGTGCTGCTGTGATGCTCCAAGCCCTTGGAGAAGGCTTTAGAGGTTTTGAGAACAGAATTAATGATACCCTTACAATTATTGCAGTTGTTCTGTTGGAGAGTGATGATTAAATCTGATCAGAAATAACATCTGCAGTGGGAGCAGAGTTTAAATATCTGGATTGTGGCTGTGCAGTTCACAAAGAAAATAGAAAATATCATCTATTGACACAAAAGGCAACGTGAGAATGATTTACTTGTCAGGCAAAAAAATAAAATAACAAGTACAGATCTTTTCATGGCACTGAAAAAAATGTGGGGAGATGAAGAACTGAATGGGAAGTTTGAAGCAGGGTTGATAGAAAACCTCAACACCAAATTAAAGTGAACAAAGTCACTTGAAGGGAAGACTCAGAACCACATTGGAGACCCCAAACAAGAACTGTTTAAACTGGCACAGTGAAATATTGTCATGTTATCAGCCCAGAGCTGCTCCACATGATCTGTTCTCCCTTTAAAATGCCATTTTCCACTCCAATTCTCAATCCATTTCCCACTTTTCAGCAGGTGAACTTTCCTCTTTGGAGCCACTGATCCAAACTTCATTAAAGAAATCAGGGGTTGGATCCTGCCTTGCCTTCTCTACCAGTTTTTTATTGGGTTATATTGAGTTAGGCTTTGGGTCAGAGGCCAAATAAAGGACAAATTCAAGGCCACCAAAGCCACCAGAGCTGTCACAAAGTGACATTTGGTGATCCCCAAGGCTTTTCCCAACCTCAGCTACTCCTTATTCTGAGGGGTTGTAGCTTTGGGCTTTTGGGAGTTAAAGGTGATGGGTTTGGGTTTAGTGGGTTTGGGGTTGGAAAAGCCCTCCAAGGTCATGAAGTCCAAGCTGTGCCATCCCCACCTTGTCACCAGAGCCCTGAGTGTCACCTCCAGGTGTCCTTGGACCTCTTGGGTTGTTCAGTGATGCTGAGCTCATCTCCACGTCTTTTTCACCTCTTGTTTCACAGAAACTTCTGGGACTTCCAGGTCTTCCTTGAGTTTTTCAATTATGAAAAAAAAATCCCTTTATTCCATTCCTCTCCTGGCCCTCAACCCCACCTTGAAGCAGATCTGGAAACTCCCGACTGGCAGTGCCTCCACAGCTGATTTTCAGGATTTCACTGGCTCATTCTGGGGAATGTTTTCCCCAGGCTGATCCATCCATCCTCAGCTGGGCAGGCCTGGGGGTGCAGGGACAGCAAATTGCTTTTTTCAGGTTTGCATGAGAAAGAGAGGGTACAAAACCATGGGCAGTTTTATTTCTGAGGCTGGTGGGAGTGGGTTCCTCATTTTTCTCCTGAGGATTTTGCATTTTTGGTCTCCATGCAGGTATTTCATGACTTGTTGGTTTGCAGGGTGTTTTTTCTCAGGGGATGGAAAGTCAGGGGGTTTTCCTTTGCTTAGATTTGGATTCCTCCATGGTTTAAAAAGTCCAAACCAAGTGGAATTGACTGAGTAAAAAAAAGAAAAAATTGTTTCCAAGACAAAAACTTTCAGGCCTGATGAGTTTTGTAATGATTTAATTTTTTATATTTATCTTTCCATAGCTGCAGTGCTGAGCTATGAAAGCAGCACCAACCAATTATTCTCTGGGTTTCTATTGTCGAATAATTTTATTTTTTAAAAGCATAACTGGCCTTTAGAGTGACCTTGTCTTAAAATACCTTTAATTTCGGTCTAGGGAGGTGGTTTCACTTGTCATAATCTATTAATGCTTAAAATATGTCACATTTCAATACTAATTTGTGATTTGATTTAATTGAAGTTTGAACTCAACGGGATCCTTTGCTGTTGTTGTTTTGGTGTAACAGTGAATTCCCCAAGTCAGGTGTATTTTTTAATGAATTAATGCAGAATAATTAGCATTTCCCTCAGGCAGATCAGTCCCTTCCCATGTAGTGACGGTTCTTTGGAGCAGCAGCTCCTAAATTCGGGTATTGCGTGAAATTGTGCCAAATAAATAAATAAAAATCAATTTTAAAATAATTTTAAAAATAATATTATGTCAGTAAATTAATAAATACATTTTATAATTATAAAATTACAAAATAAATAAACAAATAAAATTATGGCAATAAATAAAAATTATAATTATAAAATTATATTGTAAAAGAGATAATAAAATAAATAAAATTATTACGCAGAATTAATATATAAAATTTATAATTATGTAAAATTATAAATAAATGAAATCATTACAATAAATTGATAAATAAAATTTATAATTACTAAATTATATTATGAGATAATAAATAAAGTTATGCCAATAAATTAATAAATAAAATTTATAGTAATAAATTATATTATAATAAATAAATGTATGACAAATCAATAAATAAAATTGATAAATAAAATTTATAATTATAAAGTTACAGTATAAATGAATAAATAAAATTATGGCAATAAATTAATAAAAATTATAATTATAAAATTATATTATAAAAGAAATAATAAAAGATATAAAATTGTGATAATTAATATATAAATTTATAATTATAAAATTATGTTATAAAATAATAAAAGTATGACAATAAATTAATAAATAAAATTTATAATTATAAAATTGTATCATAAAAAATAATAAAATAAATAAAATTATTACGATAATATATAAAATTTATAGTTACAAAATTATATAAAATTATAAATAAATAAATAAAATCATTACTATAAATTGATAAATAAAAATTATAATTATAAAAATATATTATAAAATAAATAAAATTATGACAATAAATTAATACATAAAATTTATGATTATAAAAGTATATAAAAGTATAAATAAATAAATCATTACAATAAATTGATAAATAAAATTTATAATTATAAAATTATATTATGAAATAATAAATAAATAAAAGTATGACAACAATTAATAAATAAAAATTATAGCCATTAATTATAATAAAAATATTACAATAAATTAATAAATAAAATCTATAATTATAAAATAATATTATAAAATAAATCATAAATTAAATTATGATGATAAATTAATATCTAGAATTTATAAAATTATAAAAATTATAAATAAACGAAATCATTACAATAAATTGATAAAATCTATAATTACAAAATTATATTATAAAATAATAAATGAATAAAATTATTACAGTAAATTAATAAATACAATTTATACGCGTAAATTATATTATAATAAATAAATAAAATTATGCCAATTAATTAATATATAAAATTTATAATTATAAAATTATATTATAAAGTAAAATAAATGAAACTATTACAATAAATTAATATATAAAATTTATAATTATAAAACTATATAAAATTATAAATAAATAAAATCATTACAATAAATTGATAAATAACATATATAATTCCAAAATCATGTTATAAAATAATAAATAAATAAAATTTTTACAATAAATTAAAAAATAAAATTTATAATTATAAAATTACATTGTAAAATAATAAACAAATAAATGAAGTTGTGCCGCTGTTATCAATAAAGCAGTGACTCTGTCTGCCCTGGCTGACGCTGTGCCCTGCCGCTGCCCTGCAGATCCCCGCTGACGATGGTGGCTGGAGGCGGCTCTGGTGAAGATTCTCTCGTTCCCAGACAAGATCTCTGAATTCTGTTCCCTTCACACAGCCAAGGTAAAACCAACAACCCACGAGATGCCTTTGTCTCCACGTCATAAATTCATTTTTCACCATCATTTCATTTTCCAGCAGCTGAAATTCAGGACTCTGGCCACTCTGCCAGCTTTTTTAATGTTTATTTATTCTGAAGTGAAAAATAATATCCATGGAAAGAGCTCAAATTCTCCTCCTCCTTTTAGTTACAGGAATATCCCTCCTTCCTTAGCTGCTCTTTTTTATCCTGCATTTAAAGCTTTTCTTTATTCTTCTTTTCTCGTGAGTGTTTTGACCTGCAGATCAGATACAATATTTTTGTGGTGCTGATGAGAACCAACAAATCTAAAATCTAAAGAGTAATTGAGGATGGGGCTTCTGCTCAAAAAGGCAAATTTTGGGTGAAAAAAGAGTAAAATAGTGGTAAACCTCTTGAAAATTTTCCACAGAATTTTGGAAGTTTGACTGAAATTCAGCTGAAATTCAGGAGTCTGGCCACTCTGCCAGCTTTGAACCTCTTTTTTAATGTTTATTTATTCTGAAGTGAAAAATAATATCCATGGAAAGAGCTCAAATTCTCCTCCTCCTTTTAGT
>JBBMKD010000222.1:2288166-2304961 GCA_037834095.1 Argya squamiceps | reverse complement strand
TATAATATAATATAATATAATATAATATAATATAATATAATACAATATAATACAATATAATACAATATAATACAATACAATATAATACAATAATATATATATGTTATATTACATATATTATGAGGCTGCTAAAAGTTTTGGATGGTGCCACGGAGCAGGAAACTCAACTGATGTAAAATCTGATCACTAATGATGTTAAAGGAGCCCCAGTGGGTACACAGATCTCAGTTCATGGAAAATTAAAGATGCTCTTACTGGTTTTCAGGCTGTCTTGATATTAGGGAGAAATATTGGAATAATTTCTTGTTGTCCAAAGGAAATGTTTCCATCTGTTCTCTGCAACTGAGCAGGAGCTAAAATAGGCATTTTCTGTGCTCTCGAGCCATTTACAGAATGGTTTCATTTTGTCTTTAAGTCCAAAACCATGTTTTGATATTCTCTAAGACTTTGGTTGCTCAAATGAAGGTGCTGTTCTCACACTTGTTGATCACATTCATCCAAAAGAGAGGGCAAAAGTAGAATTGCAGTTTGAGGTTATTTTAAATCCCAGTTTTGTTTAGGTTTGGTTGCCACTTTTGCACGTTCACACATTTCAACAAAGCAGATTGAGGTTTTCTCCCCTGGCACGGTGCTGCCATCCCTTAAAAGGTGCTTTTAAAATCCAAGTTCTTTGTGTCTGGAATTACTTCCAGCCTCAAACTTTTTGAAGGTGATGGGACCCTTCAGATCCTTTAAATTTTAAAATCCAACCAAGTTCTTTGTGTATGGATTACTTTCAGCCTCAAACTTTTTGAAGGTGATGGGACCATTGAGGTCCTTTAAATTTGGCTTGGTTTGGATCTGCTCAAAAAACCGAGCCCAAAAATACTGAAATGCAGGAGAGGCTGATTGGAGGAGCAGCAGCTCACAGGGGTTGGAAGGTGAGGAAGAAGTTTCTGGGTGAAGTCCAGACATTGTATTTCTGTTTTACTGATGTGGAAGACACATCCCAGTACAGCTCCAATACTGGATGGCATTCCCAATGCCATGCCTGGCATTCCTGCCCCTCAAGGTCCTGGCAGATCACATCCCACTGCCTGGACCTGGCACATCCAGGTTGTTACACATCACACCAAGGCTGCTGCCCAGAATTTGGGAGGAGTTCTCTCAGAGCTGCCAGGTGAGCTCAACTTTGCAGGAAGCTGAGGGATCCTCACTCTCAGCTCACCATTGGTGCTGGAGCACTTGGATGGAGTAGGAATCTTCTCAGGATCTGATTGTCCATCAGTTCCAATCTGATGTCATTCTGGAGGAATTTCTAGTTTGGGATCTGATTGTCCATGAAGTCCAATCTGATGTCATTATGAAGAATTTCAATTTGGGATCTGATTGTCCATCAATTCC
Source organism: Argya squamiceps (assembly GCA_037834095.1). Lineage (NCBI taxonomy): Eukaryota > Metazoa > Chordata > Aves > Passeriformes > Leiothrichidae > Argya > Argya squamiceps. The sequence goes on along the minus strand of JBBMKD010000222.1, from coordinate 2,303,578 downwards.
AATCTGATGTCATCTGGAGAAATTCCTAGTTTGGGATCTGATTGTCCATCAATTCCAGCCTGATGTCATTCTGGGGAATTTCAGGTTTGGGATTTGATTGTCCATCAAATCCAATCTGATGTCATTCTGGAGGAGTTTCTAGTTTGGGATCTGGTTGTGGAGGATTTCAAATTTGGGATCTGATTGTCCATCAAGTCCAATCTGATGTCATCTGGAGAAATTTCTAGTTTGGGATCTGATTGTCCATCAAGTCCAATCTGATGTCATTCTGGAGGAGTTTCTAGTTTGGGATCTGGTTGTGGAGGATTTCAAGTTTGTTTGTTTGTTTGTTTTGTTCAAGCATTTCTAGTTTGGGATCTGGTTGTCTGCCCATCAATTCCAGTCTGGTGTCATTCTGGAGGAATTTCAGGTTTTTCTCCCTGAGCTGTCTCCAACTCTCCTTGGGAGATGCAGTCTCTCATCCTGAAGCTCCCATTAACTCCTTCCTGCCAGACCTTTGAATTAGGGAAGTTTTGTAAGTACAGGAGAGGAAACAAAAGCTTCAGGGGTCAGAAACTTCATCTTTTTTTATGCCTGAAGCCAGAAAGTGTAAAAAAACAGGCTGAGAGTGAAGGAACTGGGACACTTCAATTGTGGTTTCTGTGAAGGAGGAAAAAATCAGTCATTAAACTGACATTTTGCAGCTCACTGGTCTTAGAGTGGACAAAATTGTAAGGCTGTAATGTTGTTAGATTTATATTTTAATTATGAAATTAATATTATTTCATTCTTAAGCTAACTTAAAGCAATTTAAATTGTTCAGCTTCTTGTATATTAGAAGTTTCTTTAGCTTGAAAGGGGGTTTTTTTGGTCATAGAGAAAACATTAATGAAAACTAAATTTTCATATAAAACCGTGAAATAAAAAAGGAAATTTAGGTTTAACCAAGTTGTCTGTGGGCTCCTACTGAGAGTCTTGTTCTTGGATCGTTTTCCTCTGTGTGCTCTGTGGATGTGAAAATCCTTCCAGTTATATTTTAAAAATCTGGAGTTTAGTTATTCCTGTTGTTGATTTGCTGTCAAACACCTTGATACCTTTAAATCCTTGTTTTTACTTTGCTTTTCTCCAGTGACATTTGGTACATTTGTCATTAATGATATTTAATATTTCTCTTTGGCCTTAGTGCTGTTGTGATATGCATTTCTAAAAATCAGAGGAGTATTTGATTATTTAGTCCCATTTCCTTAGAAATACCTTAAAACCAGACTTAATAAAATCTCTGGAAGCTTTCTGAAAACTCACTCAATCTTAGGCTAAATTTTTATAGAATTTTGAGCTCTATTTCTGAATAAATAAGATGGATATTTTTAAAATGATCAAACAGATTGAAATAGCAGGGCATTTTTATATAAATCTAGACTCAGGAGTGATCCAATGTGAATTCTATTAAACTCAGTGGGAAACCATCCATTAACCTTAGCCAGAATGGAATCACAATTCCAGAGACTGAATTCTGCTTTAGGAGCCCTGTGCCTGGGGATTATTCAAATACCTTCCTGATACTTTTATCAATGAGTTGGACAATTAGTTGTGCTAATTAGCAGCATCACTTTGAAAGAACTACTCAGAGGAAGTGGAGTGACAACGACAGAGGCAGCAGGGATGGAGTTGGGATAAAATTCCTTCTCCTTCTCTGGAAATTTGGTTTTTTTCAGCCTTTCCAGTTGCAGGATAATTTCAGTTGGAGCCTCAATCCAGAGCAGAGTCTGCTGGAGTCTCCTCTCTGCTCCCATGGCAGCATCTGCCCTGCAAGAGAGTTTGAAATAATCAAAATTTGCCAGTTATGGAGATGAGTGCCAAGAATTTTTAAATAAGGAGTAACAGAGTTTAGAGAAGTTTATGTTATTTTCTTTGGGGAGGGTTTAATTTTAAACAATGGCATAATGTCATGGCTAAAAGAAGACACTTTATTATGTGATGATAAAGTGTCATGAGGGAAAAATATAAACTGTTGGTGTGCTGGCTGCATGAAATTCCTTCTCTCCTAATGAGTTTGGGGCTTTGGGATAAGAAACTCTTCTGAAAGTCCAGGTATCCTTTTCTTCCTTTTCTTCTCCTTGTGCTGTGGGTATGTTTGTCCAGGTATTGTGTGGAGAAATGGAAAAAGTTCTGATCTTGGGGTCAACAGAAATATATTTATATGAAATAAACAAAATATATTTATATGAAATAAGCTGAGTCAGGAGGTAGAAATGAAGATATTCAGGTGGCTTGAGTTAACTTTTGAGAAAGTTTTATTTTACCAAATGTCTTCACTTTTTGGGGGGATATTTATATTTTTTATGATAAGGCTGAGGTAGAGACACCTAAAGAGAGAACCTGAGTGTCCTGGTCCATAGGAAGTGTCCCTGGTCATGGAATGGGATTTAAGGTCCCTTCCAGTCCAAACATTCTGGGGTTCTGTGATTAAAAAAAAATCAATTATTTGTAAGTATGGAGTAGTAACAACTAAATTTTTCACCAACTCATTCTTTTATACCTTTAGCAACATTTGTTTAGGAGAAAAGACAAATTTGCATTATACAGATCTCAAATTCTTTGTTTATCTTCTCAGCTCTGATCAGTTTCTCAGTTATCTCTATATTAAATTAAAGATCAGTGAAGGAGAAAAGTTGATTACACTTCCATTGTGAGGCAGAAAACAGCAGTGCTTGTACACCAGGTATGCAAAGGGGCTGAGGGAAACAAATCAAGTTTTCAAAGTGCTGTGTTACAGATGAATGAAAATAATTTGTAAATTCTTCATCTAATTTAATTCTAAGATGTTTTGAGAAACCAGAATAAATTTGGATATGTGATTGTTGGAGGGACCTTTATTCTCCAGAGTTTACAGGTCTAAATCTTGAGTGTGAACTTCATCAAGATGTGGAGAATGTCCAAACTGCAGGCAGAGGTATCAGCTACTCAGGACTGAAATATTGACTAAACTGATGTCTGATTTTTATCTCTTGCAAATTAAAACTCCTTTTTGGTTTTTTTTCCCTGTAACTGGAGACACAAAAAATAGATAATATCCCTTCTTACATCTTATGTGCTCAAAGCAACAGCACTGCCAAATCTTTGAAAAATGTTACTTATATCACATATGTAAAGTATATATAATATACATATATACATATATCCATATCACATATGTAAAGTAAATATGTTACTACATTAGCCTTATGTATGTATCACATACATAAAGGAAATATATCAGTATGTTACATTTATAACCATGTATCATGGAATTTAAAGAGGTGTGATAGTTTGTTGGCCTTCCAGCTGATTTATGAATTAACTTCTCAGAAAGACCTGCCTGATTTTTGGTATTTCTTGGAGCTCTCGTGTTTTTCACGTGCTCCATGGTGGTGTTAGGGTGTTCCAGTTCATTTCTGAAGTTCTGTTCCTCTGGCCAACTTGTTGTCATACAAAAGCCCAGGAAAAGGCCATATGTTCCTGCAAAGGTGGCCTTGGAAGGTGGGATAGCTGCTGCTTCTTTTTCTTCTGCCATCTGTTCTGCTTTAACTTCATTTTCTCCAGATACTGGATAATAGATGGGAATTCCAATCAGAATGGAAACAAGGTTATTGTTTCCAACAACAGTCAGGTATTCAGAATTTTTTAGGCATTTCCCTTGCTCTTTGGCATTAAAATTTAGAATTAGGAAGCTGTAAACAGATCAACATTACTTTTATTTAAACAATGAATACACTGAGATGCTCCCATGAACACAGAGGAGATTTTCAGCACCGCAGGCCTCGGAAATAAAATTAGCAAAACCATCCTGGATTTCTCCAAGTGGCTGCTGCTCTTTCCACTTGGAGTTTCTCATTCCTGTCCGTGTGCCACTCCTTGCTGCTCCAGCCCAAGCATTCCTGCAGGCACAGGGATTAGGGGAGGATCTGGGTTAAGACTAATCCAGCAGAAATACACAAATCTGCTCCCTGGGCTGAGCCAGAAGGGACACACGAGCAGCCTTGGGGCACAGAGAGGAGTTGTGCCCTCTGACAGGAGTTGTGCCCTCAGGAATTGCCTCCTCAGGAATTCCCTCCTCAGAGATTCCCTCATCAGTAATTCCTTCCCTCCTCTGAAATTCCCTCCTCAGGAATTCTCTTCTCAGAACTTCCCTCCTCAGGAATTCCCTCCTCAAGAATTCCCTCCTTAGAAAGTCCCTCATCAAGTATTCCCTCCTCAAGAATTCCCTCCTCAGGAATTCTCTCCTCAACAATTCCCTCCCCAGGAATTCCCTCCTCAAAAATTCCCTCCTCAGGGATTCCCTCCTCAGCAATTCCCTCCTCCGAAATTCCCTCCTCGGGAATTCCCTCCTCAGAAATTCCCTCCTCAGGAATTCCTTCCTCAGAAATTCTCTCCCCAGGAACTCCCTCCTCAGAACTTCCCAGGAATTCCCTCCTCAGAAAGTCCCTGCCTAGGAATTCTCTCCTTAGGGATTCCCTCCTCAACAATTCCCTCCTCAACAATTCCCTCCTCAGCAATTCCCTCCTCAGGAATTCCCTCATCAATTCCCTACCCAGGAATTCCCTCCTCATGAATTCCGTCTTCAGGAATTCCCTCCTCAGGAATTCCCTCCTCAGCAATTCCCTACCCAGGAATTCCCTCCTCAGCAATTCCCTACCCAGGAATTCGCTCCTCAGAGATTCCCAGGAATTCCCTCCTCAGAAAGTCCCTGCCTAGGAATTCTCTCCTCAGGGATTCCCTCCTCAACAATTCCCTCCTCAACAATTCCCTCCTCAACAATTCCCTCCTCAGCAATTTCCTCCTCAGGAATTCCCTCCTCAGGAATTCCCTCCTCATCAATTCCCTACCCAGGAATTCCCTCCTCAGAGATTCCCTCCTCATGAATTCCGTCTTCAGGAATTCCCTCCTCTGAAATTCCCTCCTCAGGAATTCCTTCCTCAGAAATTTTCTCCTCAGGAATTCCCTCCTCAGAAATTCCCTCCCCAGGAATTCCTTCCTCAGGAATTCCCTCCTCAGAAATTCCCTTACACTCCAGGAAAATGGAAGAGTAAGGAAAAAATCTGGTGTCCCCAAAGTTTTCAGGCTGAGGAGACAGCAGAGCCCTGATTTAGGCCAGGCCTTCTGAATTGGGGCTGAACTGGGGAAACCTGAAAATCCTGTGAGCCCCGTGGTTATTCCAATAATCATGGACACATCATGTGTATTTTCGCTCATTTTTTATGCTGGTTAGAGGAATAAAATCAAATACAATTTGACCGAGGTCATGATTTGCCCTCACATGTTCAAGGCACAAAATTCTGCTTGGTTTAGGGGCAAAATTTTCAAGGCATTTGGGAAAAAAAAAAGTCTACAAGTCTATAACCTACTTTCAATGGTTCTAAACTACTTTGGGGGTTTTTATATTAATTTATAGAAATGTCCATGTGTGTGAGTGTATATAAAAAGAGATGTGTATATAAATAAGCAAAACTGGGTGTCTTTTTGCTATTTTGGTTCTCTGGAGTTTTGTGGTGGATCCTTTCAAGAATATCTCATTTTAAAGTCCTTTTTTCTCCATTCTCCAGCTGTGTGGGCTCTGTTTTTACAGCCTGAAATTCTCTCCAAATGTAAAGCAGGGGAGGACACAGCCAGACCTGGAGCCTGCCTGGGCTGTAGGGAATTCTGGTTCTGTGTGTATGGGCCAGTGAAGACAGAGAGGGAATCCAGTTCCCATCCTTCCAGAAGGAATTTAGGAATAATTTGCCTTTCTGCAAACCTCCCTTTAGTCCAACAAAATGTATTTTATTGCAGGAAGAAGAGGCTTTATTGCAACAAAAACGGGCAAAAATACCACAAAAGACTTGAAGAAACAGCACTTCTCTAATTCTTCCCCTAAAGTTGTGAGAACCACCAAATCCTAAAGGATTTACACCCACCAGTCTTCCTGATTTCAGGTAGGTGAATTCTCTCTTTGTTTTTTCTTTCTGACAGCCCAGGGGAAGTGAGGATTCCCATTCCCTGGAAGTCTCCAAGGCTGGGATAGTAGGAGATGTCCCCATGGCAGGGGTGGGAATTGTGGAATTTAAGGTCCCTTCCCACCCAAACCACTCTGGACTTCTCTGATTTCTCTCAAATGAAAAGACAATGCAATTAATAAATATAATTTGGTGTGGCTTTTTTTTTTCCCTTAACAAAATAAAAATAACAGTTGCTGTTAAGAAAATCAGACGGAACTGGATGCTCCCAAATAAAAGCTGCTGCTCTTTATTTTCCAGCATGGAGCTCGTGGCTCTAATTTGGAATTAAGTGGATTAAAGGAGAGGTTTTCAGTTATGCCACAGAGTAAATAAGAAAAATAACCTGAGAAACAGCCAATAATCAAGTTGTTTGATTTAGAAGAAATGCATTTAAAACCCAGCTAAAGTCAAAAGAGAACTGGTTGACTGCCACTCTGTTTTTCACTCATTTGTGACAGCACACAATTAAAAAGTTCAGTTTGTTGCTCTTACAGGAATAACAATTTTTGGTATTTTTCATGTTTGCTCATAAGAAGTATCTTTAATTTTAGATCCTCCAAATACAGTAGTTGTAAGAATATTGTTTGTATCTGGAGAGATTAGATGGGGACAGGATTTTTTTAATCTGTTAGCACAGACTTGTTATGTAAATAGGAAGCTCACAAAGGAAGGAGACAGCAGAAGGCTCTGAAAAAACAGATGTGTCTCCCCCAGAAATAAAGTCACCACTGGATTCCTGCAACTTTTTGGGAAGTTTATTGTTAGACATGTGCATGGAATCAAAAAAAACCCCACCAAATTCTTTAATCACTGTGTAAATCCATTTCCATACGCTCAGTACAGATAATTTTATCATTAATTTACTGTTGCCATTTAATTTTAATCAATTCAAAGTCAGATCATTCATTTAAATGAATTCTTCTGATGCTTTGCTGTTGATTTCTTGAGGCCTTTAGAGGAAGCTCCTTTCCCTGCTGCTCCTCCAGTCCTTAGCACTGGCCATGTGACCCAGATTTTTTAAGCCCTTCTATGACTTTAGGTTTTATTCTTGGGCTCTTTCATCCATCTATTGAAATTGTTTCCAGTAAATTGGAGTTTTACAGTGGTTGCTGTGATTAGCATTCTGTGCTCATGGGGAATTCTTCATAAAAAATGCCTCTGATCAATACCTTTCAATGTGCTTAAACATTAATAAATAATTTTATATATGAAGTTCGTTACATCCCTGGTGGAATTATGATCTGAAATACATTTTTATGCAAATTCTTTAATGGTAGGTTATACCATCTTTCTGTCTGGTTTTGTTACTGTGAAGATAAATTATAATTATATGAATAACCTGCATTAAATGCTCATGTTTTGAAATACTTCCATTCAGTAATGTCTATATATTCAATAATGTTTCTGGACTCAATGTCCCTTGTTAGTACTCAGTATTAAGAGCAGGTAAACCCTTTATAGAGCCTAAACATTGAAGTTTTCTAGTGCCCTTAAGAATATCTAAATATATATTAATAATTTATATAGGGTGTCATTTATAAAGTCATATTGATTGGGAAAGAACTCTACAGAGTTAATCATTTTTATTTTTTAAGTAGCTTGCATATGAAAAAACCCATTCCTGAAAGGCTCTGCCAGGTTGGCAAATGCAGTTTGAGACAACCAAGAGTCATTAATGCCCTTTTTTACAAAATGCTGAGCCCTAATTTTGCACTTAAATTGGGCAGATCATTTGAAAACTCAGTTAAATTGGGGATACTGATGAAATCAGTGAAGCCAAACTGCAGGTTTTGCTTCTGGACTTCACTAAGATGTTTAAATAATCATGGGAAGTGCTGTCTTTGGTTTCACAGTCAGTGCACTGTGTGACTTTTGTTGTCACAGGGTGGTGTTGTACCCTGTTTGTTTGGATTTTCTGAAATCTTTCATTCCCATTTTTTGTGACAGGAGAAGGTTTTAACAACAACCCAGACCTTCACTGAGAGATGATAAATGGCTTTAAAAGAGATTCAAAAAAGGTGATTTGAAAATCAGAACTAATTCTTTCTGTTTTCTGAAGGATTCAAAAATCATTGATGTTGCATTTGGTTTTAATGAAGATTTATTGGGAGAAAAACATGAAATCCCCAATTATTGTGAATTTGATGCCCAACTTGTCCCTGTGCTGAGTCCTCAGGCTCTGGGATCTGAGGGTTTAAAGGCCCCATGAACTCTTTGGGATATTCCTTTAACCCCACAAGCTCCAATCCATTTCACCTCTGGAAGAATCCAATAATTGGCTCCAGGTCCTGGGCAGGCTGCTGGCTCCTCCCAGGGTCAGGGGGATTCCAGCAGGGAATCACTGCTGGAGGGAGGGACAGAAATGGCCCAGGAACAGGCAGGTGTTGGGGAATAATGAGCCAAGGCCAGGCTGGGTGGGGTTTGGAGCAACCTGGACTAGTGCAAGGTGTCCAGGAGCTGGAATCAGCTGATTTCCAAATCCCTTCCATCCCAAACCAGTCTGGGGTTCTGTGATCCAACAGCTTCTGTTCCACCTGGGGCTTCACCAATGTCCTGTACCTGAGCCTAGACCCATTTATAGCTCATTTATGCCTCATCATTTACAGCTCATCAGTGCTGCTGGTGGAACCTTCCACCTCACCAAGGCCTTTTGCAGCTGCAAAACTCAGCTTTTTTAGCTGGAGGGTTTTTGTGTGGATCAGTCCAAAGGCATCTTCAGTTCCAGCCACAGCCATTCCTGCGAAACAAATCTTGCTTTGTTTGCACTACCAAGTAATTGTGTAGGGGCTTACAAAGCAATCAGGAAAAGTGGAATGGAAGCATTTGGCTCATTGTTTTAATTGCAATCCTGTGGTTATCCCAGCAGATGTGAGTGGGGTGCAGGACCTCCTCAGATGAGGGCAGGAGGGAGGCCAGGAGCCGGCCCCGATGGACATAGCCCGTCATCGAGAGCACCACGGGAGACTGTCTAAAGCAAAGCTCAAAGTGCAGCAGGACTTTTAAAAAGCCTGAAAAGATCCCCCAAGATAACTTGAACAAGACCATGAGAAGCAATGTAGGTGAGTATTCCAAGGTAAATTGAGCTGGGAAAGTTTGGAATTTTTTTTTGGTAGTTTTACGCTGCGGCGGCCAAGTTTTAAGATAAAATATTTAAGGCAACATTAAAAAAAAAACTAAACAGAAGATCAGGCATCTTCAACATTTCAACATTTTGTGGTGGTGAAGTAGAAAAGTCAACAGTTCAGCAGTTCATGCCTTGGTGGAAGGTAGGCAGTGCACCCACACATGGACTTTTTGATCAGAAAACAAAGAAAAAACTTTCCTGACCTCAATTGAAGAGATTGTATCCAGCCAGCATGAACAGCCCAGCATTTTAAATGGGGAAAACCCCACCATTTTGTGCTGCTGGGATTCAGATGGAATCATGAATTCATTAATCATGATTGGAAGTGATAAATTTTGACATCATCACACAACAGAACTCCAGTTCTCTGTTGGCAAACCCACAGCACCATTCCTGCCCTGGGTGATGTTGGAGTAGCAAAGTGGAGCTGCCTGAGATGGAGCCAGACCTCTCCAGCACAATATCAAATCAGCTGCTCTGATTCTTCTAGATTTTCCTCATCAAAACACAAGGTTACAGCATGTCAACAACCAGCAGATGGGGAAAAGGAACATCCTAGGAAGATCAAAGAACACACTTGGAAACGGAGCTATAAATACCAGGCTAATTCCATAGCTTTAAGATTTCTCCAAAGCTTTTTTAAATCCCTCCAGAAAAGGCTGAAGAGATCCCTAATCTGAGGTGGCCCAGTTGAAGGAATGTGTGTGTGTGTTTTTATTTTTAAATGAAGTTACATCTTACAATAGTGTTGGGCATCTTAGTGAGTCGCTGGAGTGGCTGTGTGATATTTGTTGGATCAAAAGAAGGATTTTAAACACATTTTCATTCTTAGCAGGACTTTCTTCTTCAGAGGAAATGTGGAATCCTGTCTGATCCCCTCTGAGCTGATGTGTGCAGCATTCCCACAGAATCACTGATGGTCACAACTCATTTGGAATCCTTTTTTTTTGAGAGTTGTCCCTGCTTAGGGAGAGCTGAGACAAGAGCTCCCAAAATTCCTTGGTGGAATTTTATATCAATCTCTTCTTCCCTGTGAGGGTGGTGAGGCCCTGGCACAGAATTCCCAAAGGAGTTTTGGATTCCTCATCCCTGGAAGTGTCCAAGGCCAGGCTGGAGGATCCTGGGACAGTGGATTGGGATGAGCTTTAAGGTCCCTCCAGCCATTTTGGGATTCTCCTTCCCATGGAATCTCTTCATTCCTTAAAAATATCCCACATTTTCTTGGTGTGTGTTTGCTCTTGGTGACCTCAAAGGCAGGAGGTGTTTTGCAATACTGGACCTACCCTTATAATTTAAAAAAAAATAATATTATAAAAAAGTTATATTAAAAACATTAAATTTTTTTCTTCTTTCTTTATTTTAAAATGAATTTTAATTCATTTAATATTAAATTTGAATAAATAAATTTCATTTAAATTGCTATTAGCCAGAGGAATGCAAAGCAGAGCACCCAGCCCATGCCAGATTTAGAAATCAGGGCTCTTAAAGAGCAGCTGAAAGGGTTGGGTTTGTTTATTGGAGGAAAAAAGGGAACACTGTAGGATGGGCAGACAAAAAGAGATAAGAGGGTTTTATCAAAGCAGTGCTGGGGGTTGCTCTGTGGATTAAAAAAAAAAAAAAACCAAACTAAAAAGCAAGTTCAGTTTGCACCAAGTGGAATTTAGGAGGAAGAGAAAACAGGCCAAGGGGTTTTTTTTGTTTTACCTCATATCTGACTGCAAATATGGATGGGAAACTGGGATATTTTACCTCTCACTGTCAGGAAACTTCTAAAAACAGACAAAGAAGGAGCTTTTAGAGAAAATTTCAATAGTTTTGACCTTCCCCACTGGCCATGGGCTGAGCATTTTCCTCTCCTGAGATCTTCATTCACATCCCCAGTTTAATTCTGTCACCTTAATTTTGGGATTAAATTTGTCTCATTTCCCTGCAAACCTTTTCCACCCCTGACAACACCTTTCAGTTGAAGGTGTGCAGCAAAAATGAAGCAAAGGACCTTTATTTTCTTAAATAAAATGCTTGGAAAAGCTCTTATTTCAAAGAGAGTGAAACCTGGGATCAGATTTGGAAGTTGGCAGAGTCCAGGACCTGCTGCAGAGGAATAAGAGAAATAAATACCTGCAGCACAAATGTCAAATATCTCGTGGTGAAGAGTTCCCTGAGTGGCTCTTTGCCCACATTTCCCCCAGTAATTCACTTTTTTTGGAGCAGAACACCCTCAATATCTGCATCAGGCAATTCCACAGCTGTTTTTTGGGGCACTTTCAGAGAATAAAGAACTGTTGGAGTTGTGAGTTAGGGATATGCATTGTCTTATCTATTTTCCAGGCTCTTATCTTTCTTGGAACTTTGTTCTTCAACTCTTGGATGTGCTGCATCCTTCAAGGGCCACATGGTTTTAATTTCTGGGTGCCTTTGGGCCTTACTCTCATTTTTCTTTTCCCTGCTTTGATGAGCTGCTGGAATTCTCTGATGCTTGTCAAGCTTGACTCTGATTCAACCTTTTGTTGAGCTCCTCCTGAAGAGAATCAAACTTTTTCTGTCTCTTTTGGGGGAATTTCTCATGCAGGAAAATCAGAGCAAAGCCAGAGATACCTGGCAGGGCAGAGCTGAGCAGCACCACCAGGTACCACCTTGCTGTGCAGTTTTAAATTTATTTAAAAATAAATTTAAAAATTTAAAATTAAATCTAAAAATAAATATGTTTAGCTCCTTCTGAAGAGAATCAAACTTTTTCTGTCTTTCTTGGGAGAATTTCTCATGCAGGAAAATCAGAGTAAAGCCAGGGATACCTGGCAGGGCAGAGCTGAGCATCATCACCACCAGGTACCACCTTGCTGTGCAGTTTTAAATTTAAAATTTAAAATAAACTTAAAAATTTAAAATTAAATTTAAAAATAAATTTGTTCAGCTCCTTTTGAATAGAATCAAACTTTTTCTGTCTCTTTTGGGGGAATTTCTCATGCAGGAAAATCAGAGTAAAGCCAGGAGTACCTGGCAGGGCAGAGCTGAGCAGCACCACCAGGTACCACCTTGCTGTGCAGTTTTATATTTAAAATTTAAAATAAATTTAAAAATTTAAAATTAAATCTAAAAATAAATTTGTTTAGCTCCTTCTGAAGAGAATCAAACTTTTTCTGTCTGTTCTGGGGGAATTTCTCATGCAGGAAAATCAAAGTAAAGCCAGGGGTACCTGGCAGGGCAGAGCTGAGCATCATCACCACCAGGTACCACCTTGCTGTGCAATTTAAAATTTAAAATTAAAATTAAATTTTAAAATTTAAAATTAAATCTAAAAATATTTTTTTAATCTCCTTTTGAATAGAATCAAACCTTTTCTATCTATTTTTGAGGGAATTTCTCATGCAGGAAAGTCAAGTTTTTTTCAGAGCAAAGCCAGGGGTACCTGGCAGGGCAGAGCTGAGCAGCACCACAAGGTACCACCTTGCTGTGCAATTTTAAATTTATTTTAAAAAATAAATTAGTTGTGTTTGGATGGCAAATCTCCTCTGAGGGACATTTCTCCAGCCCTGCTCTGGTGCTTTATCCTAAAATCAACTGTTGGATTCTCCAGGAGCCAGAAAACTCCACTCCTCACCCTTTATTGGCCAAAGAAATATATCTTTATTGAGGTGATGGTGTGAACACATCTGATCGTTGTTATGTAAAAATTCATCCCCAAAATACACAGACACCAACTCTGAGGCACTTTGCTCCTTTTTAGGGGGCTAAAAATACCTGGACTGCCTGAAAAGGAAATCTGAGTGAAGGGGTTGGGGCAGCCAGACACTCCTGAAGCACAAAATTGTATTTAAAATTAGTGGGGGCAAGAATTTTGATAGTTTGTATTGCCAGAATTCAGATTAAGTGGAGTAAAGCTGATTTTGTAAAAAATAAATCATGTATTGGCAGATTCTTAAATATTAGATGATTTTTTTTCCATGCTGTGGTGTTTGACACAAATGAAATGTGTACAAAACAAGAAGTGGAAACAGTTATTTCATCATTTATCCTAAGAAACCTTTCTAAGTGTTTATAAATCTGAAGAAATAATTAAGAGTGCTTTAATATTGGAATCTTCACATCCTGAGTGGGGTGTGCTGCTCACTGTGGTTTATTTTCTGTTTTAACTGGTTCTTTTCCAGCTTGGAGTGACCAAGATGAGCAGAGCCACCTTCCATCTAATCCTTAACGAGGAAAAAGGTCAGGATTGTTTCATTTTCATTTCATTCCCCTGCCCTGCTCTTAATTAATACATTAAAAGTCACTTTCTGTGGGCTTTTCAAAGCTTTTAAACAAACAAAACAAAGGTGATGCTTTAGTGGCAGGGTGAGCAGGAATAGTTTGAAATGAAATGTGAATTGAGGAAAGAGCTGACTCAGAGCAGTGTGAGGAGAAGGAAAGGTCATGTATACAAATCTTCATCGGGATTGATTTCAAAATGATTAAACTCAGAACTAATAAATCTCTGCTGGAGCAAGAAGGAAACATTTTGGCATTTAAAAGGATTAAAACCACTTTTTTTTTTTTAATATCCTTGAACTTTTGCATCCTATTTTTTATTTTCTTAAGAAAAAAACCAGAGAAAACTCTCTCAAATAAAACAATGTGGCCAAATTCTCCAATTACTTCTACATTCAATTAGTAAGTAATTATCTGCTAATGGAGAGATTAATCAGATTTTCAGGGTCCACAGGCAGTGCAGGCTCTCCAATATTATTCCATTTATGCCAGATGAGACAGGAGGCTTTGCACTGAAGTGTCTCAAGAGCTGATTTTTTATTGTCCCCATATATTTTTTTTAATACCTTAAAGTGTATTTTCATCAGGGAAATTGCTGAGCAGAGCTACACAATTGAATAAACAGTTGGGAAAAAAAAAAAAAGGGGGGCACTTGGAGAAAAAAAAAAATTCCAAGGCTCTAAAAATAGTCCAGTCACATGATTACTACTTTGGCACAAAAAAGATAATTTATGGGTTTAATTTGTAATCTTGCTACACTTCTGACATTCTCCTGCACAGGAACTGGGGCTGAATAATTCAAATTATTGAAATATTGCTCCATGCTCAACTTCAGGTGGCTGAATCAAAGGGGGTTGATTTTATTTATTGAGATCTCTGCATTGAAAACATGGGAGGGTGGGTTTCATTTTTGTCTTTTATTGCTTCATTTTTGCCATTTTTTGCTTCGTTTTTGCCATTTATTGCTTCGTTTTTTGGTCTCGAAATGAATGGAGATCTGGGGCTATTCAAAAATTGTTCTTCCTTTCCCCAGATTTGCAGGAATTTTGATGTTTTTTCCTGGTTTTTTACTTGGCTAAAATCTAATTGAGTTTTCGTGGTCAGTTTTTTAAAAGAGTTCTGTTTAAATATTTTTTTTCCTTTGCAATTTAATCTTTATTTTCCCAAATTTCCATTTCCCTGGTAACCTCTAAGTCAATAATATCCAGCAGAACTGAACACTTAAAAATAGTTATTTCCTCCTCAATTCCTGCATCTCTTTATTAGATATTTTCAGACCATTCTTTACCAACAATTCCTGAAATTCAGATAATCTTCATTGCAAAAGCATTGCAGAACTGAGTGATATCATCTTTTTGGGAGCCTGAAATGTGAGAATTGACAGAAAATTCCTCATTTTTCTCTCCAAATTCCCCTGAAATGAAGTGGATGTGAAGTTTCTCCACTTCTCATTAACATTTTCCTCAGTAATATTCCATTTAATAACATTCCCAGGGAAAGTTTGGATAACAGTCACCTCATCCTCAGCTGAATTCTGGTCTACACCAAAAATTAACTTTAATTTTGACAAAATCTGAGCTCTGCCATCGGAGTAGGGCTGTGTCACGTGCACTTCTGACCTGTTTCCCTTGGAAAGAGGAAAAATCCAGGTGGTGGAAAGCCTGGAAGAGCAGCCTGGGTGTCTTTCCATGGGGTGAACATAATAAATATAAATAGAAATAAATTAAATATAAGTATAAAGTTAATTTTTTTTATAATATTATATATAATATAGTATATATTATATATGCTATATATAATATATATACACTATATGCTATATATATAGTATATATATAGCATATAGTATATAGCATATAAGTATATATTATATATTACATATTATATATTATATTAATATATAGTATATATTTTATATTATATATTAATATATATTATATATTATATGAATATAAATTAAATATAATTAAATTATAAATAAATATTAATGAACCCATAGTGAACAACCAGGGATGAGCATTAAAAACAAAATCCTTTCCTGATTTTTTAAATT
>JBBMKD010000222.1:2259829-2281555 GCA_037834095.1 Argya squamiceps | reverse complement strand
ATGGAGGGATGGATGGAGGGATGGAGGGATGGATGGATGGAGGGATGGATGGATGGAGGGATGGATGGAGGGATGGAGGGATGGATGGAGGGATGGAGGGATGATGGATGGATGATGGATGGATGCTCACATGTTTCCCCACATCTGTATCTTTCAGGCCATTTGACTGGAGCCAAGGAGTCAGCAAAGAAACTCAAGGAGACAACTTGGATCATGACCAGAAGATAAAAAAAGCAACTAAAAGAATGTGGCATATAAAGGGTGTGATACCTGGAGGTATTGGATCTGACTCATGTTTATAAAAATGAGACGAGCTTTCACGAAACACAAGTTATCTTAGACAGTCATCAAGCTTGGAGCCATCATGCTGTTGAACTAGAAATTCTCCTTTTCCCCATTCTCCTTTCTGACAGGTAACAAAGGATTGGTGAATTATGATTTTCCCCAGTTGGAAGCACTAATTTTTATCTCTATAGTTCATCCTTATGAATATATAAGGAGTTAAACCTTGCATATTTAATGTGGATTATAATGGGAAAGTGACTCATTAACCAAAATGGCCACTTTTGAGGACTTGGTTTCAAACTGAGCTGGAGCCTCCCGATGCACTTTGTAGGATTTGGGGAAAGCTGTGCTGCAGGGCCTGCTTTGGGAGGCCAGGATGACATGTAGTAAAAGGATATCACCTCGCTGTTGATATCTTTGAAGACTCATAACCAGAAACAGGAAAATGAATGGTGGGAAGGAGTGTGACGGAGGGGACACGGATGGAGGGCCACCAGCAGTGCAAGTTCCCGTTGGTTGGCAGCGGAGGGTGGACCAAAGTGGAGTTCTCTACATCAGGTAAGGTCACCTCAGGGGCTTGGGTTGGTCTTTTGGTGGAGTTTGGCCAGGATGAGAAGGGACTTCCTGACCCAGCTCCTGTCTTCTGCTCAAAAACCTCAAGGAGTTGTTCCTCAAGTGCAAGATGGCCTTGGATAGCTGAAGGAGGGGTAGACTGAGGTGGGATAATGGGAAGGAATTCCTGGCTGGGAGGGTGGGGAGGAGCTGGGATGGAATTCCCACAGAAGCTGTGGCTGCCTGGGATCCCTGGAAGTGTCCAAGGCCAGGCTGGACAAGACCTGGAGCAACCTAGGATGGTGGAAGATGTCCCTGGGCAGGGATTGGAACTGGATGAGCTTTAGATCCCTTCCAACCCAAACCAGTCTGTGATCTTGTGATGCTTTTCAAACTAAACTCAAGCCATTCAGCTCCAAACCATTCTATGATTTAGATTCTTTTCAAACAAGCCATTCAGCTCCAAACCATTCTATGATTTAGATTCTTTTCAAACAAGCCATTGAGCTCCAAACCATTCTATGATTTTGTGATTCTTTTCAAACTAAATTAAAGTCATTCAGCTCCAGACCCATTTTTTTACACCCATGAAGGTTCTGTGTTTTCTATCACTGATATTCTCCAACTTTTATGGATCCCTCACACTTCTCATGTAGGAAAAACCCCAAGAACATAAAGCTAAATCCAAAGTTTTAGGTACTTGATTTGTTTATTTTCTCAGCTTATTGGATTTTTGTTTGCTTCGCCCTGGAATGGTCACGAAGAAATGCATTGAAATTGCTGTGAAATAAATGTGTTCAGACAAAGAGAGCCTAAATTAAATGTTATTGGAGAAAAGATCAAAGTTAGCTTTATAAAATGTGGGGACGTTGGGTTTGCATCACACGAGTCTGTGTGATTATCAGTCAGTTATTTGCTTAAATTTCTTCCACTGCTCTGTGATTAAAATAACCACATCTCCCAGCATTTTGTGTATTACCAATACCAAGTCTTTAATGAGCCAGAGCACACTCCAGTTCTACACTAAACCACCTGAAAGGATCAGATGCACTCCAGGATTTCTTGTTTGTGTTCTCCATTAGCAGAATCAAACCCAGGCCATGGCAAGGAGAAACCACCCTGCCCTTGTATTTCTGATTAATTCACTGAGCCTGTGCCTCACTCACAGGTCAATGGCAAAGGAAAAGTTGTGGATTAGGGTTTTTTCCCCAATAATTTCTAGATCCAGACAGCAGGAAAATAATGCTTTGATACTTTGTGTACCTGGTGATCCCACCAGTTTTTAAACTTCATTTCCCCCAGCCCTAACAAATTTTACACACCAGCTTTGGTGAAGCTCATTCCTGCCCTCTTCCCAAGTTTTCCAAGATTTTTTTTATTATTCTTTGGTGAATTTTCTGGTGTTTTTATGCACTTCATGATCCCACCAGCTTTTAAGCTTCATTTCCCCCAGCCCTAACAAATTCTACACAACAGTTTTGGTGAAGTTCATTCCTGCCCTCTTCCCAAGTTTTCCAGTGTATTTTTGTGAATTTTCTGGTGTTTTTACATACCTGATGATCCCACCAGCTTTTAAACTTAATTCCCCCCAGCCCTAACAAGTTTTACTCACCAGCTCATTCCTGCCCTCTTCCCAAGTTTTCCAATGTATTTTTGTTACTTTTCAGTGAATTTTCTGGTGTTTTTACATACCTGATGATCCCACCAGCTTTTAAACTTCATTTCCCTCAGCCCTGATAAGTTTTACACACCACCTTTGCTGAAGCTCATTCCTGCCCTCTTCCCAAGTTTTCCAATTTATTTTTTTATTATTCTTTGGTAAATTTTCTGGTGGCCTTCTCTGAGTTGTTCTGATGAAACAAAAGTATTTGCCACTCCTGTTTGGTGCAGGATGTGTTGACTGGAAGGGGTGGAAGTCCAAAAAAATCCAATCTCCTGCCTGACATGGAGCATCCCCAGGGCTCTGAGGGCAGCTGAATCCTCCAGGATTGAGTTTCCACCAGCTCCTCACTGCCCTGCCAGCATGCACAGCCTTTATGGAGGCAAAGAAAGGTCAACCAATATTGACTCCACAGCTATCCCAGGGAAAATGAGTGGATATATTCAGATCTGACATGATTTAAGTGGGATAGATGATCCCAGCTGAATAAAGACTCTCTGTTTGTGCCTCCTCGGAAGGCACGGACACTTTCCTGTCAGCTGTCAGCAGTTGCTTTGGATTAAATCAAGATTAAATCCATTCATTAACTGGTTTTCATTACCTGCTGGAAGCACTGAGTTGACTCTCAGGGCTTTTCTTAGCAAAACAGAGCTGCTAAGTAGGGCCTAAATCATCCCAAGGCCAGGCTGGATGGGGCTGGGAGCAGCCTGGGCTGGTGGAAGGTTGTCCTGACCATGGCAGGGCTGGAATCAGCTGATTTTTAAGGTCCCTCCCAACCCAAACCAGTCTGGAATTCCATGATTTTGTGGCAGTTTCTTACAGAGGAAGCTGTGGATTATCCTTGGTGTTACAGTGTCAGTAATTTTGTGCACACACAAAAGAGACTTTGCAGTTACAGCTCTGCCCAGGATCAAGGCAGAAACAGGGGGAAAATGGCCCTTTTTAAAATTGAGTTGGGTTTTGTGGACCAATAACCCTGCTTGTGAGTGCAGTGGGAATGCTGGATCCCACAGATTCAGTGGATTGACCTTCCTTTCCACTCACTGATTGGCAGCACACTCCTTTTTTATTCCAGGATCTCCTGGAGCCTGCACTGCTTGTGTGTGCCCAGGCAAACAGCACAGCAAGGTTATTTAAAATCACTTCTTTCTAAAAATATCCCAGGAAAAGTAGCCTTTTCCAGCCAATGCAAATAAAACACATCCTCACTCCAGAGCATATTCCCAGAAATGCCTTTTTACAGGAGGTTTTTAAGGAACACAGAAAGTGTCTGGAGAGATTTTGGGGTGTAGACAGGAGGGTGCAGAGCCAATGTCAGTCTGGGATTGTCCCTTGGGAAGCTGTTCCATCCTCCAGTGTGGATTTTGCCTGGGCTCAGCATGAGCAGGACAGGTGGGAACACCCAAAGGGATCAGGCAGGATCCTGCTTTAATTAAAATAAATAAAGGGAAAGAGCAGTTTCCCCCTGCTCCCCAAGGATTTCAGGCAGGGAAGGTTTGACTCCTGACCAGTCACCAGACCTGCACCTTTATTTTTAGATTGCTCTTTCATCTTCCTCACCCTCCAAACTGTCACTGCTCCACAGATCCAACCTGAGCACTTCTCCCAAAAATAACTATTTCAGGGCATGCCTGGCAAGGAAGTGACTTATTTAAACTGTCAGCAGGACTTTAAATGTCACTTGCAGATGTTGCTTTGGATGTGACTCTGTTCTCGTGCAGGGTGAGGTGTTTATGTGTTGGATTTTAAGTCCCAAAGTTGGTCACAGCTTGGAATTTTGAGTCAGGAGTGTTTTCTTGATCCAAACTATTCCACTTGAGCTGGTTTTTGTTTGAATTGGGGCTATTTCCAGCTGCCATCAATAACCAGTGGTTTATTCCAGATAAACAGTTCAGCTGGCCCAGCAGTAAAGAGCAATCTGCCAGTGACAGGCTGGGGACACACGAAGTTGGGGCTTTTTTTTTTCATCTTATGAATTAGTGATTTTGCCATAACAGAGTTCCCAGTGCCCTATTTTGGGATGTGCAGATAATGAATTTCTGGTGGGAGTTGGAGGAATCCAAGTGCAGTTTATCAGGAGCTCTCTGGCCTGGCTCCTTGGTGTAATATTTCTTACTTTCAAGTGAGAAGGTTGAGATTTTAGCTGAATCAAACCAAACATTGTGCAACAAAGAGACCCAGCTGCAACAGTTTTGTTTCCTTTAAAATATCTTTTGGGGTTTTTTTGGTTGGTTTTTTTTTTTGTATTATCTCAATTCTTGAATAAAAGCAAGAAGTACTCTGAGAAAAAAAAATGAAATGTGATTTTACCCACTGTCCTTGTGAGCAGATCCAAATCCTGACCTATCCAAGAGCTCATATTCATCATTTCTGTTCCTTTGCAGTCCCAGTGGGTCTTTATTATCCTGCTTGGAGCAGGTGAAGACTTACTTGCTGACTGATGGAACGTGCAAGTGTGGCCTAGAATGTCCTCTTGTTCTTCCCAAGGTAAAGCACGGCATCATTTTGGATTTTGGTGCAAGGATATTTATGATCCACCCATGCTGGTGACTCAAACTCTAAAATAACTGGTGTCATCTCTAAAATAACTGGTGTCCATCCAAAATTTGACCTTAAAATACAAAATTCAGCTCTCCTCTTGGAGAGAATCTGACTCAGTTATTATAAATATATATTACATATTTATATATAATGAATATATATATATTTATATATGAATATATTACAAATAAATTCATTTTTTATTTGTTGTTTCCAATCATCCTGTCGGGGAATCTCTTGGGCAGTGTAGGAGCAGTCAGGAAGAGAGGAAAATTCCTCTATATCCCATATAAATTTCATATTCCATCTAAAATTCCTAATTTGGTGACTTTGTTGCCTGCAGTGATTATTTTAAAGGCTGCAATTTTCCCCTGCCAGGTCTTTAATTTTGATCCTGGAGCTGCTGTGAAGCAGAGAACTGCTGAAGATGTCAAAGCGGACGAAGATGTCACCAAACTATGCATTCACAAAAGGAAAATTATTGCTGTGGCTACACTTCATAAAAGCATGGAAGCACCACATCCTTCACTGGTTCTAACTAGTCCTGGTGGTGGAACAAGTGAGTAAAATGAGATCATGCAATAATCTGATTTTTTATACACATAATTACTATGCAAAACCACCCTGAAAGTCTGGGAGTGCAGAAATAAGCAGATTGGGGGAATAAATAAAGGGAGTAATCAGAGATGGAGGTAGATAAAAATGAGTCTAAAAGCAGGTCAGGCCAGACTAAGAGCATGATTTTCTTGGAAAAGATATCAGATTGTTCTAGACAAAGAAAATACATTAGCTCTCATCTTTTGGAACTGTGGTAATATGTCTGATATTCTGTCACATGGGAAATTAGAGGAGCAGAATAAAGTGATTATGAAGGGATTAGGATGTGGCTAAGGACTTGGCTAAATGGGAAATTGTATTGGAAAGGAGAATAGACAGCAAGAAGAGATCTCCACTGTCATTTCTCAAGGATTATTTTTGGCCACCAACCTGGATTAGCATTTTAATTATCCCCATCAATTAAAAAAAAAAAAAAAAGAGGAAATGTGTTGGTGGCTGAAGTTGTATTCTCCAAACAGAACATCAAAAGCTTGTAAAACCAGGGGGGCTCCCTGAGACCTGGAGTGAAAGCAAAGTTAGCACTGAGACAAGCAAAGTTAGCACTGAGACAGCTCCAAACCCAGAAACTCATCCAAAATCAGGGCCTTTGTCAGGATCACAAGACTCTGAAGAGAATTACAAATCCAGTGGGCAGGACAGAGGAGGGAAAGGGCTGAGTTTGTATTTCTGTACTCCTGGGAAAAGGCCTGAGAGCTCTCTGCACCCCTGACAACATCTGGCCAATTGCTCTTCCTACTTCAAAGTGGAAAAAAATATGAGAAAACCAAGAAATAATAAATCTTAGCTAAGTGAATTTGTGCCAATGCTAAGGTCCCCGTGCTGTTCATAGTACTGATGTGCCCCTGTGTTTTCACATTGAAATTTAGGATTTAAAATCTTTCTGGAAATTTTTTTCAGTTTTAACCAACAGTACAATTTCCCAAGTTTCTATGCATTTCCTTGCTTAATTTTTTCAATGAGTGGTATTTAAATTACATCCCTGTTTTCAAAAAATTAGCAAAACGAAGGAGGTAATTTATATATTTATGTGCTCCTACTTTTTCTGGTGGTCAGAATTTGGTGCATAAGCAAAGAAGAAAATTCCCCAATAAATCCCCTTGTAAGCAAAATTTTTGCTCATTTATATGTGACCATTTGCTTATTTCCAGCACTCAAGGTGAGGCCTCTCATAATTATTTTATTTTGCAGTTCAGCCTTTAGTTTGATGCCCTAAATGAGACTTTGGTTGTATTTTGGGACAGAGGAAATGTTTGTTTCTCTCACTTTGGAGCAAATAGGATGAAGGCAGGACTGTCAGTGCCATCTGAGCAGGCTGAAGGAAAGATGAGCAGAGGAATTTCAAGGCACCTCTGAGTTCATTTGAGCACAGAATTTTTAACTCCCAATTCCAGTTGAATTTTGCACATCCAGAGGCTGCATGCCAAGCACTCTGAGATGAATTGCAAATTCCCAGAGCAGCAAAACTGGCAGAAAGTCCCCCAGACTTGGAGCTGCTTGTGCTTCTTAGTCTGGAAGCAAAACATTGGAAAAAAATCCTTCTTAAATAAAGATGGAAAGTGGCCTTGTGTTTGTTGGAAGGTGTAGCCTCAAAAGTGGGATTTACAGGGAATTCTTCCATCGTGTGCAAATATCCCCCAGGCTTTTCTCCTGAAAACAAACAGAGAGCATTCAGGATCCCTCAGCAGGGAGAGCATTTGGGACAGGACCTTTTTCTGTGGGAAATGATTCTCGATCCTGGCTGGGCTTTGTTCCTCCTGTCCTCAATAGATGGTGCCAGAGGCTCCTTTTCCCTGCCACAGCCATCCTGCTCCCTCCTCCTGCCAGAGGGGGGACGATGCTGGAGATGCAGGAGGCTGGAAAAGGCAAAAGGGAAGGAAAAAGGGTTAAAATGGTCCATATTTCCACGGGATATGGAATTACAGCTGTGTAGTTGGGAACAGGCACCGTTCCAGCAGCCGCTGGGTGATTGAGGGTTTTCTTTCTGCTGAAGCAAAAGTTTAGCCAAAGGCTCCCTGAGCTTTTGGGAATATTTTCCCCTCTCAGCAGCTTTGCCCTGACACGTGGGACACTGGATTTCCAAGCAGTAACTTGTGTGTTTCCCATCCCCAGGTGCAACGCCAGTAGTTCCCACTCGAGCAGCAACCCCGAGGTCGATGAGGAATAAATCGCATGAAGGAATTACAAATTCTGTGATGCCGGAATGTAAGACTCCTTTCAAGTTGATGATGGGGGCATCTAATGCCATGGGTAGGCTTTATGTGCAAGAAATGGCTGGAAGCCAGCAAGCAGAGCTCCATCCTGCCTACCCCAGGCAGAGATTGGGGAGCAATGAACTGGGGCAGAAGTCTCCGTACCGCGGCAGTCACGGGGGGATGCCCAGCCCGGCGTCCTCGGGCTCGCAGATCTACGGGGACGGCTCCATCTCCCCCAGGACTGACCCTCTGGGCAGCCCCGACGTCTTCACCAGGAACAATCCCAGTTTTCACCCAGCTGGAGCACCCAACTCCAGTCCTATCCACATGAGCAGGACGCCTCTGTCCCCGCCGTCAGTCATGCTCCACGGCTCTCCCATACAGTCGTCCTGTGCCATGGCTGCAAGGACTAATATACCTCTTTCCCCCACCCTGACCACCAAGAGCCCGGTCATGAAAAAACCCCTGTGTAACTTTTCGGCCGGTATGGAAATACCACGAGCAATGTTCCACCATAAACCCCCTCAAGGCCCTCCCCCACCTCCTCCACCTCCTTCCTGCGCTCTTCAGAAAAAGCCATTAACATCCGAGAAGGATCCTCTTGGCATCCTGGACCCCATTCCCAGCAAACCGGTGAACCAGAACCCCGTGATCATGAACCCCACCACTTTCCACTCGAGTGTCCACTCTCAGGTACCCGTGATGAATGTAAGCATGCCCCCCGCCGTGGTGCCCCTGCCCAGCAACCTGCCCCTGCCCACCGTCAAACCCGCCCACATGAACCACGGCGCTCACGTCCAAAGGGTTCAGCACTCGGCTTCCACCTCCCTGTCGCCGTCGCCGGTGACGTCCCCCGTTCACATGATGGCCCCCGGCATGGCCAGGATCGAGGCTTCTCCCCAAAGATCCCGCTCTTCTTCCACCTCGTCCGATCACGGCAACTTCCTGCTGCCCCCCGTCGGGCCGCAGCCGTCCTGCGGCGGGATCAAAGTCCCCCCCAGGTCCCCGAGGTCAACCATCGGCTCCCCGAGGCCATCCATGCCATCCAGCCCTTCCACCAAGCACGACGGGCTTAATCAATACAACAAGGACATCCCCAACCCGTTAATTGCTGGAATGAGTAATGTATTAAATCCTCCCAACAATGCAGTTTTTCCCGCTGCGTCGGCTGGAAGCGGTTCCTTGAAGAGTCAGCCCGGTTTGCTGGGAATGCCTTTAAATCAGATCTTGAACCAGCACAACGCTGCCTCTTTTCCGGCGAGCAGTTTACTCTCAGCAGCAGCCAAAGCACAGCTAGCAAATCAAAATAAACTCGCTGGTAACAACAATAACAGCAGTAGCAATTCCGGACCTGTTGCCAGCGGCGGCAGCACCGAAGGACACAGCACTTTAAATCCCATGTTCCCTCCTGCTGCCAACGTGCTCCTCCCCACCACGGAGGGGCAGAGCGGCCGGGCGGCGCTGAGAGACAAACTCATGTCTCAGCAAAAGGATCCTCTGAGGAAAAGGAAGCAGCCGACCACCACGGTGCTGAGCTTGCTGAGACAGTCTCAGCTGGACAGCTCTGGGCATCCCAAAGCTGGCTCCGATTTGATAAGAAAGCCAAGTCAAAGCTCCTTCCCCATCAGCTCCATGTCGCAGCTCCTGCAGTCCATGAGCTGTCAGAGCTCCCACGGCAGCAGCAATAGTTCCTCGGGCTGCGGGAGCTCCAGCGGCGCCCTGCCCTGCCCCGGCACCCCGCTGCACCTGGCCGAGCCCGCCGTCACCCCGCTGGCCCCGGGGCTGCCCCTGCGTGGGGAGGGATTGCCCTGCCCCAACCCCAACCCCGCCTTCGGCACCGGCCCGGCCCCCTCCAACCACCTGGCCGGGCTCCTGAACCAGATGCAGGGCGGCGGGAGCTGCGGGATGCTCCCCCAGGCTGGGATGGCCTTGGGGAATTCCTTACATCCCAACCCGGCTCAGGCCAGGCTCCAGGCGCCCTCCAACATCCCCAACAGCATCGGCAGCTGTAATCAGAGCAGCCCCGAAGCAGGTAGGTGACCCTCCCGAGGGGATTCTTCCAGGTTTCCAGCCCTGGAAATCCCCTGATGGTTGGTTGTAATATGTTTCCTGTTGGATTTGGGTTTATCCCCGTGAAAAGTGCACCTGGTTTGTTCCTGAAAGCCACCTGCTCAAAAATAAAACAGAAAAAAATAATGATAATAAAAAAGTGGTGTAAACTAAAACATATCTCCCTATTTCTGGACAAAACCATCCTGGCCTGCTTCCTGTGGTAAACTAAACCATAACTCCCTTTTTCTGGACAAAACCATCCTGGGCCTGCTTCCTGTGGTAAACTAAAACATAACTCCCTTTTTCTGGACAAAACCATCCTGGCCTGCTTCCTGTGACAGCTCTGCTGACTTCCACACACTCTCCAGGAATAAAATCCATTCGCTTCTGGATATTTCCACACCTCTTTTGTCACTTTTCCAAATAAATTGGAGGGGGTTTTGCAGCATATCCTTGCTCCAAGCCCAAAAGGTTGTGGCTTACCTGGCAGTGCATGTCCAGGTGATCCATGAGTTCTTTCCTGCTGGAATTGGTGATGTCAGAGATTGGAGCAGTTCCTGGAAGTATCAAAATGTACAAAATCACCTTTTTCAGGGCCAGCAGGAGGCAATGCCAAGCCTGTGTTTGCTTTTATTGAGGTAATTTTAGTAAGGTGGTGATTAAATGGTTGAATAAACAATTGGAGGAGTGGAGGAAGAGATTTCCTGGTTTGTTCATCAGGGAGGATTTGGAGAGGAAATGGGTTTGCTGCTGTTATCATCTCTGGGAGGTGTAAAGAGAGAAAGGAATCAGCTCAAAAATGTGAATTTAATTGACTATTACTGACTGAACAAAGTATTAGAAGATGGTGGTGGTGTAAATTTCTGAAGTGGAATGAAAACCCAGGTCTCACCAAAGTGTTCAAGTGGCCTCTCATTAACCCAACCTGCTCTGCATTCCTCAGCTTCCTCCTCTAAAATGGAATGGAATTATAGAAAAGCTGAATTGCAGTCAAATAATGTTCTGCTATCACTCTGGTCATGGTTCCTGGTGACTTTTACAGGTTTCTCCCCATCCCTGGCATAAAAAGGTTTCATTTTTTCTTGCCTGGAGTGGTCACAACAAGCAGCTCTCAATCCTTGCCTGGCTCTTTTGCTTTGTCATGCTGACACTGGGGGCATTTCCTGATGCAGCTCCCGAGACTTTGCAGGGAACAAAGGTCTGGGATTGCCTTGGGAATTCACTTCTCTGCCCCACTGAGCACAGGACACAATCCCTGGGGCAGGAACCCCTTGGTTCCCACCTTGGCTGGGGCTTTCCACCACTCCCAAAGGCTCCCGTGGTGTTCCTGTGTTAAATTCCACTCAGCTCCAAGCTGAATTTCCCCCCAAAAAATACATTTCCCCCCCAAAAAATGAGGCCAAGCCCTGAAGAAAGGTCCCAACATCAACAGCCAGCCTGATTCTCATCCCTGTAGGAACAGAAATAGGGATATAACCCCACCTGGGGACTCCTCCTGGCATTCCCACTCTGGAGATGGCTGAGAGTCTTACGAATCGAATTACAAAGCCTCAAGTGACACTTTTTGTCCTTCTCTAAAAGATAAAAAGGTAATTCCCTGCAGGCAAAGGCTGGAAAGTTGGGAAATATCCCATTCTGAATGTTCCTTTAGTTTGGTGCTTGCAGGATAAACAGCCTGCATTGAATTATTTCTTGAATATCTACAGTAAAGCCTGAAGAAGGTTTTCTTCTTTAAGGTGAAGTCTCAGGTTGTGTTAATTTTGTGTTATTCCCTAAAACTCTGCATAAACCTTCACTGAGCCTCTTGCCTGAGCAGCACAGGGCTGGGAAGATCCAGAGAGAGGAATTCTGTTAGATTTCCAGGAGAATGGGAATGTTCTTTCCATTAAATTCATGCGAAATGTTGAGTGTTTGGGGTTAATTATAATTTTTTGAAATAAAAGTGAGTTGCCAGCCTGCATCCAGCTCTGTAACAAAACTGGGAAGAGGAATATTGGGCTTTCTGCTCTGATAGTTTTGGGGATGGAGCTGGTGAAATCCCCTGTACACTGAATTTTCAAGAGCAGTTCAGCTGAGGAAGATGTCTAAAGGAACCTCTCGTGTTCACATTTCAGTTTGTGGCTTGTTTTTTCCCTTTGTTTTGAAGTATTTTAATTGTTAAATCTGTTTCCTGTGTCTGTGCCAGCAGTTCAGAACAGCTCCTCCTCAGAAATAGCTCCTGAGAGAAAAAAAATCATGTGAATCCCCACAATTAGCTGGTTATTGCCTCAGCTTTTAATTATAATTTAACCACATGGACCAGGTTTTATTATTCCAGCTCTTGTTTTCCTCTTCCACAGATTATATCTTTAGTTTCCAGGTAATTTTCAGGGTGTGTGTGTGTGGTGGAATTTGGGGGTTTTTTTTGTAGGCTGGAACTGCATCGCTGAGTGATGGATCTGATTGTGGGGTTTTATTTATTTATCTTTTCCTTGGTTTTAACATGTGGTTCACGGGGTAGAAAATCTGTGTTTGAGTGTTGAACGTTCAACATGCAAATCCTGCTAAGAAAGCAACATCCATAAATAATGGGATGGATGGAAATGAGTGAAAATATTTGGGAATAAAAGCTCTGTACAGCTGATAAAGGAAATAAAGAGAAGCTCAATAACCAGAGCAAATAAAGGTGATCAGTGGTCTGAAATATTAACATTAAAAAATAGGAGAAACTCTGAGTCTAGAAGTTAAGAAGTGACAAAAAATTGGCAGATTTGGAAAAAAAAAAAAAAAAGGCTGTAATTCCTTCCCTGGAATGGGAATTTTTCCTGGTGAAATGCACAGAACAGAAACAGTAAAACAGAATTAAACAGGGAGGGGCAGAACACCAATCACTGAGGGTGAGGAGAGGAATCAAAACCCCCAAAAGAAGGGGTTTAGGGGGCTTTGATTTAATCACCTCAGTGCAAACTGTCAAAAACACAAAGTAAGCCAAACAAATCTGGATTTGCTTCCCAAAATTACTTTATACATCCTAGAATTACAAAATCAGAAGAACTTTTGGACTCCTGGGTCAGAAGAGTATCTGACAGCTTTCTGGGACCTGTGGCTGAGAAAAAAATCTCTTGTTAAACTGGAATCACCCCTAGACAGGATGGCAAGAACCTTCTCTTCTAATTCTAAAGCAAATTTAAATAATAATTTAAACCCCATTGATTTGGGGTTCATAGAAACATCCTGAGGAACTTTTCCCTGCTTGGGAGAGATGATAAGGAATCACTGTCATTTAAATTTCCAGCTTCTTTTTCCCATTCTTATTTCTAAATAAGAATTTATTTTCCCTTCTTATTATTTTGAGGAGAGGAAAGTGATTTTTTTTACTCTTCAGGTAAGAAGTGGGAAGAATAAGGAGAATTCTTTGCAAGATTTGTCCAAATTGCTTGGACACAGCCTGGGGTTTTCTGGTCTTGTTTTACCTCTTCAAATTGGAATTTGCCAACAATTGACAGTCTTCCAGTGTACCAGGCCCTTAACTGCCATGCAACTTTCTAGGATTTTATCTTGATAAAAGTCAGGGAGTTGGTAAAAAATAATAACAAATTAATGCAGAAAGATGAGTCTTATTAAAGATATTATTACAGAGAAAAAACTGAATTAATTCTATGGGATTCCCCACACGTATTTAGCTCTTACCATCTGAAAATGGAACCAGTGGGCAGCTCCAGCCCTTGCTAGAGGGAGGAGTGGGGATTATTGAAGAAAATAATGCTTTTTATTGAATTTTTTAGCTTCCCAAATTGGCAGTTGAGTGTTTCCCTTCATTTGCAATGCATCTGCCACAGCTGTGAGTGGGGAGAGACGAGAGCAAGTGAGAAAATCCTCAATTTCCTGCTCTCGTGTGCTGTTGTCTTGACAGTTTTCTCCTCAAACACTGCTCTGCTTTCTGCTGACAGCTGAGCACATCACAACACTTCCCTCCAAGTCATTTCCCACCCAGCAGTGCTGGGGAAATGCAGAATTCACAGGAGATGGGCAGGGGCAAGAGCCAAGACTGAAATTCGGACAGGTATTAAAGTCTAAAAAATTAAAATTTAAAAAAGCCTAATTTTATTCAATTTTAAAAAGCTTAATTTTAATAAATTTTTAAAAAATCCTAATTTTGTGGACTTCTGTTGTCCTGTAAATAGTTCTGGGCCCTTTGCCAAAAATTTTTAGGGGCCAAAATTGCAGCTTTGTTGTACATGAAAAACTCCCTGTGATCGTGGAGCGTGGTGCCCAGGAGTTCTGGGCAGGCAGGTGAATATTTCTCAGCAGAGCACATTCCATGGCCATGGAGTGCTGCAAACCAGGACAGTTCAGGATTTTTTAACTGGTTCTGATGGGGATATTTCATTTATTGGCCCATTTTTGGTGATTTCTGGGCTGTGGATCTCAGTAAGGAGAACAGGTGACAGCAGTTTGTGCTGAACTGCTGAGTTATGGTTTCTTTGGAATTGGAAGCAGTGTAATAAAGGAGATAGCAGATAAAGAGCTTAAATGTTTTCCATTCCAGAAAGAAAAGGGGGGAATATAAATGCCCAAATGTCTAACTCCTGGTTCCAAGTGTCCAGGTGAGGGATGGAAAAGGGAGTTACAGCAAGAACTCATTGTCTGGGATCTTTAAGGACTCTGAGGTTGTGTTTTCCATCAGCAATTTCAGTGGGAAGTGAAAGCTCTGGAAATCACTAATTGAACAATCTCCCCACTGATGCCAACTCGGAGGTTTTATCTCTAATTAGTGATTAATTCCAATTTCACCCCAGTGTGGCAGCAGCTCTCCAGGACCTTGGGCATGGCTGGGTGACCCCGTGGTGACTCAGGTGTCACAACCCCTTTGAGCTGGGGTAGTAATTAAATTATCTGAGTGATCTTGGGAGCTTTCACACCCTCCTGATCTCAGGCTCAGCTCTCTGCACTCACACTGAGCTTTTTGAGAGGATCCTGCAGATTCCTTCTGCCTGAGCTGCAGCATTTCACCAGGAGAGGATGGAGGTGGTGAGAGCTGAGTGAGGAGTTCCTTGAATGACCAAAGAGAAAAAAGGGAGATTCCAACAAGGGTTTCCAAAACTGGAAAGGTTCAAAATTAGAAAAGCAGCCAAGAAAAGATCCAATCCAAGCAAAACTGACTGTGGTTTTAAGGGATTTGCAGGGAGAGGTTATTTACAAGGGCTGGAGTGACAGGACACAGGGAATCCCACTGGCAGAGGGCAGGACTGGATGGGATTTTGGGAAGGAATTCCTGGCTGGGCTGGAATTCCCAGAGAAGCTCTGGCTGTCCCTGGATCCCTGGAATGTCCAAGGCCAGGTTGGACTGGGCTTGCAGCACCCTGGGACAGTGGGATGTGTCCCTGCCCATGGCAGGGGTGACACTGGGTGAACTTTAAGGTCCCTTCCCACCCAAACCATTCTGGGATTCTCTGAAAAGCAAGAACTGAGAAATGTGGAATTTATACCATAGAATTTGCACCATTTATTTGTGCTCAGTTCTAAAAATGTTTCAGGTGTTAATGGACAATGAGCAAGTTGTGCATTTTCACTTCTCTCACCGCTTCATACACCTGTTTTAGGGACTGTTTTGTTTCCACAAATTCCAGCACTGTGTTTCTGAGATTATTTAAATACTGGGATGTGTAATGGAGAGTTTCTCACAGGGAAAAGAGTTGTAAAATAACACTTGAAATATTCTTCTCTAATTAATACACTCCAAGTGCAATCCTTTTGGAAAATGCATCTATGGTTAGGAAGAACAATTCTGAGATATTAATGATGAATATCTTCCACTCTGATTTCTTTATTTTAAGTGAATCTTCTTGAACACAAACTGATTCCATAATACCTATTTATTTTATTATCTTTGCTTAAGAACACCCATCAAGCAATGCTTTAAAAAAGGGAACACAGCTAAAATCTACACGGGAAAATGAACCTGCTCTGACAAGAAAGTAGAATTAAAAATGCTCATAAATAATATCAGTAATAATTTTTAAAATGCGAATGCTGTTTGCTGCCAAAACATTTCTTTGACCCTCTAAGAGAACAAATCTGCTTTTTCTGCATTCTGGATGTTTCTTCTTTCCACTGCATTGCAAAGGGTTCACTTTTCTCAACAAGTGGCAGGAGAAGCTTTGGCAGAGTCCATGGCTGCAGGAACTGGATTTGCCCTGGGCTTTCATGGCTTTTAGTGTGACTCCTTCATCTTTTTTCATTTGGGTTATTAAGGACTGTTGTTTACTGAGCTCACACATGCTTGGGCTCCCTGGATTTGTTTTGTGTCCCTGCTCTGTGCAGAGCTGAGTGACACTGAATGTGAGCTCAGAACTGCACCCCTGGGCTTGACAATCTGAAATATATGAAAGATAAAACTCAAAGCATCAGCAGCCTTGATGATAGTATTAATATTCCTGCTTATATTCCTGTTAATACTCCTGTTTTTCCCTTTCCAGGGGGATTGGGCCCGTCGTCATCGATAGCCATCGCCGGCACCAGCCAAGCTGCCATCACCAAGACCACGTCAGTGCTGCAGGACGGTGTCATTGTCACCACCGCAGCCGGGACCCCTCTGCAGCAGGGCCAGCTGCCCATGGGGGCCGAGTTCCCCTTCGCCGGCCACGAACACTCGCTGCACTTCCCTCAGAACAGCTCCTCCAGCAACAATCTGCCACACCCTCTGAATCAAAACCTCCTCAACTCCCTGCCTCTCTCCCTGCCGGTGAATCAGCAACATCTCCTCAACCAGAATCTCTTAAACCTCCTCCAGCCTTCAGCGGGAGAGGGCAAGTCCGAGGTGAACCTCAACCCTTTGGGTTTTCTGAATCCCAACGTCAATGCTGCTTTAGCCTTCCTCTCCGGCGACGTGGACGGGCAGGTCCTGCAGCCCGTGCACTTCCAGCTGCTGGCGGCCCTGCTCCAGAACCAGGCTCAGGCCGCTGCCATGCTCCCCGTGCCATCCTTCAACCTCTCCATCTCCGACCTGCTGCAGCAACAGCAGCAACAGCAACAACAGCAGCACAGCGCTCCCGCTCCCTCGGTCACACAGCTGCCGCCGCCGCCCGAGCCCCTTCCCGACAGCGGCAGGGTGGAGACCCTCCTACCCAACCCCATTCCCGGCTTTCCCGAGCCCGCTCCCAACCCGCTGCTGCTCCCCGCCGCCTCAGGGGCCTCGGCGCTCATGGCGCTCAACCCTCAGCTGGTGGGGGGAGTGCTGAGCTCAGGGGGACACCACCCCGAGGTGGCCATCGCCACCACGTCCTCGCAGGCCACCACCACCACCACCACCACCACGTCGGCGGCGGCCGTGGCCGCGCTCTCGGTGTCGGCTCTGGGCGGGGGCACGGCCGTGGTGTCCATGGCCGAGACGCTGCTCAACATCTCCGGCGCCGCCGGCAGCGCCCCGGGGCCGGCCAAGATCAACAACAGCTCCGTGGTGCCGCAGCTCCTCAACCCGCTGCTGGGGACGGGACTGCTCGGTAAGGGCGGCTTCCCGGGGGGGTAAAACCTCTGCAGGTTTGGGGAGAGGGAATTGCTGATCCTGGGTTTATCGTCTCTTGGGGTTTGTGTCCAAGATCCCCCTAATTAGGGTGGGGTTTTTTTCGTTTTTAAAGTCCTGTAGCAGGGTTAGAAAGAAGAGTGGAACTTGCAGCTTGGTCTTAAAAGGTTTTTATTCATTTTTTTATATTAAAAGTCCGTGTGGTGCCCTATACCAGGCTTAACGTGCTGGAGGACACCACTGCCAAGAACACAAGACCTGGTGTTCAAGGTCTCTTAAAGATTTCTAATCCAACTAACTCTTAAAATGTATTATATTTACAATGTTGTACCAATAATTACTTTTTAAAATTACTTTCTTTAATAATTACCAATACTTACAACTTTACTACCAGTTCTAGATACGTAATTCTCTACATCACCTACATTCTGCCAATGTCTTTGTGCCACCATCACAGCAGAAGATAAAGAAGAAGGAGAAGAACTTAGGACACCACCCAAAATGCTCCATTTTGCTTCTATCTACTTCCATTCTAAAAACCCAAACCTACAAATTTTCACCCTGTAACAAACTAAACTACTATCTAATTTAAATTTCTGTTGTTCTCATTTCAATCCATAAGTGTTGGCAGTTTTTCCCATGGACTGAGGTCAAAGGCAATGCTTTCCTGGGGTCCCAGTAGGGGTCTCGGAGCCACCAGGGCAATTTGAGGGGTTTTCCCCATGCCCTGGACTCCAACAATCTTCCTTGTTTTTTTTCCTTTGTGTTGTTGGTTTTTTCCTTTGTGTTCATCAAGAAAACGTTAATTGTTCCTGTAAGAAATTTAAATCACGCTCTGCTTTCATTCCTTAATGTTTAATATTGATCTTGGAAGTTATTAATTCTGCCACCTGGGCTTACTAAATCCACCTGAAAACTGCGTGAGCAGTTGGATTTATTTCATTGCTCAGGAGCATCCCTGGGTCAGCTGGGAGTGCCTGTGGCAGCACAGAGTTATCACACATCTGTGCTGGAGATGTCAAACGACCAACATCCCAAAACAAGGGATAAAAACCCCACAAATACAAAGTTTTTCCCTCCTGGGTGATGATTTTGTGGTTATTTTTTCCAAAAACATGCTACACCCTCTTGTTTGTAATCTGCTTCTAGTGGGAATTAAATAGTAATTAAATAATGCCTCACCCCGACCTAAATGGCTGCAGTGAGCTCAACCTACTTGGCATTTTCCATCTAACACTGACTTGTCAAATGGAAATTTTGAGGAAAACACAAGATTTTAAATTTTAAAAAAGAAACAAAACTAGAAAATGGATGTATTTTAAGCTTTGTTATTTCATAAAGCCAGGTTAAACAGTGCTTTTTGTTTTTTGGAGCTAAAACGTTCATGCAAAGTGAAATTTTTGTGTAATAGAAAATGTTATTTCAACTTTTCCTCTAGAATGTAAGAAAAGACTTGTGTGTCATGGCTGAGCCAAAAAGCTTTTTCTCCTTCACAGCTGGTAGAAAACTCACTTTGTTTGGTGTTTAAATGATTGTCTCTCTCTTTCTCCCCTCCTCATCCCCCTCACCACCCCAGCACTGTTTAAATGAGATTGCAAGGCCTGGAATTGCACAGCAGCTCCTGCTGCCCTCCCTGGCTGTCCCAGGAGCCCTGTCAGCAGAGGTGACACTAAAAACCCACCAGTGGAGAAATAAAGAGCAGGAGAGCCCCATCCCTGCAGGGTGGAGGGGATCAGGGCTGTTTTCCAGAGGTTTTTGTGGCAGTCAGTGAAATTGGAGCTCGGGGGAGTTGCTGAGTGGGGTTTGCCTGTGCTTGCCTTGCAGGGGAAATGTCATCTCTGAACACTACTCTGAACAACCATCAGCTCAGCCATCTCCAGTCACTCCTCAGCAACAATCAGATGTTTCCTGCAAATCAGCAGCAGCAGCAGCAGCAGCAGCAGCAGCACCTTCTCCAGGGCTACCAGAACATGCAGGGCTTTCAAGGCCAGCCCCAAATTCCTGGCCCAGCCAACAACCCAAACCCCATGGCGTGTCTGTTCCAGAATTTCCAGGTAGAAAACAGAATTAAATCAATGTTCAAGCCAATGTGCAGCTCTCAGGAGGTAAAATTCCATCCTCCAGAGTTTGGGTTTCTCTGTTGATTAAGACAATAGCATTGATATAATTACATGTATACTGTATATAATATATTCTTTCAGTAGCTGATGGGTTTTGCAAATCAGGAACATTTGTTACTGGAATTTTATCCCTTTCTCATTAAGAATTGGGTTTAGTTGCTTTGGAAAGAGTTATGCTGCATGTATTGAGAAAAAGTTCCTCTGTGTGCTGACAATCACTACAGAATTTTAACAAAACTCTTTTCCATCACACAAAATGATCCTAAATCTTTATTTAGCTCATTCTGATAATTCAGCAGTGGGAAATAAATGCTGATAGCACTTTGCAGTAATTAGAAACTTGATTAGGTTGTTATAAGGGACTGTGTGCAGTAGTCTTCTCATATTCCCACTGAAATGGGATGGAAGAGCTGTGATGGGGATTGTGCAGGGATTGGAGTGAATAAACAGTGAAAAAATGGGCAAAAATGAAATTTCCCTGCTCTCCACGTAACACAATTATTCCTAATGCAGGTTGGGTGTCAACAGAGCAAAAACAGTGACAAACCCAGGGTCCAGACAGGGATTTGTTGTTCCTCAGAGTTGCTGCAGAGGTGCAGGGGTGAGGAGGGGAATGCAGAGGGACCAGGCAATGTTTTCACCCTTCCAGGAGGGAAAAGGAGCTGTGGAGAAGTTTCCCTGGAAAATCTCAGTTCTCTGCCTGTTCCCTCCCTTGTTCCTACTCTCCTGTAGGAATTTTGGTCTCTTTAGCCCAGTATTTTTCTGTGCCACATTCCCAGTTTTATAAATAGTCCCAGTAAGTAGTTAAACGCCTTTTTGGAATATTTTCCCTGTGGTTTTTACAGTTTTTATTGGAGTGCTCTCATTGACATCGTGTTCCTGCCTGTGGAGGTGACAAGGAACAGGAAAAGCTCAGGTGGTTGAATCTGGAGGTGACAGTTTGCTGTGGCAGCACCTGGCTTGGAGCACAGGATACTGGGGACTGGAGTCCATGGGAAAGGCACAGCAAAGGGGAAAATAGGAATGTGGAGCAATTCCAAAAGCACAGAGATGACATTCAGGAATTCATCGAGGGGCACACAAGGACAGAGGCAGTGTTGGGGTCTGGGAAGGAAAGAAAGGGAATGGTTGAGAGCAGAGCTCAGAGATTGTGGAGTTGAGCTCTCTCCTCTGGAGATGCACAGACCCGACCTGGATCCTGTATAATCCCACAGGAGACTGGATTAGATCAGCTCAGCTGGAGAAGAGAGGACTCCTT
Source organism: Argya squamiceps (assembly GCA_037834095.1). Lineage (NCBI taxonomy): Eukaryota > Metazoa > Chordata > Aves > Passeriformes > Leiothrichidae > Argya > Argya squamiceps. The sequence continues at coordinate 2,260,776 of JBBMKD010000222.1, read as the reverse complement.
GTGGCAACTTTCAGTGTCTGGAGGGGTTACAGGGAGGCTGGAGAGGGACTGGAGAGACAGGACAAGGACAGATGGGTGAGGGATGGGCTCAGACTGAAAGAGAGGAAATTTAGGTGGGATTTTGGGAAGGAATTCCTGGGGAGGCCCTGGAATGGATTTCCCAGAGCAGCTGTGGCTGCCCCTGGATGCTTGGGAGTGTCCAAGGCCAAGTTGGACAGGACTTGGATGATGGGACAATGGAAGGTGTCAACCCATGGCACTGGGTGGGCTTTGAGGTCCCTTCCCACCCAAACCATCCTGTGTCTCTGTATCAGAAATACTGACCTTGGTGAACTTTTTTAGGACTTGGGAGAAAAACAGGAGGCTGCTGCTGAAAAGTCTGAGACAGAGATTTTGTCGTCTTCTTCTAAATCAGGCTTGTTCAGTGTGAAAGTTCCTACCTGGTGTATAACCAAACAGAAATGTGCCGTGATGAATAACCCCAGAGTTTATCTGCTAACATCAAACTTGAGTTAGAACAGCCACTCCCACCCTCTCCTCTCCTTTCCCCCCCCAGGTGAGGATGCAGGAAGACGCCGCCGCCGCCCTCAACAAAAGGATGATCACCCAGCTGGGAATGGCGCCCGTTCCCGAGAGCTCCAACACTCTCCTCCCTCCCTTCCAGGATCCCCCCTGCGAGCTGCAGCAGAGAGCTGAGCCCACCCTGGGCCAGCAGCAGGCCAAGGAGCCCCCCGGCGCCGACGCCTCGGTGGACGCCATCTACAAGGCGGTGGTGGACGCCGCCAGCAAGGGCGTGCCGGTGGTGATCACCACGGCCGGCTGCAGCTCGGCTCAGCCCAGCCCCATCCCCGCCCTGAGTGCCATGAGTGCCTTCACAGCCTCCATCGGGGACCCCCTGAACCTGTCCGGGGCCGTCAGCGCCGTCGTCCACGGCGAGGGCCGCGGCC
>JBBMKD010000222.1:2227710-2242693 GCA_037834095.1 Argya squamiceps | reverse complement strand
TTCCTTTCCTTTCCTTTCCTTTCCTTTCCTTTCCTTTCCTTTCCTTTCCTTTCCTTTCCTTTCCTTTCCTTTCCCTCCTTTCTGTAATTGGGACCAAAAGGAGACTCTGCAGTTCCCAGACTTGCCCTTAAGAGTTTCATGAACCAAAATAACAAACAGGAAATAACAAATGGGGTCTTGGGAAGGAATAAATGTTTGTCATTTACAACTTATAACAGTAAAAAATAGAAAACAAGGTGTTGGATGATAAATCAATAAATACGATAGAATTTTTTAAAATATACTTTAAAATTTTGGAAAACCTTTAGGAGATGAATGGAAGTAAAAGTGTGGGTTTTGCTATCCTAAAACCACCAAGGGGATAATGACTTTTATAGAATTGCCCATAAAGTCCTGTTGTAGCAGCCACTCAGACAAGTTTCTGTCCAGATGTTGTGTCCAGCTGTGGCTCCCAACACCTTTTATCCTGGGATCAGGAATCCTCAGCTGCCTCCACACCAAGAGGGAGGTGAGAGGAGGTTGTCCTGGTGTGAGGGGTGGAAACCAAGTCCAAGGCACATGTGATCCTTGTTAAAATACTTGGAATGCTTTGGGGGGGAATTAGGCTGCAGGCTGGGAATGGTGCAAATCAAACCTGTGTCAGGCCAGGAGTCCTCAGCAGGGCAGGTTTAAGCCGGGTTTAGCTAAACCCAGAGTCAGGCTTTGGGAGTAACAACAAAATATCTGCATCTGCTGGAACTGATTGGCCTCGCTGAGAGCAGAGCTGCTATCACTGAGGGATAAAAGAAAGGCAACAAAGCCCAGCAAGCAGCAAATGATTAATTATTCAATGCAAATGTCAACTTTTAGTAGTGACTGTGGCTGTAAATCTTTTTTTTGCAAGGCTGAGCGTTGCCATTAAGGAACTCCATCTGACGCTGCATCTGTCGGGTTTCTTTTATATCATTTTATTTTTATGGATGCTGGGGAAAAGTATTGGGAATTTCCACGTTCAGGTTTTATTAACATCATTTCCCCAACTCCTGTCATTTAATGTTGGGTGGATTTTTCTGGCAAGGGTTAAATCCATGCCCACTTCAGTGACATCACAAGCTGGGAGTCTTCAAATTAAAATCGGCTTTTGTAGAGAAATTTTAATTTTTCTGTGGTTTGAATCTGAGTTTAATTCCTTGGGAAGATGGGGAATGGGGAGGGAAGAGTGAGGAGGTGCCCATGACTCTGCCAGTGCTGGGGGATTCCTATCACATCCAGATAATCAATCTGTCCAAGGATTTCTATAGCTCCCATTATCCCCCGTGCCTGCAGGATAAGAAGCTGGGAACAATTGCCCATTGTCACTTTATGAAGGAACTTTTTCATCTTCCTTCCCCAAAGAGCCGATTCTTAATTAAGTAAATTAAAATTAATTACGGAATGTGTACAACAAGATGTTATCAGGGCTGTGCCCCGAGCTGGGCTCTGTGTGCTGTGCCTGCTCTGCTCCCTGCCTGTCACACGACACAGGGATGGCTTCACACTGAGGGATGGCAGCATCAGATGGGTTTTGGGGAGGAATTCCTGGCTGGGAGGGTGGGCAGGCCCTGGCACAGGGTGCCCAGAGAAGCTGTGGCTGCTCCTGGATCCCTGGAAGTGCCCAAGGCCAGGTTGGAGCAGCCTGGGATGGTGGAAGTTGTCCCTGTCCCTGCAGGAACATTCCCATCACCTGCCTGGAGCCTCAGCCTTGTGAAAACCTCTCTGTGCATTGAAGGTCAAGCTCTGTGGGGGACTAAAAACACCTCCCAGACCTGAGGCTGAAAGAGTTTCATTTGTTAAAAGATAATTTAATGTTAAGCAATTCCTAAATATCCAAAAGACAAAGGACATTTCCTAACAAACCTCACAGCAGCTCTGCATGTTTTGTAATGATTTCTCATTATTTGTTAGCCAGAGCTTTGAACTGAGCCACATTCCAAAGGACAGGAATGCTGCACTTCCATTTTCCAGAGGAAGATGTTGCCATTAGCTATTGATAAGGATGACTTGAGTATCTCATAAAATCATGGATTAAACAGCAAGAGTGAGGGAAGTGCAGCAGAATGAGCACAATTATTTACTGAACAAAATGAAAGTGATATTGATTTGGATCCTAAAACTTTTAGGAGATGAACATCTCAGAGATGTCAGGTGTTTTCAGAGGAGTAAATGTTCCATGAGCTGATTCCTCAGTGTCAGCTGGGCCAGGCCAAGGAGGGGCCATTCCCAACCTGGGAAAGGGGGGAAGGAAAAGCTGGGATTTGTGCTCCCTTCCTTCAGCCCCAGCTGTTCCCACTGACAGGGAGAGCAGGGTTATCCCTTCATCCCTGACACCAGGGGAGGCTCCCTGAGTGCAGCTTTTGGGGCACCACTCAGCTCATCTGAATGAGCAACATTCAGTGTCTTCCCAAATGTGATCAATAACATGTAACTAATTTAATTATCAGGTCCATAGTAATTTTTTTTTAATGATCCTTAAAAGATGGAATGAAACTTCTCAAGAATTTCCCACAGTTAGAGACCTCCTACTTTCTAACTGTTAACCCTCAAAGAAGTTGATTTCTACTTCTTTCTTCAATAAAACCAAGCCCTGGTAAGGCACAGCTGATCAGAAGTTCATGTTCTCTTCTATTTGTTTCTGGAACTAAAGAAAGAGTGAAATGGCTCAAAGTTTCTGCTTCTCAGAAAAAGGAAAGGGAAAAAGCAAAGGTTGTTTGCAATCAGCTGCAGGAGGGCATCAAGACCCATCACATCAGGTAAATAACCCTGAATTGAAAGTTTTCTTACCTCAGAAATCGCTGCTTTTAACTGTAGTTGCATGATCTCTTCTCTTTGTTTGAGATCTGGGAGGACTCTTCCCTCAGCCCTGCAGACAATTGCACCTATTCAGCTTCTGGGAGAGTTCAGAAACACGGGGGCGTTTGGAAGCTTTTCTGGAGCATCTCCTCAGCAGAGTGTGAGGAGCACAGTCTGATCTCCAAACAAACCCAGCTAAATTTACCCTGCTCCCACCCACCCTGCGAGGACTCCTGCCACAGTTCCCTGCTCACACGTCTGGGTCAGGGCTCAAATGCTCCATGGAAATGGGATTGTCATCCCACAAAGCCTCCCAAAGACTTTGGGGAATTTATTTCTCCCTTCAATCTCACTGCTCTGCTTTTCCCAATTGCTCCACAGCTCTGGCTCCTCTCTCCAGGAGGAGACTTTGCTCGTTTTCTGCACCACTGAGGCTGAAACGATTTGCTTAACCCCAAAAATTCCTGTCCCAAAGTGCAAGGGGCAGCCAGTGTCACCAGTGAATAATCCTTGGAAGTTTTTAAGCTCCATCAGAGCATATTTGACTTTTTCCTCCTGTTGTTCTGATGGGGATATCATCCCACAGCAGCAATTGTCTCCTGATTTCCCAGCTCAGCGTTGGTTTTTACTCCTCTGAGAGCTGTTCAGCCTCTCCCTGTGGGTGTGTGATCACTGCTCCTTCTCCAGCCAGCAATCACATCCCTCTCCAGCCTTCATTCCAGGCACACACCTCTCCTCCCTCTCCCTGTGATTGTCCCTGCAATCATTTGGGCAGTGTTGGCTGCCAGGCTGGAGGATTTCTTACCCCTGGTGTTTGAGGAGCTGCACTTCTCAGCAGCCTGAGCAGGACGTGGCTGTTTCTCTCCTAAAAATGGAATTTAAGAGATCATCTGAGCCATACTTGGGGCTTGTGCTCCTCTTGGAATCCACTGAAGTGTGTGGAGGTTTATTGGTTGTTTCCAGTCAATCAGATTTGATTTCATTTTCACAACGTTTATATTAAGAACTGGAATTAGTACGTGGCACTGGATTTCAAAATAAAAAATATTGATGTGAAAGAAAGGAAGGTAAAATTAATGTTGCTGTACATTAATACATTTACATTATTTAAAAAAGACACGAAAGGTCTTGTGCCCTGAGGGAGGAAAGGCTGGATGGGGATTGACCTCCCTGTGCCATTTGTATTCCCAGGACAGAGCCCTGGAGCTCCTGCAGGAGTGTTCCCCTCACTGAGGGTGGGACTTTGCCATGGAGATCAGAGAAATGGATTTACAGAACTCCAAACAGCAGCTCCAGCTGCTTCCTAAACAACCCGTGTGGGATGGTCCCTTTTGTCCTGGAATAACGTGGCACGTCCATTTCCTCACATTTCCCATCTTCTGAGGGCTTTGAGGTTTTTTTTGTTCTGGAAGCATCTTTTCCACACCACAGAGCCCTGATCCATGGCTGAGAGAAGCTGTGGCTGCCCCTGGATGCCTGGAAATGTTCCAGGCCAGGTTGGATGAGGTTTGGAGCCACCTGGGATAGTGGAAGGTGTCCCCATGGCAGACAGGGGTGGCAGTGGGGTGGGATTTAAGGTCCCACTCCCCACCCAGCACTTTCTCAATAGGAGCTTTCCTGTGTTGTTTCCCCTGAAGGAGGAATTTCTCATTGTGTTGGAACATTTCATAAACCCCCCTTCTGGTCCAGCTGGCACTGAAAAAGATTGCACTCAGCCTGTGCAAGGAAGACCCCCAGAATCCAGGAACACTGAGGTTGGAGGAGATCTCCAAGACTGAGTCCAACCTGTGGCTGATCCCCACCTTGCCACTTTGTAATTTTCCATTTCTCCTCTTTGTTTGCTTCTTAATTCCCACCTAAATCCTCTTTATAGTGGGAGATCTTAACAATCTTCACTTACAGGGTTTATAAACTATTGGAGAAGAGTAGTGTGTCCTAAGGTGGTAGGATTTACAAATCCACAGAGGATTTTCTGGTCAATAAAAGAAATAAAAGCACAGAACTATCTGGTTTTTTTTCATCTTCTGGCATGCAAATGTTGCAGTTCTGAATATCACATTAAAATATTGCCTAAATCCCTCTTTTAATTTCCAGAGGACCTCACATCTGGCAGCAACTTGCAAAACATTACAGAACGTTCTGGGGAACAAAAAAAAAATGAAAGTCTATGAAAGCTTCATCTTCTGCTAGGCTGGGACTTAGCAGAACTCTCCTGTAACAGACTGAGTTATGTTTTCTTCAAGCAAGTAATTGCCTTCATGTCTCATAACATGAACCCCTGCAAATGATGTTCCTCCCCTGGATCCACAGGCAGCTCACATTTATATCCCAATAAGCTCCTAATATTGAAGCAACCTGTCAGGTTTCACGTCTTGCCTGGCAGCTGCAGCTCTCTCCATCATTGTTATTAGAGAATATTTGCACAAGTTGCCATCTCTGTCAGTTTAGGCAATTTTTTTGGGTTTTTTTTTTTTTTTTGCAATTTTTGCAAAACAATTTCCCTCCCTGGGTCTCTGCACAGGTCGGGAAGGCTCTGCTGATTGAGCTCAGCAAGTGGCACTTTTTGGAGTGCCTGTTTCTCCTCAGAAAATCAGCCTGGGCTGGAGTTGCAGAGAAAATGAGGGGCTTTGTTTGGAGCAAGTTCATTGTTCCTGCAGCCCTGCTGGCTTTTATTTCAGACAAACAGACCTTCCCTGCTTTGCTGGGATCGATGAGTGAGGGGATATATTGGGAAGTGGTGTGGGTTTGAAGTGGGATTTGCTTTGATATTTCTGTGCAAATCCATGTGATGGCTCACTGACTCATACAGCTGAAAATAGGTGGTGATATCAAGCCCAGAATTCTATACAGATTTTCTTTTCCCCCCCTTTTCTTGCTTAGCTAGCTGCTCTTCCAAAAAAATTCAGGTCATTATTCAAATGTGTGCTTAGATTAAAACTCCAAATAACATCACTCTTACTCATTGATGAATCACACTGGAGCAAATTTTGGTCCTACTGAACTCACTCCGTGTTGCCTTAGTCATAAGTTTGTTTGGCAAATCACATGTCATGCTCGAATTAAGCACTTGCTTAAATAAGAGACTTTTAAAATACATTCAGGAAAGTTTGCACATAAGATTTCTATAGATGAGATTTCTGTTGCAAACTTGTCAAAGCAAAACTGGAGAATGAAAAAATTCTGTTAATTCTGAGTTAAAACACTAATTTATGTTGTCAGCGACAGATCTAAAGGGATTGCTGGACACACATGGAATTAAACTTGTTTTCTAAAGTGTGTTTATAAAGGAATTTTTAAATATTGGCTTTTGGGAGGTTTGGGAGTAGCAAACTCCCCCTGGGTGTAGTGATGCCACCACCACCCACACGGCTCAGTGTCAGCACAGCCTCTGCTCTGCCACTGCTGACACCACCTTGACCTCTCCCAAAGATTTTTTTTTGCACTGCTTGATTCCTCTGCCAACATCAAATTTGCACTGAATGTTTTAAACTGACACCACATGGCTCTTGACATGAACAGGGCTGTTTTTCCCTGAATGAGGAGAACAGGAATTTACTGAGATTGTAATTTAAAAGCTAAACACAAAACAGGCAACGTAAATAAAAGCATTTCTGAAAACAAATTGTTAGGACTAAACAGCTGTGAAATGATATTGAAAGGAAGAGCAGGAACTGAGGTGGGGATGGTTATAATAAATTATAGATTATCATAATAATCAGATATAAGAATAAGAATTAAGAATATCTTTCCATCCTCCTGGCAGATGGAAACAGGGTTTGGGTGGATGCATCCACAGCTCCAGCTCCTCCCTGCCTCGTGCAGGAACATCCCAGTGAAATGAACCCTGGGGGCACTGACACGTTACAGGTATGGCTAAAAGAGGGGGAAAAAAGGAATTTAATATATTCCAATGAATGATGATGTGTCCATGGGGATAAGCCAAAAGTGGAAATGAGATTGGCAAATTGCAATTTGGCAAATTGCAGCCAAAAAATTCAGGCTGCAATTTGAAAAAAAAATCAGGATCCATGAAACAGGATCATGGATCCATGGAACCATGAACATCCAATTCCTGGTGCTGCAGCAGCCAAGGGCTCCACTCCCACCCCGAGCTGGGGAAAAGGAAAAGCTCTGGAGCTGCTGCTCAAACACCACCAAGTCTCTCCCACAGGAATGGAGAGCTCAGAGCTGCTCCTCAGGAAATCCAGGGTGTGCCAAGAGCTGCAGCTCCTCGTTGTGGTTGGCAGAACCTGCTCCCTTTTCCAGCTGGGAATGGAGCAGAACAAAACCTGTTTTTAAAGAGCAGGGAAGGAAAGCTGGGCATGGAACCACAACTTCCCAAGCTGGAATATTTTAATGTGCCCCACGTGCTGTGAGGTCACTGTTTGCTGAAGTTTGGTAGCTGACAAGTGGAGTTTGGATAAGCCAGCCAGGTTGGGATTACAACTCAGGGTTTTATGGATCATTTCCTCAAAAGGATTAACCTGGGACTTCAGGAAAAGCTCACAAAGCATCTGCTTGTTTAAAATTGTGCAAAGAAATTAATTAACAACCAAGCACCAAATACTTGGGGGAAAATGGGAATGGATTAATTTGGGCTCCTTGAAAACCTGCCTATTGCACTGGTATTATTTTTTCAATTGAAGAATGAAACTCTGATGCAATTTTCCTCTTTTATAATGGCAATATTTTCCACTCCTTTATTCCTCCTTTGTTTCCAAGAATGATTAATTAGTGACACAACTCGGGTACCGGCAGAAACATTCCCAAACCCAGCCACTATTTTATCTTGGAAGATTTTTTTCCTATACCTGGAGTAGCCAGAAGCACCAATGTCCTTTTTTATAATCTCACAGGATTATTTAGGATTTCAGGGTTAGAAATTCCCATCAGGCCTGTGACATTCCCTGATTTTCCTGTGGGATGTCTGTGCAGGTTCCACAGAAATTGTCCCACGTGGCTTGGGCACCTCTTCAGTTCTCTTGGAAGATTTCAGCTACTCCTCTCTGCATCAGCTCTCCCATAAATCCTGTCTCTTCCCAAGGACCTGCCCCTGAGTGTTTGCAGTGCCCTGAGAACCACAAATCTTCCACAAATATTCCAGAATCACACAATCAGTTTGGCTGGAAAAGACCTCTGGGATCACTGAGTCCAACCTGTGACAATTGTCACATCCAGACTTTCCTCAACACCTCCAGGGATGGGGACTCCAAACCTCCCTGGGCAGCCCCTTCCAATCTCCAATCACCTTTTCTGTGAAGAAATTCCTCCTCATGTCCAGCTAAACCTCTCCTAGCACAGCTTAAAATTTTGTCCTCTCATCCTGTCACTACCTGGAGTAATCCATGATTTTAATTTTCAGGCTTCCAAGGCTCCCATGTGAAAACTGATTTAAAGGAATCTCAATTCCCTCACTTTCACCAGTGCCCTCACTCTGCTCTATCCCATGGCCACAATTCAGTTCCCACTTTTCTCTCTTTTCTTCCTTTTTTTCTTAGTGAAGCTCAGAGGAATTTGATGAGCAGCTCCTGCTGTGTCCCTGCCCTGGTCTGGGACACAAGGAACACACAATTCCAGGGATGGAGCAGCCACAGCTTCTCTGGGCAATGTGTTCCAGGCCCTGCCCACGCTCCCAGGGAACAATTCCTGCCCAATATCCCCCCTATCCCTGTCCTCTGGAAGTGGGAAGCCATTCCCTGTGTCCTGACACACTTTCCTGTGTCCAAAGTCCTTCTCCATAAATAAAAACAAACTCACAGCTCCCTCTCCCACTGAGATTTTTAACCAAAAGCACAAAAAGGGTCAAGTAGCTGGATGTGCCAAGGGGCAAAGCTGTCCCCTCTTTCCAGGGAGGTTTGTGGAGTTTTCAGTCTTTATTTGAGGAGAAATTCCTGAGCTGAGCACGGCTCCCAGTGTCCCTGAGGGAAGCAGGAGCTGCTGTAAAGGTGTGACTGTCCTGGAGCAGCTGCTCAGAGAATTTCTGTGTTTCTGGTTCAGCAGATCTCAATGAACGGGGATGAACAGTTTGGAAGTGGGAAACTGCCTCAGCTTTGCTGTGACTGATGTCTGCACAGTGAAAGTGTCTCTTTTTATACTATTTTCTTTTTAAAAAAACCCATTTGACGAGGAAGTACAGCAAAAGTGAAACTTGAATACATCTTTAAATCTGCATGTTGATTGTGTAACTCCCCACCACAGCTCCAAACTTCCTTTTGTTATTACAAACGTGTGCTCGGAGCAAACACTGTCCCCACTCCTCACTGCCAACGCTTTCATTTTCCTTTTGACTCTTCCCGCAGCCCGGCAAATGTTTGTGTTTCTCGGTGCACGGCAACGTCGCTGAGAAATTCTGGGTTTGCTGTGCAGGTTTTCAGCCCCATTTTGCAGGGAAATGGGGGAAGGACAGAGCACACGGTGACCCTACAAGTGTGACAAGAAGTTTCCCTCTGATTTGCATCACAGGCAGATAAAAGTCAAATTTTCCTTTCCAGGGAAGCATCCCCTGACTCCAACTGACACCAGCGATTTGGGACAGGGGAATTGTTCCCAGGATTATTTCTGCACAGCAGGAAATGGTTCTACCCCAGCTGGGGAGATTTTGGGGGGTTTTCAGGGTTTTTTCCACGTGGAACATTAAATATTCCCACTCCAGTGGGTGCTGCCACTCCAGATCATCACAAAGCAATGACAACCCCAGAGCAAGGTGGGCAGGGGAAATGTTGCCATTATGAATCAGAAAACAAAAATTGTTATATCCAGGCTATTAATGCAGAAGGCAACAATTGTTAATTGTTCAACAAGGAGGGTTTGTTGGGTGTTTTGTAGGTGAGTTTTAGGTGGGTTTTATTTTTCTTTCCTAATTTCTTGCTTTTATCTAGTGGAAGGTGTTCCAGCCCATGGAATGAGGTTGGAATTAGATGACCTTTAAGGTCCCTTCCAACCCAAACCATTCTGGGATTCTGGGATTTTATGATTTTACAGTTGCCTGAAATTTTATTTTTAGAAAGCAGCCCCACTTCTCCACTTGTGCTGAAATCCAGCAGAACTACAGAGCTCTGAGGGGGAAAGGGAGCATCTCTCACTTGTGGGGCAGAGTTTTCCAGAGTCCCCTTTAGGGCAAGTCCTTCACTCTGGCCTCTGAAATCTGAATAAAAATAAAAACAGTTTTCAATGCTCCATAAGTCTTACTTTACTGATATTTTAACTTGCAGGATGGGGCTGCTTTAATTTTTTGACACAAGCTGGGGAGTTCCCAGCTCCTCAAAACATACTGATTAAAAAAAAATTCAAGAATTACCTTGACTTTGCCTTCTGAGCTGGGAGATTTGGGGATAAATTTGCATACATTTGCAAACTTGGTTTTTCATGATTTTTCTCTGCTATGTTTTTCTAAGCAACAGTTGATTAAATCTCTCTACTCTTATTTTAAAGGGCATAAATACCATCCTTATTACGTACTGATTTTAACACTAATTTGCTAGTTTCAAACATAATAATTATTTTCTTCACTGGTGACTGCATTGTAAATTTACTTTTTTTGTGGTGGTAAACCCCCAGATTTCTGTGGGTTTGAGCTGCACTCCTCTGAGTGCAGAGATAATTCCAACCCAAATTCCTCTGGTTTCATATCTGCATTATTGTTAACTCACTTGTTGAACTGGGTTGTAAAAGAGCCCAGTCAAGAGTAGATTTATCTTTTGAGTCAGAATCCAAGATTTTACACCACAGGAAACAGCTGCAGCAGGTTCCTTTAAAGAGCTCCCGGTGCCTGTGGTAACCTCCACACACAAAGCACAATTGCCTTTCATTTTAAACCTATTTCTTGACACAAATAGTTTTGATATCAAACTCTCAAATCAGGAGCTTCCTGCTGCTTTTCATCATTGTCCCTTCCTGCTGTAATTTGGGGGATCTGCTATTTTCATGGCTGCCCTTTTCATTTCGTTTTATTTGGCGTTGGGCTTGAGACTTTAACTCCATTTTCAACTTTGATAATTTTCATTCAGAGCTTTAAATCTCCCAGGAAGCTGTTCCCTACTCGATTTCAGGGTTTGGCTGATAGCTTTGGGTGACCTCTGAGGGGAAAATGCACAGGCTGCCAGTCGCCCTAAACCCTTGGAATAATTGGAAATAGAAATGGTTGGGAATGATACATTAACTCTGAGCATTAGGCACTAAGCATGCTTGCTGGCTACTTTGATCAAGCTCTTTTTTTTCCTGACAAAACCCCCTTTGAAATGAATAGGACAGAGGTTCCTTTCACTTCAATCAGAGTTCTCAGACACGGGGAGAAAGAAGGACTTCATAACCTTTAAAAAGACTCCCCTCGTCCATTCATGGATCTCCTGGAAAGCTCAGCACTCTCCCTTGTGCTGGAGTTACTAAGGCAGCTCCTGGATGCTTTCAGGCTTCCTTCTAGTGAGGATTTGCTCAAACATGAGATCAAACCCCTCTGCAAAGAGCTGGGAGCTGGGATTTACAACAGCAGGAGCAACAACAACAACACCAGGAATATTTGGGGATGTGGATTGTCAGCATCACTCTCCTGCTTGCACCTCCTGAGCCTGTACCTGGAATTCTGCAGGAGATGATTCCTTGTACACTTCTTATCTTGATTATTTGTGTGTATTTACAGGCATCAGCACACTAAAAATTCTCCTTTAAACTTTCTTGAATCAAGGTTTTGGACACCCAGCACTGTGCCCTGGCAGGGGTCATTATCACTTCCGGAATCTCTGTGTCTCCCCTCTTTGAGTTGTTTGGTTTTTTTTTCTACTTTTTATACTTAGAAGGTAACAACACACAGAGTACAGAAGGAGTACATGCTCCTGCTGGATCATGTGGACTGAGATAATCATCCATAAGTGATGCTTCTGCATGGAGAAGATTAATGCAGTGAGATAGGAAGTATTAGAAAAAAAATCAAAAGCCAAACCAATAAATAAACAGGATAAATCTGCAAAAAAAGACCTCCAGAAATACCCCAGGCTTTAGGCAGCTATGGTGAGAACAAGGATTCCTTGTGTTAAAAGTCACTATGGAGAAGCAGAACCAAAAGCAAAGATGTGACAAAGCCCCCAAGCCTAGACAGCTTTGACATTTCCACTGATATATATGTTTAAACAAAATTTGAGGATTTTTGATCTGTCCAGTGTTCAAACATGCATATCCAACTCCATTTCCTCTCTGAAGATGGGTCAGAATACAACTACTGGACAAATAATTTTGTTTGAGACATTGTTTCCCCTGATATGTGCATGAAAAGTAAGTTATTTTATCTACAGGTGAGTTACAGCTCATAATTTTTTTACAGCTACAACTCTTCAGAAAACCTATAATATTTTACAAGAGGAAGAGATCAGATTATGTGCTTAAAAGATGGATGGTTCTGGCTTAAAGCTAAACTAATGTAAGCTGAAACTTTAGTTTCATTCCCCATGTTCAGCTCTGTGCAATGGCTTTTTTGACTACATAAAAAAACCCTTCTGTATCCTACAGGGCATCATTTAAAAAAAAATTGCATTGCTTGTAGAAATAAAATAATGGGATGAGTTTAGGACTAAGAGCTACCTGGAGGGTAAATATGTTTCATTTTTGTACTTTTTTATTTTTTTAATTTAAGCAGTGAAAAAGAGCAGAACATGCAGACAAAAGGGAAAAGGTTGTTATTATCTATTGTTCAGGACAGCTGAAAGGGGGAAAACGTCTTCCAGCAGTGTGTAAAAGCAGCGAGAGGAAAGTCGTGGAGTCTTTTAAGTGCTCGAGGAGGTACCTGAGGAGGAGGAACTGCCTGCTCCTCCCCCAGGGATGGTGGCACGGCCTCAGCACTGCCCGGGTGATGGCACCCGGGTGGCAAACACAGCTCGAGCAGGACGGTGCCACCCCGGGAAAGGCCAACCCCTCCTCTGCTGCCACTTCCTGGATGGCTTCAGGGGCACCAAATCCCCTTGGGAAGTTTGGTCACTTCTAAAACTGTGATGAATTATAAATTCTAAGCTAAAGCATACAAATTTTAAATATGTACTTGTTGATTCTAATCCACAGCAAGAATTGTCTGTCTTAGGAAATGAAAAATACTCTAAGGGAATTGTAAATAAGTGCAGTCTATCACAGTTTTGTTTTCTGCTCCTTTTCTCATATTTTCAAAGCTTTGTTTGCCCACATGACTCAACACTTACCTGATGCTGCTTTCATGGCAGTAGTTAATATAATTTCCAGATCTCTTTCCCAAGCTAATTTGGGTCTGTGGCTGATGAGCACAATGTTCTTGCTGCTGCTTTTTTCCCTCCTGTGTATTCCTGTGCTTGTTTCATCTTCCCTTTCTCTCTCTCTCTCTAGCTGACACAATTCTTTACTCTTCATTTTGTAAATCATGTGTTTGTCACGATCAGCAGTTGTATTTGCTATACAAAAGCACATAAACAAAAAACACAACAGGTAACTAAAAATAAAAGTCAATTCAGAGACTGAACCTATTTTTTTTCTAAGTTAAAAAAAAATGGAAATTAGGTACAGTTGGCACAGTGATCCAAAGAGTGAAGTTTTGAGTAAGAGTTTCAGTTTATTTCAGAAGGTGGCACTGACAACTCCTGTGAGAGCTCTGAGGTGGAGGTGACAGAAGCAGCTGCCTGGTCTCAGGGTGTCAAAATCAAATGGAAATGTGGAGAAATTTGAGGTACTAAAGATCTTTGATGAAAGGTTTTGCAGAATAACGTCAACTCATGCAGGAAACTCTGGATGGGCAGAGGACTGAGGCTTTGTCCTGGTGAGAATTTGGGATTACTAAATTCCAAGTTGCAGGATATTGCCCTTGATGGAAAGAGTGATGAAGGAGTTTAGTAAACTAAAACACGAGGACTTCCACCTCAGCATGAAAGGATTTTCCATGAGGGCAGCAGAGGATGGGAACAGGTTCCCAGGGAGAATGTGGTGTCTCCAGAGTGATTCCAAACCCACCTGCTTAGGGTGACCCTGGTTGCACTGGATGGTGTCTAGAAGTCCCTTCCAACCCTAAATATTCCGTGATTCTCTGGGAAAAAAAATAAAATAATTGCTCAGGGACAAGTTCATGTCTGCATTGTTGGGTTGTGTCAACCCTCCTGACGTTTCCATGGCTGGAACATTTTAAACCCATATTGACCAACACGCTGAGGAGACAAACCTGCTGCTTTGTCTAGGGAGTGGGGACACTGTGGGGACACTGTGGGGACAATGTGGGGACACTATGGGGACATTGTGGGGACACGGCAGGGAGACACTAGGGACACTGCGAGGATACTGTGGGGACAAAATGGGAACATTGTGTAGACACGGGGTGGATGCTGTAGAGGAAACGGTGTGGACACTGTGGGGAAGACAGGGAGGACACCATGGGGACACGGCAGGGACAATGTGGGACACAGTGGGGACACTGTGGGGGAAACGGCGGGGACTTTGTGGGGACACTGTGATGAGACAGTGGGGACCCAGCCAGGACACTGTGCGGATCATAGTGGGGAAACATTGGGAAAAGACTGTGGGGACAATATAGGGACACTGTGGGGACAATATAGGGACACTGTGGAGAGACAGCAGGGACACTGTGGGGACACAGCGGAGGCACTGTGGGGATATTGTAGGCACGCTGTGGGGCACACTGTTGGGACATTGTAGAGACACTGTAGGGACACTGTGGGGACACTGTGGGCACCTGGGGCAGACACTATGGGGACACTTTGGGAACACTATGGGGACACTGTGGGCACCTGGGGCGGATACAGCAGGGACACTGTAGGGACACTTTGGGGACACTTTGGGAACACTGTGGGGACACTGTGGGCACCCGAAGGGGACACCGCAAGGACACTGTGGGGACACTTTGGGGACACTTTGGGAACACTGTGGGCACCCGGAGCGGATACAGCAGGGACATTGTGGGGACACTTCGGAAACACTGTGGGGACACTGTGGGCAACCAGAGCGGACACTGTGGGGACCCGGCGGGGACACTGTGGGGACACTTTGGGGACAGTGTGGACACCCGGAGCGGATACAGCAGGGACACTGTGGGGACACTGTGGGCACCTGGGGCGGATACAGCAGGGACACTGTGGGGACACTTTGGGGACACTGTGGGCACCCGGAGTGGGCACCCGGAGAGGACACTGCAAGGACCACTGCAAGGACCACTGTGGGG
>JBBMKD010000222.1:2191500-2205943 GCA_037834095.1 Argya squamiceps | reverse complement strand
TGTTCCTGGAGAAGCTCTCAGGTGGGATCACTGGGATGTTCCTGGGGCAGTTCCCAGGTGGGATCACTGGGATGTTCCTGGAGAAGCTCTCAGGTGGGATCACTGGGATGTTCCTGGGGCAGTTCCCAGGTGGGATCACTGGGGGTTTGTGTTTGCAGCAGGAAACCAACAAGTCCTGAGCATTCCTGGAGAAATTTCCCAGGTGAGATCACTGGGATGTTCCTGGAGCAGTTCCCAGGTGAGATCACTGGGATGTTCCTGGAGCAGCTTTCCTGGTGGGATCACTGGGATGTTCCTGGAGAAATTTCCCAGGTGGGATCACTGGGATGTTCCTGGAGAAACTTTCCAGGTGGGATCACTGGGATGTTCCTGGAGCAGCTTTCCTGGTGGGATCACTGGGATGTTCCTGGAGCAGTTCCCAGGTGGGATCACTGCCCTGTGGGACAGTGCCCTGTAGCAGTGCAGATGTTCTGGAGGAGAAAGGCTGGGTTGATGCTGAGCCAGGAGAATGTCCCAGGGTTTAGCAGGAGGTGTCCATGTGGATGGGACACGGGGCAGGTTCTGCAGCAGGAGCAGCTCCCCCAGCTGCCATGGCAGGAGCAGGGAATGATGGATGGTTCCACCCATGGCACATGAACACCTGGGCCTTGGGATGGCTCTGGAAGGCAGGGTGAAAAATGGCTTTTTCTGGAATGATTTCAGTTCACTCAGTGCTTGGGGAAAGAAGAAAACTGGTAATTGAGGCTGTTGCTGAAAGTGTTTTTGGGACATTGAGGAGGAGGACACTTCCACGGGTGGCCCAGTGCTGGGACAAGCCACCTTTGGGGTGAGAACTGCAAAGGAGAAGTGGTAGCCTGGCATTTCCTGAGGCTGCTGAGAGTTTGTGGCCATCCTGTCTGCCCTGGAACAGATCTGCTTCCATCCCTGAGTGTCACTAACCCCTTTTTCTGAAAGGGAACTGCTAAATAAAACCAGAACATTGCTGGTGACAGAAGAGCATGAAAAGTGGGGTGTGTGACAAGGGCCACTGCTGCTCTCACAGGGGGTTTGCTCAGGAAAATGAGACTGGATTTGTTTGATGTGTGCTGATCCTGGCAGGTACCTGTGGGATGCCTTTTATCATCCTGAATATTTATCAAAATAATGAGCAGGGAGAGGGAGGGACCCCCTGCTTACACCATGGGGTCACTGCTGGGAGTAACCTGCCACTCATCTCCTCTGTGCTCCTGAGGGTGATGGGTGTTTTGAGATACTTTTTGGTGGAATGGTTGGGCTTTTTCTTTTCTTTTTGCTTGTCTCAGTGTCTCCTGGTCACCTCTCACTTGATCCTGATTTAATTCTGGAAAGTGGATTTTTCAAGACCTTTTAGTGACTCTTCTTTCCCCATTGTGGGAATGAAGGGAAGTTTATTGGCACTGCTCACAATTTCCAACATCACATCTCCTCTGTCACTGATCCTCCTGCTCACTGATATTCTGGCTTGGAAAAACTGCCTGGAAACACTTTGTCCACAGGGGATTATTGAATTATCTCCTGACAGGCAATGGCTTGACATCTTTTCTGATGTGAAACCAACATCTGCCTGAGGGCAAACAAGCTTTTTTTGTGGACTTGAATGGTTTTCAGCCCACATGTGAGCAGTGATCTGCTGGTCTGATGGTGAAAGCTGCAGTTCAGATCTCACACCCAGTTAATTGTGGGAGAGCTCTTGGTCACATGCCCAGTGACAATGTCTTAAATAAACTCAACTTGTGTGAGTTAATATTGCCAGCACGTGGTTACAGCCTGTTATTAATTTCTCCTCCAATAAATTGTTACAGTGTGTGTGTGGCAGGTCAGAGAGTTGCTACAGTTGGGCTGTGTCTCCTCTGA
The DNA here is from genome assembly GCA_037834095.1 of Argya squamiceps. Lineage (NCBI taxonomy): Eukaryota > Metazoa > Chordata > Aves > Passeriformes > Leiothrichidae > Argya > Argya squamiceps. Next base: position 2,204,071 of record JBBMKD010000222.1, on the reverse strand, counting down.
GAGGGACCAGCTTGAGCTGAAGATGCTGAGGAGCTGCTTTTTACCCCTTCCCAGCTGCATCTGTGCCTGAATAAAGAAATCCTGGTGGTGGTTTAGCTCATTTATCAGATCTCAGAGAGATGAAGGACAGTGCTGACCTCCTGCCTGTGGGAGGGAAAACACTGGGATTTGTTTTAAAGACTTTTTGGTGGGTTTTTTTTGCTCCTGCTTTTCCATCTTTTGGTTTTAAGGTGCTCTCAGAGCACACAGGGCAGCTCAGGTTGTTAAATTAGCACTGGTATAACCACAAGTGAAGAGCATGGAGATAAGATAGTGTTGTTTGTCTGTTAAGAGTAGAATATATTTCATCAGGCCAATTAACTGCTGTTATTCCAGTGCTGATTGAATTACTGGGAGTGTTGGAGCTGTCACCCCTTGGGGCTTTTATTAAGTGTACAGTGAATGTTTCTATTAACAGTTCTTACTGTCATGTGCAGTTTACTCACATTTATTGTAAAATTTTATTTCTGAATGTTACCTGAATGAGAACTTCCTTCTGCTTTTACAGGACCAGGAACTTTGTCAAGTGTGGGAACTAATTAGCACAATTAGTAATAAAGACATGAGCTTTGGTGAGAGGTTGAGAACTGATTATTTGGAGAGCCTGAAGGAATTGTCAGGCCCTAAATCCACAGCTGAGGTGGTTTTGGGGAAGTAACAATTCCCATAGGATTGGTCTAGGATTTCTACAGAGGAAATAGTTCAATCTGTTAAACAAGAAAAAGTTTAATCTGTTAAATATTTTAACACTTTAGGGTTGGTGTAAAGTTTAAAAATGGGCAACAGAAATGATATTGGGACTTCAGTGTAAATGCTTCTTCTCCAAGTCTGGGATTTGACTGAAAATGGTCTTATTTAGTTCCTATTTTATATGGAAATAAAATTAGTTGTTATTATCTTCCCATGGTATTCTGGAGGAGCTGTATTATATCAATACCATCAAGCACCTTTGCTCTTGTTTTGCAAAGATCCATTAAAGTTTGTGCCTTTCACTCCTTCAAGTCAAAAATGAAATTTCTTGGATTTCTTTCATGTTGGAAGTTGGAGACAAGCAACTTCTACCTGTGTTGTGTTACATGGGGAAACTTTTTAGAATAAAAAAAAGTGTTCTGGCAGAGAAGTGCTGGCCAGGAATTTCCTCAGTCATTTTTGATTCTGCTGTGTGTCCAGAGTGTGTGACTGACCCAGCATTTCAATGTCTTGTGTTGCAGCCTTTAATCTGGACAACGAGCAGCCAGATTATGATATGGACTCTGAGGATGAGACCCTACTGAACAGGCTCAACAGGAAGATGGAAATCAAGCCACTGCAGTTTGAAATAATGGTTGATAGGCTGGAAAAAGCCAGTTCTAGTCAGGTATGGTGTGAAGAGATCACTGAGAGGTTTTGCTTTCCTGGGGGGTGGTGCTGGGGTTTATTTCCTGCTGACAGAAATGTGTTTGAGTGTCTGCAGCTCCACAGAAATGACATTGCTGTATCTTGGGTCAGTATTGGTAACTTCAGATAAAACTGGTGGGGATTGCAGAGATTGATTGGAAATTTTAATTCCTGAGTTAGAGACACACAGCTTGTTTTACCACTCTTGGTTTGTGATGATCAGCAGGTGTAGAAATGGCTCTAAACATATGAGAATCCAAATTTTGTTACATTTCTTCCTGCTGGACCTTGACTTTGGTTGGTTTTTGAGGGTTGGAAGCACAAACAGTGAATTCATCATGTACCAGTGTTAAATCAGATCCTGAGTGTCTGGAGAAGAATCTTAAACCCCAAAATATTTACTGCAAAACTCCACCTGAGGGATCAGTTTGTGCAGGTCCAGTTTGAAACAGGTGGAGTTATTTTATTTCCCAGTGAGGTGAGGCTTTGTGGGAGTGAAAAACCCCCTGTGGGATCCATGGCTCTGCCTCAGTTCCTTAACCTGATTTAGTTCAGTGCTGTCTGGTAAAAAGCCAAAATATTGTATTTTTCTCCATCTTTCAGCAACTCCAGAAAGGCAGAGAATTCTTATTGTGCTAAGAGAGTGAGAATAAAGGGAAAAACAGAGAATGCATTGGGTGACACTTGTTGGACATGTTTTGTTGGAGCTTTGATAAAGACACCCCTGCTTTGGCTTTCAGTTCAGGCCATTCTGTGATCACTTCTCATCATCAATATTCACCCTTTTCAATATTGAATGAATATTTCAATATTCATGCTGCTTTCACCTTTCTTTGCTGGAGTAATGAAGTTAAATTTAAAATTTGAAGGTGCTTTTCAAAAATCATTATAAGAACACAGATTTTTCTCTGTAGCTGCAGAGATTTTGGAGCCTGGGAAGGGAAGTGGCTGGTGGAAATTTGGGTGCTGCCTCCCAAATTTACATTCCTTATCCCTGGAATATTAAAGGATGTTGCTGGGAATGCCCTCCCTGATTTCAGCAGGGAATACAAGGACTCTGCATCTGCCAGCAAACACACAGGCTCAGCTCCACTTCCCCAGCTCTGCACTCCAGGCAGAGTTGATTTATTTTTGATAAGAAACACATTAATGGAGACAAGGGAGCAAAAGACAAAGCTGAAATGATTTCTAAGCAATACTTTTGCCTGTTTTTAAAAAAACCAGTTCAGTGCTTTTCTAATTCTTCCATAGATTGTGAAGGTTTTATTCTGCTCTGGCTGGAATTAACACTTGCAGAGTAGCCATGGTTACACTCAGGATTTCCTTAAACTCTCCAAAATGTGTTGTTTCCTTTTTTTGCTTCTCCTAACGTAGGGACAAGATTTAACTTTGACACATTGCAGAAGTGTAAATTAAGTTGTTCAGTTGATATTTTTCAAATTATGGGGCAGATGAAGTGCTGCCTGGCTTCTTTTTAAGTAATACTAGAGGTACTATTTGCTTTTTATTTAATGGATGGGTTGAAGATGATATGAGCCTGTTAAACTAATGCACTATTTAGTGCTACTTCAGCATTTATTTAGAGTCTGATTTCCATATAAAAAGCTGAACATGGATTTAATTTTTATCTTGAAATGACCTGTGTAGAACTACCACCTACTGAAATAACTAAGTGAACAGCTTTGTGTCTTCAGGCTGGAATGAACAGGGATGGGAATAAACAGGGATCCTGTTCTATCACAGAGTAAACATTTGGGGGGGAAATAATGAAGAATTAAATTAAGTAAATTTAAGAGGCTTCTAGGAGAATCAACATCCAAAGAATTGCACATTAATAAAGGTTAAGTAATAAGAAACTTTTTTTTTTAGGTAATAATAGATGAAAATGATTCCCAAATCATGACCTGCAGACTGTAGTAAGTTCTTTCCATCCTTTGCTTGTAGTTGTTTCAAAGTGTTCTCAGATTTCCTGAAAGGTTGATAGAATTCTAGACCCCTGGATGAAAGAGCTGCTGCTGGTTCAGAAAACTTGGGACGAACAACTGATGCCTTCAATTTCCATCAATCTTTTCCCATCCCTTTACTCTGATACCGGAAAATAAATTGCCCAACGAGTGTGAGGTGCCCTTCCCTTCACCCCCATCCCAATTTGACCTTTTCCCTGTCCCCCTGCAGCTGGTGACCCTGCAGGAGGCCAAGCTGCTGCTCAACGAGGACGATTACCTGATCAAGGCCGTCTACGACTACTGGGTGAGGAAGCGCAAGAACTGCCGGGGGCCCTCGCTCATCCCCCAGATCAAACAGGAGAAGAGGGATGGCTCCACCAACAACGACCCCTACGTGGCCTTCCGCAGGAGGACTGAGAAGATGCAGACCAGAAAGGTGACCTGGCAGCAAGTGCTGCTTGGAATTTTATATTTCTGGATGATTTGGAGCCTTGTCCAGCATCTTGTGGGGGAGATTTTACTGTCCGGCTGTTTTTTGAGCAGAGCCTGGCACACACAGACAACCTGCCTGGATTAGGACCTTTCTGTTTCCCTTTCTGTGGGAAAATGATAAACAATTTCCCAGGTTTTGGTATTTGGAGCATGGAATGATTTGAACCTGTCATCTGTAATGAGCATTTTGCTTTGTACACGTGCCCAGCCTCGCTGTGTGTGGAATCAGGGTGGGGAGGGTTTCGTAGGAATCAAGGTTTGGATTCCTTGTTCTGACCAGCTTCCACTGGGCTGATCTTGAGCAAAACATGGGGGGAAATGGCTGCAAAAGTTCTTCTCTTTAGTTCTTCTCTAAGTTTACTCTTAGAACAGGGTTTGTTTGCTTTTTGTGGCTTTGTTTGCCAAGTAGGATCTGTCCTCACGAGCCTTGTTTGCAGCAGCATTATATAACTTTATTTTTGTAGTTTGTGCCTCATGGCTTTTGCTTTTGACTAAAAATTGGTTTCATCTCTCAACAGAACCGAAAGAACGATGAAGCATCTTATGAGAAGATGTTGAAATTAAGGAGGGAGTTTAGCAGAGCCATAACCATTTTGGAGATGATTAAGAGGAGAGAGAAAACAAAACGGGAGCTGTTGCATTTAACGTTGGAGGTTGTGGAGAAAAGGTAAAATTCCAGATTATAAAAACCAAGGTTTTAATTTTTTATTAAATACCTTTGAAATCATGTCTCATAATTTATTTATTAAAGCACCATAAAGGTCAGGAACTAAAAGGGGGTTTGTGTAGACAATTGGAAGACACTGGTTTGTATCTTTCAGACATTTCCCAGAGGAAATGCAGCCCTATAGTTTTAATCCTGGTTTTTTCAGGTATCATTTGGGTGATTATGGAGGTGAAATCCTCAATGAAGTGAAGCTGAACAGACCTGAAAAGGAGATGGGCACAACTCCATCATCTCTCCACAATGGGAACCACCACAAAGTACAAGAATGTAAAGTTAAGGTAGGATTTCATCCCTGCCATGACTCTCTTATTCCTGGGATCATCATTCCTTTGGAATCATCATTCTTTTGGATGTATTTTGAATTCAGACCTGCCTCTTAAGAAATAACCTGAACTAGTAGGAGTTAAAATGCTTGGGGGTGAGGCTGAGAGTTGAAGACCTGTGGAAATTTGTATTTAGCACCTGCGACACCTAGTGGTCCCACAATTCCATACAGAGCCAGAATAATTCCTGCTTCTCCAGGAATTTTGGCATTCCTGGTGTTTCTCCTCTGATTCCCAAGCTGAGCTCCATCACTGCAGTTAGTTTCAGTCAGGCTCTTACTGATGAGTGTTAATTCAGTGTAAATTTAATCATTTTTTAAGAACTGCACTGGGTGCTTCTCCTTCAAATGGAGAATTTTGCAAGTGAAATAATCTTTTCAAGTGGGAGCTTTGAAGTTTAATAACATTTGTGTTCAAGTGGACAGTTCAATATCGATGGGATTGCTCACTGCAGAGGGTTTATGTGAGAAAAATCTTAAACAGCCAAGCCAAATGCCATCACATCTGTTCAAAAGTGTCAGCTCTGTGAGAAACAGGAAACAAATGAAATTGTTTCTTTTGAACATGTCCAAGCAGTTCAGAAAATTGAAAGGGCTGGGGAGAAATGAGATCTCAGAAAATAATTGCAAGAGGGATTTCAGTGACAATGCACTGAGTGTGTAGTGCAGAGTGAGGAGCCTTTCAGGCAGTCACATGGCTCCAGAGCTCTCTGATTATTAATAAATAAATTAATTCTTGATTAATTAAATAAGTAATTATTAATAAATACCTGTAAAAACAATCAGAAAAAGTGCTGGGGTTTAATATGTTCAGTAAATTTTGCATGATAAGTCTGAAACACCTGCAGAACCTTGGGAGGACAAGCAGCCCTGTCTGGAAATAAAGTTGTTTCCTCATGCTTTTAGAATGTTTAAAAATATTAATTTTCAGAATTTTCTCCTTGTTTTCCCTGAGCAGCACCCTCACCACTCCTCCCTGAAGGAGGAGGTGTCCGATGTTGTCCGGCAGAAGAAGAAATACCTGAAGAAGCCCAAACTGGAGTGTGTGGTGACCCCTCAGCCCCTGGCTGAGCCCCTGCCTGTGCTCAGCAAGAGTGACATCAAACAGTACGACTTCCACAGCTCTGATGAGGATGACTTCCCACAGGTAACCACCAAAACCTCACTGTGCACCAGGCAGAAATTCCACTCAGCTGCCACTTGGCCAGCCTGGCTTGTCCCAGCTCTGAATATATTTAAAACCTCCTTCTATAAACTCAGTTTTCCTTCCAAGCTGTGCTTTGCTGTATAAACAAGGCAGTTCACCTTATATAAACACCAACTTTTATAATAAATACAGTTAAACAACCGTGGCAGTTGTTGAATGATGCTGTTTTGTGGTCTAGGTACCCTCACCAGTTTCAGAAGCAGAAGAAGAAAATGATCCTGATGGGCCTTGTGCTTTCAGGAGAAGAGCAGGATGCCAGTATTATGCTGTAAGTGGATGCAGTATTGTGCTGTGCTCTTGGGTTTAGTGGTGGTTTCTTTAAATTCAGGTTGACAAACATTTGGAGTTCTGTTCCCACTCTCACCACCAGAGCTTTGGTGCTTTGGTGAGTCCAAAGACAATTGCAGGAACGTCCCCTTTTCTGCCTGGCTCTGAAAGCTGAACTTCCCACTTGCTTAGAATTCATCTTCATTTCTTTTTTCCCTTACCTTGTGAGTTAATTCCTTTGCCAAAAGATGTTGAGATGACTGAAAACTTTTAGTTTCATTTTCTCCAACTTTTCCATCGCTGTTAGAAGCCAAGTATTTACCAGCCTAAATGTTAGAGTTCATTTTTTAACTGCTGAAGCTATTACTGCTTAACTCAACATAAACCACACATTCTGTCCTGTGCATGAGAACCAACAATGCCCTTATCAAAGCATCCTTGGAGTGTAAAATTGCCTTTTCTTTCTTCCCAGCCTCGTTTGGACCAAACAAATCCTTCGTCCGAAAGCCCCGAGTTGGCAGAATTGGACAAACTGAGGTTCAGGCATTGCCTTACAACCCTTACAATCCCAAGGAGATGTATAGGATTTGCAAGGAGGAGGATTGGCAGGGGTGGAAGGTACAGTTGGCTTGTTTTTTTAATTCTTCTTTCCCCTTCAAAGGATAAAATATTAAAAACCCTAATGATTTTCCTCCTCCTCTTCCATCAGGGTGATCATGGACCGAATATCCACAGAACACGATCCTGTCTTGAGGCAGATTGACCCTGAAATGCTCAACAGTTTTTCAAGCTCTTCCCAGACTTTAGACTTTTCTTCTAATTTTTCACGGACCAATGCTTCCAATAAACATTGTGAAAACAGACTGTCCCTTGCTGAAATCCTAAGCAATATCAGATCATGTCGACTGCAGTGTTTCCAGCCCAGGCTACTCAATCTCCAGGACAGTGATAGTGAAGAATGTACCTCAAGGAAAGCAGGGCAGACTGTGAATAATAAAAGAGTCTCTGCAGCATCTGTAGCTTTATTGAACACCAGCAAGAATGGCATATCAGGTAGGCAAGGATTTGGCTTCTCCAGGGATTTAAAATATTGAATTTTGGGGGGTTTTCTTGGTGGTTGAACTGATGAGATCTTCTGGAGCAAACCACAGCTACAACCTATTTTAAATTCCTTAAAACATACAGAAACTTCCCACAAACACTTCTTCCTCCTGCTTTGCCTCTATTAGAATTTGAAGTGCTGGATTCAAACATAATTCAAAGCAGGGATTCTGCTCGTAGGAAGAATTGTTTAGGTCTAATTGAGTGTTAATGGCACTAATTAGTCTAACCTTGTTTGAGGGTGGAAGAATGTTTGTGATGAATGCAAAACAAAGCTGGTGGTTTCTTGGAGGAGGAGGGTGGGTGTGGCTCGTTTTTGTTGTTGGCAGTTTCCATTTCTGACTCACACAAATGTGGGAAGTTCCCAAGTGCCCTGAGCAGGTGTGGAAAGGTTTGAAAATGGTAAAAAATGTTGACAGTGGTGAAAAAATTGCTTTAAGCTTAAATTGAGCAGTGTTTGCATCACTTGCTTCATGAGCTGGAGTTGTAATGGCTCAGGTTTTACCACTGCCACTTCTTTATAATCATGAGGGAGTGAGGATGATTTGATTCTCCAAAAATCTGAAGGAGTTGAGATACATCAAATGAGATCTTCTACAACAACAAGCACCTGAGCATATCCCTGTATGGTAAACCAGGAAAATGAAATTACAGAATAGACTGACCCTGAATTCTGTCATTTCTGTGGCTGTGCAATGTTCCATCTCTCAGAGATGCAGGAATGGGTGTTTATTCTCCAATAATGAATCTCTGGGACCCCTGGCTGCTGTTAAATTGTTCTGACAGAGGCACAGATATTTATTCCAGCCCAGTACTTTGGTCAGTGTCACCTTTAGGTTGTTCTTTGCCATGACCACATTGGCACAGGAGCAGTTTCCTGCTGCATGAAAGAACCAGATATAAATAAAGTATTACATATTTTATATCATTATTTTTTTTGAAAGACCTTGAGGAATCCCAGCTGGGGCAGTTGAGTGTGATGAGATTCTTGCTAAACACCAAGAGCTGGTGAAGAAACAGCTGAAAAATGAATGAAACCAAATCTGATGGAGCAAAGACACTTTTCAGAGGAATAGTAATAAACTTGGGGTATAATTTTAGAAATCAGCTGAGGAATACATTGAAATGAAATGGAAATCCCTCAGTGCTTGAAGCACATGGAATTTATGGCTGGGGAGGACCTTTTTTGTCACAGATTGAAATGACAGCTCAGATCCTGCAGTTCTGGAGCAGGATCAGACACAACAGACACCAGAATTCTTCCCCCAAGAACTGAAGCAACAATTCTTCCCCCAAGAACATCTGCTGGTGGGTTTTCTCACCAGTAAATTGGGAATAAATTTTAAAAGAGCTGGTCAGAGTCTGGTTGGGCACTGAATGAGCACAGGCACTGTCACTGCATTTACTGAAGTCATTCTCTTTGGGAAGTAATTGTTGAAATGTGTTAATTTTACAGCTGGTTTGATACTCCCTCCAGAGGAAATGATGGCAGTATTTAAACTGCTTATTTTTATTTTTATTACTGTTTTGTTTTAGAGAGAACTGGGGAGTTGCTTTGATTTTTTGGTGCACAAGAATATTTAAAATTACTTCTGTGTTCCATTTTTCCCTGAATTAGTAAAGCAACTCTGGTATTTCCTCAAATGCATTGTACAGACAGGATTGGTTTTGATTTTAAAAGTCTGTGAGTCGATTTTTCTTCAGAATTACCTAATGAGTGCATGAATCAAGAACCAATTTTTGGAGCTGAATTATTCTCTTGCTCATGTTTTAAGCACTGCAAATGGGAAAAGCCTGTCCCTAGAGAGACAACAACTTCACATGATGCTATTCCCAGCTGAAGGGTTTTGTTTTTGGAACAAACTTTGACTTTTTAGAGGAATTTTTTTTTTTCCCAGCCTTCAACACCACGTAGGAATAATGAAAGCAATGCCACTTTTGAACTGATCTTTGGTTAAAGGCTTCAAATCCCGAGAGAAGTGACATCATCCAAACCTTCCAAGGAGAATTTTGGATTATTTTCTCTGTTGTGGTGCAGTTTTTCAGCTCTGATAAAATAAAAACCACCTGAAGCTGCAGAGATTTTAACCCTGACCTCAGAGGCTGCCTGGGGATGTGGTCAAAGTTTGCTCTTTTTTTTTCCTCCTCCAGGACCCTCCAAGTGTTTGATTTGGCAGAAACAAATGATATTTAATGTGCTAATGAACATCTGCAGCTTTATAACAAGGTGAACAGCTGAGCTCAGCCTGGCCACTGCATAAATAAATACCTGAAATTCAGGCAGAGTCAAGGGAATATTGAATTCTGGGTTACCTTCCCTGTGTCCTCTAACAGACTCTTCCATGACTTTGTGGTCTGGGACAAAACTGGGAAGGAAAGGAGATGGAAAACATAAAATCTCACCTTGTTCTTGAACAGTTTTCTGTGAAACAAAACACATTTCCTGGGATTTGTTACCTCAGAACTTAAAAATAGAAATATATATAATATTCCATAATGCTGTTCTTGGCCCTGGTGCCTTCAGCAGTGCCCTGTGTTGTGTGAGGGGAGGTTGAGGATTGAGCTGATTTAACTTGGAATTAAATTCTAATTAAGAACCTGCAAGAGGAACAAAATAAAGTTAAATACAAAATAAACTTGGGTTGGAAATTGGAATATTGCTGGAGTTTAAGAGGAGTAATTTTTAACTAATTGGACTTTTAAGTGTTTTTCTGACATGGTTGAAACCTGCTTTAATAAAGTAGCAATAAAGAAGTTTCAGTTCTGATGTCCAAGCAGTTCCTAATTCAGGTATTTTTTCCCAGTGGGATTTCAGGATAAGCCTGAATTTACCACTAAAAGTGATAAATGGAAGAGCCAAACCCTCAAGGTGGATAAATGTGTGTAAGATTGGCTCAGTGTGCCTTGATAGGGGGATATTCCTGAGAATCCTGAGGTGTTGGAGGTGCAGCACAGCTTCCTTCAGTCCTGGAAAACCAGAGCTGGGGATAAAGTGTTGAAATATATTCATGGGAATCTTTAAAAAGTGAATTCTCTCTTTGCTTCTTGGGTTAACTACACCCAGCTCAGGTTTTAGCATCAAACCCCTGGCAGTATTTTCACTTTACCAAGTGAGCAAATTCTTCAGGGGGAGAATATTCAAACCAGCTTTTCTAACTTTATCCCCTTCACGTGAAATGACTGGGCTGGCATTAACCTGCTCCTCAAAAATAAACTTTTTATGGCACCCCTACACTCTTAGTGCATTTAAAACAATAATTGGCAGGGAAGATCTCCTGTACCAGATGTGTGCTTCCCTCAGAGCCCATCCTGTGTTGGGGAAGGAACAGCAAGGGGCTGCAGGAAGGGAAATTGTCCAGGAATCCTCCCCAGTGTTCTCTGGGAGAGAAGACACCCAGCTCAGCCCAGTCCTCAGCTCTGATTTTGAGCCTGTGCTTCTTCCCTCAAAGCCAGGAAAATCATTTCTCTGAAGCTTTTGCCTAAAGCTCCTACTGGGGATAAAACCACCAAAGATAAAACCTGCTTAAAAACAAGGAAAGCTCTGAATTCTTTTGTTCCAAATTGATTCCATGGATGAACACAACAAACAAAACACAGCTTGACCTCTCCTTTCCATAATCTGTGAAGATTTTGGGTGCACCTGACACCATTTCTGCCACCTGTCCCCCACCCTAGCTGCTCTCTTGCCTTTTCCACTGCAGTGTTTTGTGTAACTGTGGCTCCTTTTCTCTCCCACAGTCACAGGGGGGATCACAGAGGAGCAGTTCCAGACACACCAACAGCAGTTAGTGCAGATGCAGAGGCAGCAGCTGGCCCAGCTGCAGCAGAAGCAGCAATCTCAGCATTCCTCCCAACAGACACATCCAAAAGCACAGGTACTGCTCCCACCCTGCTTGTCCTCACCCTGTTTTGTTCATCTCTGTCAGCCAAAAGACACCCCAGCAAATGTGGGCAAATTCTAATTATTATTATTAATTCTGTTAAACTTTGCTCAGGGTTTTTTAAATAAGTTTGGCTGCATTTTACAAGTTGAGTAAGAGGCTTTGTGGCTGGATGTGTTACCTGAGTATCCACAGAGTTATCAGTGTAAAAATAACTGTGTAAGTGCTCTCAGCTCTTCCTCCTGCCTGTAAGTGCTCTGTAGAGATTTCATTAAAATTACCTTGTGTTCTGTTATGAACAAATGTTCAATGAGCACTAAAAATTGGTATCTTTGAGAGGAAAAAGAGAGCTTTGCATATTTGTATATTCTGACTTCTAAAAGAATCTCATTTTTCCTCTGGAATCCCTTGCAGGGGAAAAATGTTTTTCCACTGCACTTAGTTTTCTGTGAGCTTCTTCCCAATAAAATATAAAAGCTGTTGCTGTTGTTTATTACTAGGAAAATGTAGATTCCTTTGAGCATTTTATATCTGATTGCTTGTGCTGATTGTCCCTTCTCCTCAGTGTTTTCTACTTCAATTAATCAGGGATTCTGTGTTGGCTGATGCTGATGACATTTTTTGTAAGTGTAAAGACACAATGCCAGAAGATCTAAACAAAACAAATTAATTTTGTATCTTTAAAACACTTCAAACTTTTGTGCAAAGTCATTTTCTTAGTTAATATAATTTGAAATTGCAGAATTAATGTTCTTTCCAATAAGAGTGGTGAATCATTCCAGTAGAAACTGGAGTGACAGATTCCAGAATGTGCTGGGCAGTTGTTCTGTGGCACAAATCACACAATGGAGGTGCCACAAAGACTGAACATCCCTGAGATTTGCAGCTCAGAGCAGAGAAGGTTTAAGACATGGTTGTTTTCTTAGAGGAAACATCTCCAAACACAGGGAATCCTCTGTGGTTTGGGTTGGAATGGACCTTAAAGCTCATCCAGGGACTTTCTGCCATCCCAGGGTGCTCCAAGCCCTGCCCAGCCTGGCCTTGGAATTCCAGGGGCAGCCACAGCAAATCTGGGAATTCCAGCCCAGCCAGGAATTTATCCCAATCTCCCATCCATCCCTGCCCTCTGGGGAAACCATTCCCTGTGTCCTGTCCCTGCAGCCCTTGTCCCCAGCCCCTCTCCAGCTCTCCTGGAGCCCCTTCAGGCCCTGC
>JBBMKD010000222.1:2180418-2191400 GCA_037834095.1 Argya squamiceps | reverse complement strand
ATTCCCAGCTCTGCCTGGAGCCTTCCCTTCTCCAGGGGAACATTCCCAGCTCTGCCTGGAGCCTTCCCTTCTCCAGGCTGAACAACACTCACCAAAACTGATTCGTTGTGCTGAGAACAGGCCTGGCTGCTTTGGGCAGCACTTGTGTAACCCTCATTTAGACACAAATTTCCCTCATTTAGACACAAATTTCTGACTTTTCCTCCCTCTGGTGACACAGAAATATTCAATGTTCAGGTCACACGTAGAAACCGCATTTATTTCTTTGCTTTACTTTTGCTCTGAAGCAATCCTAAAGCTAAACTACAATATTTTATTTTGTATTGGATCATTAAGAACCACTTTTTGCTCCTCCTGCAGGGCTCCAGCACCTCTGACTGCATGTCCAAAACCCTGGATTCAGCCAGTGCCCACTTTGCTGCCTCTGCAGTGGTCAGTGCCCCGGCCCCCGGGCGCAGCGAGGGGACCAAGGAGCAGAACACCAGCCACAACAACATCAACGGGGTTGTCCAGCCTTCAGGTGAGCAGCCCTTGGGAATCCTGCTCTGGGAGCAGCCCAGAGTATCTGCTGCTCTGAATTATCAACTGATCTGCTTGCTGAGTTCTAAAATGTTAATAAACAACCACAGCGAAAAAAAAAATCAAATCTCTTAGTTGTGATTGTTGCAAATATTGTTCTCTGAAGTGTTTTGGAGCAGTGGTTTGGATCATGGAATATCCTGAGTTGGAAAGGAGCCACAGGGATGATCAGAGTCCAGCTCCTTGTCCTGTACAGGACATCCCCAAGAATCCCTGTCCTCAAGAGCCATGTCCAATAAATGTTGTTTAAATGGATATAAAACCACCAAGTGGTCGTTCTTTACCTTGGAAAAGCTTTGTTTGCTTTTTCTTTGGTAGCCTTTTATCTTCTAATCTAATCTGTCTATCTATCTAATCTATCTATCTATCTAATCTGTCTATCTAATCAATCTATCTAATCTATCTATCTCTCTATCTATCTATCTATCTATCTATCTATCCTGATCAACAATCTAAATAACAGCATTTTCAAACCAGTGCCAGTGTGTATTCTTTACCTTGGAAAAGCTTTGTTTGCTTTTTCTTTGGTAGCCTTTTATCTTCTAATCTAATCTATCTATCTAATCTATCTAATCTATCTGTCTGTCTGTCTATCTATCTATCTATCTATCTATCTATCTATCTACCTATCTATCTATCTATCCTGATCAACAATCTAAATGACAGCATTTTCAAACCAGTGCCAATGTGTAATGAGAGAATAAATCAGCTGCATAAAACATTTAAGTGCTTTGAGAAGGAAATGGAAAAGTTGATTCATAATTTGCTTGTTACCTCACTTGTATATTCAACCAAAAATGCACTGTCCAGCCTTTCCTGGCAATTCTTCTGACATCACTGTTAGCCTCAGCTTTCCCTGCATTTAGGATTTGTCCCAAAAAGTGCAGCCATGAGCCCTCAGTGCCCCCTCCCAGCCCTCCTCCTGCTGGTGCTGCCTCCACAGTGCCAAGAGGCAAATGGGATTTGGGCTGCCAAGACAAAGAAGAAGCTTTTAAAGTAATTTGTTGTTTTAGCAGCTAATGATGTGATTAGTTTTATAGACCTTCTGCCAGGCTGGGTTAATGATAATATGAAATGAATAGAGGGAGGAAAAAAAAAACACTGACTGAATAAAATCAATAAACTGGAGCAGTTCCAAGGTAGAGAGAGATCTGTGTGTGGTTCTCTGAGTTCATATCCAGGAGGGCAGGGCTTTGAGGGGGGAAGATCAGGCACATGGTGATGCCTGGAGCAGAGCCAGACAGGAATAAGAGAATAAAAGTGGGGATTTATGAAAGGCCTTCAATAGATACACCTTGAGCAGTCAGAGGCTGCACCAAAGATTGATAATGATCATGAATTTTTCAGATAATTTTAAGTTTGCTCCATTTACATGTCAGGGGTTAATCCTCCAATTACAGCTGCAGGTAATGAAGTAATTTCAGTAATTTGCCCCCAGTTTGCTGCCCCCAAACTCACTTTTGGTTATGCTTTTTGGGGCCTGAGACAGTCAGGTGTCCTTGAGGTTCAGTTCTAGAGGGATTGTTTTTGTCTGAAGAGAGCAGGAGATGACAGGTTGATTATTTTGAATATTTAAGAGTATAACAAACTAAGCAGTGCTTTCAGAACATTGAAAGGCTGAAAGTTTCTTTCCATCTCCAAATAGCTATTTCATTAGCATGGATTTGTTCAGTTACATGTGCACAAATACTAGAATTCTTGGGAAAACTAAGCAACAAGTAACCTGCCTGTTCTTTTATCATTGTTATAACTATGTTTTATTGGACTGCAAAACCTTTTGCACAAAAAAATCTAGATTATCTAAATGTTCTCATTCTCTCTTATGAAGATAGCAACATCATAAGAGTTGTCAAGAATGGTGCTACTCTTTGCACCAACTCAGTAAGTGGGGATTTATGAAAGGCCTATAGATACACCTTGAGCAGTCAGAGGCTGCACCAAAGATTGATGATGATCATGACTTTTTCAGATAATTTTAAGTTTGCTCCATTTACATGTCAGGGGTTAATCCTCCAATTACAGCTTCAAGTAATGAAGTCATTTCAGTAATTTACCTCCAGTTTGCTCCCTCCAAACTCACTTTTGGTTATGCTTTTTGGGGCCTGAGACAGTCAGGTGTCCTTGAGGTTCAGTCCTAGAGGGATTGTTTTTGTCTGAAGGGAGCAGGAGATGACAGGTTATGGAGTTTTAGAGTTGAACAGGATCTGAAAAATATAAAAGCTAAATCGCCAAGGCATCCATGGGGTGTACCATGCTGCCACTTCTGACTTTTTCCATTGTGAGAGAATCACTCCATTCCATCCAGATCTGTGGATCTGTAAAATAAGAACATAACTTACACCCTCAAAGCATTACCCTGGAGCTTTTAATCTTTTATCTTCCCATCTAACAAATACCACCTTTTTAACACTCACCTTTTATTCCACCTAACAGGAACCTCCAGAACTTTATACTCCACCAACATGGCTTTATCCTCCAGCCCAGGGATCTCCACTGTACAGCTCGTAAGGACAGTTGGCCACAGCACCACAAACCACTTAATCCCAGCCTTGTGCACGAGCAGCCCTCAGCCTCTCCCCATGAACAATTCCTGCCTGCCCAGCTCGGTGCACCTCAACAACGTCAGCGTCGTGTCTCCGGTCAACGTTCACATCAACACACGGACTTCAGCGCCCTCGCCAACTGCCTTAAAACTTGCCACAGTTGCTGCCAGCATGGACAGAGTGCCAAAGGTAACTCCCAGCAGTGCCATCAGCAGTATAGCAAGGTGAGTGAGGAGTTCTCAGGTTGTGTTTTGGGGGTGTTTTGGGTTGGAATTGATAAAATCGGAGTCGGAGGTGTGAGCTGCCCTCGGTTTGTCAGAGTAGAGAGCACTGAGAGCCAACTCAGCAGGGTCTCCGTCATCTCCCTGGGTAGTTCTGGGGAGAAATCCATCCTGAAGTGGCACCTGGCCCTGCCCTGGTGCAGTTCAGGTTATGTCCTCTCCATCAGCAGTGATTCCATCCCCTCCCTGGGCAGTTACAGAGAGAAATCCATCCTGAAGTGGCACCTGGCCCTGCCTTGGTGCAGCTTTCAGGCTGGGTTCTCTCCATCAGCAGTGCTTCCCTCATCTCCCTGGGTAGTTCTGGGGAGAAATCCATCCTGAAGTGGCACCTGAGCCTCTCCTGGTGCAGCTCCAGGCTGTGTCCTCTCCATCAGCAGTGATTCCCTCTCCTCCCTGGGCAGTTCCGTGGAGAAGTCCGTCCTGAAGTGGCACCTGAGTCTCTCCTGGTGCAGCTTCAGGTTGTGTCCTCTCCATAGATGTGCCTCCCTCCCCTCCCTGGGTAGTTCCATGGAGAAATCCTTCCTGAAATGGCACCTGACCCTGCCCTGGTGCAGCTTTCAGGTTGGGTTCTCTCCATCAGCAGTGATTCCATCCCCTCCCTGGGCAGTTCCATGGAGAAATCCATCCTGCAGTGCCCCCTGAGCCTCCCCTGGTGCAGCTTCAGGCTGTGTCCTCTGCATCAGCAGTGCTTTCCTGCCCACCCTGGGCAGTTCCATGGAGAAATCCATCCTGCAGTGCCCCCTGGCCCTGCCCTGGTGCAGCTTCAGGCTGTGTCCTCTCCATCAGCAGTGATTCCATCCCCTCCCTGGGCAGTTCTGGGGAGAAATCCATCCTGAAGTGGCACCTGAGCCTCTCCTGGTGCAGCTTCAGGCTGTGTCCTCTCCATATATGTGCCTCCCTCATCTCCCTGGGCAGTTCTGAGGAGAAATCCTTCCTGAAGTGGCACCTGAGCCTCCCCTGGTGCAGTTCAGGCTGTGTCCTCTCCATCAGCAGTGATTGCCTCATCTCCCTGGGAAGATCCAGGGAGAAATCCTTCCTGCAGTGCCCCCTGAGCCTCCCCTGGTGCAGCTTGCAGGATGTGTCCTCTGCATCAGCAGTGCTTCCCTCATCTCCCTGGGCAGTTCCAGTGAGAAATCCTTCCTGAAGTCCCACCTGACCCTCCCCTGGTGCAGCTTGCAGGCTGTGTCCTCTCCATCAGCAGTGATTCCATCCTCTCCCTGGGTAGTTCTGGGGAGAAATCCATCCTGAAGTGGCACCTGAGCCTCTCCTGGTGCAGCTTCAGGCTGTGTCCTCTCCATAGATGTGCCCAGCTCTGCACTAGGGGGAGTCTGCTCCACCTCTGAGAGGTTTCTCAGCACCTCCAGCCTGGCCATGTCAAACCACAAGAGCTGATTTTGGCAATTAACCCCTCAAATAACTCGCCCTGCCTTTTAGGCACCAGTAGTTTTGGTCAGCTTGTACCGTGTTTGAATTTTAACCATTTCATTTGTCCCTTCTCATGCAGCATTTTCAGATAGATTCTGTCAAACTCTCCTCATGTTCTCTTTAAATCATTGTGTACCAATATTGTAAGGTACAGGCTGGCAGATAGATATTTTATAAATCAGAAAAGTGACACCCCTAATCTTCCATATAAAATTATAATTCATAATTGTTTAAGTTTGAAAAGACCTTTAAGATCAAGTCCAACCATTAAATTATTTATTCTCACTGAACAGCAGCACTGTTATTTCAGATTTTTTAGGTGATGTTTCATAGGAGTGGCAGGAGCTTTGCAGTTGGCAAATTTAGCTGAAAATGGCAATATTTGGGCTTTGTTTGAAGTCTCTCCTGGATTATATGGTGTTTTCAAAAAACAAAGTCATGTTTGTGAATTGGAAAAGTAAAAAATGGGTATTGGTAAAGGAGAAAAAACTTGGTTAAAGCAGAATGGGTGGAGAATTACAACACTTGGTGCATTAACAGAATAACCAATGCTGAGTTGTTGTGAAGATAACTTCAGAAGAACTTTGGAATTTAATCCATAATTTAGGCTGGAAATGGACAGTTAAGTGTGATGATCTTGCAGAAGGGACTGCATTGTTAAATAATAATAATAAGAAGAAGAAGAAGCAGTTGTTGAGTGCCAGTATTTCCCTCCAAATAAAGCAGTGTGTGTGTTAAGGGTCAGGTACCAAGTGTGTGTGTTAAAGTTCAGGTAACAGCAGTATGAAAATAAAAAAGAAATGACTAAAATTGTGTGAGGAAACCTGTTCTGACTAAAAACTGTGTGAGGAAATCAGCTGTGACTAAAAGGAGAAAAAACTTAGTGCTAAAGCAGAATGGGTGGGGAATTACAACACTTGGTGCATTAACAGAATAACCAATGCTGAGTTATCATGAAGATAACTTCAGAAGAACTTTGGAATTTAATCCAAAATTTTGGCTGGAAATGGACAGTTAAATGTGATAATCTTGCAGAAGGGACTGCATAGTATAATAGTAATAATAATAAAATAATAATAATAATAATAATAATAATATGATGATGATGATGATGAAGCAGTTGCTGAATGCCAGTATTACCTCCAAATAAAGCAACCTGTGTGTGTTAAGGGTCAGGTACCAAACATGTGCGTTAAAGTTCAGGTAACAGCAGTGTGAAAATATGAAAGAAAGGACTAAAAACTGTGTGAGAAAACCTGTTCTGACTAAAATTGTGTGAGGAAATCATTTCTGACTAAAAGGAGAAAAAACTTAGTTAAAGCAGAATAGGTGAGGAATTACAACAACACTTGGTGCATTAACAGAATAACCAATGCTGTGTTATCATGAAGGTAACTTCAGAAGAACTTTGGAATTTAATCCATAATTTAGGCTGGAAATGGACAGTTAAATGTGATAATCTTGCAGAAGGGACTGCATAGTTTAATAATAATAATAATAATAATAATATGAAGCAGTTGCTGAATGCCAGTATTACCTCCAAATAAAGCAACCTGTGTGTGTTAAGGTTCAGGTACCAAACGTGTGTATTAAGGTTCAGGTAACAGCAGTGTGAAAATATGAAAGAAATGACTGAAATTGTGTGAGGAAATAATTTCTGACTAAAATATGTGTGAGGAAACCATTTGTGACTGTGGGTTCTCCCTCCCTTGCAGAGAGAACCACGAACCAGAGCGCCTGGGCCTGAACGGCATCGCAGAGACCACAGTGGCCATGGAGGTGACATAACCTCCAACTGCTGTCCCCAGCTGTGTCCTGGTGTGCTCCTGCCTGTCCCAGCTGAATGTCCTGTCCCCCCTGTGTCCTCACAGGGGGCTCACACAGACCTGAATGGACTGGGATTGTTATATCGTGTATTAAGTCGATATATAATGTAAATTTTGTAAAAATTGGGAGAATCACTACCTTGTAAAATAGTTTTATTTGTATCATCAATATTATTTCTGTTACTTGAATAGTAGATATTCATCATCATGCTTTTGCACTTGAATTTGCAACTGAATGGATTAAAAAAAATAATTCTTTAAATGGGATCATGAGCATGACATGGGATCCTGCATCACTTGTTTAAACTATTTATTTTGCCATGTTTACATTTTGTATCTTGTACAAATAAATGCAACTTTGTGTCTAAAAAAAAAAGTTAAAGATTCATAGCTAGGAAACAAAATTCTTGTAATTTTTTTCTAAAGGAAATGTAAAGTTTTCACTTGGTTCATTTTGTTTCACAATTTGACTAGATGGACTTTTTGGTAAATACTTTAGTGGCATTTCACTGTCAAATATGAAGTTCAAGGCAAAATAGTATTTTCTATTACTGTGCAGGGGAAAGGGATGGATCGATACATGCAAATTTAATGTAGTAACTCACTTTTTCCATATATTTTGAATGTATATTTCTATTTATAATACCAGTTTATAAAAAATAATTACACAGGAGAGGAAAAAGAAAAAAAAAAACCAAAAAAAAAACCAACTAGGAAAATTATGCATCTGGCACATGGCCCAAATGTGCAGATCTGAGACAAAATTTTTCACCTTGATGCCATTTTATCCGAAGAACTGCATATTTTAACTGGCTTTTCCAACTGTACCACACCACATTAAAGGATCTTTTACCAGGTATGTATTGCATCCTATATCATTGCAATAATTTCATTATTGGATGTCTAAAGCTATCGAGCCATCCCGAGGTGGTGGGGGAGCGGGGCGGGGGTGTAGGGGAAGGGGGAGGGTTGTGGCAAGATTGTCTTTTCAAATTTTTGGAGAGTTTTCCTGTGGCTCCAAGGCAAGTAACGGGTTGGAAAAAGTCTGACTGTAAAAGCTGTTGGACACCTTGAGTAGTGTAGTGTTTTAGTGACTTTTTTTATACGGTTCTTGTACATTAGATACGTGTAGTGGTGTTTCCGAAATGTTTGTTTATGCACTAGTTCAGACAACTTTCCCTGTTACTTGTTCTTGATAAAGTGAAAAACTGCAGGGAAATAAAAAAAAAAATACATATCAAAACCTGCCCCATGGTGCATATGTGGTTATTTCACAGTGTGCAAGCAGCAGGGGTGGTGTGATCCCTTTTGGTTCCCAGCATATGCACTGATGATCTCCAGAAGGTTGAACACGGTGTGAGAATTCTGTGCTCGTGGAGGGAGGGATAGATGGGATCTGAGACCTGGGGAGATGGGGAGTGAGAGTTTCCTGCCCTGCCAAAGGAGTGGGGTGAATTTCTGCTGATTGATTCTCCTCATTTGGATGTTTCTGTGTGAAATCCCAGCATCACTGAGGTTGGAAGGAACCTGGAGATGTTGTTTAATCCAGACTCACCCTCCCAGGAAAATCTTGCCAATCTGTATTTTCCATCTTAGCTTTCTATATAAAGAACTATTTTTAATCCAAGCTGTGTTTAAACCTGTTTTCTCCTACATTGTGTGAGTTAAAAGTCCTGGCAGCTAAAAACACTTGCAGAGCTTTAAATCCTGGGAGCTCATCACAAACTCAGGTGTCTAAAATTACCTGTTTTTTTGCTTAACTGATGCTCTATTTTTATTCCATGTGATTTTTGCAGGGAGAGGTGAGAGGATAAATTATTCCTGTTGGGAATAGAGGAACCCACAGTGCTGTCTTGGTCAGGTGAGGGGTGGTGGTGGCAGCTTTGGGGGACACTGGAGCTTCACTGGAACTTCTGCTCCCTGAAAATTCCTTTTTATCTGATCTTTCCAGCCTTTCTGTAGAGCTGGACTCATCTCAGGGAATGGCTGATAGCCTGAAATATAAAATATTTATTTTTGTTTTTAGAGGACTGTTGAAAATCTGAGTCTGTAAAAGAAAAAAGAATTATTCTCCTTGGTATCTAGGAATAACTTTGCTTCACTGCCATCCCCAAAACCCTTTGGAGGCTTAATGGAAATGGGAAGTCATTTTCTCTGCAGATTGAAAGCTGCACATTTAGCATGGACTCCTCTCACTACAAAGATCATTTTCAGGGAAAATTGGCCAGAAGATGTCCCTGAGATTGCTGTGTCTCTCTGATTTCGTGCAGTCTAATCCTCATCTAATTTAAAAAAACCCCAAAACCCTTTAGCTGGAGCTCTGGACTTTGAATGGATTCTGGGAAAATGTGAGGTGCAGAGAAGGATTCCATAAACTCCCAAGGCTCTGATGGTAAGTGCCAGCTGTGGAATGGCTTTCATTTAAAGGATTAGTGGGGATGGAACCTTCTGTGCAACTGCAATAATCACTGCAGGATTGCTGTGTGCCTCGAGTGCAGGAGCAGGGGAGGAGTGGTGGTGAGGCTGCAGGCCATGGAAATCTTCAGTCAAAAGAAGAAAAAAAGGGAAAAAGGGGAAGGACTGGTGCTATAAAATAATTTGGCCACTGCCTGAGGTGGTTTTGTGCTGTTTAAACATGTTCAGGGTATGTTGGTCAGTTTGAATTCCCTTATTTGAATATATATTGAATGATATATAATTATTATATATGATATTGAATTCCCTGTATATCTCTGCAGTAGGATTGGAATAGGGATTTCAGTTCCCTTGTGTATTGGGAATATCATTCAGGTGAGATTGTGGAATCCTGGCTTATCTAAATTTATGCTGGACTCCACACCGTGTGCAGAGTTTGAAATGTCAGGAACTAGAAAATGCTGGTTCTTTCTCCAATAAGATTTATATTTATTTATGGATTGACTGGAGTTTTGGCTTGTGTTTAATTGTCATCCCAACAGACTCCCTGGATTTGCCTGCAAGAGAAACAGTTTCAAAGCTCAGTTCCATGTTTCTGCTACTTTGAGGGGTTTGCAAATTCACACTTTAATTGGGAAGACTGAGAATAAAATAACCTTGATAAATTAAAGGCAGCAAAGTGCTGCTTGGGAAAGAAGGAAAATGAGGGAATTTTTCCTGAGTGAGTTGGGTGAGCTGTGAAGATCCAAGTGTTTCCATCTGAACAGAGGAACCTGGAAGAGAATTTGGCTGATCCAAGCAGTAAATGAGGTGGGAAATGTTGGCTGTGTTCCTGCAGGAGCCCAGCAGCAGTGGGGGGATGTGGAGAGCCCTGCTCTGGTTGGGTTTTACCATCCTGCTCCAAAATGTCCTTCCCTGATGTGAGAACTGAACAGAACATTGGATTGTGAGGTGCCTTTCAGCAGGAAAAGGGAGTTTCAGGATCCATTCTCTATTTTCTCAGTGACTGGCCTGTCTCTCAGTCACCTGCTCTGTCTCTAAATGCAATCTCTGTGTCCTTTAGATGGCTTTTAATGGTTTCATCTCAAAAAAATTAATGAGCACACACGGAAGTTGCATTTTACAATGAATTGAACTCAGTTAATCAGTGTATTGTAACTTAGTGACTCCAGTTTAAATAAAAATAAATTAATGTAGCTGAAACAGGACTAAAAGCTGAAAACTAACGGGGAGTGACACTGAAGTAACCCAAATAATTTTGGGAATCCCAGAATGATTTGTGTTGAAAAGGACTTTAAAACTCACTTCTACATCTCCCACTGTTCCAGGGTGCTCCAAGGCTCATCACCCCTTGGACACTGCCAGGGGTCCAGGGGCAGCCACAGCTTCTCTGGAAATTCCATTCCAGGCCCTCCCCACCCTCCCAGCCTTACGAATTTCCTGAATTTAGGATTGTTTCTATGATTTAAGAATAGTAAAATCTGTTTAGTCCAACCTGGGACTGTGGTTGAACTCCAACACAAGTGGAGTAACCCAGGGAGGAGCAAAGGAAGGAGCAAAGGAAGGAGGGAGGCAATAACTGAGGCAGAAAACACAGAATTTGTAACAAACAAACCACCCTGAATCGTTTTATCTGGTGTGAGGACACCACCCTGCCCGCCCCTCTCCATCCCGGTGTCACTTCGGGGATGTCACCGCCGATATCCGCGCTGTGCCTGACGCGTGTGGGACCCGCGGGGAGGGCAGGAGCCGCTAATGGAGCAGAAGAGCAGCGGGGGTGACCGGGCTGAGGCCGGGCTGTGACACAGCAGAGCTGCCGTGTGTCCCCTCTGTGCCACTCCCCAGGGCCGGGCTGTGACACAGCAGAGCTGCCGTGTGTCCCCTCGGTGCCACTCCCCAGGGCCGGGCTGGTG
>JBBMKD010000222.1:2146148-2170481 GCA_037834095.1 Argya squamiceps | reverse complement strand
TTTGGATTTTTGGATTTTTGTTCCTGCACCTCCCAGTCACCTCCATCCTCTGCTGGGCTAGGGGAATCTCACCTGGGCAGGAGCTTTTGTGCCCAAAATCCTCTGAGAAAAGTCACATTTTTGGATTTTGGGATTTTTGGATTTGGGGATTTTGGGATTTTTGTTCATTCACCTCCCAGTCACCTCCATCCTCTGCTTCTCTCTCCCATCTCCTTTTCTCCCCTAATCTCCTTTTATTTCACATTTCTCTTCTCCCTCTCTCCTTTTCTATGACTTTCCCCCCTCTCTCTCCTCTTTTATTTTGCATTTTCTCCTTTTAGGACCCTCCCTGTGCTTTTTTTTTGTATTTTCTTCCCACTTTCTGGGTCACCCCAGAATATCCAGTGGAAAAAGCTGCTGTCACTTGGCTCAATTATTTCTCCCTTCATGGCATCTTCCACAATTTAATTTCAAAGCAGAACAATTCAGCCCAGAAAACAAATCCTAAAAGCAAAATTAATCTTCACTACACAGCAGCACGTGGGGGAGATGTTTTCCTGCAGAAAAAAAATGGGAAATTATTTTGTTGATGGAGGATTTATTCTTGCTTTGTGTGCAGCCCAGATTTTCTGGGTGTTGTGGAGTAAACTCAGCCCTGAACTTCAAACAAAGCTGTTGCCAGCATTAAAAAAAGAAATAATAAATTTATTTTTGTGCTTCGTGTGATGCTGGAGCTGGGGAATTTTGGTGGGAATGCTGTGAGGAGCTGGGCAGAAAAATGGGAAAATAGAAATAATAATAATAAGAAAAAAAGAAATAATAATTTTATTTCTGTGCTTTGTGTGTGATGCTGGAGCTGTGGAATTTTGGTGGGAATGCTGTGAGGAGCTGGGGAGAAAAACAGGAGCACCTGAGGTGCTTTTGTGACTGGGTTTGTGCCAGAATGGATCAGAGTGAAGCTCTAAATATGGAATTCTCATGTTTTCCATAAAATGAGCCATTCTTTGGTCAGTTTTGTGGTAAATCCCTGTGTTATTTCACCAAAAAGCAGAGCTGGGTAAATGTGGGATTGCTCCTGATGCTGCTGTTCATCCATTATCCCCAGCAGGGCTTGGATTTGGGCTCTTTGGGGTGCAAAGAGTTTGGGATGCAAAGAGTTTGGGATGAAAAGTTTGGGATGCAAATGGACAAACCTGGATTTGACTTCCCAGTGGCCCCAAGCATCAGCTCCCTCTTTGTCCTGTCTCTCTGTTCTCTGATTTGGGTTCTTTGGGATGCAAAAGAGTTTGGGGTGCAAAAGAGTTTGGGGTGCAAAAGAGTTTGGGGTGCAAATTTGGGGTGCAAAAAGTTTGGGATGCAAAAAGTTTGGGATACAAATGGACAAACCTGGATTTGACTTCCCAGTGACCCCAAGCATCAGCTCCCTCTTTGTCCTGTCTCTCTGTTCTCTGATTTGGGTTCTTTGGGGTGCAAAAAAATTTGGGGTGCAAAAAAACTTGGGGTGCAAAAAAATTTGGGGTGCAAAATGTTTGGGATGCAAAATGTTTGGGATGCAAAGTTTGGGATGCAAAGTTTGGGATGCAAATGGACAAACTTGGATTTGACTTCCCAGTGGCCCCAAGCATCTGCTCCCTCTTTGTCCTGTCTCTCTGTTCTCTGATTTGGGTTCTTTGGGGTGCAAAGAGTTTGGGGTGCAAAGTTTGGGGTGCAAAGTTTGGGACGCAAATGGACAAACCTGGATTTGACTTCCCAGTGAAGTCAAACAAATAACAAATCTGTTATGGGTTTGGAGGTTGAAATTCCAGATATTTCTGATTTTTTGGGGGGGGCTGTGGGAGCTGCCCGTGCACACTTCAGGCTTGATTTTGAGAAAATCATTTGGGGAAAGCTGCAGCAGCTGTGGTGAAATATCCAAATTGTTTATTATTTGGGAATTCCCAAATTATCCTGTGCTGGAGGGAGGCTTAGGACCTGCAGCCCGTTGCTCTGGATGTTGGATTTTGTTTGGTTTGGGGTTTTTTTTCCTTAAAACAATGCCAAATTCTGAGGGTGGCTGGAGGCTGAAGTCCTGCAGGATGGCTTGGGGTTTATCAGGAAGAGCAAGTGCTTAAATTATTATATAATTTTAATATATAAATATATATAATATATAATTATAAATATATAAATATTATATATTTATTATTTTATTTAATAATTAAAAAAATTAAATCCCCCTCTTAATGATTATTTTTACCCCCTTAATGATTCTTTTCCCCCTTTTAATGATTATTTTTACCCCCTTAGCCCCTGCTAGTCACCAGCCCCAGTGTCTTGCAGGCTTGGCTTTGTTTCTGCTGTGGAAAAATCAGATTATGAGGCCTGGTTTATGTAAGAGCCACCAGGTGCTGTCATTATTTTTGTATCCAGAGCTGTCTTTTCATGGCTGGTGGTGTTTTCCTCCTCTTCCTCATCCTGGAGTGTCAGGGAGGGGCAGCAGAGATTTCACTCGTGGCTGGAGGTGTTGGACTTCAGGAGTCAGAGCCTGTGGAGCTGGGAGGGGACAGGGAAAAATGTGCACTGCTGAAGCTGATCCATGGAATTGCTGCCTGATTCATGAATTTTTTATTATTCAGATTAATTATTCACAAGTAATTAAGTAAATGAATAAACAAACCTAATTCATAGATAATAATAAATATATTAAAATGATTCAAAGATAATAATAATTAAATAAATTAACCTGATTCATAGAAAATAATAATTAAATAAACAAACCTGATTCATAGATAATAACAATTAAATAAATAAACAAACCTGATTCATAGATAATAATAATTAAAGAAATAAACCTGATTCATAGATTATAATAATTAAATAAATAAACCATGATTCATAGATAATAATAATTAAGTAAATAAACCTGATTAGTAGATAATAATAATTAAAGAAATAAACCTGATTCATAGATTATAATCATTAAATAAACAAACCTGATTAGTAGATAATAATAATTAAATAAACAAACCTGATTCGTAGATAATAATAATTAAATAAACTTGATTCGTAGATAATAATAATAATAATTAAAGAAATGAACCTGATTCGTAGATAATAATAATTAAAGAAATAAACCTGATTAATAGATAAAATAATTAAATAAATAAATCTTGATTCATAGATAATAATAATTAAGTAAATAAACCTGATTCATAGATGACAATAATTAAATAAACAAACCTGATTCATAGATAATTACAGTCTTTTTTGGGGAGAATTCAGCAGAAAGTGGGGCTGCTCTCACTGCTGTGCTCTCTGCAAGCTCTAATGCATTTCTTGCTGCAGGGAGGGTTATGAGCCAGAAAATCTCTTTTTTTCTCATTAAAAAAAACCCCAAAAATTACCAAAGGAAAGTAATTTCAAAAAGAAAACTCTGCAGCTCTTTGTCCTGATGGAGTGCACTGGGGGCTGTTGTGTTGTGTGTGTATTCTGCCAGCTCAGAAATGCCACTTTTATTCACATTACTGTGAGTGTTTGTGCTGCACTAACACCCCCAGCACCCTTTGCCAGCTGCTCAAAACCTGTCCCCACCTGTGCCTCAGGGTGGGACAAGCTGCTGGAATTGTTCTTCCTACCAAATGCAGTTACAATTCCCTCAAATTTGGATTTAGATTTGATCAAATCCAAATTTCTCAATGATTGCCTTTATTCCTCAGCAGTGAATTAATTTAGCAGGGATGCAAAACTTGAATATTTTTGTTTTTCCTCCTGATAAGTGGTGCAGAAATGGAGGGAGCAGCAATTCTGGTTTGTAATGGTTTTTGTAAGGGATTTTTGGCCTCTGTTTGTCTGGTTACCTGATACAGTTTGATTAGCTGGGATAGGATTGCTGAGCATCACCAAACCAAGCACTGCAAATCATGACCCCGCCCCCACAAAAAACCAGATTTTCCAAACAACATTGGGGTCTCTCTTCAGCTTTTTCTTTATTTAAAAACCTTTTATTTAAATAGCTTTCCTATTTAAGCTCTCCTAGGCCCTGCTACATCAGGGAAAGAATCCTTGTTTTTAAAAAATATTATTAAAATTAATTATTTTTGTACCATCACCTGTTTTGTGCTTGAGGAGGGTTGGGTGTTTGGTGGCCAAATGGTGAGATTTGGACATTTTGAGTCAAATCCAGAGTTCTGCTTCTTTGGTCCTCCCCAGATAATGAGGGATGGGAAGGGAAAGAGGAGAAGAAACTTGGCAAAGAGATCAGAATTGGAAGATAAAATAAATCAGTTTAATGCTGTTAGAAGGGAAGGAGGTCAGTGATTTTAGAGTGGGGCCCAAAAGCTATGTAAACCATTGATGTTCCTGTGCATTCCTCCCTGCAGGAGCTGATCTTCCTCACTGTTCTTATTAAATGAGGTTTGAGCAGGTGTTTTGGGTGTGACACAGGGTTTTGAGCAGGTATTTGGGGTGTGGCACAGGGTTTAAGCAGGTGTTTGGGGTGTGGCACAGGGTTTGAGCAGGTGTTTGGGTGTGGCACAGGGTTTGAGCAGGTGTTTGGGTGTGGCATGGAGTTTGAGCAGGTGTTTGGGTGTGGCACAGGGTTTGAGCAGGTATTTGGGGTGTGGCACAGGGTTTAAGCAGGTGTTTTGGGTGTGACACAGGTTTTGTGCAGGTTTTTTGGGTAATCCGTGGATTTTGAGCAGGTATTTTGTGTTTTGAGCAGGTATTTTGGGGTGATCCATGGATTTTGAGCAGGTATTTTGTGTTTTGAGCAGGTACTTTGAGTTTTGAGCAGGTGTTTTGGGTGAGGTATGAGGTTTGAGCAGGTATTTTGGGTTTAGAACAGGTATTTGGGGTGATCCATGGGTTTTGAGCAGGTATTTGAGGTTTTGAGCAGGTGTTTTGGGGTGTGGTATGGGTTTTGAGCAGGTATTTTGGGTTTTGAGCAGGTATTTTGTGTTTTGAGCAGGTATTTTGGGGTGTGGTATGGATTTTGAGCAGGTATTTTGTGTTTTGAGCAGGTACTTTGGGTTTTGAGCAGGTGTTTTGGGTGATCCATGGGTTTAGAGCAGGTATTTTGGGTGATCCATGGGTTTTGAGCAGGTATTTGAGGTTTTGAGCAGGTATTTTGGGGTGTGGTATGGGTTTTGAGCAGGTATTTTGGGGTTTAAGCAGGTGTTTTGTGTTTTGAGCAGGTATTTTGGGTTTTGAGCAGGTATTTCAGCTGAGGCACAGCCCTGGCCGTGCCCGGTCCCACAGGGCCGGAGCCGTGAGGGGTGCAGGGGCTCAGGCCTGGCCCTGCAGTGGATCCCTCCCCTCCATCCCAGCTGGAAGAGCTTTGTTGGAGGAGCAGCTGCTCTGAGGGGTCATTGCTGTGCCTGTGGGGGCTCTGCCACCTCCCCCTCACTGTTCCTGCATTCCTTGGGATGCAGAGCAGTTTTCCCAATGGAATCAGCTCAAGGCCAGGGCAGCTGCACATCAAATCTGTCTGCAGACAAAACCTCACCCAGCACTGTATTCTCTTCCAGCCCTTTGGAATATCCCCTTTCCATGGGAATGCTGCAGGGAAGTGCAGAAATCCTGGTGCTGCTGTTGTCCTTTGATAATCTGCACCATGTTTTCAGTTCCTGAGGTTCTGCCCAGGTTGGAGGTGATGCAGAGCAGGGAGAATGTTTCCATCCCACCCCAGGCTTTTGCCATCCTGCTGCAGCAGCAGATCCATGAGCATTCCATCTCCCAGCACATTTATCTCCTCAGTTTGGAAGTGAGGAAAGGGAAATGAAGCTGTGAATTTCAGCTGCTGTGAACCAGGAGCACCCCCAGCCAGCAGGGAACCAGGGCATTGATTATTCCCTGAGCCCTGGGCTGTGGTTGCTCTGCTAAATTGCAGATGCTGGAAAATGATGGAAGCTCTTCCTCTCTCCTGGAATTGGGAATGGTGGAGATTTGCAGCTCTGGAGGGCAGAGGAAAATGATCTTCTGCAGGTGGTGTTGGTGGGGTGAGAACAGAGCTCTTTGGTGTCCTGCTGTCCTGGGGTGTGCTGGCTGTGCACAGATGAAGGCTTGGGGGGCAGAGATGTGCCCAGGGGCTCGGTGCTGTCATGACTGACACCCTGCAGGAATTGTTCCCTCAGGATTCAGCCACACAATCAGAATAAACTGAATATTCACACAAACTGAATAAAGTATCCCAGAGCAAATGTGGCAGTGTGAGCTCAGGAAATGCTTTCTCTGCAGGGAGGTGCAGGGATCTCCCTCTGCCACCCTCAGGGTGACCAGGATTGTCCCCTGATCCCCTCAATCCTGGTTTTTGCTGACAGGGGCCAGCACTGCCCTGTGACCTCTCCTGCCCTGGGCTGGATTTGGCTCCAGGCTCAGGATCCCATTACAAATCCCCCCCGTGGCCCCGTCAATCTGCCAGTGATAGGTTTAACAAAGCAGAGATTAGCACAGCACAGCTGGGGTGGAATTTGGGTTTCTGGAGCTCCTTGGGCCTTTCCTCAAACCTGCTTTGTTTGGAACCTTCCACCTCTTCCTCTTTTTTGTCTTTTTTTTTTTTTTGGAATATCCTAAACCTTGCTCCACCCATGGTTTATCCTTGTCTGACCCTTCTTCCTCTGCTGCTCCAGCAGCTGCCTGAGCATGGCTTTGAATTTCAATTTTGGTGTTGTGAAAAGGAAACCATGAAGTTCCTTAAATAGCAGTTTAAAATCAGTTTAATTTCAATTAATCTAGTTTAATCTAGATTCAGATTAAATATTAGTAGGAAATTTTCCCCTGTGAGGAATCCAGGCCCTGGACCCCTGGAAATATCCAAGGCCAGGCTGGATGGGCCCTTGGAATAACCAGGAAAAACTGGGATAGTGGGAGGTGTCCCTACCCATGGCAGGGGTTGGATGAGATGGGATTTAGGGTCCTTCCAACCCAAACCATTCTGTGAATTCAGATTCAGATAAATCAGGTGTTAGATTTAGGATAAGTCAAGGGTTGGGTTTTTACAGAACAGACAATCATGGAATTTAGGTTGGAAAAGACCTTTAAGGTGATTGAATCCAGCCTGTCCCCAAGGCCACCACTGCCCCAAGTCCCAAAAAACCCACAATTTTAAATTTTAAAACCACAATTTTAAATTTCAAATCCCTCCAGAGGTGAGGACTCCCCCACTCCCCTGATGACTTGGTCACCCTTTCTGGGAAGAAACTTTTCCAAATATCCACCATTTTCATTCTCAATTACTCCAAAACACCTCGTGTTAGAAGCCTGATGAATTATGTCACTTTTCTTCCACAAAGAATATTTTTCTGCCTTTTCTGTCAAAACCATTAATTTGCATTGTTTTATAATCAAAATAAATGACCAAATTCTCTTCTGCCATTGCTGCAATGGACCAGATCAACAGAAATGCTGGAGCCTGATGAAAACTGGAGAAAAATTGGATAATTTTGAGCCTGGCAACGACTTGGTTGCACCAATTCAAATCAATAAAAATGAGAGAGCAATACTCTGAGTATTGCTGTGTCAGAATTATGCAAAAATATTGTTGCTTAAGTGGTTTTTTTTAATAGCTGCCTTTGTTTTGGGAGATCTTTACACTTCCTTTCTGGAAGAGTCTTTTTTTCCAGGTGGTGCGTCAAGGTGGAAGAACAATTTAAAATTTGAATCATTTAAAATTTAAATAATTTAAAATAATCCCCAAGGTTTGATTTCCCAATTTGCAGGTTCACCCTAAAATAAAATGGTGCTTTCTGAGGGGGAGATTTGTTGCAAAGAGTTTGAAAGTTCTTTCTGCTGGCACTGAGAGCTGAAAGTGGATCACTGGCCATGAGCCAAACTCCATCATCTCCACAGAAATATTCATTAGGTAAATCAATAATTAAGCCCCCTCTGCAAAAGTAATGCTGGGTTTGACTCCAGTTGCTCTGCAGTGCCTGCTCATCCAGGGCTCCTTGGTTTCATTGATTTTCCAAATGAGTTTTTGGAAGATTACCAAGATTTAAGGATTTTTTTTTGGGTTTTTTGACATTTTGCTTTGACTCTGTAGCGTATTCAGATTATTCTGAATAAATTTCCTTATAGTTTTTTTACCCAGGGATTCTGAATTTTCACCCAGTGGGTGATTTTGCTGCTACTCCAATGTTTTTATAGGACATAGAAAAGGGAATTGGGATGACAACAGCATTTCCTGAGTCAGTACAGCTGAATTTTGCTGGTTTTCCTGACATGCTTTTATTTTTGTTTTCAACCACAGTTTCAATTCTCAGTAGAGATAAATGGCTCCAGGAGAATGGGATGGATCCTGTTTATTTCTTGGATTTTACAGCAAAACAACAACAACCTTGTAGCTGCATCATCCCTGTGACTTGTGGGGAAGAGAATTCCTTCCATCAGAAAAATTCTCTGGAATTCCAGGGGGCATTTGCAGGTCCAGCCATTTATCCCCCTTGGGAATGGAGGGAACCTTCAGCAAATGTGGCCTCTCCATTTCCAAAGGGAGAAAAGGTTTAAATTCCTGCTCTGAGGGAGGAAATATGTTTTATTCCACCTTCTGAGGGAGCAGCTCCATGTGCCTCACCTCCCCAACCCCACTTTGAGTTTGCTTTGGAAAGATTCCTCCAGTCCTGCAGTTTTCCATCTTTTATTTATAAACTCTGTCCTGCAAGAGCATTTAGGATGCTGGAAACTCACCTGGGAAATAATTCTCCATGAATTCAGCTGCTTCATGTCCTGTGTCTCCATTACCTGCCCCTCACCTCTGCCTGTGCTGGCTGTGGTGCTGTAAGTTTGGGGTGTAGGGTGCAATAAATCCTCTCTGAGTTCATCCACAAAACTCCCTGGCTTGAGCACAGAGTGACAATGACAAACTCAGCACAGCTAAAGGATTCAGGCTGAGCTGGGTGATTTGGTTTTTGTAATTTCCCTGAGTGATTGCATGGCTCAGGGAGGTAAAGGGGATGATTTCAGTTTTATTTGTTATTAAAGGGGATGAAGGTAGAGGGGAAAAGAACCCTCCTGCTTCCATCCCAACCCTCCTGGCAGCAGGGACAGTGTGGATACAGGAATTTTGTGGCCCACTCTGCTCTGGGGTTGAAGGGACCTTAAATCCCATCCAGAGCCACCCAGTCCATGGGCAGGGACACCTCCCACTGCTCCAGGGTGCTCCAAGGATCCAACCTGGCCTTGGACACCTCCAGGGATCCAGGGGAAACCACAGCAAATCTGGGAAAATTTTCAGGGTCCCTCTCCTGGTTCCTTCTTGAGTCACCCCTGGCTCTCCCTTTTCTTGTTTTTGTCCTCCCCTGGTCACTCTCTGTGTGACCCTGAAATGGGTCACACATTTTATTCCATTCCTGAAATGGGGCAGAGCAGCCCACACTGTTTTGGGGTTGAAGAATCTTAAATCCCATCCAAAGCCACTCAATCCATGGGCAGGGACACCTCCCACTGCCCCAGGGTGCTCCCAGCCCCATCCAGCCTGACCTGGGACACTTCCAGGGGCAGCCACAGCAAATCTGGCAAAATTTTCAGGGTCCCTCTCCTGGTTCCTCCTTGAGTCACCCCTGGCTCTCCCTTTTCTTGCCTTTGTCACCCTCTGATCCTGTGTGACCCTGAAATGGGGCAGAGCAGCCCACACTGCTCTGGGGTTGAAGGATCTTAAATCCCATCCAGAGCCACCCAATCCATGGGCAGGGACACCTCCCACTGCCCCAGGGTGCTCCAAGGGTCCAACCTGGCCTTGGACAATTCCAGGGATCCAGGGGAAACCACAGCAAATCTGGAAAAAAATTTAAGGTCCTGCCTCTGGGCTTTTGTGCTCTAATTTTTGGGGGATGGTTTCAGGTTAAAACCCCTCATCATGCTCAAATACCTCCTCCCAGCCCCCCAAAATCAAAACAATCCAACATTTTGTTGTTGGGCTGGTCCCTTTCCTCTCAAGGAGTTGGGAATTGTGTTCTGAGCCAATCTCACCATGGTTTTTATAAGGTTGTTTTTATTTTGGTGGGGTGGGGATGGATCTGGGAGGGGATGGAGAGGCCTGAAGGTGACCACAAGCTGCACACCCAGGGGTGGAGCCCACCCTGAGGGTCACAGGGGATTCATCCTGAAATTCCCTCGCGGCAGCTCTGAGCACTGAGCTCTCCTCTTTTCCCCTCCCTGGGGAATCTTGGGGAGCTCAGGTTGATTGATTTATTTATCAGAGCGGGAAATGTGTTGGGTTATCTTTAATTTCTTTAATTGAGGCTGCATTTGCTTCTGGTGATGATGCTGCTCTGAGGTGTTGCTTTGGTAAATTTGGGGATTTATGGTGAAAATCCTTTTCGGGCTTGTGAAATCCTCATTTTATTTTAATTTAATTTAATTTAATTTAGTTTTATTTTATTCTGGTTTTTTATTCCGTTTTTTGATTCCATTTTTGATTCCAGTTTTTTTGATTCCAGTTTTTTTGATTCCATTTTTTTTGATTCTTGTTTTTTTATTCTTTTTTTATTCCATTTTTAAAATTCCATTTTTAAATACAATTTTTTAAATTCCATTTTTTATTCCATTTTTTTCCGGTTTTTTATTCCATTTTTTATTCCATTTTTTATTCCATGTTTTTCCGGTTTTTTGTTCCATTTTTAAATTCCATTTGTTTATTCCATTTGTTTATTCCATTTGTTTATTTCATTTTATTTTATTCAGTTTTATTTTATTCCATTTTATTCCATTTTTTAAAATCCCATTTTATTTTATTCCATTTTTTATTCCATTTTTTATTCCATTTGTTTATTCCATTTGTTTATTCCATTTGTTTATTCCATTTGTTTATTCCATTTTATTTTATTCCATTTTATTTTATTCCATTTTATTTTATTCCATTTTTTATTCCATTTCATTTTATTCCATTTTTAAATTCCATTTAATTTAATTCTATTTTTTCCTTTTTTCCCCATTTTTTTATTCAATTTTTTCCCCTTTTTTATTCAATTTTTAAAATTTAATTTTTTAATTCCATTTTTTAATTCCATTTTTTAAATCCCATTTTTTAAATTCCATTTTTTAATTCCATTCTTTTATTCCATTTTATTTCATTTTATTTTTTTCATTTCATTTCATTTCATTTCATTTTATTTTAAAATACCTTTAAACTCAACAGGAACCCAAAGGAACGAAACAATAACAACTATCAATATACCTGCCTGGAATTCCTGGTGGCATCCAGGGCCCAGCGCAGATCCCTCTGGCCACCAATACAACTCCAGCAGGAATTGTGTGGGTGGATCAGAGCACTCCTCCCAGCCATCACACACAAGTTAATGGAACAAATTGTCAGGGGAGCTGCTGGGAGGGAGGGAAATGTGATTTATGGATGGCAGATAATACACTGCACGTCAGGGGGAGGTCGGGGAGAATAATATATGGAGGTGCACTGATAAAATCGTTGGCATGGCTCAGAAAATAACTGCTGAGTGCTTGAATTGCTTCCTGGTTTTGGGATTTAATGCAGGATGAGTTACAGTTGGAAATAAAAAAAAAGAAATGAAGCAATTCTGGCACTTCTGAAGGTGACAGGAGGGAGAAAAAGGCTGCTTGGGAGCACACTGAAAATCGGGATTTTTATGGTTTTTCACCCTCCGTTTTGTTTTGGGGCAAACTCTTCGGGGCTGGAGGGTGTTGCCTTGGCAGGGTGGATGTGGCTTTTGCTGCCTTGGAGAAAAATCAGCCAGAAGTGAAGAGATTCCAGCAACAACCCAAACAAACCCCCAAAATCAGTGGATGTGGCAGCGAGGGCACAGGAGGAAGGCTCAAGAAGCTGGAGTGGGGAGACACAGGAAAATCCCAACATTTTTCCAAAATCAGAGATCCAACCAGGAATTCCTGACCAAAAAATGAAGATTAATATGGATTTGAAGCCCAAAAACCCTCCCCAAAACCCCACAACTGCCCTCATTTTGTGCAATGAAGACACTCTGTGATTCCTTTATTCATTTCAGACATTTCCAGATCCTTTCAGCTTCCCAAAAAAAACCAACCTCCTGAGGAGGAAACCTTGACCTGTGGAACAGATTTCTGGGCTCGTTGTACATGTGCAACTTTCCAGGCTGGGGAGATAAATTCCATTTACAGGCAATGCCTCTTCCAGCTGCCTGGAGCACAATTAGGATGGAATTGGGGTTTTTTGGGGTGGCTCTTGATATTCCAGGTGTGGGATTGCTCTGAGCCTCAACTCGGGCATGAAGGGAATAAATGGATCTTTGGGGTTGTGTATCCATGAAGGGAATAAATGGATCATTGAGGTTGTGTATCCATGAAGGGAATAAATTATCTTTGAGGTTGGGATCCCTAGGATCCCAAAATTCCAAAAATCCCTGGGATTTTTGGCCTTGCTGCCTTGGAGTTTGGGATGAGCAAAATGGGGGTAAGGAGGTAAAATTCTGGGAATCTGGTTCTGGAATATTTGGGCAGCCCTGCTCATGCGTTGGCTGGCTGGGAGCATCCAAAGAAAACAAAATTTGGGGTAGGTGCTGGCTGGTTCCCCTCACAAATTTCCTGGGAATGGGGCTGTGTGTGGGAGATCTGGAATCAGGGGTCACCTCTCCAACCTTGTGTCTGACAAGGGGGTGCCTGGGTGGCCCCAAATCCAGGAATTCTGTCCTGGAAATTGCCTTCTCATCCTGTGTTGGAATTCTGGAAGCTGAAAATTTAGAGTTTTTAGTATTCAGTAATATGTATAAGGTAATAGAAGGTTTTAGTATATACTAATATATATGGTATATGTAAGGTAATATAAGGTTTTAGTATGTAGTAATATATGTGGTATATATAAGGTAATATAAGACTTTAGTATACTGTAATATATATGGTATATATAAGGTAATATAAGGTTTTAGTATGTAGTAATATAGGTGGTATATATAAGGTAATATAAGGTTTTAGTATATAGTAATATATGTGGTATATATAAGGTAATATAAGGTTTTAATATATAGTAATATATATGGTATTTATAAGGTAATTTAAGGTTTAGTATATAGTAATATATGTGGTATACATAAGGTAATATAAGGCTTTAGTATATAATAATATATTTGGTATATATAAGGTAATATAAGGTTTTAGTATATAATAATATATGTGGTATATATAAGGAAATATAAGGTTTTAATATATAGTAATATATATGGTATATATAAGGTAACACAAGGTTTTAGTATGTAGTAATATATGTGGTATATATAAGGTAATATAAGACTTTAGTATACAGTAATATATATGGTATATATAAGGTAATATAGGGTTTTAGTATGTAGTAATATATGTGGTATATATAAGGTAATATAAGGTTTTAGTATACAGTAATATATGTGGTATTTATAAGGTAATATAGGGTTTTAGTATGTAGCAATATATGTGGTATATATAAGGTAATATAAGCCTTTAGTATATAGTAATGTATATGGTGTATATATGAAGAAATATAAGGTTTTAGAATATAGTAATATATATGTTATATATAACATAATATAAGGTTTTAGTATATAGTAATATATGTGGTATACATAAGGTAATATAAAGTTTGAGTATATAGTAATATATATGGTAATATAAGGTTTTAGTATATATTGTAA
This sequence comes from Argya squamiceps, assembly GCA_037834095.1. NCBI lineage: Eukaryota > Metazoa > Chordata > Aves > Passeriformes > Leiothrichidae > Argya > Argya squamiceps. The sequence continues at coordinate 2,156,919 of JBBMKD010000222.1, read as the reverse complement.
CATACATAGTATATATAGTAATATATAGTAATAGTATATATAATATACTATAGTATATATACTATATATATAGTATATATACTATATCTATAACTATATAGAGAGAGAGATATATAGATATACTATATATATAGTATATATACTACAGTATATATACAGTAATACAGTATATATACAGTAATACAGTATATATAATATACTATTACATATTATATATAGTATATAATTATACTGTAATATATTATTTTATATACAGTGTATATATATAAAGTATATAATATATATAATATACTATTATATATTTTATATATATAGTATATAATTATACTATAATATATTATTATATAGATACATACATATATGTAGTATATACTATATATAGTAATATATAAATACACTATATATATAGTAATATACATAATATTTAGTGTATTTAGGAATATATATGTGGCAATATGGAGGATTTAAGGTGTTGCCTAAGTACTTCACCTTCTTCTTGGTTTTGGGTGGTTTTTTTTCTAATTGGGTGAAAAAGGTCCCATTGCTGGCCTTGAGTGGTCAATTATTGGGTTAAAAGTATAAATAATATAGGTGTCATCTCATTTTTGGGTAGTTTGTGCCTAAATAACCTTGGAAAGAGTTAGAGACAGCTCCATTTTCTACCTTGTTAGAGCTCACAATGGGGCTGTAATGGAAATAAGAATTAATAAACACCCAGACCAAACACAAAGCAGCAACTCTCTGTGTGTTAATCCTGGCTCTAACACAAAGAAAAGAAGATTAAAAACCTCCCAAACCTGGAACTCCAAAACCCCCCAGGCTGAAAGAGGAGCATCCATCACAGGCAAACCCCTCCCTGTCTCATTTTCCCCCCCTGAGCTGGAGGAGCAGGTGAGGGGAAGCTCCTGATGTGACTTCTGGAAGTGACAGAAATGGTTTAACTGAGCAGAGCTTGGGGACAGCTGCTGTGGGTGGCACTGGTGGCACCTCCCTCAGCTGAAATCGGGGTCCAGGCTCCTTCTCCTCAGCTTTGGGGGCCTCGTCAGCGGTGCCTTGGAGCTTTGATGGGAGATGGGAAAGATGGTGCACGTCCCTTTCCGAGGCAGGATTTGTGTTTTTAATTCAAACATCGTGCTGGGGGTGGGTTTGAGGGGAACAGAGGGTTGAGCAGCCTTTGAAGGGTCACACTGAGCTGGTTTTGGGGGTGCTGCTGTGTGTGTTTGGCTTGTAAGCAGGGAATGTTGTTGTGAGGAGGGATCAAGGGTTTTCTGGGAGAGCTGCGCCGTGAATCTGTGTGGAAATGTCAGTCCTGGGGATGGAATTGTGGAAACTGAGAATTTCAGGTTTTCTGGGCTAAAAGACATTGATCCTCAAGCAAGCACTGCATTTGACCTGAGGCTGTGGAGCAGGCTTCCAAAACTGAGTGATAGCACTGGGGTTGTGGGTATGTGGTTTGAATAGAAGTGTGTGATCTCACAGGGTGGAAAACTTAGAATTTAAGGTTTTAGTATAGATAATATATATGATATATATAAGGAAATATAAGCTTTTAATATATAGTAATATATATGGTGTATATATAAGGTAATGTAAGGTTTTAGGATATAGTAATTTATATGGTATATATAAGGTAATTTAAGGTTTTAGTACATAGTAATATATGTGGTAAATATAAGGTAATTTAAGGTTTTAGGATATAGTAATGTATGTGGGGCAATATGGAGGATTTAAGATGTTGTCTAAGTCCTTCTTCACCTTCTTCTTGGTTTCGGGTGGTTTTTTTTCTAATTGGGGAAAAAGGTCCCATTGCTGGCCTTGGGTGGTCAATTATTAAAAGTATAACTGATATAGGTGTCTTCTTGTTATTGGATAGTTTATGCTTAAATAACCTTGGAAAGAGTTATTTGTGAAGAGACAGCTCCATTTTTTACCTTGTTAGTTGGAGTTTGTGAGACTGTAACATAGATAAGAATTATTAACTCTGAGTCCGAACACCAAACTGCAACTCCTGTGTGTTAATCCTGGCTCTAACAGGAAGAAAAGAAGATAAAAACCTCCCAGTGCTGGGAATTGGGGAGCTCAGGGATGGGGTGACACCAGTGCCACTCAAAATGTCATTGTGGAGCACTTCCCACACAGCATCAGGGGATTTGGTGGTGCTGAGGGTGAAAATCACAACAATTTCTGAATAAAATACGAGTTCAGGGTGGCATAGCAGGGATGGGCTGCCTGCTTTGGGTCCAAGCTGTGATTTTTGGTGGTACATTTGGATTTTTCAGCATGGAAATGGAACCAGCAGAGTGCTGGGACTGGGCTGGGACAATTCTGGGTCACCTCGGGCTCAGCAGAACTCAGGACTGCAAAGTTCAGTTTCTCTCAGTTTTGGGCTTTTCTTACAGCACAGCTTTCACTGGTTTGTAGGAGTGAACTGCAATCCTTTTGTAAATATTTACAGGGTTTGGTTTTGTAAGTATTTACAGGTATTGCCCCAATATTTACAGGGTTATTGCCCCAATATTTACAGGGTTATTGCCCCAATATTTACAGGGTTATTGGCCCAATATTTACAGGGTTATTCCCCAAACATTTACATGGCTATTCCCCTAGTATTTACAGTTTTTTTTTCTTTGATATTTACAGGGATATTCCCCCAATATTTACATGATTAATCCCTGCACATTTACAGGATGATCCCCCTGATATTTACATGGTTATTGCCCCAATATTTACAAGGTTTTTCCTTTGATATTTCCAGGATTATTCCCCCAAAATTTACATGGCTATTTCCCATATATATTTTCTCCAAATGTATGAAATATTTACAGGGTTATTCCCTCAGTATTTACAAGGTGATGGCCCCAATATTTACAGGGTTTTTTCTTTGATATTTACAGGGTTATTCCCCTGATATTTACAGGATTATTCTCCCAATATTTACAGAGTTCATCCCTTGATATTTACAGGATGATTCCCTTGATATTTACAGGGTTATTGCCCCAATATTTACATGGTTATTTCCCCAGTATTTATAAGATTATTCCTTCAATATTTACAGGTTATTTCTCTGATATTTACAAGGTTATTTCCCTAATATTTACAGGATTATTCCCCCAAAATTTACATGGCTATTTCCCCCAGTATTTACAGCGTTATTCCCCCAGTATTTACAGGGTGATTGCCCCAATATTTAGAGGCTTTTTTCTTTGATATTTACAGGGTTATTCCCCTGATATTTACAGGATTATTCTCCCAATATTTACAGAGTTCATCCCTTGATATTTACAGGATGATTCTCTTGATATTTACAGGCTCATTGCCCCAATATTTACATGGTTATTTCCCCAGTATTTGCAGGATTATTCCTCCAATATTTACAGGTTATTTCTCTGATATTTACAAGGTTATTTCCCCAATATTTACAGGATTATTCCCCCAATATTTACAGAGTTCATCCCTTGATATTTACAGGGTCATTGCCCCAATATTTACATGGCTATTTCCCCACTATTTATAGGATTATTCCTCCAATATTTACAGGTTATTTCTCTGATATTTACAAGGTTATTTCCCCGATATTTACAGGATTATTCCCCCAAAATTTACATGGCTATTTCCCCCAATACTTACATGACAATTTCCCCAATATTTACAGGAATATCCTCCAATATTTACAGGGTTAATCCCTTCATATTTACAGGATGATTCCCTTGATATTTACAGGGTTATTGCCCAAATATTTACAGGGTTTTCCTCTGTTATTTCCAGGATTATTCCTCCGATATTTCCAGGGTCATTCTCGTAATATTTGCAGGGTTCATCCCTTCTTATTTACAGGACTATTACCCCAGTATTTAAAGGGTTAATCCCTTCATATTTAGAGTGGTTTTGCCCCAATATTTACAGGGTTTTTTCTTTGATATTTCCATGATTATTTCCCCAATATTTATGATTATTCCTGCAATGTTTACATGGCTATTTCTCCAATACTTACCTAACTATTCTCCCAATATTTCCAGGGTCATTCCCCCAATATCTACAATTATTCCCCCAATATATATGGGGTTATTCCCCCAACATTTCCATGGCTATTCCCCATTTAATTCCCAAAAGGAGAAGGAAATCCCCATCTCCTGCTGCTGTTCCAGCTGCTTGTCTCCCACACTCGTGCTGTGACCCTGCTGTGAGCACACAGGGAATATGTGCCACCTTTTATTTGCCAGCCACACCAAAGATTTGGGTTTGGAGCACCCAAAAACATCACATCTGTTCAGTCCACAAGATATCCTCCTGCCCAGGACACTGAAGGGCTTCCTCTGTGGGAAATGCTGCATTTTGGGATGTTAAGCTGGGATGATGGAGTGCATACAATGTTCTTTATTTCATAGAGTTTTTGTTAAACCAGGCTGTTAAACTGGGATGATAGAATGCATAAAATGTCCTTTTTCTCATGGAGTTTGGGTTAAACCAGGCTGTTAAACTGTGGTGATGGAGTACATGAAATGTTCTTTATCACATGGAGTTTATGTTAAACTAGGATGATGGAGTGCATACAATGTTCTTTATTTCATAGAGTTTTTGTTAAACCAGGCTGTTAGACTGGGATGATCCAGTGCATGAAATGTCCTTTATCCCATTAAGTTTGTGCTAAACCAGGTTGTTAAACTGGGAGGATCAAGTGCCTGAAACATCCTTTATCCCATGGAGTTTATGTTACTGGGATGATCAAGTGCATAAAATGTCCTTTTTCTCATGGAGTTTGGGTTAAACCAGGCTGTTAAACTGGGATGATGGAGTGCATAAAATGTCCTTTTTCTCATGGAGTTTGGGTTAAACCAGGCTGTTAAACTGGGATGATAGAATGCATAAAATGTCCTTTTTCTCATGGAATTTGGGTTAAACCAGGCTGTTAAACTGGGGTGATGGAGTGCATGAAATATCCTTTATCTCATGATGTTTATGTTAAACTGGGATGATGGAGTGCATACAATGTTCCTTATTTCATGGAGTTTTTGTTAAACCAGGCTGTTAAACTGGGATGATCCAGTGCATGAAATGTTCTTTATCCCATGGAGTTTCTGGTAAACCAGGCTGTTAAACTGGGATGATGGAGTGCATGAAATATTCTTTATCACATGAAGTTTATGTTAAACCAGGCTGTTAAACTGGGATGATCAGGTGCATAAAATGTTCTTTATCCCATGGAGTTTGTGTTAAACCAGGCTGTTAAACTGGGATGATCAAATGTATGAAATATCCTTTATTCCATGGAGTTTATGTTAAGCTGTGATGATGGAGTGTATGAAATGTTCTTTATCCCATGGAGTTTTGGTTAAACCAGACTGCTATACTGGGATGATGGAATGCATGAAATGTCCTTTATCACATGAAGTTTGTGCTAAACCAGGCTGTTAAACTGGGATGATCAGGTGCATGAAAGTCCTTTTTCTCATGGAGCTTGTGTTAAACCAGGCTTTTAAGCTGTGATGATGGAGTGTATGAAATGTTCTTTATCCCATGGAGTTTGGGTTAAACCAGGCTGTTAAACTGGGATGATCAGGTCCATGGAATGTCCTTTATCCCATGGAGTTCTCGTTAAACTGGGATGATCAAATGTATGAAATATCCTTTATCCCATTAAGTTTGTGCTAAACCAGGCTGTTAAACTGGGATGATCAAGTGCATAAAATGTCCTTTATCTCATGGAGTTTCTCCTCTGTTTGCAGCAAGGCAAGCCCTACGTCTTTGACAGGGTGTTACCTCCTAACACAACCCAGGAGCAGGTTTATAATGCCTGTGCCAAGCAGATTGTCAAAGGTAGGCATTGCCTTTGTTTATTATACAAAATTATTATTATTATAAATTATTATCATACCCTCCTCCAGGTGAAAGGGTGGTTTTTTTGTGCCCTCAAGCTGTTTAAACATGGTAATGAATATCTGGGTGTCTGAAGGAGAGTTTAGCATCAGTAATTCCAAATATTTTCCTCTTTTTAAGGGTTTGTCTGTGTGTAAGAAAACCCAATCAAAAAGCTGAAGGAATTTCAGCAGTTTTTCTGTATTTTCTCCACGTTATTCCACACAAACACTTGTTTTTTTAGGGGCAAAAAGGGTGTTCTTTGTGCAGCTCAGTGGAATATCTGTAAAATCGAGTGGGAGGATGGAGTGTGGAGGGTTTGGGAGTTGCTTTGCATGCAGAGAATTTTGCATTTAAAACTGGGATAAGAACATGGGTTCCCCATGGAAAACCTCCTGGTTCTTGGAGCAAAAACTGCGTAAAATGTGAGAAATTCAAGTTTTGCACTTGACAATCAATTTTTTGGGGTGGAGTTTAATCACAGGCCTCACTCCCCCAGGGCTGAAATCACCCCTCACACTTGGCGCTGGATGATCCATCCTTGGTGATTTTCATAAAATTGTGAATATTTTGTGAATTGATCAAATTGTGAATTGATCAAATTTGATAAAACTGTGAATATTTTGTGAATTGACCAAATTTGATAAAATTGTGACTATTTTGTGAATTGATAAAATTGTGATCTTGATCAAATTGTGAATATTCTGAGCTGGAGAGCACCCTCAGGATCCTCAGTCCAGCTCCTGGCCCTGCATAGGACACCCCAAAAACCAAACTCCAAAACCAAAAAAATCCAGCAGGATTTTTTGGAGGATTTTTCTGGGATTGTTGTCCAAACCCCCCCTGGAGCTCAGGTTTGGATTTGGGAGCAGCAGCAGCAGCACCCCAGGGGTTGTGAGCAGAACTTTCATTGTTCCCTGACCTTGTGAAACAGGGCAAAAAGGAATTTTTACAACTAATAATAATTGTTAGAGTGGTGTGTATTTTTAATTGATGTCTAGATGTGTGGGGAATAGCTTTAGTAAAGTAATACTAGAGAGCTTTGTTATTTTTATTTGCTCTTTTTTATTATTTTTTTGAGGTCTTACATATGCATGGTATTGTACTATTTGTTTTATACGTATTTGATATGTATCTATTAAATATTCTACATTTATTATACATTGTGTTTATTATAACATATATTAATTATAACATATTTATTATAATATTAATGTATTAAAATATAAAATACTTAATATATACAACTATTAACGTATGCAAATTTTATATTAATATATACAAATTCTATTAAACCATATCAATATATTATATTATATTATGAAGTTATTATAATTCTATTCTATTCTATTCTATTCTATTCTATCAATACATACAAATATTTTAATATTAAAATATTTAATATATCCACATATTTAATATATTAAAATATTTAATATATTTTTTGTCTCTGTTTTTACTTTATGCTTTTATGGGTATGCTGAGTTTGTTGTGGTGGTTTTTGAGAGTCTTTAGAAGAGAAAGGAAATCGAATTTTCTTCATGAACTTTTATTTTTTTTGTGTGTTCTTTGGCTCTTTTGGCACTTTTTTAAGTCAAGAAGTTAATTTCTCCTGGCTGAGAGTTTGTTTTTCTCTTTATTTGCATTTTTAGCCTCGTTATCTTGTTGTGTTCAGGTTAGTTTTGTTGCTTTTTTTTTTTTTAATCATTGAGGGGCCTGAGATGCTTGTACTGCTTTGAAATATGTAAAGGGTTGTAGGCACAGATCTTGATATTTATAAAATATTTATAAAAGCCTTTTAAAATGTACAATACATTCTAAAATACAGTATATGTTTTTAAGTTTACTATAAAGATTAGCTAGAATTTTCAATCCTCCACCTCAATGGGGTGTCCCTGTGCCCGCCAACCTCTGACCTTTGATTTTTATTTTGCTTTTTTTGGGGTCCTGCTCCAAAACCAGGAGGAAATTTGCTCACTCATATCAACCTTGAGCAACCCCACCTCGTTGGGAATCCTATTTTTAATAGGATCAGGTGGGTTTTTTTGTGACCACAGGGGAAATTATTTGGTGTTGCAGAGCAGAAACGAGCCAGGATTCATCTCAGAGCGTTTGATTTTAGCAGCTCTGCCCTCAGATGGGTGAACATTTAATAAAAACCCCACATTTGTGGAGTTCAGGGATCATTAATTCAGGTTGCTGGAAGTTTGGGGAGCTGTTCCAGCTGCTTGTGACTTTGTGGAGTGTTTTTATTTTCCCCTGTGGAAGTTGGTTTTCCTCTGAAAATGGTGAGAGGAATGAAATCCTTGGCGAGAGGAACTGGGAAGAGCTGACTTGTCTTCATGGACCAAATGGGAAAGGGAAACAACTTCCCAAAATCCTGTGTGAAAATAGAGCTCAGACTGTTTGTTGGCTTGGAATTTCCAGGAATTTTGGAAGGGAAGATTGATGAGGGGAAGAAAAGGAGAAAGAAATGGAGGGAAAAGAGAGAAGGAGGTAAAGGATGAGGGAGAGCAGAGATGCTCTTGAGCTCTGGGCTTGGATTTCCTCACATTTAATCTACATTTTAAAGCCTCAGAAAATGTAGGTTTTCTGTCCAGTATTTACAGGGATTTTCCTTTGATATTTACAGGGTTATTCCCTTGATATTTCCAGGTTTATTCCCCCAAAACCTACATGGCTATTTCCCCCAATATTTACAGGGTTAGTCTCTAGATATTTACGGGGTTAATCCCGTGATATTTACAGGATGATTCCCTTGATATTTACAGGGTTATTCCCCCAATATTTACAGGGTTATTCCCCCAATATTTCCTGGATTATTCCCCCAAAATGTACATGGTGATTTCTCCCAATATTTACAGGGTTAGTTTCTAGATATTTACAGGGTTAATCCCGTGATATTTACAGGATGATTCCCTTGATATTTACAGGGTTATTCCCCCAATATTTACAGGGTTATTCCCCCAATATTTCCTGGATTATTCCCCCAAAATGTACATGGTGATTTCCCCCAGTATTTACAGGTTTAATCCTTTGATGTTGACTGGATTATTCCCCCCAAAATTTACAGGATTATTCCCCCAATATTTACAGGTTTGTTCTCTCAATATTTACAGGGTTATTCCCCCAATATTTACAGGATTATCTCCCCAATATTTACAAGGCTATCCCCCTGGTATTTACAGGATCATTCCCCTGATATTTACAGGTTATTTCCCCCAATATTTACAGGTTATTTCCCCCAATATTTACAGGATTATTCTCCCCATATTTACAAGACCATTCCCTTGATATTTACAGAGTTATTCCCCCGATATTTACAGGTCTATTCCCCCAATATTTAGGTTTATTCCCCCAATATTTACAGGATCATTCCCCTGATATTTACAGGGTTATTTCCCGCAGTATTTACAGGTTATTTCCCCTGATATTTACAGGATCATTCCCCCAATATTTACAGGATTATTCCCCCAATATTTACAGGTTATTTCCCCAATATTTACAGGATCATTCCCCCAATATTTACAGGATTATTTTCCCAATATTTACAGGATCATTCCCCTGATATTTACAGGGTAATTGCCCCCAAATTTACAGGATTATTATCTCAATATTTACAGGGTTAATCTCTTGATATTTACAGGGTGATTGCCCCAATATTTACAGGGTTTTTCCTTTGATATTTCCAGGATTATTCTCTCAATATTTACAGGGTTATTCCCCCAAAACTTACATGGCTATTTCCCCCAATATTTACAGGGTGATTTCCCTGATATTTACAGATTTTTTTCTTTGATATTTACAGGGTTATTCCCCCAATATTTTCAGGATTATCTCCCCCAAGATATATAGAATTATTCCATTGATATTTACCGCTTTATTCCCCCAATATCTATAGGATTATCCCCCCAATGTTTACAGGATTATTCCCCCAATATTTACAGATTTATTCACCCAGTATTTAGGTTTATTCCCCCAATATTTACAGGGTTATTGCCCCAATATTTACAGGGTTTTTTCTTTGATATTTACAGGTTTATTGCCCCAATATTTAGGTTTGTTCCCCCAATATTTACAGGATTACTCCCCCCACTATTTACAGGTTTATTTCCCCAGTTTTTAACACTCTCACCTGGGAGCTGAGTGACTTTTCTGCTCATAAATATGGGCTCGAAGTGCTGAGTTGTAGAATTGGGGAGATTAGGGGTGAAAAAAAGAAATACTGGGCTAAAAATGTGGCTATAGGAATTTATTTGTGGTGTCCACCCTCAGGGAAAAAAAAAGGCAGAATTTTGGGGGAAAAACTGGGAATCCTTGAGGGGAGAGTTGGGCCAGCAATTGAGAAAAACACTTGGATTTATTTTTTATTTTTCTTTTTCTGGTAGTTACAAAAAAATACCACCTGATCTTGGTTCAGTGTCTTTTTTTAATCTGATTTTTTCCCCTCCCTCTGGAGTTTTGTCCAGGATTTTTTTTGTCTGGGGCTTTTTCTTTCTGGGTTCAGTGCAGGGATGGTTTATAAATGACAAAAGGTGGAAAACCTTCCTACAAAAATCACCTCAATGCTGAAACCTCTGGCTTGTTTTCACTGCAGGTGATGCAGAAGCTATTTTTTATTTTTAATAGGAGAAGGTGGTTTTTTTGCTAATTGGGAAGGTAAATTGTTTGTCTCTGCTTCCTCCAGCAAAATGCAAATATTGCTGCAAATTCTGAGCAGTTTTCTTGCATAACAATTGATTAATCAGGTTAATTTTCCCCTTGGCTATGAGCTCAGTGGGTACCTTGGATTCACTTGGAGAAAATAACCTGGTTTTCCCCCATTTTTTTCCCCCATTTTTTTCCCCCATTTTTTCCCCCATTTTTTCCCCCATTTTTTCCCCCCATTTTTTCCCCCCATTTTTTCCCCCCATTTTTT
>JBBMKD010000222.1:2125131-2139707 GCA_037834095.1 Argya squamiceps | reverse complement strand
TTCCCCCATTTTTTCCCCATATTTTTCCAATTTTCTGTATCTAATTCAGGTTATTTTTTTTAATTCAACCAAATTCAGCACGAAGATGAAATATTACTAATGAACTCTTATGGAACACAACAACTGGATTTCTTTATCCATTCAAATATCATTTACAATCAATTATTTTAAACTTTATTTCCTCAAAACAAGGGTGAGCAGTGTCTGTGTTTCTGTGAGCAGATGAGGATGTTAATTAATTCAAAATTAATTCCAGCAGGGCAGTAATTATGGCCTCTGACTTTGTCCTTCTCTTTGAGTTCAGGATTCCTTTTTTATTTTTTATCTTATTTCATCTTCCTTCCTGTCTGGAGCACCTACATGGGGATATAAATAAGGAGATTATTTGTGTATTTTTGTAAACAATATTATTTAAATCACATAAAATAAAACAATATTTTATTTATAATACAAATAATTATATAATATAGAAATATATATTTTTGTATCATATATATACATAATATTTCTAATATAGAAATGTTATATTCAATATAATATTAATAGAATGTATCCATATTATAAATAAGATGATATAATAATTATAATAATTAATATATTATTAATAGTATAGTATTATATATAATAAATAATTAATAGTTAATAATTACTATATAATAATATAGTAATGTATAATGACTAATAATATATTTATTAATAATATAAATAAACATTGTATAATTAATATATTAATTATTAATAGTATAGTATTATATATAATAAATATATTAATTACTAGTTAATAATTACTATATAATAATATAGTAATGTATAATGATTATTAATATATTTATTTATAATATAAATAAATATTGATATACATTAATAATGCAATACAGTTTAATTCATTTAATACAATAGATATAATATATTTTAATTAATTTAATTTTTTTTGCCTGGAAACCTCTATTAATTAAGATCCAGATGATGGGAAACATCACAAATCCAATTTCCAGCCCTCCCAGCCTGCTGGAAATGGGCATTACCCACTGCAAAGTCAATATTTTGATATCTGAACCCAAAATCAAATTATTCATTCTGCCCTGTGAGAAGCTGATTTTCAAATTCCTCTTCATCTGACTTTTTTTTTGTTGTTTTTTTGCTTTGCAGACAGGCTGGGAAATTAATGAGGCCGTGAACTGTGAGACAGAATAAAAAATAGAAAGTGAAGTTCATAATAAGAAATATCTGAGAATTTATTGGATTTTCTCCAGGGTTTTAAATGCAGCTCAGCTTTTTCTTTCCCATTTTCCATTTTTTCCAGATCTGTTGGATGATATCTGATGTCCAGAGATATTTTTCTCCCAGGAAAGCCAACAATCCTGCAATTCTCTAATTCAGATTTTATAATAATTTTCTTTTTTAAAAATTACCTCAATATCTCATATTTTCCCCCATTTTTTATTGCACAAACTCCTTCCTAGCTCACCTTCAACACTGTAAAAATGTAAAAAATCCTGAAAATTCAACTTGAGGATGCCATGGAAGAGATTTTAATTGTTTTTTAATTGTTTTTTTCCTTCTTCTTGCAGATGTTCTGGAAGGCTACAACGGCACGATCTTTGCTTATGGCCAGACCTCATCAGGAAAAACCCACACCATGGAGGTACAAGGGGCAAAATTCAAATTAAATCCAGGCAGTTTGGTGGGGAGGAGTGAGATTAAACCACGGCTTTCCTGTGGTTTGGGGTTTTTGGGGTCAGATAGAGGGGTTATCCCATGATTTGGGTTTTTTGGGGTCAGCTAGAAGGGTTTTCCTGTGGTTTGGGGTTTTTTGGGGGTCAGCTGGAAAGGTTTTCCCATGGTTTGGGGTTTTGGGGTCAGCTGGAAAGGTTTTCCCATGATTTGGGGTTTTTTGGGTCAGCTAGAATTGTTTTCCTGTATATGGGGTTTTTTTTTTTGGTCAGCTAGAAGGGTTTTCCCATGGTTTGGGTTGGTTTTTTTTGGGTGAGCTAGAAGGATTTTTCCACAGTTTGGATTTTTTAAGGTCAACTAGAAGGGTTTTCCCATGGTTTGGGTTGGTTTTTTTGGGTGAAGGATTTTCCACAGTTTGGATTTTTTAAGGTCAACTAGAAGGGATTTCACATGGTTTGGGTTGGTTTTTTTGGGGTCAGCTAGAAGGGTTTTCCTGTGGTTTGGGGTTTTTGGGGTCAGCTAGAAGGGTTTTTCCGTGGTTTGGGGTGTTTTTGGGGTCAGCTACAAGGGTTTTCCTTTGCTTTGAGGTTTTCTTGGTCAGCTAGAAGGATTTTCCCACAGTTTGGGATTTTTTGGGGTCAGCTACAAGGGTTTTCCCATGATTTGGGATTTTTTTGGGTCAGCTAGAAGGGTTTTCCTCTGCTTTGAGGGTTTTTTTGGGTCAGCTAGAAGGGTTTTCTTCTGCTTGGAGGGTTTTTCTGGGGTCAGCTAGAAGGGTTTTACTGGGGGTTTTTGGGTCAGCTAGAAGGGTTTTCCTGTGCTTTGGGATTTTTTTGGGGTCAGCTAGAAGGGTTTTCCCACAGTTTGGGATTTTTTGGGTCAGCTAGAAGGGTTTTGCTGGGGTTTTTTGGGTCAGCTAGAAGGGTTTTCCCACAGTTTGGGACTTTTTGGAGTCAGCTAGAAGGGTTATTCCATGGTTTGGGTCAGCTAGAAGGATTTTCCCATGGTTTGGGTTGGTTTTTTTGGGTGAGCTAGGAGGTATTTAAATATTCCAGCTGAAACTGCAGGATTTCATCCTTGCACAAGCCTGTTCCTCCTCAAACTGGGTGTGTGTGTCTTGGAACAGCTCAGCCCAACAAAGCTGGGCTCTGTGCAAGTTTAGGCCAAGCTTTGCTGGGCTCAGCATCACCTGGAGGTTAAAGGACAAAGGGAGCCCCAGGGGCTCAATCAGTGATGTCTAATTAATCCCAGCCTCATCAGGAGGGGGAACATCACAGCCTCAGCCCTCCCAGATGGCAAAACTCTGAGTAATCCACCAGTTCGGGGTGTAATTAAATCCAAATATCTGCAGGGCTGGAGCTGGTGCCTGCACACAGATCTCCTAAAGCCAATTTATATTCTGAATTACAAGGGGGTGATAAAGGGGATGAGCGTGGAAGAAATGGCTGTTTTCCCCTTATAATAAAAGGAAAAAGCTGTCCTTTCAAAGTCTATATTCAGCTTTAATCCCTCTCTCAGCCCAACATCCTCTTGTAAAGTTGCTAAAGTGTGTTGTGGAAAAGGGGAGAAAAAAAAATAAGTTGAAGGAGTAGTAAATCCTCTTGGTGAAGCTGTTCTGGGGGATTTGGTGTGAAATGGGAAATGTGAAATATTTCACGGTGTTGGTGTGGAGCTGCACCAGGACACAGGGCTGTAACACAGCCAGGAAAAGGTTTCTGACACACTCAGATCTTCCTTTGCCACCTGAACAATGAGGTAAAACCTGGAAAATCACATTTTTCTCCACCATAAGTGATTGTGATGGTCCCCATAAGGAATATCTGTGAATTTGTTGGATTTTCTCCAGGGGTATCTCTGATTTGAAATGCAGCTCAGCTTTTTCTTTACTATTTTCCACAGATCTGTTGGATGATATCTGATGTCCAGAGATATTTTTCTCTGTCAGGAAAGGGAGAGAGATGCCAAAGGGAGAGAGAGCTTTGGTCCCCATAAATTGGAGTTATGATGTCACCATCCTGAATTACACCAGCCCTGCCTCAAATGTTGCATTTCACCTGTGGAAATTAATGTTTGTATTAAAATCTGAGGCTTTAATGAGCAGAGAATGTTTGAGGGGAATTTCCCACCAGTTTTCCAAACCCTTTCTGTGAGGTTACAGCTGGATCCATGGGAATATTTGGGGTTTCTTTCCGTTTTTAATTCCAGTTTTCCAGCCCACCTTTACCTTGTTCTTCCCTTATTTTTTATGGTCTCTCCCTCTTTCAGTGGGAGATTCCCTTCCCATGGAATGGGATGAACTTTGAGGTCCCTTCCAACCCAAACCATTTCATTTCTGGAAATGAAAGTGGGGCCCATTTCCATCCCTTCTTTTTTTAATGAAAATCCAGGGAAATTTCCATTTTCTCCTGATTTAAACAGTGGCAGCTGTGGCTGAGTGTCCCTCACACTTGAGGATTTCTCCTCTGAGGTGGAGGAGCTGTGGAAAAGAAAATGCAATTATCATTGGGCTTGGGAGAATGTTTAATTAAATGCATTTAAAAGTTGTCACTGCCTAAAAATTCTGAAGGGATAAGTTTACCCTTAATTCCACCTTTACTTTGTTCTTCCCCTATTTTTTATGGTCTCTCCCTCTTTCAGTGGGAGATTCCCTTCCCATGGAATGGGATCTTTGAGGTCCCTTCCAACCCAAACCATTTTGGGATTCTGGAAATGAAATTGGAAGATTTCCACCTCCTCTCTTTTTTAATAAAAATCCACAGGAATTTCCATTTTCTCCTGATTTAAACAGTGGCAGCTGTGGCTGAGTGTCCCTCACACTTCAGGATTTCCACTTGGATTTCTCCTCTGAGCTGGAGGAGCTGTGGAAAGGAAAATGAAATTATTGTAGGGCTTGCTGGGCTGGGGAGAATATTTTTATTTCATTAAATGGATTTAAAAGTTCTCACTTCCTAAAACTTCTGAAGGGATAAGGAGCATCCCTGGTTTTGGGATGCCTTAGGAATTGTGAGTTCTGTGTTGGATTTGTGCACCCTGAAGGAATCCCAGCAAATCCCTGTTTATCCCAGTTTAGGAAAAGCTCCTTTCCCCTCAGGGCAGGGAATTGGTTCCAGGGAGATTTTCCAGGGTTTCTTCAGGGAGAAGGGATGGAAACAAGTCACTGTGTGATGGAACAAGGGAGGATAAAATCTTGAGGGGTGTTTGTATATTCAATTTTCATTTATTTTCTTGTATATTCAATTTTTTTTCATTTATTTAATCACCTTTTTGTCCCCCCCATTCTCATAGCCTGAAATCAAATAGGAAGGACTTTGGATTTTTGGAGAAATTTAATGAGATGTTGAGTGGGCTGTTGGGTTTAACTGCTTCAGGAGGTGATATGATTTATGGAATATAAATCAAATATTCAGAGTTTAGCTCCAGCGGAGTGCTGCTTTAAAGCAGTCAGAAATGGAACTGATTTATCCCTTTTTATTTATTATTTTTCCCCTCAAGATGTTTCTGTAATTCAGGGATGAGTGCTCTGTGGGATGGAGGGAGAGGTGATGTCAGCTCTTTGTGTGGAATTGTGGAATTTATCCCTGCCTGGTGCAGGGAAATTCACTGTCCTTCCACCAGCTCTGGGTAAATGAAACAGGGGCCAAAATTTATATTTTAGCCTATATTTTAGGCCAAAATTTTAAATATATAATATATTATTTATGCCATATTATTATAATATATAATTATATATGCTATAATATATAAATATATGTTTGAATATTAGATTTTTAAATTATGTATTATCTGCTTTATAACAATATATTACATCTATTATTATTATATATTAAAATATATATATATTTCAGCCTATATTTTAGGCCAAAATTTTAAATATATTATATATTATTTATGCCGTATTATTATAATATATAATTATATATGCTATAATATATAAATATATGTTTGAATATTAGAATTTTTTATTATGTATTATCTGCTTTATAACAATATGTTATATATATTATTATTATATATTAAAATATATATTTTAGCCTATATTTTAGGCCAAAATTTTGAAAATGTTATATATTAATTATGTCCTGTTATTATAATATATAATTATATATGCTATAATATATAAATATATGTTTGAATATTAGATTTTTAAATTATGTATTATCTGCTTTATAACAATATATTACATATATTATTATTATATATTAAAATATATATTTTAGCCTATATTTTAGGCCAAAATTTTGAAAATGTTATATATTAATTATGTCCTGTTATTATAATATATAATTATATATGCTATAATATATAAATATATGTTTGAATATTAGATTTTTAAATTATGTATTATCTGCTTTATAACAATATATTACATATATTATTATTATATATTAAAATATATATATTTCAGCCTATATTTTAGGCCAAATTTTAAAATATATATTATTTACATGATGTTATTATGTATTATAGTATATATAATGGTATATTAATATAAGATATATTTTAATCTTATATATTGTGGGGATTTATTACATGTTGTTATCTGGTTTAACAGAAGATATCCCCCAGAGTGATGAGGGAAAGGTCCTGGAAGGGATAAAAAACCCTGCCCCACCTGGTTTAACAGAACATATCCCCCCCAAAGTTATGAGGGAAAGGTCCTGGAAGGGATAAAAAAACAGTGCCCCAGCTGGTTTAACAGATGATATCCCCCCAGAGTTATGAAGGATAGGTCCTGGAAGAGATAAAAAACCCTGCCCCACCTGGTTTAAAAGGAGATACCCCCAGAGTGATGAAGGATAGGTCCTGGAAGAATTAAAAGACCCTGCCCCACCTGGTTTAAAAGCAGATATCCCCCCAGAGTTATCAGGGAAAGGTCCTGGAAGAGATAAAAAACCCTGCCCTACCTGGTTTTAATAGAACATATCCTCCCAGAGTGATGAGGGATAGGTCCTGGAAGGGATAAAAAACTCTGCCCCACCTGGTTTAAAAGAGGATATCCCCCAGAGTTATGAGGGAAAGGTCCTGGAAGAGATAAAGAACACTGCCCCAGCTGGTTTTAATAGAACATGTCCCCCAGAGTTATGAAGGATAGGTCCTGGAAGAGATAAAGAACGCTGTCCCAGCTGGTTTTAATAGAACATATCCCCTGGAGTTATGAAGGATAGGTCCTGGAAGAGATAAGAACACTGCCCCACCTGGTTTAACAGCTGCCCATGAACAGAAGATATCACCCTGGAGTTATGAGGGATGGGTCATGGAAGAGATAAAGAAAAATACTTCCCCAGCTGGTTTCAACAAATGGCAACAGAATTCATATTTTGGTTACATCTTGCATTGCAACCCAAGGCAGGACCCTCTGGGAGAGCAAAGTTTGGATAAATCTCCCTCCTGTCCTCTCCCTGAGGGAAAATTCCCTGGTTTTGTGTCCACAGGGGAAGCTGCACGACCCCCAGCTGATGGGAATCATCCCCAGGATTGCACACGACATCTTTGATCACATCTACTCCATGGATGAGAACCTGGAGTTCCACATCAAGGTAAACCTGGAGTGACACGTTATGTAATGGGTGGGGGAAGGAAATCCATGGAAATCTGCCTTGGAATGTTCTGTGGGTTGGGATTTTTTGGTTTTGTTTTTGTTGGGGTTTTTTTGGTGGTTTTTTGGTGGTTTTTTTTTGGGGGGGGGGTTGGGTTTTTTAATGGTTTTTTTTGGTTTTTTTTTTTGTTTTATTTTGGGGTTTTTTTTGTTTTGGTTTAGGGGTTTTTTGTGTTTTGTTTTGTTGTTTTTGTTTGTTTGTTTTTCCCTCCATCCCTTTTACAATGCAAATTCCAAAGTTTATTCAATGTTTATTACTGATGATGCTTCCTGGAAATCACCTCATGCAGCTTCTGGAATTTTTTGTCTGGAGTGTGTGTCCAGCTCAGGAACCACCCTCTGGGCAGGAAAATCTTGATTTACTGCAGCTCCTCCAGAGATTGCACCCATAAATTTTCCCTCAAGGACATTTGGGAAAATCCTGCCATCCTATCTCAAGGATGTGGGGAAGAGTTGGGCAATCCATGGATGTTTCAAAGTGATTTTTGAATTCCTGGTGCACTTCACTTAGAAAAATAATCACTTAGAAATGATTTTTGAATTCCTGGTGCACTTCACTTGGAAAAAAAAACCCTTAGAAGTGATTTTTGAATTCCTGGTGCTCTTCACTTGGAAAAAAAAAAACCCTTAGAAGTGATTTTTTAATTCCTGGTGTACTTCATTTAGAAAAATAATCACTTAGAAAAAATCCCTTGGAAGAGATTTTTGAATTCCTGGTGCACTTCGCTTGGAAAAATAATCCCTTAGAAGTGATTTTTGAATTCCTGGTGTACTTCACTTGGAAAAATAATCCCTTAGAAGTGATTTTTGAATTCCTGGTGCACTTCACTTGGAAAAATAATCACTTAGAAGTGATTTTTGAATTCCTGGTGCACTTCACTTAGAAAAATAATCACTTAGAAGTGATTTTTGAATTCCTGAGCTCCTTTTGATGGTGTTTTTCCATGTCCTTTCCTTGAACCCAACCATGTGATGTCCCAAATGCTTGGGAGTGACCTTTAATTCCCCCTGCCCATCCAGGGTCCTGGGGAGCTCTCAGCTGTTGGGGGGTTCTGCTCCATCTGGCAGAGCCAAGGTCAGGCTGCAGCTCCTTCCCAAGCAGGCATCAGTAACATTGACATGGATTGCAGGGAAAAGGAGTTTTCTGTGTCATCCCTGCCCCAAAACTAAGCCAGACCCAAATATTTCAGTAGCTGAGCTCAGGTGGATGTGAAGCCACTCTCCCTTCTCCTGCTGCTGGCTGAGAGTGCAGCTCTCTGTCCTTTTTGTGCCTAAAAGTCAGAGATAAGTGACTTTTTAGTGCTGTTTGCATTTAATCCCTCAAAGTGCTCCCAGGGGGAATATTTGTGTATTTATTTTTATTATCTTGTACTTCTGAAGCAGCTTCTGGAAGGGCTTGGTTGTGTATTGGGAATGAGAAAAAATACCACAAATAAACCATGAGATACTTCCAGAGATTGTAAAATGTAATGATTGTAAAATCATTGTAAAATAAAATGATTGTAAAATCTGAATTTCCACTCTGATTGCCTCCCCACAACATCCCAAGAGATGGGGAGCCCGAGCTGGAGGAAATTCCTGACCTGTCACGTTGTCAGTCCCAGGATTTTTCCCACCAGAGCTGATGAATCTCTCCCAGAAAAGCTGCTGGACGAGGAGCTGTCAGGGAGAGAAATGTTCTGTCAGCAGCAGCCAGGCTTTAACCAAACTGTCACACTCTTGTAATAACTGACCCAGCACTGAAAATTAATGGCTTTTTTTTCTTTTCCCTCTCCCTCTCTAATAGGGATCCATTTGGAATTTGGTCTCTCCTCTGTAGGAGTGTTGCTTTTCAACATAAAATAAGAACTAACTGGGTTGTTGGAATCAGCTGGTCCAGAGAAGGGTTTTAAATGGGGAAGTAAAGGCAAAAAAAGCAAAATATATCTGTATTTAATAGCAGTTTTATGTGGAAAGTTCAGCTCACCTGTGTAAAAAGCCCAGATGTTATTTTTCAGATGAGAGAAAATGAGACTTTATTAGATATCAGGAGTTTATTGATACCTAGAATGTAGCCATGTGGTACTCCAGCTAAATAATCTGGATAAATCTCAATTAGGAAAGGGTTAGGCCCTACTCCCCTCATATATTTCTGTTTCCTTCTGTGAGTCAAATCCCCTTTTATTAAGAAACTCATTCATTCATTCATTCTCCTTCTCCCTATTTTTTTTTTTTCTGAGGACAATTGTCTCTCTTTGTTACAGCAAAGCTCATTTTCATTTCCTCCTTTGGATTTGATTCAAGGCAGAACGGTCACATGTGCTTCATTTAAAAGTTTAATTTAATATATATTGCTGAGGCTTATGGAAATTGAATGGAAAAGGTGCTCTCTGGTTTTTTTTTGGGGGGAGGGGGGTGAAAAATCAAATCAATGCACAATTTTTACAATCCTCAAAGCTGACCCTTCTCATATGGCAGCAGCTGGATTGGTTTAAATCAGTTCAATATTTTTTGTCAATTTTTCCCATATTACAAAAAAAAAAAAAAAGAGGATAAGGTTTCCCTGCAGGGTTGGGGTTTTTTTGGGTTTTTTTCAGTTTTTTGTGTACTTTCCTGATGAATCATTGATAAATGGAGGAAGATCAATGGCTTGTAAATCACTCAAGGTACAAACGTGTTCCCCCTGAAAGATGGAATTCAAACTGTGTGGGAGGTGGGGTTTTATTTTTAGTTTGGTGCCTTGACAGGGGATGGAAACACAGAGACATTAAATCAGCAAATGTTTAAATCTGTGATGTTTGTGATTATTTAATTAGGTTTCCTACTTTGAGATATATTTGGACAAAATAAGGGACCTAC
The DNA here is from genome assembly GCA_037834095.1 of Argya squamiceps. Lineage (NCBI taxonomy): Eukaryota > Metazoa > Chordata > Aves > Passeriformes > Leiothrichidae > Argya > Argya squamiceps. The sequence continues at coordinate 2,129,599 of JBBMKD010000222.1, read as the reverse complement.
TTGATGGTAAGTTTTGCTTTTCTTACGTGACTGAGCTCCTTGGCTTCATCCAGAGCTTTGAACCAAAGCCTGAGGGGAAACAGTGGCTTAATTTGGGAAGGGATTAAATTAAAACTGGAGGATTTTTGCAGTTTCAATCATCTGATCTGTGTGTTGTGCACCTGCCCCTGCAGAGCCACGAGCTCTGAATCAGAGAGCTCTGAGGATCTCAGAGCCTGCAAGGCAGGGCTGGGCCTCCTTGGCAATGGGTGTTCCTCCAAGAAAACTGATTTCAAACCTAAAATTTCAAAATTCAGGGATTGAAAGCCAATTTAAAAATGCAGGGAGGGTGTCAGAATTATCCCTTGTTTCCGTCAGGCAGGTTGGTGGGGAGGATCTGCCTCTTCCACAGCTTGTGCATGTTGTGTGTTAATAAAAGTGAATTTTGGTAATCAGTGTGAGGACAGAACTGTCTGTAAATGTAGAACTGTCTGTAAATGTGGCTCTGAGCTGTTCTGAATTCCAACCTGCTCTCCTGTCTCTTCTGCTTTGCCAAACCCCATCTTAGTCTGGCTTTATTTAATTCACCCAGGCAATAAACAAAAGGTTTCATGCCCCAAAGTTAAATTTAAATAAACAGGTACGAGACTGACAGAGCAGGAAACAATTTTTCTGTGTCAGAAATATTGGAGGTTGAATGGGGAATGACTGCAGATCTCATTTACAAATTTCCATCCCCAAAATGTGTCTGTCATGCCTGGAGCTGAACATTTATTCATTACCTCTGGAATATTCCTGATGATCTCCACGTCTTCCTGCAGTGTCAAAGACAAACCTCGCTGTACATGAAGATAAAAACAGAGTTCCCTATGTTAAGGTAAAAGGAATCATTTAATCCTCAGCTTTTCATTCTTTCCCCACAAATGCATTTCTTTACACGTTTCCATTTGCATTCAGTGTGTTTTGCTGAAATAATTCCACTCCTGTTTGAAGCCTTGAGTGTTCAAGTCGTGTTGGTTCCCGTGTTTAAACAAGTTCCCTGAAATATTAATGGGCTCAAATCATGTTTGTCTTATTTCCCTGACTTTGAACGTTGCCATTTTGTTGGGATGCTGTTAAATTTTAAGCATTCACATTCCCCTTTCATGTCAGATATGAAAGGGAACAACTTGAGGAATTTTGTTCTTTAATATTTCGCTGTCATCTCGCAATGGTTCAAAACAGATTGGTTGGGTGAGGAATTTGTTTTGTGACTTTCTGGGCCCTCACTCGAATGCAATATGCTTGATACAAAGATATGTGAGCCTAAATAATGTATATATAATATTGTTCTGTTTATTCTCAGCTTGAGCAGCAAAAAGAAATGGATAAAATAATTTATTTGGTAATATTGCATTGAGAGAGAAGGACTTTGCACTTTGTCCTGTAGTTTGAGGGAGAAAAATTCACTTGGGTGTGAAATCTAACCCAAATTAGGAATAAATGTTGCATCATTTCATGTTTTCTGTGGGAAAACTTCGTGCTGTGGGTCTGGATTTCACTGAGTCTTTAATCCTGTGGATAAAAAATTGGCTCCCAAGTTTCCCCTGAAATCACCCCCAAGGCAGCTCTGGCTCCATCACCTCACCAACCACCGTGTGGGATGTTGATGCTTCTCCTAATTATTTTCTTCATTAGTGCTAAATGAACATCCCTGATGCCCCCTTTGCCTGTCCCCAGGGTTGTACAGAAAGATTTGTGTCCAGTCCTGAGGAAGTCCTGGATGTCATCGACGAGGGCAAAGCCAACCGGCACGTGGCCGTGACAAGTGAGTGTCCCCGGGATTCCCTGGAATTCTCTCCACAGGGAATTCTCTCCTGGTGCTTCCAGGGGATTTATTGATCCCTCCCAAGGACTCAGCATTATTCTGTGGATGATTTCATGCTGCTGAAATGATAACAGTTATTGTTAGTATTATTGAAAATAACGAAATTAGTTCAGTTAATTGAGTGTGGTTTCGTGCGGAATCTCTGCTGACTTTTGGCTCTGAGCTCGGAATTTAAGGCCTGGCATTAAATGGAATTTCTCCTTAAAACATCCCAGCAGGGATGTGGAGATATCTGGGAATGATAAAGAGCTAAAATATTGTAGTTACATTTTCCTTTGGGCTGTAATTCCCTGGTCAAACAGCAGCCACAGAGTGCAGGGCAGATTTCAACCCCTGCCTGTTTATCCCAGTCAAGCACTGCCTTGGGTTGGGTTCCAGTGATGGCCAAAAAAACCCCCAAATCTTCAGGAATTAAATCCCATAATAATCCAAATTTGTTGCTGTTGTGTTGCATGAATGGGGATAAAAGGATCTCTTCCCAAATTTATACTGGAAGATGTCCCTGATCCAAGCAGTGGATTTGGCAGAATCTCAGTTTATAAAATAAAATACATAAAATATAATATATATATATATATATACACACATATAGCATATAGCATATAACATATAATATATAATATATATTATATAATATTATACATATTATATATATTTTATATAATATAGAATATTTGTTATAATTTATTCTATTTTATTTTATATATATAATATGATATATAATATAGAAAGTATAGAAAATATAATATATACATGTATGTAATATAAAATTCATTGTTGTGGGGTGGTATTTTGGGTATATTTGCGGGTTTTTTGTGTGTTTTTATTTTTAATTTTAATTGAATTTGGTTTCTTTTGATGCCCTGGGTAAGTCCTTTCTGTTCTCTGTCTCTGCCTTCGTGCTTTGGTAAATATTACATTGCTTTTTTGGCATCATACTGGTACAAATTTATTCTGAGTAGCATTTCCTCCTGCTGTTCCTGCTGTTTTCTTTAACCAAAATACCCAAATGCACCTTTTGCCTGTTGCTTTTGGTGCTCACAGAGAAGTTTTGATAAATGTGTTTCACTGGGTTGAAATGGCAAGGAGAAAATGGTGAAAAAAACCCTGAGTTTGGGGGTAAAGGGAATTCAGATAAATATGAATATTGATGGGAAAGGGTGGGATTATGGTGACAGAGAAAATGGAGAAAACAGATGAGAAAGTGGTTTATTGATTTTTTAGTATTTTCTTTTTGCTACTTTATGAAATTCCAGCCTAAGGTGGTTATAATCAAACTTCAGATAAGTGGAAGCTGAAACTGTGACCTGGGCAAAGGGGGATTTTTTACCTACACAAGCAATAAAAACGTGAAATTTGAATTTAAATAACGTGGTTTGGATGAAAACTTTTTGCTAAATGTGAGATCCCCTCCTGGAGTTACACTGAGACCTGCCCAGCTTCTCTGGGATTTGGGAATTATTTGGGATTTTGGAATTTGGGAATTTGGTGGCGTCAGCTCCAATGGGATATGGGATTTTGGGATATGGGAATCTGGGATTTGGGGATTTGGGAATTTGCGATTTGGGAATTTGGTGGCATGAGCTCCGATGGAATTTGGGAATTTGGGATTTTGGGATTTGGGAATTTGGTGGCGTCAGCTCCAATGGGATTTGGAATTTTGGGATTTTGGGATTTGGGATTTTGGAATTTGGGAATTTGGCGGCATCAGCTCCAATGGGATTTGGGAATTTGGGATTTTGGGATTTGGGAATTTGGGAATTTGGGATTTGGGAATTTGGTGGCGCGAGCTCCGATGGGATTTGGGAATTTGGGATTTTGGAATTTGGGAATTTGGTGGCATCAGCTCCAATGGGATTTGGAATGTTGGGATTTTGGGATTTGGGATTTTGGGATTTGGGATTTTGGGATATGGGAATCTGGGATATGGGAATCTGGGATATGGGAATTTGGGATTTGGGTTTTGGGATTTGGGAATTTGGTGGCGCAAGCTCCAATGGGATTTGGGAATTTGGGATTTTGGACTTTGGGAATTTGGTCCCCAGCTCCAATGGGATTTGGCAATTCCTTGCCAGGTTTGAAAGACATTTTAACAAAATCTGTGCCCTGTGATTTCAGACATGAACGAGCACAGCTCCAGGAGCCACAGCATCTTCCTCATCAACATCAAGCAGGAGAACGTGGAGACAGAGAAGAAACTCAGTGGGAAGCTTTACCTGGTGGACTTGGCTGGCAGTGAGAAGGTAAATTCTCCTTTTTTTCCCTGCACTGGGATCCCACACTGAGGATCTGAGGGTGTCTCACCTTAAATTATCATTAATAAGGCTGGTTTAATTTATTTTTCTAATGTGGGATGGAGAAAAGGAGCAGATCAGAATTATTGGCATGAAAGGCAACCTCCCAAAATCTGAATTTGTAATGGAGTTGAACCAGTGTAATTTTACAGGCCTTCACATTTACACTTGTGTAACTGAAAAAAAGGAATGTAATTTTGATATAATTTATCAAATTAAGCATATTTTAACTTGCTTATATTGTCATACCCTGTTTCTAGGGATTTTTGTAATTGTTTCACATATTAAATGAATGGAACACCAGGTATTAAATCTACCTCCCAAAATC